>CM042150.1:111120344-111172844 GCA_023376005.1 Doryteuthis pealeii | reverse complement strand
TGAAGTTTTGTGTTAATACGCACATGTCCTGACTATATATAAGGGCATAAAGTGACATAGTATACAATAACATATAAAAGAAGAATTATAATTGTATTTTTAATATATATATATTATATATATATATATATATATATATATATATATATATATATATATATATATTTAGAAAATAAATTTATTTCGACTTTGCCTTCTCATCAGTTCTTTTTTTTTCAATTATTTCACCGTCGGTCTTACTGGTGGGATTTTCCCGTATTTTTTGTTTTTTTAACTTTTTTTTCTAACAAACGCAGTATTTGAAATAAAATACATTATAAATATACACATATATATTTACATTATATATATATTTACATTATATATAAATACTAATATATATATATATATATATTTATATATATATATTACATTATATATACATACACAGACAGATATATATATATATATATATATATATATATATATATATATATATATATATATGGTCGATGCCACATCGACATCAACACATGGGAGGGTTGTGCAGAAGACCGTACGACCTGGTGCCTCCTTGTCAAACAAGGAATGATAAGGAGTGAAAAAGAGAGGAAAGAAGCCGCCACAGAAAAGAGAGCCGTAAGGAAGGAGAGAGCATCTCCAGCAAGCATCACTGTTTGGCTGCAATCACTGCACCAGAGATTGCCATTCAAAAATTGGTCTGTTCAGCCACTCACGCAGTTGCAGATAAAAAAAGGTTGGACACTACGCCATCGTCTTTAGTATACGGAAGAATGCCAACAATATATATATTTACATTAGCTCAATCGATAGAGCGTTCGGCTAGAAACCACAAGGTTCCTAGTTCGATACCGGCCCTCGCCAACTCAGCGTATGAGTAGCACAGGGATGTGTGCGGTAAAGTAAGGAGCTGATGGTAGCTGTGGCGCTCCACCTCAGACGCAAAAACAATCTCTTTGGTCTAGCGCTAGTGAAAAGGTGATAGACTCCCTCGCTGATTGGCTGATACCGACTTTAGGCCATCCCGATGACTTTACTTTTTTACTTACACTAGCAAATATATGCACCCTCCGAGTGCAAGTATTTAAGTTTTAATGTAATAAAATATCGTATTAAATTAGAAAGTCTAATAAGAATGCAGATAAAAAGATTTGAAACAGAGTGGGGTTATAATAGAAAAATAGAAATGAAACTGACTCTTCCATCACTGCCGTCTTTCATTGCTGAATTTTACTTATTTAAGTATTTAGTTAAATTAGGAAATAAAGAATAAAATGACAGTTATTTTTTCTTGTTAATGGATTTCATTTAAGATGCATTGGAGAGAGTTTTGCTTATATTCATTAAAATAAAACCAAACAGTTAGAAATCAATAATACTAAGCACATATTTAATAAAATCACATTTTTAATATCAATATTCAAATTAGCCTTCCCGTTCACACTGCAAACCGCTATTTTTTGTATATATAAATACAATAGCATGTTATTAGTATGTAGATATGGACAACACTAATAAAAAGGTGAAGCAATTTTATTAATAATTGAGGTTTAAATATAAATAAAATCATGAAGAATGTGATGAAAATAACTATGTTAATTGTGACTCGATTAGTAATATAGTTTCAGTTACAGACAGAAAAACACACAATCTACATTATAATAAGATTATATAAGTTTTTGACTTACTTACAAATCATGGATGGAATTTTTTCTAATATAACTCAATCTCAGAACTAAGGAATATTTTGTCCTCATTTCGTCTCATCTATATATTAATTTTGGTGTTCCTAAATCTTCCGTCCGTTATCATCAAACGTAAAAGGAAAATGATTTGAAAAAAAATTATTTCAAAACCTTTTCGGAATTAAATGACCCACTGAGGTTGGAGTGCCGTAAAACAAAACAAACCAAACCCAACTAAATCTAACTAGCTAACCATTATACGCCGATCATTATAAAACATTTGAATTTTGTGTATCTCCATCGCAGCTTAATTTTTGCTGTCGTGTAAAGAGGTACAGGGTTTAGAATACACAAATATAAGCTCATTCTTTTGGGAGTGAGGATTGTAATTTTAAATATACAACCGGGAAAAAAACCCAGATTTCCATACACACAGTTTATTTTAATGTCTGTTTTATTTGTTATATTGAAATTGTGAATTACGGAAGATATTTTGGTAATTTTGATCTCATGTCATCCCGGCCTTATGCCTTAATCTAGTCTAAGTTTTAGCGAGCCAACGTCAGGTGAATTTCCAGTCCAACTTTGATATTTTTCGAGTCGTGTTTTTGTCACATTTTGTCGGCAAATTAATGTAGATATCCTAAGCACCTCCCCACAGATTTTTTTATCAGCGAATCAATGTAAATATTTTACAACTCTTCTTTCTTAAAACAGTAAGAGAGAGAGAGAGAGAGGGAGAGAGAGAGAGAGAGAGAGTTAAATCAAGATTAATATACTTTTTACTTATTGAACTATTCAGCAATAGCTCTTAGATAAACATATCTACGTTGTAATAATTAGATTATCATACTGGGGTATATCCACAGGTCCTGTTCATTTAACTAGATAGGAAAATGCCTTTAGGAAACAATCATTGATTCACTCAACTTTAGTATGATATATATATATATATATATATATATATATATATATATATATATATATATATGGGGGGGAGAAAGGTAGAAAAACACGGGATGTTGTAGAAAATGTATGTTTATTGTAGGTAGTGATGTCGACGTTGTAACGTTTCACCACCCCTCCCCTTATTCACGACCTCCTGATTCACCAGTATGAAAATGTTCACCATTGATGCAAGAACTCAATCCAAAGTCCCGAAGAAGGTCTAACGGACCGAAACATTATAACGTCGACATCCCTACCAACAATAAACATCCATTTTTTACAATATCCCGTGTTTGTCCACATTTGTCCACATACTGTCGTATTAATTTCCTCCTATTTCTCCCATATATATATATATATATATATATATATATATATATATACTAGCAAATATATGCACCCTCCGGGTGCAAGTATTTAAGTTTTAATATAATAAAATATCATGTTAAATTAGAAAAGCCACAGAAACTGAATAAGAATTCAGATAAAAATATTTGAACAGAGGGGGTATGATTTAAAAATAGAACAACTTTGAAACTAACTGTTCCATCATTTTTCATTACTCCCGTCTTTCATTGGTAAATTTTCCTAAATTAACTATTTAGTTAAAATAAGAAGTAAAGAATGAAATTACAGTTATTTCTTCTTTTTAATGAATTTCTTTTAAGATTTATCCCCGAGATTTTTGCTCATATTCATTGATATAAAACCAAACAATTAGAAATCAATAATACTAAGCATATATTTATTAAAATCAAATTTTTAAGATCAATATGCAAATTAGCCTTCCCATTCACACTGTAAACCGCTATTTTGTTGTATATATAAATACAATTGCATGTTATTTGTATATAGATGTGGTCAACAGACTTAATGATGTAAAACAATTTTATTAATAATTAAGGTTTAAATAAAAATAAAATCATGGAGAATGTGATGTAAATAACAAAGGGAATTGTGACTTGAATAGTAATATAGTTTCGGTTACAGACATACAAACCCACAATCTCCATTATAATAAGATATATATATATATATATATATATGATGAATGTGGGGATATAAGATGTATAAGATATGTAACATGTATAACATAATTGTTTGTTTGTTTTTATTTTTTCGCTGAGACAGCGAAGTAAAGATATTAGGAAAAAACACAAGAATGAGATTAACTTTATCCTATTTAAATGTAAACAATGAACGAGCATTAAAATGAACTATGTGTATGGGAATCTGGGGCTTTTTTCCCGGTTGTACATTTAAAATTACAACCCTCACCCCCAAAAGAATGAGCTTATATTTGTGTATTGTAAACCCTGTACCCCTTTACCCGACAGAAAAAACAAAGCTGCGATGGAGATACACAAAATTCAAATGTTTTATAATGATCGGCGTATAATGGTTAGCTAGTTAGATTTAGTTGGGTTTGGTTTGTTTTGTTTTACGGCATACCAACCCCAGTCGGTCATTTAATGCGACAAAGTTTTTAAATAAATTCATTCTTGATGGATACCGAATTTTTCTTATAAACTCATTTTTCTATTTAGCTCATAGATGGGACCCTAACAGGTACCACCACTCAGGGACAGAGTGGACCTGAGAGTAATGGAGATGAAGGGATGCTCCACATTCACCAGACCTCCAGAACTGAAACCTGAAAATCAGATAGAGTTTAATGTCATTCCCTGGATATGAAGACCCTCAGCCACCGCATTCTAGCCCATATCATATAAGAATTGGAGCTTGACATAAGAGCAATAGGGTTGGGGAAATCATATAGGTGCTAGAGCTTGACGTAACCAGCCGATTGATCGAAGGGGGCCTCAATGACCGCCCATCTAGCCTAAGTAAGGGTCAAAGTGGAGTATTGCATGTCATGGACTGCTCAGTTATCTGGACTAGATTCTTAAACATCAGGGGGCGCCACCCACGACCAATAGGTGGCCCCATTGGGGGAATTTGGCCTCCCTGCAGAGATGCAATCGGTGTATTATACAGACCCAACCAACAGGACTGTGAGAACTTTGATGTAACCATAAAGTAATATAACACCCGACGAAAAAGATCCCTAAAACAACTCGACTCGACTCGAGGCAAAGCAAAGATTAGAAGAAAGAAGGTATAGCGGCGAATAAAAGAGTGAGACATCCGGTTGAAAACAGCTTATCTACGAGAACACTCATTTGCTAGGAATCATTGGCATTGCAGTCTCTGAAGACTATAATATAGTTTTTGTGCTCCTGAAGTTACAGCGCCTCCTGTGACTATGAAGTGAAATGTTCCAAAAACATTCTCGACCACAGATGTCGCATGGGAAGGCTGTCCCTGAAGATGTTTCAATGCCGGTGCTTTGTTGTCGCTGCTTTCCTCGGGATCTCATAGATTCAAGGTGTTGCACTAGGATGGCTTCAGACGGGAACAGTCCGCTACGAAGAGCCTGCCGCCACCGAGGGCGGTCCTGGGCCAAATCTTCCCAGCTGGAAGGGATAATGTCAACGCATGATCAATAATGGTTGACAAAAAAGAAGACTATTTCTCTGAATTTTTTAGATGAGATTCGATAATTTGGATTATAGGGATTATTCGGACTACTGTCCTCATCTTTATTGTTATCTGTACAATGTTTCGGTCGAGGTGCTCTCCGGCCTTCTTCAGGTATTTCCAATTGGATACATGGTGTAGTGGATATTGGCGTTGAGTTATTACAGTTATAAGTGACAGTTATCTCTAGGCTGCAGGTTCAATCCTGGTCAAGGGTGACAGTAATATAGAATAATTAACACAGTTTAAAACTTGTACCGAGTCATGGTTAACGGAATGAGAACAGTCTATCCCCATGGATTGATAAAGGGTTCGGTTCGAAGTTCCATGAAGGCTTCCAATTACAACAAGAAGGTATCCAAGTTCGAAGAGAGTAAAAAAAAAACATAGATTCGGGTTTATTTCTGCTATACAGTCACAGCAAATTCGTTATCATTTTTATGTAACTTAAAATATAGATTGACAGGGAACACCTGGGGAAGACTAGAGGATACAGTAACTGAAACGTTGTACAATAAAGATGAGATCAACGAGGGATAGCCGACCTTCAGATACGCTTATGTTAATAATTTCACTAAAAACTAGTTTATAAATTTATTACGTCAAAGAATTATATTATCTATGAAAAGAATAAATATTTAAAAATCTTACAGCTCATCAAAATAAGACACAAGGCTTGATATGCCATAAAAACAACCAAACATCTAACCAACAAGACAGCAATTAATATATTTGCCCACTAATATATACCACAATAAAGATGAGGACAACAGTTTGAAAAATCAAAATTACACACAAACCTTGTTATAAAAAACAAACCATCCAAACAACAATCCAACAATCGGTATGTTTGTATGTTTGCACACAAATACATGGACAACAGCTCATCCTCCATATGAACCCGCCTTGACACTACTAAGCAAAAGAAAACACACACAAAACTTGACATTACTCTGTCGTCTCGCGTAGACGGAAGGCTGCCAACCAACCAATCACACAAATACATACTACAATAAAGATGAGGTCAACAGCACGAAAGATCAAAATTATATATGGCTTGATACCCCTATAAAAAAAAACAGCCATCCAAACTTCCAACCAGCCAGCATTCGATATGTTTACACACAAATACATACCGCAAGAAAGATGAGTACAACAGTCCGAAAAATCAAAATTATACATAAACCTTGATATGCTTACAAAAAAACAAGCAACCAACCTACAAACTAACCAGCCAGCAATTGATATATCTGCTCACAAATACATACCACAATAAAGATGAGGACAACAGTCCGAAAAATCAAAATTATACATAAACCTTGATATGCCTATATAAAACCAACCAACCAACCAACCAACCTACCAACTAACCAGCTAGCAATGGATATATCTGCTCACAAATACATACCACAATAAAGATGAGGACAACAGTCCGAGAAATCAAAATTATATATAAGGCTTGATATGCCTATATAAAACCAACCAACCAACCTACCAACTAACCAGCTAGCAATGGATATATCTGCTCACAAATATATACCGCAATAAAGATGAGGACAACAATCCGTGAAATCAAAATGATATACAAGGCTTGATACTCCTATATAAAACCAACCATCCAACCAACCAACCATCTAGCAATCGATATATCTGTACAGAAATAGATGCGTGGGAACAATAAGCGGATCATAATGCACTTTAACTTACAAATTCATAATTATATACCGCGATGCAAAAATATGACGAGGATAACGAAAACAAATTAAAATCAAATTATTAAAACGTGTTTCAGCCTACGTAAACGTAATAACGGAAATGTATGTTTTCAAAGCTCTCCACAGATTTACTTCTTCAATACGCATGCGCGCAGATTCGCCATCTTGTTAAAAGGATCAGCATTCACGAGAACGAGGCAGTTTTGTTTGTTTTCTTCCTCGCTTCTTTAAGTTGCCAAACAAAACTATCTTCTTGAGGTAATGCATGATTCATGTCGCAAAGCATCCAAAATGAACTTCTATCTACATCGTCTCTCCCGCGAATCGAGAACGAACAAGAGGCGTATATAAATGACAGAAATGTTTAAGAAATTGTTCATATATATATATATATATATATATATATATATATATATATATATATGAACATCACATTAATGCTAAACAAAATACCATATTTTATTTTTGCAATGTAACAAACAACATGCTAGGGTAACTGACTTCAAGACTAATTGAATTTATGAATTATTTCTTTCGTCACACACACACACACACACACACACACACACACATATATATATATATATATATATATATATATATATATATATATATATATATATGTATATATCAGCAGCAGCAGCATGTCACCCCAGCAGCACTGATATCCAATCTATCGCCAACCGTCCCAATCACTCATAGTTTTTGGCAGGTCCTCCGCGCAGCATCCAGTATATGTACAGAACTGATCAAAGTAGGTCTATGCTGGGCGGCCCGCCCTGGCGAGCCCATATGCTTGTTTTCACAGGAGAACTTAGAAGAGTTTATCCTCGCTTCTCCAGCAGCATCCAGTATATCTTGTTCGTCTCAATCGGATTGTTTATGTGATAGGTGGCAGGTGGCCATATAACTGCTTTCTTGTAGTGTATTGTTTCCACGATTTGTTTACGATCACGTGCAGCATTCTTGTGCAATTCCCATGTACCTTATATTATTGGCACTTCGTTAGGGTCCACCGCAACAACTACGGGTTGGAAGAATTGTCGCTTTAACTTGTTAATGAGATCGCTTTTCCATATGTCTGATAATATCTATATTTCATATATATATATATATATATATATATATATATATAATATATATATAGTTAGTTAGTTAGTTAGTTAGTTAGTAATCCACAGACAGTCCTGTTACGACGTATCACGTCTTCTAACCTAGACTTAACAGGCTACATCCAGACGGAATCAAAACCCGACCGATTTTTTTATTAGTCAGAGTCTCTAACCACTGGTCATCAGTAATTGAGATTAAAAGATAAGTTGCCTACCCAACAAGAATGAATAAAAAAAATGTCTTCAGCATAAAATAACCCAAGGGTTGATATGCCGTAAAATCTATCCAACCAACCAACCAGCCAACTATTTTATGCTGACAAGGCACGAATTTAATATCCCTTGTGTAGATGGAGCAGAATTCTTGAGCCCCGCCAGGTGCATGTGTTATTCATGGATGCCAGCTGTTATTCAAGAAAGTTTGAGTGTCAAGGCGAAGAACTGACACATTCAAATGAATAAATAATCGTCTCTTGATTGTAAAATAACGGATAAAAGAGTAAAAACAAGAAGAACGAGAAGAGAACATGGAAAGAGAATTGGGTGAAGATAAACGCTTTATGGAGAAATAGAAACGTTAAAAAACAACGCCGATAAAATGTTATTGATACATTTAAACTTAAATTATGAATCCTGAACTAAACATTTTCCAAACATAGAAATACAAGTGAATAAAGCAAACAAGATATTAGGATTAATAGAAAAGTTATATGAATACATGGATAAAGAAATGTTTAAAGATTTATTCGTTGTATTGGTGAGACCTCATTTTGAATTTGCTGTGGTCTGGAGTGTTACATAATTATTAGATACCTAATATTTATGTACATTAGTGTAGAAACAAGATGGCGTTTTAAGTGCAGCTGACGGCCTTGAAGATTGAGTGACAAGCTTGACCTCAGTCCTAACCCTATCTTCCGGGGATAGCCGTGAGAACCGGTAGAGAGGACCCTCTCTTCCGGTTAAGATAGTAAGTAAGTTTCAATCAGTTAGAAGGTAGGAGCCGAGCTCGTAAGTTGTAAGTCGCGTATTACGCGCCGCCGTTCTCATCTGTGCAGATTGTCTGGAAAATTGGAGTCTTGTGTTATTACCTCTAAAAACTAACAATGACACAGGGCTTCTTGATAAAGAGAAATCCCCAATAGAAGACCAGACCCTCAGTCCCCAAGAAAGTCCAAACCTTAGAAGATTCCAGACCAAGACAAGATGTTATAAGATTCCAAAGACGGCCAGAAGAATAGGGTAAGAAAGAAGTAAGTAAAGAAGTAATGAAGAGGGTATGCAACAGGAGTCCAAAACTAATCAAGGACATAAAACCCATCGAGGGAGTTCAGAGGAGAGCTACTAAGGTAATGAGTGAATTAAAGAACCGTTCGTATGAAGAAAGACTTAGGAAGACTGACTTACCAAGTTTGGTTTATCGACGAACCAGAGGAGATATGATTGAAGTTTTTAAATATATAATAATATTTACTCATGGATTTTATTCAACAAACTTTAATATATTAAATGTTGCTAAAAAAATCAATACCAGGTGTCATGAACTAAAACTCTCAAAAAACGTTTGCAAAACAAATGCTAGGGGAAATTATTTTAGTAGATTCATGGAATAAACTACCATCATCCGTAGTGAATGCCCCATCTCTGAACTCTTTTAAGGCAAAGTTGAATGAATTGTGGGAAGAATATAAATACTCAGTTGAAATAAAATGAATATTTTGATATAAGGAACAGCTGGCAAGACTCAGACCTAATATACCAGCTGAAAAGTTATTATTATTATTATTATTATTATTATTATTATTATTATTAAATAGCAAGGTAACTACACTGCGGACGGTGTAAGAATTTTTACCAGGCTATTTCGTCGACCATTTAATGTTGCATACTTTTTTTAGTATACCTAATACAGGGTTTTTCTTTATTCTATGTATTAATGATTTTAACTTTAATCAAATACTCATTGATAAACTTACGTGACTTCTGAGGATGACGTAAGCAGTGACGATGTTTCGGTTACAGACACCGACTCTCCATTATATATAGATAGATAAGAAAGACAATTCATATTTCACTGCAATTGTAACATGCTGGACTGCAATATCGTTGTATGCCAGTTTGAACTCTAGTCATGCTATTACATCTCCTTTCGGACTAATAGGTGAGAAAGGCATGAACCTCTTTAATTCCCCGGTTATGTGTTAAACAGTACCAATACTGTTCTTGTAGAAGAATGGTTTTGGCCTTAGATATCCCACGAAGATTGATATGCCAAAGAAACTATAGAAACCAAACAGGAAAAATTAACGTAGAAAGAAAGAATAAAAGCTGAAAAAAAAAAAGAAAGGGAAAAAGAAAGAAAGCAGAAGAAAGAAAGATTAAGGAAAGAAAAATATAGAATGAATGAATCAAGTAGAAAGAAAGAAAGAAAGAAAGAAAGAAAGAAAGAAAGAAATAATGATTCAATGTAGAAGAAAAAAGAATGGAAGAAAAAAGAAAAAAGAAAGAAAGGAGAGTTGAAGTATAAAGGAAAAATAAAAAGAAAGAAAGAAGCAAAATAGAAGGTAAGAAAAAGAAAAAATGGAAATCTTAAAAGAGGAAAAAAGAAAAACGAAAGAAAGAAACAATCAAAGTAGAAAAGAAAGAAAGAAAGAAAGAAAGAAAGAAAGAAAGAAAGAAAGAAAGATTCAGAGTAGACGGAAAGAAAAAAGAAAAAATCAATCAATCAAAGTAGATGGAAAGAAGAAAGAAAGCAAATCTTAAAGTAGTAGGGAAAAAAGAAAATCGAAAGAAAGAAACAATTAAAGAAGAAAAAAGGAAGAAAAAAAAGAAAGAATCGAAATAGAAAGAAAAAGAAAGAAAAAGATTCAAAGTAGAAAGAAGGAAAAAAAGAAATAAAGAAAGAACCTAATGAGAAGAATTCCAGAAAACTCGGCACTAAAACGAAATCTTTTTTGGAACAAAACCCTACATCTCCATTTGGCAAGAGAATGGTAAAATTCTAAAGGTCATTTACCGATTTCGACTGATTTCAAAATCACCAACTGGGCAGACGATTTCCTAATTAGTATAAAAGCAATGAAAAACATTTAAAAAATTGGCATGATAGAAATTATAATGTAAAGATACTAGTGCTATCTATACCATTGACTAATTGATTTTAACGGTATGTAAACCCGTCTTGGATTATTTTATGCTGAGATGCTTGGGAATTGCTTTCTTTGTACCATCATCATGTAGCGCCAATTTACACGGATGCCCATAACAATCTCTCGTCAACCGTCCCTATCATTCATCGCTCTGGGAAAGTCCTCTGTGCAGTATCCAGGATCTGCACAGAGCTGATCTGTGTATGGTTTGCCGGGCGGTCCATCATTGACGTGCCCCTGTGCTAGTTTCCATAGGAGAACGTCACTTATTAGTTCTTCACCGCTTCTCCAGCAGTATCTAGCATGTCTTGTTCGCCTCACTCAGATGGTTTGTGATAGGTGGTAAGTAGCCGTACGTTTCTTGGGGGGTGTTTCCACGATTCGTTTAATATCGCGCATATCCTTCTTGGGTAGCTTCCATAAAGCTTATTTTAAAGGCGTTTCATTAGGGTCCATGCGGTGCAGCCATACAGTAGCGCTGATACAACTACAGCTTGGAAGAATTCTCACTTTAACTTTTCAGTGAGATCGGATTTCCATATGACTGATAATCTATCGATGGCAGACCATGCTTTCTCTATACGTGCTTTAACATCGCTTTCTGTGGATGAGATATTACTACCTTGGTACGAGAATTGCTCTATCGATTTTAGAAACTTACCGACGAGTGTGGAAATGCCTCCTTTTTTAAGCACATAGCGAGCAAGTCACAATATGGACTTCATCGGAAAAAAAGAAACCGAATGAATCACAATAACAACACATATTGAAAAGCGCTCAATACGTATGTTACAACATTGTGTGCGCGTGTGTATGTGTGCGTGTGTATGTGTGCATGTGTGTGTATTAATTTATTTCATTTTCTGTTTCACGAGAATTGAAGAACAGCGCAAGTCCCGAATTAAATGATATAAAGATTAGATTTTCACACAATCCAATTTGCTTTCCTACTTTTTTCGTAAGGCTTTAATCTTAGATATACTTTTTTGATTCCAAATACAACGAGCGCTCTGAAGTCAATGCGCCCTTATTTATTTTCACAGAATCTACAAAAGATACCGTGAGTGCAATTGTTGTACCACCCTGTCTGCTCGGGGCTGTAGAATACAACGACTGCACCTTTGCAGTGAGGTAACACACACACACCCCAGTGGGGTCATATCTTGGCCATAAATGGCAATCTGTGATGCTTAAGGATGGAACTCTGGTTGTTGAACTGTCCAACACTGTTTAAACACTGTTTTTAAAAACTCATGTTTTCTATTTAACCCATAGATGGGACCTGGGTGTAATGGGGATGAAGGGGTACTCCACATTTCCCAGACCAGCAGAACTGAAACTTGACCATCTGATAGAGTTTAACGATCAGCCACCGCCTTCAAGCAAATATGATAAAAAGAGATGGGAGGGTTGCCATAAAAAGAATAGGGTTGAGAAAATCGTATAGATGTTAGGGCTTGACGTGTTAAACCTATTGATCGGTTTGAATTGAAAATGTCGCCCAAAAAGAAATGTCCTCAACTTAATGAAAGAATATAAAGAATCGAATTATAGGAATGAGACAGAGTGGGATGTAATATAAGCAGATTTTATTTATATCTTGAATAGTGAAATAGTACACCTCAGTACGTAGAGCACCTGCCTAGGAATCGCCAGTTTTTGAGTTCGATACCGGTCCCCGCCAACTCAGCACATGAGCAGTACAGACTGGGTAATTTGATCTATGCGCTAAAGTGAGGAGCTGATGGTGTGTGTGACACCTCACCTAAGCAAAACTCTCCCTAGTCTAGCGCTAGTGAAAATAGGATAGTCTCCCTTGCTATTTGGCGGAGACCGACAATCAAGCACTCCACCAACTTTTATACCCATTCTTGTCCACTGTCAAGAGATGGCCTACATCTAGCAAAAGAAACCTGGTTCTGCCACAAGAACAGTCGGTTCTGGTCACCCAACAGCTACAAAAAAAAAAAAAAACACGACGCAACACAAAAATTTGTCGCTCTTAGAGACAGAAAAAAAACTTTGTTAAAGAGTTCGCATCTTTTAGAAAATTCTATCTCAATTAACAATCACAAGATGACTCAAAGAAAATGGAAGTATGCCAAGTGTTAAGAAGTCTTTTTTTTATATCAAAGGACAAATTGCGTTTTGTATCAGAATATTGTAATCTTGCTACAAAATGGTTTGAGTGTAGAATTTGGTCATTTAAGTCACGATTTTACTTTTATATTCATGCTGTGCTCTTTAAGATTAAAATGTTTGTTTAGAAAGAGACAATGGTTAAATATTGTGTTCGGTTTGGCATCTTAAATTTATGAAATAACTCCTGTAGTTTTGTACCTAGGACCAGCACCTGGTTGGCTTGCAAATGCAGCTTCTTAGTGCTGTATACCCCTTTATTGAATCGGGTATATGAACACCAGATAATTAGGATTTACATTTCTGGACAATTTGGACGGTCTCATTTGTAACCAGGAGGTATTTTTAAGTCGGTCGCACTTCTAAGGAATAAGAGTATTATCATACTTAGTCAGGGTTAAAGAGCCAAATCTGCCCTACTATTTACCCATAGCTGAAGGAGGAGGAGTTGGATGCATACCTTTCCCAAAGGTATTTGCGTTATGTGAAATGCAAACAGCCTCATCCAGGATTTGAAATCGGGTCGACGAGTCCATTTTCTTTAACTCTGACCATTACACCATGCTTCTTCAACGGGTCGTACTTTTAAGGAACCCAAGTATTAATATATAGATAACCAGTGGGTATTGCAAGATGATAACGGTCATACTTTTAAAGAACGCGAGTATAAGATAATCAGAGGCTGTTAAAAGATGATAACGGTCGTACTTTTAAGGAACACGAGTATTAATATGTAGATGACCAGAGGGTGTTGCAAGATGATGACGGTCGTACTTTTAAAGAACACGAGTATTAATATGTAGATAACCAGAGGGTGTTGCAAGACGATAACGGTCGTACTTTTAAGGAATACGAGTATTAATATGTAGATAACAAGAGGGTGTTGCAAGATGATAACGGTCGCACTTTTAAGGAACACGAGAATTAACATGTAGATAACCAGAAGGTGTTGCAAGATGATAACGGTCGCACTTTTAAGGAACACGAGTAGTAATATGTAGAATGTTATGGGCCTTGACATTTTACAGAAACTGAATTTCGAAACATTTAAGTTTGCGGCGACAAACTCATTAATTTGCTTCCTGTTTGTCTTAAATTGTAATCCAAAAAAAGAAAGAAAAGAAAAGTTTTCCATGATTTTAAATTTCAGGCCTATTAAAAAAAAAAAGAAAAAATCTCAACGAATAAAACTGATTACTCTTCGTTTATTTAATGAAAGTTTGAATTTTTTTTTCTTTCTTTTTTTTTCTTTTTTTTTTTTCTTTTCTTTTTTTTTGCGTCGAAACAAACGTTTGATGTTTAAAGAAATGCTGTGCGAAACTCAACTCTACAAGTGCGGATTGTATTCGATTTGTTTCTCTTTTATATTCGAATTGGTTTGTTTTTTTTTCTTCTTTATTTGTTTATTTTATTTATTCATTTTTTTTTATTTTTTGTTTGTTTTTCTCTAAATTAAGAAATAGTTTCTAATCCCGTAATGAACAATGTTCTTTATTTTTTTTTTTTTTCACTTGTAAAATGTTGCCAAATGATGGTAATTGTAGAAATAACGAAAGTCTTCAACACGAAGACTTGCTCGTGTTAAGTCCTCTAGACGCACCCAATGTCCGTACAGAGTTGATGAAATGTCACGAGTTACTCAACTCAACAAGTAACAATTGTATTGTATTTGCTTCTCTTTTATATTCGAATTCGTTTTTTTTTTTGTTTTTTTTTTGTTTTTTTTTTGTTTTTTTTTTTTCATTTTTTTCTTTTTCTTTTTACTCTTCAATTAAGAAAATTTTTTTTTAATCCTGTTATGAGCAATGTTGGCTCCAATTTATTTTTTTACTCTCATGAAATGTAGCTAAATGATAATCAATTGTATAAATCATGAAAATCTAATTTTAATACAGTGCAATCGATATGTGTCACATTTTGGCTTTATGACTGATTGATTAATTGATTGATTGGTTTTAGCGGCATGTCAACTCGACTGGGGATATTTTATATGCTAGGGTATTGCTTACACTGTATGTTTCCATTAATGTTTTTATGTAAATGTTTCTAAAGATTTTTTCGTGATTACTTTACCTGCTCTCTCTCTCTCTCCTCTCTCTCTCTCTCTGACTGACTGTCTGTCTGTCTGTCTGTTCTCTGTCTGTCTGTCTGTCTGTCTCTCTCTCTATTTATCTCTCTCCTTCTCTGTCTCTCTCTCTCTCTATATATATATATATATATATATTATATTTCTCTCTCTCTCTCTCTCTCTCTCTCTCTCTCTCTCTCTCTCTCTCTCTCTCTCTTTCCATCTGTCTGTCTGTCTGTCTGTCTGTCTCTCTCTCTTCTCTCTTATCTTTCTCTCCTTCTCTGCTCTGTTCCTCTCTCTCTATATATATATATATTACTCTCTCTCCCTCCTCTCTCGTCTCTCCTCTCGTCTCTCTCTCTCTCTCTCTCTCTCTCTCTCTCTGTGTATTTATTGGTTGTTGGCCGCGTCATCTAGACGCACTCAATTGTCCGTACAGAGTTGATGAAAGGCTGCGAATGACTCAACTCTACACGTGAGAATTATATTCTATAAGATTCTCTTTTATATTCGAATTCGTTGTTTTCTTTCTTTCTTTCTTTCTTTTTTTTACTTTTATTTATTTATTTATTTTATTTATTTATTTCTTTTTGTTGCTTTCCTTTCAAATTAAGAAAGAATGATCTTAATCTGTAATGAACAATCTTCGCTACAATTGATTTTTTACACTCATGAAATGCTGCAAAATGATGGGCAATTGTAGAAATAATCAACGTCTTCAATACAAAGAAGAACCACCCAGTGCGTGCTTCTTCTAGACATCGTTCTACTTATAGATCTTCCCTACTACAAAACAGTTGATACCATTTTTGGATTACATGGGTAAAAATGCTTTTTATAAACCAATTTTAGTAGTAGGGAAGCTCTAGAACTCATTTTACAGACTAAAATAGATTACAAAAAGTCGAATTTTTTGCGACACCCTCCCCTCAAATTCGGGGAGCTAAACATCGACATTACTCCATCAATTTTTGGAATTGGAAGCTCACATTTTTGTAATTGGCTAACTTTATCATAAACCACACAAAATTTCAGAAAAAATGAAGGGGGTGGGTGACATGGCCTGGATGATTTGACATGGAATTACCCATATATATATATATATATATATATATATGATTTGACATGGGATTGCCCATCTATATGGTCGATAATCTCTCAATATTAATCCACGTTGTGTATGCTGACATCGTTTTCATTAGATGTGATTTTGCTGTTAATATACATGAAGTGGTCAGCAAATTTCTGAGGATTGCCATTTAATGAAAAGATGGCCCTATTGGATATTTTATGGTTTCAAGTAACTATATTTCAATTTAATAATAATCATTTGTTTGCATACAGTTATATGGTTATCTGAATATCCCGAGTACACAATTTTAGCTTCATGTTAAACGAGTCTACGTATTCCTGTCTAATAAAAATAAATGGCACACAGTTGTAGGATTTCAAGTATTCCCATCTAATCTATAAAAGATTATACATATTCAGCACCACCCTGTCAGCTGGGGCGTTAGAATGCACCAACTGCACCTCTGCAGAGGGGTAAGACTCCCAAATGGGGCCACCTGTTGGCCGTGGGTGGCGACCCGTGATGCTTAAGTTAGAGCCCAGGTGGATGAGCAGTTCATGACATGCAATACTCCACTTTGGCCCTATCTTGGGCTAGACGGGCGGTCGGAGAGGCCCCCTCCCATCAATCGGCTGGTCACGTCAAACCCTAGCACCTATTGATTTTCCCACCCTATTGCCCTATGGCAAGCTCCAACCCCTTTTTATCATTGGGTGCTAGAAAGGCGGGGCTGCGGGTCTACATGCCTGGGAATGACGTTAAACTCTAATCTGATGGTGAGGTTCCAGTTTTGGGAGTTTGGGGAATGTGGAGCACCCCTTCATCCCCATTGCTTCCCTGGTCCACTGACCCGGAGTGGTAGTACCTGTTAGGGTCCCATCTATGGGTGAATAGAAAACATGAGTTTTATAAACAAAATTGTATTATCCATTAAGAATTGTATTTATTTCAAAACTTTATCGGCATTAAATGACCCACTGAGGTTGATAATGCCGTAAAACAAAACAAACCAAACCAAACATATTCAGCAACCCCTCCGCACGAGCAGGATGTGACACAAGGTCAATTTAACAGGTCTGAATTCAGAGTTTTTCTTCTCCTAGACTACTTGCCTAAGGTTAAAGAGCTCAGTCTGTCCTATTATTTACCCATAGCTAGAGGGGAATAATTGGATGCATACCTTCCCAAAGGTTATTAGCGCTATGTGAAATGCAGACTGTCTCGTCAAGGGTTTGAACTCGTGTTCCTTAGTCCATTTCCTATGACTCTAACCATTATACCATGCGCTTCTATTATATTATAAAACATTATATGGTTTCAAGTAATTATTCTTATTTAATAATAAATTGTTTGTACACAATTATGTGGTTTGAAGTAACTCATAATAAATAAATAATGTCGGCGGAGTGACCTAATGTTCGTATCAGCCGGACAGAGAGGGGGTCCTCTTTAGTTAGCGTTAGACAAGGAAGATTGTTTTTGTGCCTGGTGTGGAGCGCCACACCTACCAAACAGTATTCACACTTCTAACTGCACAAATCAAATTAGCCAAGCTGTGCTAACTCATGCGTTCAGTCGGTATCGAACCTGGACCTTGGGATTCATACTCCCTACCGACTGAGCTGAAAAATAAACAGATATGCCCATTCTTTACACACAATCGTATGGTATAAAGTACTCCCTTTAAGCCTACAGGTTAAGGAATCGCGTTCATTGTAGATTCATATTTACATTTCTGTATAGTTATTTCTTAAGTGTGTTTTTAGACACTGTCCTATTGAATATTAATTATTTTCCTACAGGTCTATTTTACCCATAGATGGGACCCTAACATGTACTACCTCTTCATGTTAGAGTGAATCTGGGAGTAATGGCAATGAAAGTGTACTTCGCACCACCACCCCCACAGCTCCAGAACTGGAGCTTCACCAGTGGATACATTTTAGTGTCATACGAAGGGATTTTCTTGTTTGGTGGTGGGCTGCCTTATCCCTTAGCAGGTGATATAGTCAATATATTCTAAGCCTCACCGGCAGGGTGGTAGTTTGGCTTGTTTTTGAAGGTAGTGCATCTTTTTTTCCAAATGATCCAGAACTGGAGCCTCACCATCAAATAGAGATTAGGGTCATATTCTGGAGATTTCATGGGCATCCCATCGTGGTTTAATGGTCATAGAGCTAATCTCGCAGATCCATTACTATTGATTTCGATCCTCGCTGGATGCCCCATACTTCCGACTTTCGCTGCAAATGGAATGGGTCAAGAGGCATCCCATCGAGGATAAATGGTCAGTAAACTAGCCTCGCAGTCCTATTACTATAGAATAGCAAGTTTGATCTTCGCTTGATGCACTATACTTGCAACCATGTGTCGCATCTTGCTGGAGTGGAGAGATGCTAGCCCTCTACAAAGGCACTGAGTAAATACCTACACTAAAGATAACTTTTTATTAGAACACTCAGTATGTACCTACCTTTTGTTGGGTGGAGACATGTTAGCCCTCCACAAGAGGTATTAGATAAATGCCTACAAGAGTTACATTTTTTGTTGTGTGGAGAAATGTTAGCTCTAGCTAGGGACACTGAATAAATACTTTCACAGGAGATAATATTTTTGGTTGGGGTGGAGTGATGTTAGCCCTCTACAGGACACTGAATAAATACCTCACAGGAGATATCTTTTTGGTTGGGGTGGAGTGATCACAGGAGATATCTTTTTGGTTGGGTGGAGTGATGTTAGCCCTCTACAGGGACACTGAATAAATACCTTCACAGGAGATATATTTTTGGTTGGGGTGGAGTGATGTTAGCCCTCTACAGGGACACTGAATAAATACCCTCACAGGAGATATCTTTTTTGTTGGGGTGGAGATGTGTTAGCCCTCTACATGGGTATAGATAAATGCCTAAACAAGCGTTACCTTTTTTGTTGGGATGGAGAGATGTTAGCCCTTTACAGGTACACTGAATAAATACCTTCACAGGAGATGTCTTTTTGCTGGGGTGGGGTGATGTTAGCCCTCTACAGGGGCACTGGGTAAATACTTGCACAGGAGATACCTTTTTGTGGTACATATATGTTAGCCCTCTACTGGGGCGCTGGGCAAATACCTGCACAGGAGATAACTTTTTGTTGGAATGGAGAGATGTTAGTCCTCTACAGGGGCATCGTCAACGTATTCTAAGCCCTGGCGACAGGATGGTAGTTTTGGTATAGTTTTGAATGCACTGCCTCTTTTTACGTGGCCTTGGGTTATTTTAACTACCGACTTTTAAAATAGCTTCATTTACAGATTTTTAAAAAGGAACATTGCACTCTTAGATTGTCTGGAATATTCGCTTCTTTGCTCAGCTTCTATCATGTCGCCCAGATAAATCCAGTAGATCATATAGTCCAACGAACTGTCTGAATTTGGATGCAGTCAGTTGGAAATAAGGAAAAGAACTAGAAAAGTTTAGTGTTTGTCAGAAACTAAATAATTTTTTTCTCTCTCTTTGTTTCTTTGCTTTTTTTTCCCACTTAGTATGGCTTCTTTTGTTTCGTTATCATTGTAAGGACAAGTATTAGAAGCGATCGAAAAATGTCATCGACAAAATTCAACCACATCGCATTCTCTTGTCTTCATTACACATCTCCCAAAATGTGAGGAATCATAATACTACAAGTGTCAGAGTTCAACCTTTAGTGAAAGCTGAAAATGATTTATTATAGAACTACGTTGAAATTTAAAAGACAATTCAGAGCAGCACACACGGATTCTATTATATAAGAGAGTTTGAAATCAAACAAAATCATTGTATGCATTATTATATATATTATATTATATATATATATATATATATATATATATATGTGTGTGTGTGTGTGTGTGTGTGTGTCGTGTGTGTGTGTGTTGTGTGTGTGTAAAAAATGGAAATTAGAAATGAATCCGACAATATGAGGAAATGAATGAAGAAAGAAAGAAATAGAACGGATAATAAAAGATGAATTTAATTCAATATCACTTACACATTGTTTCGGTCAGTTCATCCCTGTGTGAAAATATTTCGCACACAGAGCCATCAGAGTGAAATTTTATTTCGAATTTTATTTTATTTTGAATTTTCAAAATAAAATTTCACTCTGATGAAGGTCGAATATTCTCTGTGTGCGAAATATTTTTCACACAGATTATCCATTCTATTTCTTTCTTTTCTTTATTCATTCTTCCTCATATATGATATATATAATATATATATCTATATATATATATATACAGACACACACAGGCACACATTGAACACACACACACACACACACAACACACACACACACACACATATATATATATATATAGTGTGTGTGTGTGTGTGTGTGTGTGTGTGTGTGTGTGTGTGTGTATGTCAATGTGTGCCTCTGTGTGTCTGTGTGTATGCATTGTGTGTGTGTGAGAGAGAGAGAGGGGGGAGAATGTATTGGAACGTGAATAAGCGAACACTAATGAAGTTTCTGAAACCAAAAAATGTGTAAGTGTGTGTTTTTCTGTGTGTGTAGAATAAGAAATAACAAACTATTCCAAAAGATGAATTTATAATGTAGTTAGGAAGTTGGCGTTAAAATGTTTTGGTTTATTATAAACCTTCATCGGAACATTACATTGAATATAGTGTTGTCTAAATAGTGTTTGAATATATTTTATTTTAAAGTGAAAACGAGAGAAGAGAAATCATTAGATAAAACGTTCTTTTTTCCGTTAGCAGTGTTCCTTTTTTTTAAGTGATATGATTTGGTATCCAACAGAATATTTTCCTAAAATAATGTATGTAAATTAAAAGAAAAAGAAGATAAGAAAATATAAAGAAAAACTAATTCATACATGATTATGTTTAGGATTACAACTTATAATTGCTGAACATACGTATATTAATGTAAAACTTAAAAGTAAAGTAAGTAAAGTCGTCGGGGCGGCCTAATGTCAGTATCAGCCAGACAGCGAGGAGTCTATCCCCTTTTCAATAGCGCTAGACCAAGGATATTATTTTAGCGTCTGAGGTGGAGCGCCACACCTACCATCAGCTCCTTACTTTAACGCACAGATCCTTGTGCTACTCATAACGCTGAGTTGCGAGGACCGATATCGAACTAGGAACCTTGTGGTTTCTAGCCAAACAGTCTACCGACTGCTGCATTTTTATAGCTTGATTTATGTATATAAGTGCAAAAAGCTTGAATATATGTGAGATAATAAACGTTGAAATCTATTTCAAAATTTTTAAAAAACTGAAACGTTTTACGTTGACTAACTTTCGATTGATTAATAAATTTATTCTTTAAAATACTTTTTTTCTTATTTACATTTCTACATACCTCCATACACGTACAATCGGTTGTAATTATCAATAGCTTGATTAATTCAGTGGATTTAACCCTGACTGGATTACCGGATTTTAAGAACACCAGGCAGTGATAGAAAAAAGAGAAGGGGAAGAGTAAAAGTAATTAATTTTAACGATAAATGAAGCTGAGAATTCGCGTATCATAATATGTGTTTATTTTAAGATATTTCTGTTTACATTTAAGATATCATTCAAAAATGTAACCCTAAACTCGTGAATAGTTTGAAACAATTTTATTTTTCTAAGGGCTAATTCGTACTTATTGTATTCATATAGAAACTAGCAGAAGTACTCGGTCAATTACAGGACTAAAGGGATTTTAGAGACTCCAATGAGTTAGAAAGAAAGGTTAAAGAGGGGAGTAAGAGAAATTAATCATAGTGCTAAAAGAAGCTAAGAATTCGCGTATTATGATATTAGTTTACTATAGAATTTTGGGGTTTACATTTAAAATTTTATTTTTAAAAATGTAACTCTAAACTCGGTGTTAGAACGTTTCAATTTTTATTTAAACCTTCATCAGGACATTAGTATGAAAAAAGTGTTATCAAAACAGTGATGGAAATCTTTTCAAATGAAACAGACATGAAAAATATGAGAGTAAAAGATGTTCTTTCTCCGTGTTGGTGTTTTCTTGATATAAGATGTGTGCTAGATGCCTAATCTTATTTATAGACTCGGCGATAATCATGTGACCATACTCTTGGCCAATCAATGGCAGTATTCTGCTGCTGCTATTATTATTTATAACAGCTGTTCTGGCCATACCTACGCACATTGCTTTGAACCTTCGTGGACGACGGAACATAGGATTATATCACTGGACCTTTGACACTACGTAGGATTCCATAACTCAGGACTTATTCACTTACCAAAGGATTCTATAGCTCAGGACTTACTTACTTTAAGTCCTTTTCAACTGGCCAAGGATGGCGGTCAGAAACTTAACATTCCGTTAGCATCGTTCAAGAACGTTTGAATACAAAGGAGTTTTCCTTCTCTTACATTGGTTGTAATACCAAAGTTAAAGAGACTATTCTTCCCTAGTATTTAACCATAGCAGGATTCATGCATTCTCTTGAGTAAATACTCGCTAGGTAAAATGAAACAGCCTCGTCCCGGAGTTGAATTTGGGTCACCGATTACATTTCGTGCATGCAAGTATTTATCCAACCCGTCCGCCACGGGTAGGATGTGACACAATTTACCAAATATGGGGCAGGCAGAGAGGATCAAATTCGCTCTCCAGTTTAAATGGACCTGCGAGACTAGCTTGATAACAATTACACCACGATGGGACGCCCTTCCATTTCGAGTGTGCATGTATTCATGTGTATGCATGTGCGCGTACCTAGGTAACAACATCTCATCAACAGAAAGGGATGTTAATGCACATATAGGGAAGGCATGGTCTGCCATAGACAGATTATCACTTATATGAAAATCCGATCTCACTTACAGGCTAAAACGACAATTCTTCTAATTCCTTGTTGTATATGTACTACTGTATGGTTGCACCACTTGAATCCAAACGAAGCACCTAAAGAATAAGTAAGATGGGAGCTGCATAAGAATGCTGCACGCGATATCAATCAAATCGTGGAAACAACACCCTAAAAAAGCAGCTGTCTGGCCAATCGCCTTATATCATACAAACCAGGAAGCGCGTGGTGTAATAGTTAAAGTCATGGGAAATGGACTCGTCGCCCCGAGTTCAAATCCTGGACGTGGTAATTGCATTTCACTTAGCGCTAATACCCTTGGGAATGGTATGAATCCTACTCTCCCTCCAGCTATGGGTAAATAGTAGAGCAGTCTGGGCTCTTTAACCTTGGTTAGGCAACCGGTCTAGGAGAAGGAAAACTCTGAATTCAAACCTGTTAAACTCTGCTTAAGAAATTGACCTTGTGTCGCATCCTGCTCGTGCGGAGGGGTTGGTAAATATATATATCACACAAACCATCCAAGAGACGAACAAGACATAGTGAACACTGCTGGAGAAGCAAGAACGAGCTCATGAGTGACGTTCTCCTATGGAAACCAGCACATGGACACGCCAGTGTGGACCGTCGAGCAAGGACCTACATATACCAGCTCTGTGGGAATACCGTATGCTTGCACGGAGGACCCCCTGAGAGCAATGAATGATAGGAATAGTTGACGAGATATTGTCATGGTTATCCCTGCTACTAGCACACCATAACGATGATGATGATGATGATGATGATGATAATGATGATGATGATGATGATCTGAAGTCATGTTTATTCGGGCGAGATCTCCAAAAGTCAAAGACATCACATCTATTAGAAATCACTTCCTCTTCTTATTTGACAACGTGAAGCCGTTCAACTTAGCCAACCCAAATAAACCAATGATTTTTGGTTGGTATTAGTTAATTTCCTCTACTGCCAACCCAGCCAGTATCCGCTGTCTTTGTATATCGAGTTGTCTTTTATTATAAGTGTACTTAAATGACTTGGTCCTTTTGATAAATTCTAGATATTCCCACCGCTGAAAATATGATGCTCTGTCAAGACTTGTCCCTTTTCTTTGGAAATTACGATTCAGCGAATAAGGAAAACAGAAACTTCTTAGAATAAATGAACAAAGAATAATTTACCAGACAATTCAGAACTGTTTTGTTCATTATCATTTTAGAATATTTGAAGAAGAATATGTACAATAGAGGCAAATGCAGAATATTTTAAAATGTATTAAAAACTTCTGATTTAACAGATTTTACAGAGTATAAATAATGATTAGAAAAATGACGGCTATGTAACTTGATATGCGCAAAAATGCAAATGCAGAATATATAAAGATGCATCAAGATGGAATCTAAAGAATTTGCATTCTTTTAATCAAATGATAATAATAAAGTCTATGAATATTCATATCCTGTGTATGACACTAAACGGCATCTGATTGTGAGGATCCAGTTCTGGAGTTCTGTGAAGTTTAAGTCCCCTTTGAGGCAATTAACCCAAGGGCCAAATGTAAAATATTTGAAAATGCATCAAAAACTTTGACCTAACAGAATATGCATGATGATTAGAAAAAAATTACGGCTATGTAACTTTCAGTAGTTTTGGTACCATGCATTTAATAACATATTGAACTACTCTAAACTGGGTACTGCTGGAGGAAGCAAGGACGAACTCATAAGTGATGTTCTCCCTTGGAAAGCAGCTCATGGGGAGACCAGTATGTGCTGTCCAGCCAAGACGTACATTGACTAGTTCTGTGCGGATACTGGATACTGCGCAGAGGACATCCTGAGAACAATAACTGATAAGGACGATTGGTGAGAGATTATCATGGATGTGCTACTAGCGCGATGATGATGATGATGATGATATATTATATCAGATAATCGGTGTATCCGTATAATCGTACCAAAAGACACCTTTCATAATCTGGCCCAGTTATCTATTCCAATGTATATTTACTCTATAAATAATGAATTTTATGGATGCACAATTTAATGGGGCCGTATTAGCTCAGTCGGTATAGCGTTCGGCTAGAAACTACAAGGTTCCTAGTTCGATACCGGCCCTCGCTAACTCAGCGTATGAGTAGCAGAGGGATCTGTGCGGTAAGTAAGGAGCTGATGGTAGGTGTGACGCTCCACCCTGACGCTAAAATAATCTCCTTGGTCTAGCGCAAGTGAAAAGGGGATAGACACCCTCGCTGATTTGCTGATACCGACTTTAGGCCGCCCCGACGACTTTTACTTATTGATAATTATAAAATTAAATTATATCTTGTTATTTTCTTAAAGACACTCAGCGCTTATTCCGGTGTCGGTGGGGGCTTAGTATATACTGACTGTATACCCTGCAGAGAGGTAAAAAAATCCCTCCAAAAAACGGTGTCTTGGATTTTACATTAAACAACTCTGAGGCTCCATTTCTGGAGATTTACAATGTGTGTCGTACCACTTCATTGCCATTACTCCCAGCTCAACTCTGGCCGAAATACTAGTCCATCTGTCAAATAGATCTGTTTAAAGCTTATTCATATTTGATAGGAATACTTGATGCTATTTAACTGTAAATTATTTGTATTAAGAATATTTAGTTGAAGCTATAACTGTTTACTAATGTTTATTATTAGTTAGTTTAAACCATGTAATCGTACGCAAACAAATGGCAATTATTAAATGTAATTGTGTGGAAATTATTAATATTAGATAGGAATATTTGATACCATATAATTGTGTGGAAATTATTAATATTAGATAGAAATATTTGATACCATATAAATTGTGTGGAAATTACTAATATTAGATAGAAATATTTGATACCATATAATTGTGTGGAAATTATTAATATTAGATATAAATATTTGATACCATATAATTGTGTGGAAATTATTAATATTAGATATAAATATTTGATACCATATAATTGTGTGGAAATTATTAATATTAGATAGAAATATTTGATACCATACAATTGTGTGGGAATTATTAATATTAGATAGAAATATTTGATACCATATAATTGTGTGGAAATTATTAATATTAGATAGAAATATTTGATACCGTATAATTGTGTGGAAATTATTAATATTAGATATGAATATTTGATACCATATAATTGTTTGGAAATTATTAATATTAGATAGGAATATTTGATACCATATAATTGTGTGGAAATTATTAATATTAGATAGGAATATTTGATACCATATAATTGTGTGGAAATTATTCATATTAGATTCTAATATTAGGATCTATATAATTATGTGCAGATTATTAGTATTACATAGGAATAATTTATACCATATAATTATTAATATTAGAAAGAAATACTTGATATAATACAACTGCTTGCAAATTATTTACATTAGATAGGAATACATTATATCCTAAATATGGACTAAAAACTCTTAAGAAACAAAACTTACAAAGGATATAAACATAAACTTACAATAAACTCAATTTCTTAAACTTGCGATGAGAAATTATATTAAAAGCAACATAAGATCTCATGAGGAAATTTCATCCTTTCACTTGAAGTAAGAAACGATTTCTTATCTTTTCAAATTGTAAAAAAATATAATAATTTTTTGACTATTTTTTTCTAATATTCCAATGTGCAATTTTAAACATGGAACAGCTGTTGTAACCGTTCTCCCATGAATTCAGTTTTACATAAATGAATATATTCTTCATTCTGCTGTCACTCACAGATGTTTGTTGGCACATGCATAAATGCATTTAAAAATCAATCAGCAGTTATTTAAATATTTAAATGCAATGCTGCAACGATTATATTAACTGAGGTTCTGCAACTCTTCTGTTCTTTTTAAAGGCTCTTCACAAAAAAATAACATATGCATATATTTATCTATCTATCTATATTGTTTCATATCTCTCCTTCTATCTGTCCTTCTTTTCACATCTATCTATCTATCTATCTATCTATCTATCTAATTTGGTTCATATCTATCTTTCTTTCTGTCCTTCTTTTCGCATCAATCTATCTATCTATCTAATTTGGTTCATATCTATCTTTCTTTCTGTCCTTTTCGCATCTATCTATCTATCTATCTATCTATCAATCTATCTATAAAATCAAATGCGAGAAACTGTCAGTAACCAAGTGCCGCTGACTTCATGTATTCGCTACTCTTAGATATACATGCCTTATCAATGATATTGAGCAATCTTTTTTTATAAATAAAACAAACTATATTATCAATATATATATATATATATATATATATATGGTAAAGAAACAGGCTTAAATCGGCCATTTTGTGGTTATATATATATATATATATATATATATATATATATATATATATATATATATATATTTGTTCATAACTATCTCTGTTCATATCTCTTTATCTTTCCATCTTTCTGCCTATCTATGTTTGCTAGTTCATATCTATCTATCTATCTATCTACCTTTGTCTGTTCATATCTATATATCCTAATAGCTAGCTATCTTAATCTGTTTATTATCTATCAATATATCTACATTAGTCTGTTCATATATATCTATCAATCTATCCAAGAATAATCTGACTGTACTCCCTACAAAAAAAGTAAAATCCCACAGACGTCATCTGGTTGTGAGTCTCTACTTCTGTGAAGTGTGGAATACTTCTTCATTAATATTTAGTACCAGGTCTTCTCGGACCCGGAGAGGTAATACCTATTAAGATCCCACCTATAGGACAAATAAATCTGGTTACAGATTATTTGTTTTAGAATACTTGAAACTCTACAATTGTGTCCAAATTATTTGTATTAAATAGCAATATTTGATCTTATATAACTGGGTACATAACATCCCCAGAAGTAACAATACAAATGTTAATATAAATGTACAAGCCTTCAATAACTACAGATGGGTTGACATGCTGTTAAAACCAAACAATCGATAAATCTTAACCTAACGCACTTGGAATAATCCGAGATGGAAGAGAACAGGTTGTGCTAAACCGCCTTCACATAAGTCACTGATTACATCACTCATTATTATTTACTAGAATCCATAATATGCACTACATGTCAAGAGAGATTTACAGTGAAACATATACTACTAGAGTGTGTAGACTTTGATCTAGTGCGAACAAAATACTAACAAGCAAGTATTTGAGAAAAAAAAACATTTCACGAAGATAAGACCATCTAGGATTTTACATTCCTAAAAGAAGTGGAATTGTAATTAAAAATATGAGTAATTGAACAATAGTTCAAATACACACACACACACACACACACACACACACACACACATATATATATATATATATATATATATATATATATATATATATATACATATATATATATATATATATATATATATATATATATATATATGAGGTAGATAAAAGGATAAGTGAGCAAGAAATGAATTAACTCAAAACAAATCGAGGGTTGAAATGATCATCATTTCAACCTTGATTTGTTTTGAGTTATTCATTTCTTGCTCACTTATCCTTTTATCTACCTCATATATATATATATATATATATATATATATATATATATATATATATATATATATGTATGTATTTGAACGATTGTCCGCCATTGGACAACACTTACTAAGTCACCCCACATGCGCTCGGGCATACCACCCAGCCATGTTTTCTATCCTCCACGGTTCCAACAGTGATCTCCAATTGCAAATCCCTGAGTCCCTATATATTTCCTACTTCCAACCCATCCTTTGTGTACAGAAACAATTCACCAACTGCTTCTTTTCAACACCTCAAGCCTTAACGTTTCGAACGGTGGGACCAGGAATTTTCGACCCCCCCCCCCCTCATGGTTTGTAATTCCTCTGAATTCTTCTTCCTTAATGGGAAAAAAACAAAGGAAAAAAAAAACACCTTTTGCTATTTTTTCTAATCTTTCAATCCTGCAAATAAAAATCACTTTTCAATGTATTTCTCTGAACAATATATAATATATATATATATATATATATATATATATATATATAGGTAAGGAAAAATGGAATTAAATTCGACAAATGTCGAGAAATACAAAAGGAAAGTTATATGGATGAAATATAATTTAATAAGTGCTGACACGCGTGTTTCGACGATAAAATGTTAACATAATGCAATCTAATGAAAATTATTTTTTTTAGAAAAATAGAACTGCCTTCGATTATTGTTTATTTTACTAGTATTCATTTAAGTATTTACCCAACCCTTTCGCTACGGGGAGGATGGGACACACGCTCACAGGTTTGGGGCATCAAGCGAGGATTGAATTAACTATTCAGTAGTAATTGATCAGCGAGATTAGAAAGAAAGAAAGAAAGAAAATTCAAAGAAAAATTCAAAGTAAGTTGAAGTTTCGAAGTAATTACATTGATTTTAACGTCATTCTCAACAAATCTGGGGTAATTTTATGTATGTTAGGGAATTGTGTTCATTGTATGTTTATTTTTACATTATTTGTGTTTTTTCTTAAAAGCTTTTTACACACATATATATGATATCAAGTATTCTTATCTTATACAAATAATTTCTACGATTTGTCTGAATATTAAGATGAAGAGTTGATAATTTTTACTATTTGGATTTTTCGAACAATTGTCCTCATCCTTACTGTTATATACACAACGTTTCGGTCGATTTGGCCTCCGGTCTTCTTCATGTGTTTCTTGTCGAACTCTTGAACCTTCTCTACTTAACACTTAACATTTGTACCCGTCCATGGTTAACGGAATGAGAACAGTCTACCCCGGTGGATTGAATAAAGGGTTTGGTTCGAAGTTCCGTGAAGGCTACGACATGAAGGCTCTCGAGCTCAACAAGAAAGTTCCCGATTTCAAAGAAAAAGTTCCCGAGTTCAAAGAAAAGGTTCCTGAGTTCGAGAAGGTTCCCGAAACACCTAAAGAATGCCGGAGGACACATCGACCGAAACGTTATAGAGATGAGGACAATAGTCCGAAAAATTCAAATAATACAAAATAATTTAAAACAGATCTATTTAACCTATAGACTGGACCCAAACAGATACTACTACTCCGCGTTACAGTGGACCTTGGGGGTAATGTCATCAAAGGGGGGCGCCAAACTTCACAGAGCTCCAGAAGGGGGTCCTCATAATCAGATGTCGTTTAATGTCATACCCAGAACTTACATATTCATAATCTTTATTATTATAATGATGTTGTAGCATTTCATCGGATGCAAATTCTTCACATTGCATCTTCATGAATCTTCAAATATTCTAAAATGATAATGGACAAAACAGTTCTGAATTGTCTGGTAAATTATTCATTGTTCATTTATTCTAAGAAGTTTCTGTTTTCCTTATTCGCTGAATCGAAATTTCCAAAGAAAAGAGACAAGTCTTGACATAGCATCATATTTTCAGCGGGTGGGAATATTTAGAATTTATCAAAAGTCACTTAAGTACGTTTATAATAAAAGACAACTTGATACACAAAGACAGCGGATACTGACTGGGTTGGCAGGGATGGAATAAACAATTACCAACCCAAAATCACTGGTTTGTTCGGGTTTGCCTGTATATTGCGCTGTTCGAGCATCGAACGTGTTAATAAAGGAAGTTCTTTAGACTTTAAATTATTTCATTTAATTTAATGATAGTAAAAGATTTGTTAGAGACTGCCAAAAGGACACACTTGTTCGCATCCAATAGCATTTTGGGTCTAAAAATTTGTCCTTTTGTACATGGAAAAAGGTTAATTTTGGAATTTCATTATCCAGATTTGAAAAAGAAATAAAATGCTATTATGGCTATTTTCAATGATTTTAGAACATATATGATTAATGAATGAAACACATTATCAAGGAATACAATGCATGTTAGAAGACACAAAAGCAGTTCGAATAGAATAATGACCAGTTTCTATACTTCTGCCACATAAGCAAAGAAATGAAACCAAATATCCAGGAATAAAATGTATGATACATAATGCTATCCAGGAAACAAAAGCAAAGTATAAAAGGAATAGTGGCCATTTTCTATACTTTTACAATATAAACAATATTTGGGGATTTTACGGACTATTGTCCTCATCTTTATTGTTATAAACACAACTTTTTGGACATGTGCCCTCCGGCCTTCTTCACGTGTTTATTGTCGAACTTGGGAATCTACTCGAACTCAAGAACCTTCCTTCTAACTCGGAAACTTTCTTGTCGAAGTCGCGAGCCTTCATGTCGTAATCGGGAGTCTTCACGGAACTTCGAATCAAACCCTTTATTCAATCCACTGGGATAGACTGTTCTCATTCAGTTATTACTGGGACAATTGTTAAACTGTGTTAGGTATTATATGTTATTATCACCCTTGGTCAGGATTGAACTTTCAACCTACATATGATTGTCATTTAGAACTGTATTAGACAACATTTGTATTAGTGCTATCCAGCTCACAAAAGCAAATTTTTAAAGGAATTATTTCTATGCTTACAACAAAAACAATTAAGAAATAACACATAGTATCCAGGAACAAAAGTATGTAACATAGTGTTATCTAGAGCCGTAAAGCAAAGTTTAAATGGAATAATGGCAATTTTCGACAATTTTACAACAAAAACAATTAAAAATAGTATACTATCCACAGGGTCAAAATTTGTGTTATATAGTATTATCTAGGGCACAAAAGCAAATTTTTGATAATTTTAAAATATAAAAAATTAAGTAATAACAATTGTGACAGCTTAAACACTTAAGAAATAACACATACTATCCAGGAACAAATTTTATGTAACATAAGATTTTTGGATGTTTGTTTATTTTAGAAGCAGTGTTGGATAAACTATATATTATTATTTTATAGTTTTGCTTAAAGGCAATTACAATGCGTATATCGCATAAAATTCGATAATTATAGAAGATAATAATGACAAGTGAATTTCGGTACTTCAGCAGGATAGTCAGAAACCATACTGCTTCGGCCACGATACAGCACGGGAAAATCCTTGCGAAATTAACCTGTTAATGATACTGATACGTCTCTGCCATATGAGGTAAGGGGACGTTGAGTGAATCCCGGTTTCGATTTCTGTCGGAGGGAAATCGTTAGTATACATCGCTGATGAGACTTAATAAAGTTGAAACAGTTCTACAAATGTTCTACACACAGAATAATTCTTTACCGCAATTCACTTGTCATTATTATCTTCTATAATTATCGAATTTTATGCGATATACGCATTGTAATTGCCTTCAAGCAAAAATATAAATAATTATGTAACATTGTTTTATCAAAGGCACAAAAGCAAAGTTTGATGGGAATAATGATAATTTTCTATAATTTTACAAAATAAACAATTAAGAAATAACATATTATCCTGGAACAAAATTTGTGTTAGATTGTCTTATTTAAGACACAAAAATCTGAAAATAATTATAGCCATTTTCTTCTTTTTTTCTTTTTTTTTTTTTTTTTTTTTTTTTTTTTTTCTTTTTTTGTTGCAAAGTAACTGTATATTGTGCTGTCTTGGAAATAATTTTATTTCGTTTTGTTAGTGATGTACTATGGTGACACACTTATTCGTATCTAATACAATTTCATGTCTGATCTTTCAAATAGGAATAATACATAAGCTGTCCTACGTAATTATTGAGACGAAAATCTTGCAGACAGATGAAATCTTGGGAAATGCTAAACTTTATGGGAAGTCTTACGAAAACCGAAATTCTAACAATGATCAGCGAATGTTAGGCAAGTTATGTACAGTAATGATACGGTAATATTGATGTGAATTTGGTTTGAATAACAGTTGGAAGTCGAATGGAACTAATATTTACATTTGAATTCGTTTGGTACACTCTTGATTGTGATGATATGGTGGACAGTGTCTAGCCTGACTACCTTTATCTTCATTGTGATTCGCTTTATATACTCTCTCTCTCTCTAGTTTACAATAAAGACAGAGTTATCACTGCTACTGAATAAGTTGCAACATTTTCGATTTTTCTTTTAATGGCTTTTAAATTAACCCTGACATCAGAGGAACGATCTATTAAACAGATAAAACTCTTATTCATTCTGATTATATTATCAATCTATCTATCTATCTATCTATCTATTTAGATATCTATTTATCTGTTTGTCTGTGTCTGTGTCTGTCTCTCTCGATATGTATATATGTATATACATCTATATCTATATCAATATATGTATATATCTATGAATATCTGGGATATATATATATATATATATATATATATATATATATATATAATTTAATAAAATAAATATATAAAGGTTTTACATATCTATTTATCAGGTAATAAAGGAATATTCATGATCATATTGGTTTCATGCGATGCAATCATCAGGTGAAGATGTTTCAAGGCATTTGAAACATCTTCACCTGATGATTGAATTGCATGAAACCAATATGGTCCTAAATATTCCTTTATTACCTGATAAATAGATATGTAAAACCTTTATATATTTATTTTATTATATTATATAACAGCTCTATTTCATATTGAGTACTCTCCCAATAATACTGCCTTTGTTACACCATTCCAGCAAAAGCTGAAACAGTGACCATCTCACACTATATATATATATATATATATATATATATTATATATATATATTATATGTGTGTGTGTGTGTGTGTGTGTGTGTGTGTGTGTAAGGTATACAAATGACTGGTAGTAAGAGATGATTCCACCTGGGATCCTCAAAATCTCACTGTATAACCATACTGTATGCTCCTGTAGGTGCAAACATATATTCATACAAGGATTTTTATAAATCCCTAAAGAGAGCTCAATGTATAATAATCAATAAATTAGATTAAATACAGAGCAATATTTAACTTTCAAAGAAAGAAAAAACTTAACAAACTGTCATTCCGTAATAAATTTATTTCGACCAAAAGCTCAAAAGGCTTTTTAAAAATTTTAAAATGTTTTAAAAATCTTAGATATATATATATATAATCCTATATATATATATATATATATATATATATATATATATATATAAATATATATATATATAAAAAATTTTAAAATATATATATATATATAAAATATATATATATATATATATATATATATATATATATATATATATATATAAAATATATATATATATATAAAAAATATATATATATATATTATTATATTATATATATATTAAAATAAAATCTTATATATATATATATAATCCTATATATATATATATATATATATATATATATATATATATATAGGTGTGTGTATGTTTGTGTGTGTGTGTGAGTATATATATATATATATATATATATATATATATATATATATATATATAAAAAGAAATAGGTATATTTGGACAGCATCTTTTCATTCAAACAAATTTGGTAAAAAATGATGGAATTCTTATAGTTTTCAAGTTGTCTTTTTTCTTTCAAGTTTTCTAACAATGTTTGTCGTGTTATCATCTTGAGTTGTTAGAAAGAGTTATTATTGGTAAACTAAATGCTTTTGATTCTTTCTTGAACCATTATCAAATATTGTTTATTATTTGACTAATTAGGCGAGTTTCGTGTGTGGCGTGGGCCGGTGGCCTAGAGGTAGAGTCTCTGGCTCTGCGTTCTGGGTTCTCCGGTTCGATCTCAGTTGGGGATGGATCACGGTATACGTTGCTGATTAGAGTTAATTAGGTAGAAACAGTTGTCCAGTATTCTGCACGTCGCTCGCGGTATTTTCCGAGTTTGCTTGTCGTGATTATATGTACATTGATATCTTAGTTCTGATATTAAATTATTTCTGTATGTTTAGCATATATATATATATATATATATATATATATATATATACCAAATCTTACTATATATATATATATATATATATATATATATATATATATATATATATATATATATATATATATATATATAAATAAGTAAGTTTTGGTATGTACGTGTCGACCTATAACTTAGAAAAGAGGAGTCACTCAGATTTGAAATCTTGCATATAGACTTCTAACTAAGAAACACGCCAAATTTGGTTATTGATTTTTTACTAATTAAGGGATATGATTAATTAATTAAGCCAAAATCCCCAATTAGCGGAACTGTCCGGAGAGCAGCACCTGCTGATGATAAAATATTGTCTGCTGGCTGACTTTTTGTAACAGCGATTCATAGCGATTTACAGCAGTGAAGTGTAATTTTAGTGAATAAATGTCACAGTCTAAGCCGTTCCGCTAGGAATTTATCACTATTCTTGGTCCAATCTTTAAAATATTTATATCGTTGGAAAGAAAATAATATAATCTTTCTGAATATGTAATTTTTAAGCGTTTTTATCAATTGAATTATTTTTACAGCGAGTTAAAAAAAAAACATTGGCTTCGGTGAGCTGGTAAGTATGATTTTTTTTCAGTCTAAATTTTAAGAAAAAAAACAAATTCTTTTTTCTCGCCTATTTACGGTTCAATCTTCTATAAGATATCTATATGTTTCGAAAGAGAATGAAATAATCTCTCTAAATATGTTATTTGATTGAGTTTTTATCAATGGAATTACTTTTTACAGTGAGTTAAAAAAAATTATATTTTGCTTCAGGCAGCCTAGAATTCGTAGTATAGTTTTTTCATACTAAAATTTTAACATAAAATCAAAACTTATTTATCGCATATTTCTGTTTCTATCTTTAAAATATTTATTTGGTTAGAAAAAAATATTTCTAAATATGTAATTAGTATGTCTTTTCATGCATTGATTTTATTTACAGCGAATTAAATAATAAATCAACGAAAACCTTTAACGACAACTCAACTTTGTTTTATAAATTCCCGTCGTTCGTCAATTGTAAACAAACCCTTTTTTCATTTTTAATAATCGCGTTAATTCATTTATTTTAATATTAGAAATACAAATAAAGGCTAAACATGCATATCGGTCGGGAAATTACGATGACCCAGAAAAAACAGAACCCATAAATTTTGTAATAAAACTATTATTTTTAACTTGGGGGTTTAGGGTTAGGGTTTAGCGTTGGGTTGAGGTTGGGGTTTAGGGTTAGTTTAATGGGAAAATAAATAAATAATTTGGGTTCTGTTTTTTCTAGGTCACCTGTAATATGTTTTAATTTTCCGACTGATTGGAAAGTTTAGCCATATGATTTCATCCCCTCAAATTTGACGAAAAAAAATTCCCTGACCTCCCACCAGGCAGGATTAAATTATGATCTTATGGTGATTTTTATGGGTCATCCTTCGAGGACCAAACTCGATATTCAGTAGTAATAGATCTGCAAACGATTATTAAACCATGTTTTTATCTCCTCTACCCGGGCTTAGCCGGGTAGCCGCTGCTAGTATATATATATATATATATATATATATATATATATATATATATATATGTGTGTGAAACAGGTCACACTGGTTAGTTGATGCAATTTACAATGATAAGGCATCCATATAACAAATATAAACTGTTCAATACGTTGGTAGAGCAAAGTTATTATGATAATGGTACACGGTAATAACCTACTCGAGTTTTACCATAAGGATCTTCAGGGTTAAATCCATTGGATTAATCAAGACATTGATTATTTGCAGTTTATTGCATGCGTGTATTTTCTTTTCTTTTTTGCGATAACCGGTTTATCGCAAAAAATACACACGTACAATCAACTGCAATTAATCAATATATTGATTAATCCAATTGATTTAACCCTGAAGATCCTTATGGTGAAACCCGAGTAGGTTATTACCATGTACCATTATCATAATATATATATATATATATATATATATAGCCTGTTTTTGCAAGGTATTCACTGTATTTATATTACCTTTCTCGTCATTCTATCACTCCTCTCTTTTGAGCCTTTTAAGGAAAGAAGACAATAAATGATTTAATTTTGTCACCATCCTCAGAATAGCAGATATTTGTTTTATTCTTGTTATTAAAAACTCTGTTTTGACCGAAAGGCCAACTCATTACAATTAGATATTGCTTTCGATAAAAGAAAAAAAAAAAACACTTTTAAGAGAATCAGCAATTATCAAAAGAAAAGAATAAGAAAGGAGTGCTTTATGGATACACCGTATAATTAGATAAAGAACAACGTATGTTCTGTGGTTAAATTAAGATAGACCTTTTATTGAAAGGATTGGTTTCTTTTATGTTCATTAGTGAAACATGGATTTGAGACAACATAACATAATCTGATAAGAAGATGTTTTTATTCAATAACTAGCGTAAAAGCCGCCCTATCGGGCTGCAATTAAGCTTGCTCTTGCGGAGGGCTCTTGATCTATTTTTCACATTTTTTCCAAGTTATAAACATTGTTATCGCACAAAAAGTTTGTCGCAAAAAATCACGAAAAAAAAAATGGACGAAAACAATCCCAGTAATTAAAAGTTGGTAATCCAAAATTAGAGGATTGCGAGTCCGTATACAGTCTGGTATATTATTGATTTTCACAAGTGGTCGACCAGATTTCAAATTGTATGATATGTTAGGTTATGGTCTCTAGGAGTAAATTTGAGAAAAGGTGATACACTGACTCACTGACATTCGCAATTATAATTAGAGGAACTAAAGATTTGAGGTTTGGGTGGGGGTTGTTTTTATTTTTCGTTTATCGTTTTAGCTGTATGCAAATAGGAATTGACAGTGTACGGAAAGATCTTCTTTAGTTTAATTTCGTTGTTTAATAGCATATAAACCCACTTGAGTTATCTAAGCAACCCTTGTAGAAGAACAGTAGTAGTACGATTTTACCCATTGCTAGTATGATGAGGGGTTTCATACCTTTCCCAATGGTATTTGTAAAAATCGCTAGCCGGTGGCTGCTGAAGAAAACACCAACTACGATTGAAATCCGTAGCCGAAGCAGTGTCACCTGAAAAAAAACCAACTTAGGGCGTTTTCCCCGAAAACCCAACCCCAACCCCAACCCTCACCCTAACCGTAAACCCTATCTCTAAACCCTAACCCTAAGTTAAAATTAACAGTTTTATTACAAAATTTGTGGGTTCTGTTTTTTTTTCTGAAAAAAACAGAGCCCAAATTATTTATCTATTTTCCCATTAAACTAACCCTAAACCCCAACTCCAACCCTAACCCTAAACCCTAACCCTAACGCAAGTTTTTAAAGTGAAACCGCTTCGGCTATGGACTTCAATCGCAGCTGGTGTTGTTTTTTTAGCAGCCACCGGCTAGCGGTTTTGGGGGCAGGAAGCCGGGACGGAACTCTACGAATATACCCGCAGATATATTCCTACTGAATAGCGAGTTCGATCCTCGCAGGATGACTCATAAAAATCACCACGTAAAAAAGATCTTATTTTAATCGGGTCTGGTGGGAGGTCAAGGAATTTTTTTTCGTCAAATTAGAGGGAATACCATCACATAATGATATAGTAAGACATTTTAATTCAATAATTAACAATATTTTTAAGATAAGATATAAATGAAGCGATTTGTTAAATTGATATTTCAAATTAAAAAATTGAAAAAAATTAAATAAACTATAGAGGAGAAAAAATGTTTTAATAATCGTTTGCAGATCTATTACTATTGAATAGCGAGTTCGATCCTCGCAGGATGACCATAAAAATCACATACACAAAAGTAGTGAACAATCATAAATTGACAGCGTAATTGAAAAGTACAAATTTAAGAATCAAAACAAAAATATTTACGGAATTTTTTTCTGTTGTGTTTTCATTTTTGCAAATTGCCAGTAGACTTGGTTGAGTACACCAATAAAGACCTCCTGGTCGGGTTTGAATAGGGAAAAGGCTTGCAACAAACCTTGTTGCGACCTTGCACGTGGGTATAAAAGGAACTGACACTTTAGGTCTCGTATAAATAGTCCAGAAAAAAAGTCCTGAAGCAAGTGCCTTCGTGAGTGTGACGGGGTATTTATCTACCAATTCGACCAATCAAATAATAGTTGACACCAACCACAAGTATAAATTCCTACGCATTTTTCATTCCTGCTTTCTTCCCTCAGAAGATTGCAGGTGAGTGTTTTCATTTTCCCGACACATTAGAGAAGAAAAGTAAGTACCGCCAACGAGCGTCTCAAAAACTTCGGGTATTTCCGTGAAACACGTAAACTAACATTAACGCGAATCGTTAACATGAAAAAGAAAAGTATGCTATGCCGTATTACAACTAATATTACTTATAACTATATTTATTTACTTTTTAGCAAGAGACGAATTGTATGTTATTCAGTTGATTCAACGGTGCAAAAGTGAAAACATTGTTTTTCAATCATAATTTTCATTATTTCCGTGAGCTGAAATTTTAAAAAAAAATCATCAGCAGTTTGTTTAATGTTTCTTCTTTCGAATGGACAAAAAAATTTCAAGATAATATTAACCTTTATGCAAGTTTCATTGTGTTAAATATGGGGGGGTAAATTTCACAGGTGGTACCTAATGTTTGTTTTCACCAGTACATAACTATGTAAATTTTAATTTTTAAATAAAAAAAGTGCACAACCATGAAACGTCTGTGAAAAATCAATGTCTCTTATTTAAAATATCAAATAAAAAAAATTGAAAAAAGAATCTCAAAATCTAAACTAATCTTAAAAAGAATTTTATATTTAACCGCTGCTCAGTCGGTAGAGCGTTCGGCTAGAAATCACAAGGTTCCTAGTTCGATACCGGTCCCCGCCAACTCAGCGTATGAGTAGCACAGGGATCTGTGCGGTAAAGTAAGGAGCTGGTGGTAGGTGTGGCGCTCCACCTCAGATGCTAAAACAATCTCCTTGGTCTAGCGCTATTGAAAAGGGGATAGACTCCCTCGCTGACTGGCTGATACCGACTTTAGGCCGCCCCGTCGACTTTACTTTTTTACTTATATTTAACCGTAATATTACAGTGAAACATGATAAGCAACAGTAATAGTAGCTAGATTTGTTCATAAAAAAGGAACGCTAAGAAAAGTGGAGCATTTTCTTAATGGTATTTTATACAATTTTTTAATTTATTCGAAAATATAAATAAAATCTTCATTATTTTTACTTTAGAACCGGGCCATGGTGATATTTAATACGTATATCTATTTACTTTGTCGTTAATTGTTTTATTTACGAAGATTCCCCGGACAAAGTAATTTGAAATTCCTTTATATATAGATAGATAGATATTACAACACCACTACCCTGTAAATAATTTTGTAAATCCTTTTCTAATCAAGATCAGTTAACTTAGCTACCATACGTTCTAAACCGGTAGCCGACTTCAAATATTAGTTACGTAATTAATCCGAACGAAACCAGCAAGTCAGCTGTATTTGTATTATTATTTTCACAAAAATTCCCTGCTTAAATTTTTATATATCTTCCCAAATATAACTCAAATCTTCATTATTGCTGCTCAAAAACCAAGCCCTAGTGATATTTAATGTGTATATATATTTACTTTGTCGTTAATTGTTTTACATTCGATGTTTCACCCGGACATACAGATACACACAACTGCCCTTTATATATGTATAGATATTACAACATCACTCCCCTGTAAATAATTGTGTGAATTCCTTTCTAATCAAGATCAGTTAACTTCAAAGATTTTTAACATCAAACCAAAATTAGCTACAATACATTCTAAACCGGTAGCCAACTTCAAATATTAGTTACATAATTAATCCGAACAAAACAGGCAAGTCAGCTGTTTTTGAATTCTTATTTTCACAAAAAATCCCTGCTTCCAAAAAAGACAGTACATTTATTTTTATAACCTTGTCATATACATATATATTTATATGTATGTGTATGTGTGGGTGTGGGTGTGATGGGTGTGTGTGTGCATTTATATATATTATATATATATATATATATATATGTAAAACAAAAGAATTTAAAAATTTTTCTGAGAACAAAATACATTTTGCGGACGTTCTTTTTTTATAAAATATTGAATTTTCTCCCGTTGGAACCAGAACAACATTTATATATATATATATATATATATATATATATATATATATATATATATATATATATATGGTGCGGTATAAGTAACGACTTTTACTTATGCCGCACCCTGGATATATAGGCTAATTGTACGTATGATATATATATATATATATATATATATATATATATATATAGTCATCCACAGACACCGTGTTTAGACGTATCACGTCTCATAACGCCCGTTACTTATGCCGCACCATATATATATATATATATATATATATATATATATATATATATATATATAATGAGAATGTTTGTAATATTTTAATGAGGTTCCACAATCCTGCACATGAAACTCGTTCATCTTCAGTCTTCAGAATATTTAAAGTACAGGTATCTTATTCGTCTCATCACCGATTTTTATGAGAACCACGTGTTTCTCTCTCAACGTTTTCCCAACTTATTCACTCATACTCAGCAAGTAGAGATATATTTGCCACTACATACCACCGTGAACAAGAGCTCTTCAAAGCATGTCAGAAAATAGGTTGTGTTAACAATTGTCAAATCACTACTTGTCTGATGTGCTCCTTCTGTCAACCTCTTCATTTAACCCTTTTTGTTATTACAAACATCAGGTGTCTAATTATCAGATTTTTAGTGTTACCTTGTATATTTAACTGTTTTTCTGTCATTTTTAGATTGAAGCCCCGGATCTCCATGATTAATTGATTGATTTTAACGTTTTGTGTTATCTTATGCCTCAAGTTTAGGGCATTGTGTACATTGTACATCTATAATAAAATGTTCGTGTTGTTTTGTCTTCCTTCTTTTTTTTTGCACAATCAGGTATTCGTATCTAATACTAATTATGATATGGATTCAAGTAATTATAAATATATAGTAGCAAAAGTACCCGGTCCATGACCGGACAAAAACATTATAGGAACTTTTGTACATTTAAAGATTTGTAGTCCCCCCCCTCTTAAAAAAATAACAGTTCGTACTAAATTACAAAACAATCGCATTCAACAATGTTGACTTATTAGTAGAAATAGAGCGGATATTTTGAATGACTGGTGATATAGGCAGCAGGCAAGCTTCTTCTGCTGGCGTATCAGTAAGAGCAGTTCTACGACGCTCTCCGAAAATCGTTTGATTTTTGTTTAATTAATTAATTATATCCCTAAATCAGTAAAAATCAATAATCAAATTGGGTGTGTTACTTAGTTAGAAGAATATTAATCTGTATGCAAGATTCCGAATCTGAGTGACTCCTCTTTTCGGAGTTATAGGTCGACACGTACATACCAAACTTTCTTTTATATATATAGATATATTATTATTTATATTTTTTGTTTGAAGGCAGTTACAATGCGTATATCGTATAAAATTCGATAATTAATGAAAATAATCATGACAAGCGAACTCGGGAAATATCGCCCCCTACGTAGAACATCGTACAGCAGCCGTTTCAACTTTATCAAGTTTTATCAGCGATGTATACTTACGATTTCCCTCCGACAGAAATCGAAACCGGGAACTCAGCACGCAGAGTCAGAGACTTTACCACTGAGCCACTGATACGCAGCGAACGATATATGCGAAATTAGCTTGTCACGGGTAAATACGTCACTATTACTACTACTATACAAAGCATATATAGGCATCAATCTCTATCTACATCCTCCCTTTCTCTCTCTCTCTCCCTCTCTCCCTCTCTCTCTCTCTCTCTCTCTCTCTCTCTCTCTCTCTCTCTCTCTCTTATATATACATATAATATATATATATGTATATGTGCGCATGAGTGTGTGTGTGTGTATGGTAGTTTATAAGTCATATAGGAGCAGGTGTAATCTAAAAATTGTGTGTGTGTGTGTGTGTGTGTGTGTGTGTGTGTGAGAGAGAGAGAGAAAGAGAGAGAGAGAGAGAGAGAAGCGGACGGGATGTTTACTTAACAGTATAAAATATACCGGAGGAGTCGTGGTAGAGGTACTCCCAAAGTAGTTTGACAAACGAGAAACCTCTTTTGGTTAGACTTCAGAGTTTTCTTTCTCTTAGACTGGTTAGACTACCAAAATAACTCTAGCTCAGTCTCCCCCGCTAGTTACCCGTAGAAAGGGAATAGTTGGATTCATGGCTTCCCTAAGAGTATCACAAACTGCCTCGTCTAGGACTTGAACTTGAGAACCTCTCTTACGAGATGCAAAAGCTTATGTTTCTTATGGCAGTAATCTGGCAGTAACCTTTTGACTAAGACTGGACATTGTATCCCTGTGACACTCCAAGATATTTACCGTCTTCGTGTCCACTCTCGTTATTTTCCACGTGACTGGATTAAATACAATCAGTTGCCAGTTGGTGTGAGTCTGTAAAACACAGCAGGCAAAAGTAACACTTCACAGCTTCTGACGTTCGCTTGGATTCTAAGGTCGCCAAGTAACCGCGTAGGATTTAAAGACCAGAGAAGGAACAACAGGCTGCGATGGATAAATTGTCGTCTAAAATACAAGGAAAAGAAAAGAAAATAGACATCTCACTTTATCACAGATATTCACCAAAATTACATGAGAATATATTGAAATTTTGTTGTATCGTTGAGGTGGTAAAATATACACAGAGAAATAGTGTGCTTGAGATATATTTTATTCAGCACTTGTATCTGTTGCTAACAGATACTTATACATAAAATAAGAAGCAGTACAATCGCAAGACAAGCGTACAAGAATGAGGAGGGTCAAATGTCTGTAGTCAAACGCAATGATATATAAATAAATAAATAATTAAATATATTTTTCCGACTTTATCATTGCTACGTCGACTCTTATAAGACTATGAGCCAGGCCATCTTGTAGGGGTGTTAACTCCTCTACAACAAATATTATATATTATGAAAAGTTAATATGTAGAAAAGACTAACATACCGTAATCTGGCTCCATGTAAGGTAACTTCAATTGAAACGAGGGGTAACCAAAAATCCTTTATATGGAAGTGGGGAGTTGATGAGCTTTTCTCATTGGCTTTCTCTGATGGAGGCTTTCAATTTAAACAATCAAACTTTTGTACCTTTTATCATTTGAGTTTGCAATGTTGAGACTAGTAGCATGGTTATTTCAGGGTGGAAACCTGACAATTCTGGAGACAATTGGGGTTGTTTTTGGAGCCAATATGATGTTGTAAAACCCGAAATCAGCAATGGTAATAGTGCATCACTGATTACCTTTCTTTATGTATTTAAAGAATGTATCATCCGATGAGATGAAATTTATTCAAATTTCTGGATGAGTGAATTGCGTCATCGTGCTGCTTTCCACACAATAACTAACTGATTCGAGTTTGCTGCACAGTAGACAAAACCCGAAACAAACAAAAACACATGTAAGAAATCAATAATTTAAAATGCCAATAATTTACACATCGCACTTCATTCAATAAATAAGTTTGCCTAACGCGTTGGTAATAGAAAACATTATTTACACTTGCAATTTCTTAAACGAAATGAATAGTGATGGGTTCTTTCATGTCCCAGAAGACTATCAACATGGCCTTCTTTACTGATCCCCCAGAACATTTTATTTCCCGAAGAGCCAGTGTTTCTGACTCAGGATTATTGTTGTAAACCCATGTTTAGCAGATTTATTGGTTATTTCCTAGTTGAGTAACATGAGTGACCCTGAAAAATTATTTATTTTTCTCCATTAAACTAACCCTAACCCTAACCCTAACCCTTGTTAACTTTTTTTTAAATTAAAATTAAAATTAACAGTTTTATTACAAAATTTGTGGGTTCTGTTTTTTCTGGGTCACCTGTAATATTATGTTACTCAACTAGGGGTTAGGGTTAGGATTAGTGTTTAGGGTTAGGATTAGGTTTAGGGTTAGTTTAATGGGAAAATAAATAATTTTGGTATCTGTTTTTTCTGGGTCACCCTGTAACATTATGTTACTCAACTAAGGGGGTTAGGGTTAGGATTAGGGTTTAGGGTTAGGATTAGGGTTTAGGGTTAGTTTAATGGGAAAATAGATAATTTGGTTTCTGTTTTTTCTGGGTCACCCTGTAATATCATGTTACTCAACTAGGAAATAACCGATTTATTATTATATTTTGACTAAGACTTACTCTTCCGTACACATCACACATTCTTCGGTAAAATTCACGTGGTTTCTTAGCAACTAAAAATTTGATAATAGACCTCTTTTCAGCCCTGGAGCACTGTGTTTGATTTGCCACAAATTTTAATAGCCTCAAAACAAATATTTTGGTGAGATTAGAATAATTTTGCTAGAAGCCAATATACAATTCACATTAATGGAAAATAAATCTGAAAAAATTATCTTGTTTTTTTTAAATAACACACACACACACACACACTAGACAAACACGGGATGTTGTAGAAAACGGATGTTTATTGTAGGTAGTGATGTCGACGATGCAACGTTTCGGTCTGTTAGACCTTCTTCAGGACTTTAGAAATAGAGTTCTTGCTACAGTGGTGAATATTTTCTTTCTAATGAATTAAGGAGGTCGTGAATAAGGGGTGGAGATCGGTTGATGGTATCAGAAGAGGCTAGAGATAGATTTTCGTTTTCTCTAATAGGTAGTGTATCATAGTGGATTCTGATAGTAGTGCCACAGGTGTTAGGTGTTTGGGTTATATGTATGTATGGTGGATGGCATAAGGATTGGTTATGAGTGTATGTGTGTATGTTGTTTTGTATTTTGTTTTTTTCTCAAGGTTCTCAATTTCAATCAGAAAAGGCTGAAGAAAGCCGAAGGGCAAATCAGCTGAAATATTGTGCATGTAACAATAAAGATAAGAGGACAACAACCCAAACATCTAAATATTACAAATTATGAAGCCTCATCTCAAAAATTCAGATAAATAAAAAATAAAAAAATGAATAAAAAATGTTTAGTTTTATTTTTAACTTGAAATTACAGAAGTTACAGTTATTTCTGTTGCCTTTGTCGGGTCAGCAGGTTAAATATATAGAATCTTATTTTCAGGCACAGATTATCTACCTGTCTCGTCTATGATAATAATCACCAACAGTACTTAACCATCAGGATAATCATTAGTCAGTAATATACAACAGTCATTTTGCATATCAAAAATATCTTTATAGCCTAGAATTCTACAAAAGAATAGATTAGTCTGTATTTGTCCAGAATAGCACACCGATGAAAAATTATTTTATTTTTGTAGTAGGGTACTAAGAAAAACTTATATAGAAATATAATAATTACTAGCATGACCTGTGGATATACCACAGAATAATAATTTAATTATTACAATGTTTGCTTAAGAGCTATTGCAAATAGTTAATTATGTAAAATGTATAATCATCTTGATTTAACTCTCTCACTATTTTTTCTTTCTCTCCTTTTGTTCATCTTTTTATTATGTTCAATTGAAACAGATTAGTGTTATTTCCACCACGTGCTCATCCGCGGAGGAGATGATTTGTTTTACCAATGCAGAATCCTGATTTGGGCAATGCACGGCACGGAAATATTCTGTTAACTTTGATAGGGTTTAATAATATTTTTTTAAGTTCCTAATTAAATCAAATGTTGGCAATGCTAAAAATATTTCTTGTCTTCTAATTATTCATTAAAAAAGACCAACAAAAACAAATCTACTAACCACTTAAGTGTCTGGAAACAAAAATCGGATTTTTGTAAGGGCACCTCATAAGCTATATTAGCAGACTATTGTTAGTGAGTTTGATTCTCGCTGGGTGCCCCATATTTCTGGCCTTATGCCACATCTAAGCTACTCTTTGACATGAATCAGAACTCCAAGTCAGACTGAAACAGAGAGTAATTGTAACGAAGGGTTTATAATTCATTCCTATGACACCCAGTACAGGAACCACCGGATGCAGTTCAGTGTCATTCCTGGTGCACACAATTTTAGAGCGAATTGTAAGTTGAGTTCATTGTCCTTCTTGCACAATTATTCATCTTGAACGCCTTAAGGAGAAATTCATAAGATGAATATAGTCTCACATTCATTTAGGAAAAAATGGATTGTTCACCGTTGAAACCCTTGTCTCTCTCTTTTTGCTCAAGGCGTAAAAAGGGGACTTCTTGACATTTAACTAAAATAACCCGCCACAAAAAAAAAAACGATTTTATAATGATAATAAACGTCGAATAAAAATCGTGGCTCGACCCAGGAAGCACAACCGAATGTACTGGGAAATATTTTTCTTTGTATCTGGTGTGATTTTTAACGAATTCAGATCATTTGACAAATTTAAAATCTTCCTAGCCGGAGGAAATTTTGAAATTCCTAAAGATTTTTTTTTATCTAAAACCAAAAAGAAAATGGTGCATACTAAATATATTATAGAATATTTCTTTTTCCTAAAATCTGCTGTGGAAATTTCTGAATCCTAAAATTCAACAACACTGTTTCCAAAATGAAATGTACAACTCAAAATAGATTACTTCACTTTCATATTTCGGGTAAGTAAGAACGAACTCAAAAGTGACATTCTCCTATGGACACCGACGCTGGGACAAACTTACATTGATCAGTTCTGTGTATCGACTGTTGATATTATTTTTTTTACGTGATTATTAAAAAACTTTCAACAACAATCGGTATTATAGAAAAAGAAGATTGAAGATACATATTTGATATCTTATCATAATGGGGATTCGTTGTCTTTCCGTCTGTAACCAAAACGACGTCACTGCTTACGTTGCAATGCCCTCAGTAATTGCGTAAGTCTACCAATGAGTATTTATTTATAGCCAAAATACATAGAATAAACCTTATTTATTAACGAGGTCTTTATGAAAGTCTGAGTTAGATTTGCCTCAGAACAGCCCCTGTTATTAGTGCGTTTAAAACCCTGCAATGTGTATTATATATCACTAAGAAATAAAGGTTTACATAATATATGGTATGGTTAATTTGTATGTTGGTTTTAACAAAAAGGGTTTATTAAATAATTACTTGATGTTATTGATCTCTGATATTATTGTTTTCTTTTTCTTCAACGTATTAAAATCAATCCCATGAGTGATTCTTATATAGAAACCAATTAAAGTATAATTAAGATAAGTGTAATCTTTTTATATGCGGTCTTATTTCATTTCGTTAGTCTTTCTAATTCAATATATTTCATTACATTAAAACTTAAATACTTACGCCCGGTGGGGGGCACATATTTTTGGTTGTATATTTAATTATAGATAAATATTTGATATGTACATATCAATCGAAACGTTAAATGTCGGCATAGTATTTTTGAAATATCAATAAATTATCTTCATTTCCTATTTTTGACATTTATTTATTATTTTTCTACATACTGTCGGATTCATTTCCATTTCCATTTCTCCCATACACACACACACACACACACACACATACGCTCACGTATATATATGTGTTTGTGTGTGTGTGTGCGTATATATATATATATATATATATATATATATATAATCAAAGAAATAACAAAAGACTTAGAGATTTAGCTTTATAGTCTATTTCAGGGAGCTTAGACAAAGTGTCTAACTCTCCCGACCCATCAGATGCGAATGAGTCGGGAGAGTTAGACTATTTGTCTAAGCTCCCTGAAATAGACTATAATGCTAAATCTCTAAGTCTTTTGTTATTTCTTTACTTATATATTTGCTCTGTGACTCTAACATTAAGATCACACATTGAGCTCTCAAACTGCGACAGGTTTTTTTAGATAAAACTCTTGTGTCGTAAAGAAGATTTCTTCTCTGGACTTTTGGATTATATATCTTATTATAATGGAGATTGTGTGTTTTTCTGTCTGTAACCGAAACTATATTACTATTACTACTCAAGTCACAATTCCCTTAATTATTTACGTCAAATTCTCCATGATTTCATTCTTTTAAACCTTCAGTTATTAATAAAAATTGTTTTACATTATTAATACTGTTGATCATATCTACGTACTAATAGCATGCAATTGTATTTATATATACAACAAAATAGTGATTTACAGTTTGAACGAGAAGGCTATTTTGCATATTGATATTTAAAATTTTATTTTGATAAATATGTGCTTGGTATTATTGATTTCTAATTGTTTGGTTTTATCTTAAGAAATATAAACAAAAATCTCGTGGATAAATCTTAAAAGAAATTTATTTACAAGAAGAAATAACTGTAATATTATCCTTTACTTCCTATTTTAACTAAATAGTTAAATTAGGAAAATTTACCAATGAAACAGGGGAGTAATGGAAAATGATGGAATAGTTAGTTTCAAAGTTGTTCTATTTTTCGATTATACCCCCTCTGTTGCAAATCTTTTTATCTGCATTCTTAGTCAGTTTCATTAGCCTTTCTAATTTAATATGATATTTTATTATATCAAATCTTAAATACTTGCACCCGGAGGGTGCATATATTTGCTAGTATATATATATATACTAGCAAATATATGCACCCTCCGGGTGCAAGTATTTAAGTCTTAATGTAATAAAATATTGTATTAAATTAGAAAGGCTAATGAAACTAAATAAGAATACAGATAAAAAGATTTGAAACAGAGGGAGTATAATAAAAGATTTTAAACAGAGGGAGTATAATAAAAAAATAGAACAACTGAAACTTACTCTTCCATCACTCTCGTCTTTCATTGCTATTTTTTCTAATTTAAGTATTTAGTGAAAATAGGAAGTAAAGAATAAAATGACAGTTATTTTATCTTGTTAATGGATTTCATTTAAGATTCATTGAAGAGACTTTTGCTTATATTCATTGAAATAAAACCAAACAGTTAGAAATCAATAATACTAAGCACATAATTATTAAATTCGATTTTTTAATATTAATATGCAAATTAGCCTTCCCGTTCACATTGTAAAGCGCTATTTTATTGTATATATAAATATAATTGCATGTTGTTTGTATGTAGACATAGTTAACAGTATTAATAATGTAAGACATTTTTATTAATAATTGAGGTTTAGATAAAAAATAAAATCATGGAGAATGTGATGTCTATAACTAAGAGAATTGGGACTTGAGTAGGAATATAGTTTCGGTTACAGACAGAAAAACACACAATCTCCATTATAATAAGATATATATATATATATATATATATATATATATATATATATAATATATAGTCGATGTTGGTGTGATATATTGGTACTATTTAGATATGATATTATTAAAATGCTGACTTAGTCTACTCAGCAACTCGTAGAATGTGTAGGCTTTCTATCGAGTGGTCGGCAGCAATTCACTTGAGAGACGATAATGCGAAATAAGTGTCGATGTAAACTTCCTTGATTTTAATAACTTGTGTGCACCTATAACTAGTAGACGTAGAATCGGTCAATACAACCAAATAAAACTTTCTCGTTGCATTTTGATTGGTTGGTTTAAATATGCATCTATTTCCATTGCTTTTCTTCTTTTCTTTTTCTTTTTTTTTTCTTTAGGTCGGGGATATTAAATTAGACCTCAACACGATGGGACTTATGGATACTCAAAGATGACGCAAGACGTATAATTTAAACTAGAAGTGGCTATCCGGCGTCGCCTGGGTAGAGGGGGATTTTTGTTTAAGTTAGTCTCGCAGATCCATTATTACTTACCGCGAGTGAGATCCTCGCTGGTTGCCCCATAAAAATCCCCCCAGAACAATATATAACAATATAGTAAGAAATTTCCATTCAATGATTTACAACTAGAAAACAAAGATATAAATGATGCAATTAATTCAATCAATCAATATTATATTTCAAAGCGAACAAAAGAAGATAAAGAAAATAATATGCAAATGACTTTCCCTTCTGTTACTTTTCAAAATTTTAATTTTTAAATATCTCCCCAAATATAACTCAAATCTTCATTATTTTTTCTCAAAAACCAAGCCCTGGTGATATTTAATATATATATATATATATATATATATATATATATATATATATAATATACCAAACTTATTCGTAAATCCTCGCGGTGAGAAAAAACTCAGCAAATAGTTTGATTGTAAAAATATACTACCAAACATCAACCGGGGAGAAAAACATTTTTGGAAAAAAGAAAAGACCAAGATAATCGTACCAACAAAAAATAATCTATTGGTACAATATTTTGTCCAAAAAAAAAAACAATTTATATGCATATATATATATATATATATATATATATATATATATATATATTCATACAAAACCGCCAGGAGACTAAAGCTAATAAGTAAAAAGTGCTCAATACCTAAGTATAGCAAATAATAAAGATAAATCTAATGAGTCAGACGAGTCTACTAAAAGTTTCGCTTAATGCTCTTCAGGGCTAAGATCTGACTCAGCCCTGAAGAGCATTAAGCGGAACTTTTAGTAGGTTCGTCTGACTCATTAGATTTATCTTTATATATATATATATATATATATATAATATATATATATATATATATATATATGTTCTGTTAAACGCCACAGACAATTCAAGTCTGGGGAATTTTTTTATGGTCCTTTCAATTTTCCTAGCGATCTTTTTCGTGTTTGGGTGGAGAAGCACTCTATATCAAATTAAAAAAACCTACCTTAAACAAAATAAACTTTCAAACCAGTAAACACGTCCTCCAATGCTTATAAAAAATCCCACTCTAACCATTCCCCCTCCCTTCCTCACAATTCTGTATCCCCCTCAAAAACCCATTAATCCATTGTTTCGTACTAACTACCACCACCACTCTTAAGCTACTACTCGTTCTTCTATAAAAACGAGGCACTTGAAAACTTAACATCGTTTCCCCACCTGATGATGGCTGATAAACCAGCTGAAAGCGCTCGAAAAAAAACAAGGATTTGGTGGACTATTACAACTTCTCCACCCAAACACGAAAAAGATCGCTAGGAAAATTGAAAGGGCCATAAAAAAACTCCTCAGACTTGAATTGTCTGTGGCGTTTAACAGAACATGTCTAAAAGAAAAAATGCTGCCGAAGTATACATATATATATATATATATATATATATATATATATATATATATATATATAATATATATTGATGTTTTGGTAAGAGATAAGTGAATTAAATTTTTTTTGACACAAAGTACTTTGTGTATGCTACTAATCATCTTAAAAAGCGGGTAAGTACTGTCAATATCAATAACACGCGAGATTAAATCCGTGAAAGACAGGAAGACATGTATGGAAGCAGAGAGGATACATATAAGCACTATCTTTTGACGGATAATCCTTCGTTATGCATATCACGAATTCTGCGTCATGATAAGTATTTTCACTAATGTTAGCTGTCATAGAAGCGACGTAACGTCAATTTGTCGCATCGGGGAAATTC
>CM042150.1:111095344-111115344 GCA_023376005.1 Doryteuthis pealeii | reverse complement strand
AAGTAGTGGTACTATTTAACCCTTTTAAATTTAAATGAAGCGTCTTAAACGTCACAATTTAAAAGAAAAATTAATAAGAAAGGTAAAGATTTTTTTCCTCTAGGGAATAAGTATACTAGAGTAGTATGGACGAGAGTGGGAGGAGTATCGAGGTATCCCCGGACCACGAGAGTAGGAGGTATCAGCCGGACACGAGAGTGGAGGTATCAGCCGGGACGAGAGAGGTATCACCGGACCACGAGAGTGGAGGTATCAGCCGGACCACGAGAGTGGGAGGTATCAGCCGGACACGAGAGTGGAGGTATCAGCCGGATCACGAGAGTGGGAGGTATCAACGGACCACGAGAGTGGAGGTATCAGGAGGTATCAGCCGAGAGTGGAGGTATCAGCCGGTGGGAGGTATCAGCCGGACACGAGAGTGGGAGGTATCAACCGGACCACGAGAGTGGGAGGTATCAACCGGACCACGAGAGTGGGAGGTATCAACCGGACCACGAGAGTGGGAGGTATCAGCCGGATCACGAGAGTAGGAGGTATCAGGGACGACGTAGAGTAGGAGGTATCAGCCGGACCACAGAGGAGGTATCAGCCGGACGGTATCACGGTATCAGCCGGACCACGAGAGTAGAGTATCAGCCGGACCACGAGAGTAGAGGTATCAGCCGGACAAAGAGAGTGGGAAGTATCAGTCGGACCACGAGAGTGGGAGGTATCAGCCGGACCACGAGAGTAGGAGGTATCAGCCGGACCACGAGAGTGGTAGGTATCAGCCAGACAAAGAGAGTGGGAAGTATCAGCCGGACCACGAGAGTGGGAGGTATGAGCCGGACCCGAGAGTGGGAGTATCAGGAAGTATCAGCCGGACCACGAGAGTGGAGTATCAGCCGGACCACTATGAGATACCACTATGACAGCAAGGAGTCTAATAGTGCGACTGGAGTTAAAACTTCTTTACTAAGATGTCACAGTCCACCACGTTAACCACAGTAATAGTACTATTTAACCCATAGTTGGTGGGTGAGGGAATCCTTACCTTTCCCAAGGATATTAATCCGAAAGTGAACGTAACAGCACGATGAAATACCATTAAACAAAAAAACCTTAACATCAACCGTAATTAAATATTAGCTTAGGGTCTTGAGGAAAATAATTCTTAGCGTGAAATGAAACTCAAACATCGTCGTCCAGGATTTGAACTACGTTGATAACCATTACGCTAAATGCGTCTCCAGATCCTATACTACTCCTGCCTTTTATCTTAAACACATCTATTCACCCTATAGATGAGATCCTAACAGGTACTACAACTTAGGGTCTGAGTGGATTTGGGAGCAATGGTGATGAAGAGGTACTCCACATTCCCCTGCGCTCTAGAACTGGAACTTCACCATCAGATAGATTAAAGTCCTACCCAGGACATACAGAAGACTGTATGACCTTTTTTACTGACCGCTGCACCCAGCAATGGGTAAATAATGGGCCTTAAGACAGTTTTAACAGACACAGAAATATATTTAATCACTACTTGCAAAAGGCAAAACACCCTACCATATGACAGTATGAGTATGAGTATTTGAATTCAAATTTATTAGGCTGGTTGATTAACAAGGGCTTGAGTATCTGTGATATTGAAGTAGTTTATGGAGGGAAGTAAACCACTCATTTTCAAGAATAATTTTGTAATATAAACGTCAAAAACTACAATCTGTAGCATAACGATGGTCACGGTACAAAAACGGTGTTTGTTGCATAGGCCAACTCAAGTTGTAGTAGTAGTCGTCGTTAGTAGTAGTAATAGTCGTTAGTTCAGAAACAAAATACACGCAAGTTGTATAGTCCCAAAGAGATGTGTATTTATTTCTAGGCTAGTGGGTTTTTTTTTTGAGAGAAGGAATGACAGAAAAAAGTGAGCGAGGACACGGTCAAATTACCCGGTCGTAAATCATGTTCGCTACTAGAATGAAACCCATGGAGGGGACCAGGAAGGCCCATTCTGCCTTCCACGAAGCCCGGATGAAAAAGAGACCGATTTTCTTCTTCTGTTTCTCGTCCCAGTGTCACATCCGTTCCCGTTTAAAACCCTGAACTTCTGTTTTTATTTTTAAATCTATTTCCGGGGTCATTCTTCGGTCACATTACTGGTACCCTGCTTAGTGTTTACTCTTCCAAATTCTATCCTTTGTTCTTATTTCTTTTTCTTCTCTTTCTCCTTTCAATCCCCGCAGACCACATTAATAATGCTACACAATTACATATTAGCATTTCAATTATCCATGGTGGTAACTATTACGACATCAACCTACCCTTATATATATATATATATATATATATATATATATATATATATATATATATCAATGTTAATGTAGCGTGGCTCTAGTTTTGAAAATCCCAATCGGAATACTGACCTTTTCCATACCGGAAGGTCCAGTGAGCTTCGGCCGCGGAATCAGGTGTTGTTAATTAATAGCATCGATTCCAGGGGCTATCCTGCCCAGGCAATACCTGCCCCCTTGATTTAAGGGACAAGGCTGGGTTTATTGCCCAGCGCCAGAGGCACCCCCTCGAGAGGCAATACCGACGCATTTTTTGTGCCTACCACCCATGAGCTTAGGCTTGTGTGTGCGCCCTCATAAAAATGTCCTTGTGTCACACCCTCATAAGTGGGATGAGAGGCAAATATCCTGACTTTTACCTGCTTCCGAAATGTGACATAACACCAATTTATAAATATGCATCTTTAACGGGCACCGAGTAGTTCATATTTACATAAAGACATTTATATGCGCATATATGTATTAGCATGTTGCTTGAAAAGAAGAAAAAAATACTTAGTTAGGTTATATTGATAACTGCCTCCCCGCAGTATACCTGGAGCAAGAAAGTGGGCTGTTCACCCCTTGGTGTCATTGTTATTAGATTTGTGTAAAGTGTCCGATTATCACAAGGTGATAAACCCTTGTGATCCTGTGCCAGACTTAATAACTATTCATATTATTCCCTAAAGTGCTCAAATGACATAACTGCTACACATTTGGGATTTTTGTACGAATCGACCAGAAAATCATTCTAGATTCAAAAGATGTCCTAGGTATGACGTTAAACTATCTGATGGTGAAGTTCCAATTCTGGAGCTCTGAGGAATGTGGAGTACCCTTTCATCTTCATTACTCCCTGGTCCACTCTGACATGAATTGGTAGTACCTGTTAGGGTCCCATCTATGGGCTAAAAAGAAAAAAATTAGTTTTAAAATAATGTGTTTAAAAGTTGAGTTTTTAACAAATGAGTGTCCATCAAGAATGAATATAACAAAACGTCTTCGGTATAAAATAACCCAACAAGGGTTCACAAAGCCGTAAAATCCAACCAACCAGCCAACCAACCAATTCAAAAAAACGAATTCATCATGAATGTAAATTACCTTTTTTATAAAGACTTTCATTTACAACAGAAACTATGAATTACCATAAATTTCTTGAAAAAAAGGGGAAGTGGTTCCCATTGGCTTCTCTATATGTAACGTACTGGATCTTCGTTTCTTCACGTGTGTAAAAACGGGTCTTAAACGATCCGGGTAACCATGTGGTGGCTTTTCAAACCAAACCCGGGTGCAAGTCGTTTGTCAACAAGTTTATTGTCCTCTGATCGACCTACAGTAGTCAGCCACCACACAGAGAGAGAGAGAGAGAGAGAGAGAGAGAGAGAGAGAGAGAGAGAGAGAGAGAGATGTTTATAATAACAGAATCGACATAATTGGAGCTAGTAAACTTATCACATTCAGGTTTACAAAATTGAAAGAAATAAAGAAACATGGTAAGTGTTGTATACCCTTTATTTCCTTACTTCTATTCTTCTGCTAATCTTTGGTATCTTACGTTCACCTTCTAGCGTCTGGACTTCGTCTTGGTGGTCGTCGCACTTAATTCATTTCTTCTTCTAGATCAGTCTTGTTGCTAAGACATTCATCAACCACAAAAACCATATTATTTATGTAAGCTTAACTAAACTCATGTAACTAAAATAACGCGCGTGTGCAGTGAGCTTCAGCTAAGGCAGAAAGATCTTATCTGCCTGACGTCCAAGCTGAAACTGAGAGCCAACCAGGTCTCACGTGACTTCACGTATTTCGCGGGCTTTCTGTAATATTCCATGGAAAGTCCCCGCCCGTGATATGAAAAGGGCCATCCCTTCAGAAATACAGGGGTTGACAATAATCTATGTGTAACAGTAAGCAGGCAGTTGATTTTCGTCTAAGTTAACGTCGGCTTCGTGTTCCTCTCCAGTCACTATCTCTCCTCACTGTGTGTCCTCGAATACTCGTCCCCTATTTTAGGATTATCATTAATCAGCTGATTATTTCTGTATATTGAATTTAATTATATAATTCTATATTGTTATATTGTATTATATAAGTAAATTGGAATTTAACCAAACAAATAAAAAATCAACAATGCATTCTTGCCAGATCTTTCCTTTTAAAATATTTCTTTATATTATATGGGCGAGGCTATTTTATAATAACAGAAAGAAAAAAAAAGATTTTAAAGGATTTTCAAACATTCGCGCTGAACACCCGGTCGGAACTTTAACAACACGGAATTTCACGAACTTAGCCGAACTTTCAAATTTCAATTTCAGCGTTCATCAACGTATCAATATCAAATGTTGATTTTTACCAAACATGAATGGAATGAAAACTTCTTACTACTCTGATGATGGACTTTGTCCGAAAATATTAAGTATGTTTAAAAAAATAAAAAATAACAAAAGATATAAATAAATATGTTTTTCCAACATACAACGCATTTTTTCGCTGCTTCAAAAAACAACTTATTCTTTATATTGAATTTAATTCTATTATATATTGTTATATTGTATTATATAAGTATATTGATATTTAAGCAAACAATTCACAAACAATTAAAACGCATTTTAGCCAGTTTTTCTTTTCAAAATATTTCTTTCTCTCATGTTCACCCATAATTTACTTTTGTTGGGATTATCTTCCATTTGCCTGGAAGAGTTATCTTCCCGCTGGTTTCCGTGTCGACACCAGGCAAGCCTGGTATTGAAGCGCGAGGTTCAAACTCTTCTGCCTCTTTTTGGGCTTCTTCTCAACGAACTCACATGGCTAGACAATGTCTACCCCTTTCTCGGTGGGGCTTCTGCCCCCCACCGTCACTAAGTGAATTATACAGCATGGACTATCCTTAGTTCTATATCTTTAAACTCCTATATTTTATATGTACATTTAGGTAATCCCTTTTATACCTAAATATTGTATTTCCATTCATGAATGTGTCCTTTGTTATATCGTATTTGTACCTTGTATTTCATGTTATATATTGTCCATGTGCCTGTAATAGGGTCCATCTCGTGATATGTTTAACACCCTTATCGGGGTTTGTTTCGTTTCAACAAGTTATAACATTATTATAACCTTGAACCTTACACTTTTATTAAAGCCGATTGTTTTGCGACGCTTCATTACCCCCACTCCTAATTATCTATACATATATAAATGGAAGTTGTGTGAATCTGTATGTCCGAAGGAATCTTAGAAAATAAAACAATTAACGACAAATATATACATTTAAATATCACCAAGGCTTGGTTTTTAGCAAAAATGATAGAGATTTGATTTATATCGTGAACATAATTAAAAAATAAAATTTAAATGATAACAGCGTTGATTTTTTTTTCATTTAATATTTTAGATAGTAGACATTAACATTCTTTTCAGAGTAGCTGGATCAATGATTAGGTATATTTTTTTACATAGGGATTTAAATGGGGCATCCCACGAGGATTCAACTTTGACGATTCAGTAATTAAGGGATCTGCGGACTAACTTAAAAATTCCCTCTACCCCAGGCGACGCCGGGTAGCCGCTGGTAGTATTAAAATTATAGTCTGAATTCAGATTATCGTTCTCCTAAACTGGGTTAACTCACACAACTTCATTAGCTTGACATAGTTTGTCCTACATTTTATGATGTGAATAGACTGGCGAAATCTATTAATGACAGAAAGTGTAGAATAGTTGTTACGGGCATCATGTGATAGAAAGGTCAATTTTAAAAGAGGAAATAAAGCTTTAAATTCACAGTTTCAGTTCTTCTAGACTGGTGGTCTAATGCATTCTACTAGTTAAGCCATAGTTGCAGAGAGATTCATAACCTTTACCAAGGGCAATTGGCCAGAGGGAAATGCAAACTGATGGCAGGTATATTGAATTTAGAATTGAGTATTAGAATGTGCCAAATCGTTTTGAACGAATACACAAAATGTATACACCCCCCACCCCACCTCTCTCTCTCTCTCTCTCTCTCCTCTCTCTCTCTCTCTCTCTCTCTCTCTCTCATACCACACACAACACACGCTCTCTCTCCTCTCTCTCTCTCATCTCTCTCTCTCTCTCTCTTTCTCTCTCTCTCTCAAACCACAATTAATATTTTCTTCCTTTTTAACCAAGATACATTTAAATGTTATCGCTTTCAAGTATATTGACTGTACTCTTTAAATCGATCAGAAATTTCATTTGAAAAAAGCATGCAAAAATAAATATAGTGTATTTATTCCCTTTGGAAACAACTTAATATAATGAGAGATATTGGAAAATCAAAGAAATTTTGCGAAAACATTTATAGGGTTTTTTATTGACTGTATTGTCTCAGTTAAAAAATCAAATTCAAATCTATAAACCTATTAAACCGTTCTGGTACCAAACTGGAATATTGACTTAGTTCTTTTATGTTCAAATTGGTTGGTTGGTTCGCTGGTTGGTTTCGTTGGTTGGTTGGCTTGTGATTCTAAATTTTCAATATATTAATTTATGGTCTATTTAATGCAGAATTTTGTTCTTTTTTAATATTTGATTTATAAGCGAATATTTTGTAGGTAACTACTTTTGTTTAGTTTTGGATAATATAAGACTGGAAAGAATAATTTTCATTAACGTCATGCGCATTAATAAATTGGTAGATGTTTTTTTTTTCATTAACTTCATGTGTATTAAAGAAGAAATAACTTCGATTGTATTTATAAACTATTCGTGAACCCTCAACCACCGCTTTCAAGCACCTCTGAGATAAAAGAGTTTGTTTTTTTGTTTGGCATAAGAGCAAGTTGAAGAATAAGGTCAGGAATCATATATATATATATTTACCAACCTCTTCGCACAAGCAGGGTGGGACAGCAAGTCAATTTCTCAAGCGGAGTTTAACTGGTTTGGATTCAGAGTTTTCCATCTTCTAGACTGGTTCTCGAACAAAAGTTAAAGAGCCCAGTCTGCCAAGATTTGAAACTCGGTGCACTTCGTGTCCATTTCCCCTATGATTGGTAACCATTACACCACATACCTCCCGCGTTGGGGAATTATATAGGTGCTTGCTAGCCAAAATAAGGGCCAAAGTTGAATGTAGCGGTTACGGAACCAGGATCTGTTCAGTCGCCATTACGGGGCCGTCATACACGGCCAATTGTTGGCTCTATTAGAGAGGTCTTACCCCCACTGCAGAGGTGGCAATCGGTGTATTCCATAACCTCAGCCGAAAGAGCTTGTTCAAATTGATAATTTTCATTTTTACGTAATTCTAGATAGATGAATTGGCTTGGTTTAGTTTGTTTAACGCACATCAACTGCTTATGAGTTATTTAATTCCGGGAATTGATCCATTTGTAAATATTTTGTGTAATAAAATATATTTTGCAATGTTCCATCCCTAATTGTTTTTTAAAAAAGTACCGCTTCTAATTTGTGTACGCTTCTATTTGAGTACATAAATGCGTTATTAATTAACACGACCACACACACAACACACACAGACAGACCACACACACACAGACAGACACAGTCACACAGAACACAGACACGAAACACACACACACAGACAAACACACACAACCATAACACCACACACACACACACACACATATATATATAATATATATCGCACGCACGCACAGACACAAAAACACACACACGCGCACGCAAAGTAACGAAGACATGGATAATGTAACCGAGAAACGAAAAAAGAAATCCAGTACGAACTGAAAGGGGTTAGGTTTGTTCGAAAATAATGGTCCTATTTTAGAATAAACTTTTATTTCCTGAATTAATGAATTGAAATTGATGTTTTAATCTGTCAAAATATAATCCCTTCATATCTATGCATTTCTGTATCAATTTACAATATTAGTGATGCCTGTACGATATAAACTCTAAAGATAATAATAATAATTACTGGGGGTTTTTTCATCTAATTATTGTGCATTATTAAATCTAAATGTAATATTGAAATTGGTAGGCATACAAATAAGAGTGATAAAACTAAATAAAAACAGTAAGAGAATACAGTTACAGGGGGGATTTAATGGATTAGGATTGACTTTATTAATTAGAATTAAAGATGTCCTGCAAGAGGGAACTGAAGCCATGCCACATCGACATCAAACACATGCAGAAGATCGTACGACCACTGGCGCCTCCTCATTAAATAAGAACGAAAAGGAGTGAAAAGGAGAGGAAAGAAGCCGCCACAGAAAAGAGATTCATAAGGAAAGAGAGACAACAGCATCCCAACAAGCATCACTGTTTTTTGCAATCATTGCACCAGAGATTGCCATTCAAAATTGGTCTGTTTCAGCCACTCACGCAGTTACAGATAAAAAAAAAAAGTGGACACTACGCCATCGTATTAGTAACGACGGAAAGGATTCCAACAACATTATTATGAGTTTAATATTAAGATTGGTAGGTATACAAAGAAGAGTAATAAAACTAATAAAAACAGTAAGGTATACAGTTACAGGGGGATTTAATGGCTTAGGATTAACTACTTAACTAGAATGAAGAATGAGTGATGATCTATTGAAACTTTCTAATTATGGTAGATATTTTTAATATTTCTCTTAGAACTGGAAACTTACTCTCGAAGCAGATTCAAAAACAAGTCTATTAACCAATTGGTTATTTTTTGCTCAATAGCAGTAATAAATTTTTGGATCAAATTCCCAAATTATAATTAAAAACAGCATAGTGTAAAAAAAATGGTAAGATTAATATCGATGATATCAGAGAAAATGGTAAGAATAATAATTTAGGAAGGGCATTTTTGTGAACCTCCGAATGAATTCCTAACAGAATTGATTTGTAGATAGATATCATATTAACAGTGTATTATGTTCTGCGCAAAAAAAACTTTTTTTTGTATTATGGATTTTCGGACTTCTGGCCTACCTTTATTGTGTATATATTATTATGTTTCAGCGATTTGCACTCCGGCCTTCTTTATGTATTTTTTTGTGAACTCGGGAACTTTCTCGAACTCGAGAACCTTTCTTGTAGAATTCGTGTATATAAACCATAAAGATAAGTACAGTAATTCCGAAAAATCCAAATAACACAAATTATCAAGCCTCATCTCAAAATTTCAGGACAAATAGATTTTTTGTAAAGGTTGACGTGGGAAAATATTTTAAAAAAAATAGAAAAAGATGCCCAAGGAGGGCATAACAACAAAATAAATTGTTTTTTCTGGGGGTGGGGGTAGTTTTCTTTTCGAAGTCTGCGCACTATTTATCAGGAAAGCACCATTACATAGAGTTGGTGGGGCGGGGCGGGGTCGTAGGTTCGGGTTCCCCTCTATCACTGTGGTTTGTGTCACAAGATATAACATAGACAAAAAGAATTGTGGCCCAAGGGAGTGTGGCTGGTCTCCTATCTACCGCTGGATTCCTTCCCCTGTCCAATAGAGTTTGCGTCGCAAGAAAGAAACATAGACAGGAGTGTGAGGAGTCAGTTTTTTCAGACACAGTCAGTTTCTGACAATCGCTGAGTCCATATTGTAATTGTCATTCACATCTCTCCACCAGGATTAACCAAAACGGCAGAAATTTGTCATCAATCAAGACGTCATACAATTTTATTCTCGGAATTTTGCTATCTTTTTTTCTATGTAGTGTTAGACGCTGTATTCTTACTATTATTATCTTTTTATTGTTCTTCTAAGACCCAAGAAGGACAGAAGATCAGAGATTTATTTTTTTCTTTTTTCCTTCTATCTGCGCGGAACCCCTCAGATCCTTGGTCTTCTTGCGAATTGCTCTAATAAAAATCTCGCTATGATATGCCGTTTCTAATTTATCACATGTCGAATGCACACATTAACAGCGTTTTGTTTTGTGTAGTAACGCAGCGAACTTACCTGCATTCAAAGCGACCTAGATGCCCTGGCCGCGAAATTGTCCTCTGGCAAGGAAAGAATTGTGTTGGGGGAAGAAGGAATGTGGTACGCCGTTATGCCCGCTCTGAGTAAGAAGTGTTCAAGGAAATTGGAGGGGCAGAATGGACTCCTTATAGAGGTTTGCGAGGCATTATGGTTGACTACCCATAGTGCATTGCAACTTTTATTTGACTATAAAAGCGACCTATTTGGGCCTGAAACGACACACTGCATTCTTGTTCTTCAGTAAACAGTGTCGAGAAAGAAGAAGAAGAAGAAGAAGAAGAAGAAGAAGAAGAGAAGAAGCAGAAGAAGAAGAAGAAGAAGAAGAAAGAAGAAGTGAAAGAGAGGAAGCTGGTGGACAATTTTCAATTTTGATTGTTTTTTTTTAATATTTTTACTGATTAGGTAGACATATTCATTTGATATGCTTAATTAAGGTCTTTCTTATTATTATTATTCTTCCTCAATGCCGAGCCACCTGTTAGGGCGAGTAGATGGGTGCACCCGCGGGATGCCTAAGCGACGGAATCTTCTTTTTTTTTTTATGGCTGGCCAGGTCTATGACATGCACATTTCCACTTTGCACTTAACTAGGCTAGACGAAACAGCCGGAGAGGCCCGCCTCTCCGATCAATCGGCTGTCACGTCGTCATTAGTACTATGTGATTGTCCTGATCCTATTTTCTTATCATCCCCCAACGGAATTTTTATCATATATTGTGCTAGAAGGCAGTGTTATAGCGACTTAGTTGTCCTGTGTATGACGTTAAATGCACAATTGATGAGGTTCCTGTTCTGGAGCTCTGGGGATTGCTGGAGTACCTCTTCATCGCCATTACTCCTCTCTGCCCGTAGNATCTGTACAGCAAGCCAATAAGTACATTAGTTCCACTTTTGATGTCTTCTTAGAATTTAAAGTTTTATTCCTCACCATATGCTCAAGAAGACGGTCATCCACAATTGTGATATTAGCGACAAGAGGCTTCGAATTGGTCTGATCAATGGATAATCTATTAATAATGGAGATTTGGTCTCTATTGTCCTAAGAAACTTAACACCACTGCTTACGTCCCAACAATCGTCAAATACATAGAATAAAGACAATTAAATATTATAAAATTAAATAAAAGCCTGTCCTTGATCCTTTAACATTGTTAATCCCCAATACACCACTGAAAATTTGATAAACTAATATCATACTTCTAACTAAATAAAAACGAATAAACTATCTAATCTAAATAATGGAGATTCGTGCCATTTCCGGTTTCTGTCGCGCTGTTAACAAAAAATTAGTGTAATCTACGCTACGTCCCATTATCCCAAATCGTGCATCACATAGAATTAAATACACTCAAAATTTAACTATGAACATTAGACAGTCCTCTGGTTTTTAAGACAAGTTTTAATAAATACATGAACTGGCGTTATCTATATTAATCTATATATAGATTGTTTATTTTAAGTACAATAGTAAAGTTTACAGTTCAAAATTGTTTTTACTTTTTAATCCTTTAATGATTTTGATTTTTACTTACGTAGGGTACAAATCGTGCTTGACATTAATTTCTTTTACTCCAACCACTTAGCACAACGTCAATGCTATTTCGTCACTAGATTAAAAATTAAAACTTCTACAAATTGCATTACTTTGAAATGGAAACACTTATTGCGAAATTTGTAATCAATTTTTAAAATTGTTTTTTATTTCTCAGCCCTCTTTTTTCAAGTACAAAAACAGTGTAACTAAAACTTAACAAATAAATATCTACGATTTCTATCTGTAAAATTCTATGTGTAAAAATATTCAAAACAATTATTCCATTCATAAATTAATAAAATGCTGCCCGCAACATCATTATTTTAGGAGGGGACAGAACTAAAATTTCCCCTTCAAAATTTTTTTTTTTTTTTACTCCTCTTATATAAATTGTATGATTACTCTACATTGCATACAACCTTCTGACACACAAATTTTTATATTCTTTTTTTACTACGTTACATCGTAATAAAGTTATTAATACGGCTTTCATTGAACGTTACTAAAAAAAATCGTTTTCAGAGTGGCATTGGTGCGATTCCACAATTCACTGAGAACAATCCACGGGATTAAAAATCCACTATTAAAATGGCCGCGAGTGGGTGTTTATGTTGATTGCTAATGTTATCGTTGTTAGGAAAATGGACCCGGTGACCGCAGGTATGTCAACGTTATACAAACAGCCATATGTTTTGATTTCACATACGAAGTAAATTACCCTGGCATAGGTTATACACTAACTATTCTCCCAATCTAGCTATGTGGGAAATTACGCTATCATAGCTTGGAGGTAAGGGGTCCATTAACTTTGTTATGCAACCAATCTTGCGAGACATGAAATCGCATATTTCTGTATATATCTCTTCCTACTTTTCCTTACTTCTTTTTTCTTCTGCCACGAGTCTCTATCTGCAGTCTCTCCTCTAATCGTCTGAGACTTCACGTCTTGGAGACTTCTGTATTCTAGTCTTCTATCTTGGCGATCTTCTCCACTTATATCAGACAGCCCTGTGTCATTGTGTAGCTTTTAAGAATAATAAACACTAAGACTTCGAAATTTACTATAGATCATAATATTATATTATGAAATTCCTCACCAGCACTACACTGCACAGAGTGATTGAGTCGGCACAGTGCAAACACGATGCAAACACCGTCATGGTTACTGGACCGAACATCTCCTACAATCTCTTTTAATTCTAAACGACAAGACGGAGTCATTCGCCACCGGATTCTCAGGTAATCCAACGTAAGAGAGGATGAGGACTGAGGTTCAAGCCTTTTTCATTCATATCCTTCAAGCTCCCCGTCCGGCCACTTTCTATAAAGCCATTTTAGGTTACTTACACTACTGATAACAATAAACTAATTGAATCTATATTATGTAACACATTGATTTTTGATCTTGATTATCTAGAGTCTTGAAAATATGATAAATTTGATTGGTTTTTTTTCTATACGCACTGATGTTGAACGAAATTCTTTATAGCGATTTAGCATACTTCAAAAAAGTAACGAGTCATTACTTTGCACGCAAATTATCGATGTAATAAATGGTAAAGTCGATCGGGGCGGACCCTATATGATCCGTATAAGCCAGACCATGCGAGGGAGTACTATCCCTTTCGACTAGCGCGTACTAGACCAAGGAGATTATTTTAGCATCTCTGAGCACCCACCTACTATCAGCTCATTACTTTACCGATCCCACTGTGCCTTATATCATACCGCTGAGTGGCGGGTGGCCGAATATCCAAACCTAGAAACTTTTGTCTTTTTTAGGGGGCCAAAACACTTCTACCGAATCTGAGCTAAACCGTTCAATCTTCCTTCATATGATCCACCCTAGATCTCTTGAGCCCCCATATAAATCCGTTTCATCATATACATAGATGATATCACCTGAGGTTAAGAGAAATAATATCCTGTTCACACTCATATCATCATTTCTACTATGAATATTTACAATAATTCAGGTATAGATAATGGTAGGTGTCGAATGCCTTATAATTATCGGGTATTAGCCCGATCAATTTACTGGCATTCTATCCCCTTTTCTGCCTAGACGCTCAAGACCGGGCGATTTGATTGATTTTTGCTGATGCTGGATACCACACCAGACCATTCCGTCCAGATGTCTAACACAAACAGGAATTACTCATTCAATATTTGAATAGACCCATCGGTTGAACTTCAACTTATGGCTAATCCTCAGTGGGAACCGGCTTTCAAGGTGACTTGACCAGAAGCATTTATCTGATGTGATAAAGTATTTACTGGGTTGAAGCATTCAAGCTACTTCCAATAATGAACGATATAAATTATAATATATATCTATCAACCCCTCCCGACGAAGAGCATGCTACACAAGATCCAATTTCATTTAAGCTGATTCCAAAGGTTTGATTCAGAGTTTTCTATTTTCCTAGACTGGATTTAACCTAGGCCCAAATAGGATTATACAAGAGGTTTCCAGTCTGCAACCGTTATTTATCCACTAAGCTGGAGGGAGAGGAATTGGATTTCAATCCGTTTTCCCTTAGGATTAGCGCCCATGTGAAATGTAACGGACTTCGTCCCAAGATATTGACCCTCGCGGTTGACGAGTCATTTTCTCGACCTCCTAACCTAATTAGACACGCGACTCCCATACGACATCACCGCGGACTACCATTATGACGGCATCTGCTAAGCGTCCTCATAGCGTTAATATACAAGAGCTAGTTTCTTCAGACTTACTCCATGGCTACGCGGAATTGGTAACTTTCCATCCCTTGGCGATAACCTAATATTTGCGACGCCCTTGTGTTTACAATAACCTACCCGTTATCGAACGGAGCTAGCGTGTAGAGTTTATCTGATTACTTTACTAAACGAATTCATAACACTTGAGAGACGCACACCAGATTTCTAGGCTATCCGAACTTCCATTATGCACAAACTTCGCCGTATCCCATAATGAACTGCAATTTAAATACTTTCCTCAGCCAAGTGGCTTGTTCTTAAATTTTGACAGGCGCCGATCTAGGCAATAAGCAAATATTCTGCCTGTCTGAATACAGAATCCAAAGTCTACAGAATAGATAATGCCCCGTACTGACGAGGATGCAATGACCCCCCCCCTCACCTATTAACTTTTATAGCCAAGCAGAGAAGAGGGAAAGTGGGCTTCATTGCTAAAGGTAAAACTTTTCTTTATATCTACGACTCACACATTCAAAGATAATCTTTGACAAAGGGCGATAGGCTTCACTATCATAGAATAAATCAAACTAGTAAATACCCAGTGAGCCCCTTTCGACACCATACGTTCATATAGAGACTAAGAATAATTTGGATACGTCTATCCAAAGCGGAAGGGAGTTTTATTGAACATTAATTTACATTGATAATTTAGTCCCGTTTATATCTAGAGAAATGCTTGTTTGGAGGAAGCGCTTGATCGTAATGGTTAAAGTCATGGGGAAATGGATCTCGTCCGCCCCGAGCGTCAAAATCCTGACGTGAGGTTCAATGGTAATTGACATTTTCACATTAGCAGCTAATACCTTAAGGAAGTATGAATCTACTTCCCTCCAGATATGTAATATCTTCTAGGACATAACTGGGCTCTTTTAACCATGCTTATGCACCGACCTGTAGGAGCAAGGACAAACTCTGAATATTCAAAACCTGCGCTGAAACTCCGCTTAGAAAATTGGACCTTAGTTTTTTATGTCGCAGTCCTCTTGTGTGGAAGGTTGTGTTCAATATAATATATATAGTGAATTATGAAATTTAAGAAAAAATGACATACAGTGCAAAGTCGGAGATTCATATTCTAATATATATAATTATACTAATATATTATAATATACAATTATATATATATAAGATATATATATATATTATTAATGACGTTATTAAACCTGCTCTATTAATTTGAATGTTCCAATTATTCTGAAACTCTGGGAAAATGTAGAGGCAGAGTAAACTTTTATCGCATTACTCCCCAAGGTCCACAGCGACCGACCCTGCAAACAAACACGATGGTGACCATAGTTACCTCTTAGATCTCCTAGCTCAATGGGCGCGTGCTGTGAAAATAGATTTCAAAAAAATATCATCATTAAGAACATCTTGGTATTTAACAAAATCAATGCAGTCTGAAACAAAATTAAACGATCCTACACAGCACTAGAATATCAACACCATGTCTTCAGCATAAATAACCCCCACAAGGTTTACAATGCCACGTGAAATCCAAAGTCACCCTCCCCACCGAACCGTTGCAATATCGAAGAATTTTGACCATTCAAAAAAAAAGGATCTGCAACAGTAAGTTTGATTCCTATTTGAGGTTTTCATAGAATATTTCCGCGGTTATCGACTATATCGAGAATTTGGTCATGTGTAAATTCTTAAAAATGTTTATATCAGAGAATCTAATTTTCTATACACCAAAGCAATACCAGCCAAGTAGTAGAGAAGTTTATTATATTATGTATTTTTTCACAGACAATGTATATTTAGAAATCACATGATTAAATCAATCGATGTCTATGGGATGTTGACGGCTTCCATTTATTCATTCATTATCCTACTCTTCGCTTAAATATAACTATAATTCTGTCAGATTTTTAATACAGGGAGCTGTCCACTCTGCAATAAAGGTCTTCGACACATTTTCTTCCGTGGTGCGGGAAACCACTTCTAACATTTTTCCTATTATATTTTCATCTTCATGTTGTTTTAATTAAAACGGGATAGATAAATTAAGTTGGTAAATATTTAACATGGATTAAGAAACTCCTGACGAAGACACTCGCATGGTACGATGAGTTTGATTAAGATTATCCTTTATTATCCTTTCTATACTTTCTTTCCTTTTATCATTCTTTTTCAAACATACCGTCGTATTACACTTTCCATTTCCATATCTGTTACTAACTATATCTATCAACCTAATCTATCTATCTATCAATCACTACACCACATCCCCAGGAATCTCCCAGAACTGGTTTGCCCCTCCACCATTCAGACTACACAGTTACCGGTCCTTAGCCCAGGACAAAAAATATACCAGATGTTTTCTTTTTCACATCAGATCGACCTCCTAACAATTGATTATATTGACCCTAAAAGGAGAAGAGAAAATGTTGGCAGTTGCAGTGTATGGCGTAATGTGTGAATTTTCAGTGACACGGAGACTTTGCTAATCGCCGTGATATCAATGATATTATTCTTACTTTTGTGAACAAAACCAACTGTGCATATCTATGTTCTTTGCATTCGGCATTTCCTTTTCTACTCACGACCGAGAGGACGAAGAAGGCCCAAAGTTTCTCTTTTCTTGATACTCTTTTCTTTTTATCTTTATGAATACATAAAAAAAATAAAAATATCTTAGACACCAGAACGCTATAATTTATAATTATATATCATATTATATATAATATATCAATATCACCGAGGGGGACAATTCTGAATGAGGGTATATGCAAATGTCTGTTTCAACGACTTAGCCTATTGTTCTGCCCTTTGAAACAAAAGAATTGAAAACAGAAAGCCCGACCAAGGATCGATCTCGCGCATTTTATGTTTAGCAGGACGATCAAGTCCCCCAATAGACATCCAACGCTAAAGAGTCTGCTGAGAAACCCTATGAGGTAATAGATTGTGAACGCAGAAGGGTTCCTCCCATCTTATCCATTGAATAATCAGGCATGAAATCTATCCTGTATTGAACCTCGAAATAATGAGCTCACGGACCTAAACTACTCTTCTGCAGTCCTGCACTCATGAACCAGTCGTTCATACAATCACGCACACCGCAATCACGACCTGCACTCGACATCACACAATATCTCGTCAATAAATCGGTTCCAGAACGCGCAATCTGCAATGGTCGTCACATATGGACAGACCCAGCATGCAAGTCTCTAAGCCATCTATCTTTCGTCACTACCGAGAAGACGCACACCATTGCGCGCCCGAAATATCACAAACTCAACATCCACAGAGAGAGTCCGTGCCACGACCGAAACTTCTCAAGTTCTGAGTGATTGATATATCCGATGAAATTTTGTACTGCATATATCAAGCTTTTTGCAGAAAGTGCAGTTACTTTACCTGCTACCAAGACGTACAAGATATGTCGCATCTTCTTGCAAAATGGTCCTTACTGTTATCAATGACCTATTATTAATTAAAACTAAAATTCTTTCTTTTAGTCAATCTCATAGATTATTGTTAATTCTTTCTACATGAGTGTTGGTTCTTCTTACGGACGATGTTAACCCGTGTTGGGTCTCCATTTTAATGTCGAAGACTGATTTTTTTCTCTTCTTATTTATGACTAACTTGAATGAGTATTAATTCTAACTAAATTTTTCAAAAGATATTCCACTACTCTTTAAGCCACCTCATAGATGGCAGATCCCTATGTAATAGGTACTACCTCCTGTGTCATTTTCCTCTACGGGTTTACACGGGCAGATTCTTGACGAGCCACTCTTTTTATTATGACATGCGGTGACAGTTTCGTATTTCTCACATTGACATCATGAGCACTCCAACCAATTCTGAAGTTATCAACATTAGACCCGATTTTCACACGCTTTTGTTTAGCACATACTCCTCTATTAAGGACACGAAGAGACCCTCATGCCACAGGCCCTCTCTAGCCACATTATATATTTAAACAAAAATAATGCCTCCCATAATGGCAATGCGTGTTTTGAACAATCATAGATGCCTACGCGCTCTGATGTGATCAGTGATATTCGAGGCGCATCTCCGACTTGCCCCTAGGGCCTAGATAAAAGGACAAGATGGACAGTATAGTGTTTGTGATGTCATAGCTGCTCACGTCACCAGTTCCTCCTAGCATCCACGGCGCCAAGAGTTGCGCCCCACTAGAGGATTTCTTACGCCCTCCTGCCCAGAAGGTTGTGCAGTTCGGTATTCTTCTGCCTCAGCCGACAGGGGTCTTTTGATGACCGTGCCGCGATGAGTCGCGAGTGGGTCGAACAATGGCGTTATGGTTATTCAATAGCTACGGGAAAGGTGAATATTGCCCCAAGAAACTTGGTAAATGGAAAACAAGTGTTTTCAAGTTTGGACTTTTTTTTTTCTTCAAGGAACATTGACATAAGTGATGGACCTTTTCTCTGCTTCGGAAGATAGTCAAGCATGACCTTCTTTACGTGACGGCATCACACAGCAACGTTTATGTTCAATTGATCTACTAAATAAAGTTAAGTCATTTTTTTCTTTTCTTTGGGCTTAAACTTGAAAGTGATCAATAAGTATGTATACAAGCCGGTCAGTCTTATATAACGCTGAAAGTGCCTCAGGACGATTGACATTAGGATCAAGTATTTACAGTTTGCACAAGCAAATCACGTGAGTTGATGGCTATTTTTATGTTCCAGAAAACTCAGCGTGTCCTTCCTTACTGACTACTGCAAAATTAAATCTTTTCTGAATGTGTTATCTACTTCATGGGCGTTTTTTTTTTTGTTGTTTTTTTTGTTTATTTATTGGTATTTTTTTTAAATCAAGGTGGTAGTTAAAACCGCATGTTTTAGCCCCATTTATTAAATATTTACTTAAAATTATGCTCTTCCATACAAATCACACCATCTTCTTGCCAAAATTTCAAAATGCTTTGTATCTTCTCAACCACCAAAATTTAATACATACTTATTATAACGTATGTTCAGCTTTGATGCACTCTACCGGCTATTTCAATGTCATGCCAAAACTAATTTGAGTTTAGAAAAATTGTTGCCATTAAACCAATCCCAAATCAATGCAGAGTTACAATTATGAAAAAAAAATCCTGAAAAAAATGTATCTGCTTTTTCCAAAAACGTTCAACTATTTATTTAATAATTGCCCCTCTCTTCTCTCTTCCTCTCTCTCTCTCTCTCTCTCTCTCTCTCTCTCTCTCTCTTCTCTCCTACTCTATAATATATAATATTAACTTGGGATTATTTTGTAAAATATTGTCTCAGTGGATCACGGTAAGCTCTTAGACATGTATATACTATATATAACTATATATTATATATATATAGATAATATAATATATATATATATATTCTGTCTATCTCTATATATCTATCATCTATCTATACTATCATCATATACCTATATTATATATATATATATACTATAGCTATATAATATATATAAATCAAAAGTAAGTTACAAAAACACACACAACCTCAACCTATCAAATATCGGA
>CM042150.1:111065344-111090344 GCA_023376005.1 Doryteuthis pealeii | reverse complement strand
GGATAGAAAAGCCATGAAAGAAGAGTGATATAGAGAGAAAAACATGTAAGAGAGACAGGGAGAAAGAAAAAACGAATAAACAAGCCTTAAATGAAGGTCGAGAATAAGGAGAGAATTGAGAGAGAGAGAAAGGAGAGAGAAAGAGACCGTGAGAGAAGAGGAGAGGGATAGGAATATAGGATAGAAAAGCTATGAAAAGAAACAGTGATATAGAGAAACATGAGTAAGAGAGACAGGGGGAGAAAGAAAAAACAAATTAATGAAAGTAAAGAAAGCATTGAGAGAGTGAGTGAGAGAAAGAGAGAGAGAGAAAGACAGAGAGAGAGAACTGAGCGAGAAGAGAAAGAGAAGAGAGTAAGAGAGGGTAGGATAGAAAAGCTATGAAAAGAAGATGATATAGAGAAAAACATGAGTAAGAGAGACAGTGGGAGAAAGAAAAAAAACGAATTAATGAAAGTAAAGAAAGCATTAAGTGAAGAGAAAAGAGGAGAGAGAGAGACAGAGACAGAACAGAGAGAGAGAGAGAGTGAGAGAGAGAGGGGTAGGATAGAAAAGCTATGAAAAGAAGAGTGATTATAGAGAAAAACATGAGTAAGAGAGACAGGGAGAAAGAAAAAACGAATTAATGAAAGTAAAGAAAGCATTGAGAGAGTGAGTGAAAGAAAGAGAGAGAAAAAGAAGAGAAGAGAGGGAGAAGAGAGAGAGAGAGAGAGTTTGAATTTTTTTAAACAATTAAATCTCTGATAGTGTTAATGCAACACAATGCTTTGGCCAATCATTTCTTCAGTTCTTATCAGAAAAGATTTTTTTTTTAAAGAGAAAAAAGTAAAAAAAAAGTTTATCTTTTTTTCTTCTCTCAGATTAAACAGCAGATAGTTGAAGAATGGAAAAGAAAAGATTAGTGTCACCCAAGAATTGAAAATACAAAGAGTACAAAGAATACCAGTTAAAGGACAAAAAAAAAGCAGACAGTGAAAAAACTGAACAATTTTTTATTATGACCACAAATTTTAATGAAAATTCAATGGTTTAGGCACACCATAGGAAAGTGATTATTTTTCTTGATTATTGTTAATTAACTAAGGAGCTGGCATAGCTCAGTCGGTAGAGTACCCCCCTGGGAATTCCTGGTTCGATAACCGTCCCTGCTACTCAGTAGCACAGATTGATTAATCTGATCTTTGCGATAAAGTGGGAGGTTGATGGTAGGTTGTAGCGCCTCATCCTCAGAAAAAAAAAAATCTCCCCACAGATTTTTTATCAGCAAATCAATGTAAATATTTTACAACTCTTCTTTCTTAAAAGAGTAAGAGAGAGAGAGAGGGGGGGAGAGAGGAGAGAGAGGGGGAGAGATAGCTAAATCAAGATTAATATACTTTTTACTTATTGACTATTCAGCAATAGCTCTTAGATAAACATAATCTACGTTGTAATAATTAGATTATCATACTGGGTATATCCACAGGTCCTGTTCATTTAACTAGATAGGAAAATGCCTTTAGAAACAATCATTGATTCACTCAACTTTAGTATGATATATATATATATATATATATATATAGTTATATATATATATATATATATGGGGGGGAGAAAGTAGAAAAACACGGGATGTTGTAGAAAATGTATGTTTATTGTAGGTAGTGTCTCGACGTTGTAACGTTTCACCACCCCTCCCCTTATTCACGACCTCCTGATTCACCAGTATGAAAATGTTCACCATTGATGCAAGAACTCAATCCAAAGTCCCGAAGAAGGTCTAACGGACCGAAACATTATAACGTCGACATTCCATACCTACAATAAACATCCCATTTTTTACAATATCCCGTGTTTGTCCACATACGGTATTAAATTTCCTTCTATTTCCTCCCCCATAATATATATATATATATATATATATATATATATATATATATATATATATATGATGAATGTGGGGATATAAGATGTATAAGATATGTAACATGTATAACATAATTGTTTGTTTGTTTTTATTTTTTCGCTGAGACAGCGAAGTAAAGATATTAGGAAAAAACACAAGAATGAGATTAACTTTATCCTATTTAAATGTAAACAATGAACGAGCATTAAAATAAACTATGTGTATGGGAATCTGGGGCTTTTTCCCGGTTGTACATTTAAAATTACAACCCTCACCCCCAAAAGAATGAGCTTAGATTTGTGTATTGTAAACTCTGTACCCCTTTACCCGACAGCAAAAACAAAGCTGCGATGGAGATACACAAAATTCAAATGTTTTATAATGATCGGCGTATAATGGTTAGCTAGTTAGATTTAGTTGGGTTTGGTTTGTTTTGTTTTACGGCATACCAACCCCAGTCGGTCATTTAATGCGACAAAGTTTTTAAATAAATTCATTCTTGATGGATACCCAATTTTTCTTATAAACTCATTTTTTCTATTTAACTCATAGATGGGACCCTAACAGGTACCACCACTCAGGACAGATTGGACCTGAGAGTAATGGAGATGAAGGAGTGCTCCACATTACCAGACCTCCAGAACTGAAACCTGAAAATCAGATAGAGTTTAATGTCATTCCCTGGATATGAAGACACTCAGCCACCGCATTCTAGCCCATATCATTATAAGAATTGGAGCTTGACATAAGAGCAATAGGGTTGGGGAAATCATATAGGTGCTAGAGCTTGACGTAACCAGCCGATTGATCGAAGGGGCCTCAATGACCGCCATCTAGCCTAAGTAAGTCAAAGTGGAGTATTGCATGTCATGGACTGCTCAGTTATCTGACTAACATTCTTAAACATCAGGGGGCGCCACCTACGATCAATAGGTGGCCCCATTGGGGGAATTTGGCCTCCCTGCAGAGATGCAATCGGTGTATTATACAGACCCAACCAACAGGACTGTGAGAACTTAGATGTAACCACAAAGTAATATAACACCCGACGAAAAAGATCCCTAAAACAACTCGACTCGACTCGAGGCAAAGCAAAGATTAGAAGAAAGAAGGTATAGCGGTGAATAAAAGAGTGAGACATCCGGTTGAAAACAGCTTATCTACGAGAACACTCATTTGCTAGGAATCATTGGCATTGCAGTCTCTGAAGATTATAATATAGTTTTTGTGCTCCTGAAGTTACAGCGCCTCCTGTGACTATGAAGTGAAATGTTCCAAAAACATTCTCGACCACAGATGTCGCATGGGAAGGCTGTCCCTGAAGATGTTTAAATGCCGGTGCTTTGTTGTCACTGCTTTCCTCGGGATCTCATAGATTCAAGGTGTTGCACTAGGATGGCTTCAGACGGGAACAGTCCGCTACGAAGAGCCTGCCGCCACCGAGGGCGGTCCTGGGCCAAATCTTCCCAGCTGGAAGGGATAATGTCAACGCATGATCAATAATGGTTGACAAAAAAGAAGACTATTTCTCTGAATTTTTTAGATGAGATTCGATAATTTGGATTATAGGGATTATTCGGACTACTGTCCTCATCTTTATTGTTATCTGTACAATGTTTCGGTCGAGGTGCTCTCCGGCCTTCTTCAGGTATTTCCAATTGGATACATGGTGTAGTGGATATTGGCGTTGAGTTATTACAGTTATAAGTGACAGTTATCTCTAGGCTGCAGGTTCAATACTGGTCAAGGGTGACAGTAATATAGAATAATTAACACAGTTTAAAACTTGTACCGAGTCATGGTTAACGGAATGAGAACAGTCTATCCCATGATTGATAAAGGGTTCGGTTCGAAGTTCCATGAAGGCTTCCAATTACAACAAGAAGGTATCCAAGTTCGAAGAGAGTAAAAAAAAAACATAGATTCGGGTTTATTTCTGCTATACAGTCACAGCAAATTCGTTATCATTTTTATGTAACTTAAAATATAGATTGACAGGGAACACCTGGGGAAGACTAGAGGATACAGTAACTGAAACGTTGTACAATAAAGATGAGATCAACGAGGGATAGCCGACCTTCAGATACGCTTATGTTAATAATTTCACTAAAAACTAGTTTATAAATGTATTACGTCAAAGAATTATATTATCTATGAAAAGAATAAATATTTAAAAATCTTACAGCTCATCAAAATAAGACACAAGGCTTGATATGCCATAAAAACAACCAAACATCTAACCAACAAGACAGCAATTAATATATTTGCCCATAATATATACCACAATAAAGATGAGGACAACAGTTTGAAAAATAAAATTACACACAAACCTTGTATAAAAAACAAACCATCCAAACAACAATCCAACAATCGGTATGTTTGTATGTTTGCACACAAATACATGGACAACAACTCATCCTCCATATGAACCCGCCTTGACACTACTAAGCAAAAGAAACACACACACAAAACTTGACATTACTCTGTCGTCTCGCGTAGACGGAAGGCTGCCAACCAACCAATCACACAAATACATACTACAATAAAGATGAGGACAACAGCCCGAAAAATCAAAATTACATAAAACTTGATATGCCTATATAAAACCAAACAACCAACCAGCCACAATGAATATATCTGCTCACAATACATACTACAATAAAGATGAGTCAACAGCACGAAAGATCAAAATTATATGGCTTGATACCCCTATAAAAAAAAACAGCCATCCAAACTTCCAACAGCCAGCATTCGATATGTTTACACACAAATACATACCGCAAGAAAGATGAGGACAACAGTCCGAAAAATCAAAATTATACATAAACCTTGATATGCTTACAAAAAACAAGCAACCAACCTACAAACTAACCAGCCAGCAATGGATATATCTGCTCACAAATACATACCAAATAAAGATGAGGACAACAGTCCGAAAAATCAAAATTATACATAAACCTTGATATGCCTATTAAAACCAACCAACCAACAAACCAACCTACCAACTAACCAGCTAGCAATGGATATATCTGCTCACAAATACATACACAATAAAGATGAGGACAACAGTCCGAGAAATCAAAATTATATATAAGGCTTGATATGCCTATATAAAACCAACCAACCAACCTACCAACTAACCAGTAGCAATGGATATATCTGCTCACAAATATATACCGCAATAAAGATGAGGACAACAATCCGTGAAATCAAAATTATATCAAAGCTTGATACTCCTATATAAACCAACCATCCAACCAACCAACCATCTAGCAATCGATATATCTGTACAGAAATAGATGCGTGGGAACAATAAGCGGATCATAATGCACTTTAACTTACAAATTCATAATTATATACCGCGATGCAAAATATGACGAGGATAACGAAAACAAATTAAAATCAAAATTATTAAAACGTGTTTCAGCCTACGTAAACGAATAACGGAAATGTATGTTTTCAAAGCTCTCCACAGATTTACTTCTTCAATACGCATGCGCGCAGATTCGCCATCTTGTTAAAAGGATCAGCATTCACGAGAAACGAGGCAGTTTTGTTTTGTTTCTTCCTCGCTTCTTTAAGTTGCCAAACAAAACTATCTTCTTGAGGTAATGCATGATTCATGTCGCAAAGCATCCAAAATGAACTTCTATCTACATCGTCTCTCCCGCGAATCGAGAACGAACAAGAGGCGTATTTAAATGACAGAAATGTTTAAGAATTGTTCATATATATATATATATATATATATATATATATATATATATATATGAACATCACATTAATGCTAAACAAAATCCTATATTTATTTTTGCAATGTAACAAACAACATGCTAGGGTAACTGACTTCAAGACTAATTGAATTTATGAATTATTTCTTTCTTCACACACACACAACACACACACACACACATATATATAATATATATATATATATATATAATTATATATATATATATGTATATATCAGCAGCAGCAGCATGTCACCCCAGCAGCACTGATATCCAATCTATCGCCAACCGTCCCAATCACTCATAGTTTTCGGCAGGTCCTACGCGCAGCATCCAGTATCCGCACAGAACTGATCAAAGTAGGTATATGCTGGGCGGACCGCCCTGACGTGCCCATATGCTGGTTTTCACAGGAGAACTTAGAAGAGTTTATCCTCACTTCTCCAGCAGCGTCCAGTATATCTTGTTCATCTCAATCGGATGGTTTATGTGATAGGTGGCAAGTGGCCATATAACTGCTTTCTTGTAGTGTATTGTTTCCACGATTTGTTTACGATCACGTGCAGCATTCTTGTGCAATTCCCATGTACCTTATATTATTGGCACTTCGTTAGGGCCACCGCAACAACTACGGTTGGAGAATTGTCGCTTTAACTTGTTATGAGATCGCTTTTCCATATGTCTGATAATATCTATATTTCAATATATATATATATATATATATATATATATATATATAATATATAGTTAGTTAGTTAGTTAGTTAGTTAGTAATCCACAGACAGTCCTTACGACGTATCACGTCTTCTAACTAGACTTAACAGGCTACATCCAGACGGAATCAAAACTCGACCGATTTTTTTATTAGTCAGAGTCTCTAACCACTGTGCCATCAGTAATTGAGATTAAAAGATAAGTTGCCTACCCAACAAGAATGAATAAAAAAATGTCTTCAGCATAAAATAACCCAAGGGTTGATATGCCGTAAAATCTATCCAACCAACCAACCAGCCAACTATTTTATGCTGACAAGGCACGAATTTAATATCCCTTGTGTAGATGGAGCAGAATTCTTGAGCCCCGCCAGGTGCATGTGTTATTCATGGATGCCAGCTGTTATTCAAGAAAGTTTGAGTGTCAAGGCGAAGAACTGACACATTCAAATGAATAAATAATCGTCTCTTGATTGTAAAATAACGGATAAAAGAGTAAAAACAAGAAGAACGAGAAGAGAACATGGAAAGAGAATTGGGTGAAGATAAACGCTTTATGGAGAAATAGAAACGTTAAAAAACAACGCCGATAAAATGTTATTGATACATTTAAACTTAAATTATGAATCCTGAACTAAACATTTCCCAAACATAGAAATACAAGTGAATAAAGCAAACAAGATATTAGGATTAATAGGAAAAGTTATATGAATACATGGAAAAAGAAATGTTTAAAGATTTATTCGTTGTATTGGTGAGACCTCATTTTGAATTTGCTGTGGTCTGGAGTGTTATATAATTATTAGATACCTAATATTTATGTACATTAGTATAGAAACGATATGGCGTTTTAAGTGCAGCTGACGGCCTTGAAGATTGAGTGACAAGCTTGACCTCAGTCCTAACCCTATCTTCCGGGGATAGCCGTGAGAACCGGTAGAGAGGACCCTCTCTTCCGGTTAAGATAGTAAGTAAGTTTCAATCAGTTAGAAGGTAGGGGCCGAGCTCGTAAGTTGTAAGTCGCGTATTACGCGCTGCCGTTCTCATCTGTGCAGATTGTCTGGAAAATCGGAGTCTTGTGTTATTACCTCTAAAAACTAACAATGACACAGGGCTTCTTGATAAAGAGAAATCCCCAATAGAAGACCAGACCCTCAGTCCCCAAGAAAGTCCAAACCTTAGAAGATTCCAGACCAAGACAAGATGTTATAAGATTCCAAAGACGGTCAGAAGAATAGGGTAAGAAAGAAGTAAGTAAAGAAGTAATGAAGAGGGTATGCAACAGGAGTCCAAAACTAATCAAGGACATAAAACTCATCGAGGGAGTTCAGAGGAGAGCTACTAAGGTAATGAGTGAATTAAAGAACCGTTCGTATGAAGAAAGACTTAGGAAGACTGACTTACCAAGTTTGGTTTATCGACGAACCAAAGGAGATATGATTGAAGTTTTTAAATATATAATAATATTTACTCATGGATTTTATTCAACAAACTTTAATATATTAAATGTTGCTAAAAAATCAATACCAGGGGTCATAAACTAAAACACTCAAAAAACGTTTGCAAAACAAATGCTAGGGGAAATTATTTTAGTTACAGCGAAGTAGATTCATGGAATAAACTACCATCATCAGTAGTGAATACCCCATCTCTGAACTCTTTTAAGGCAAAGTTGAATGAATTGTGGAAAGAATATAAATAGTTGAAATAAAATGAATATTTTTGATATAAGGAACAGCTGGCAGGTCTCAGACCTAATATACTAGCTGAAAAGTTATTATTATTATTATTATTATTATTATTATTATTATTATTATTATTATTAAATAGAAAAGTAACTACACTCCAGACGGTGTAAGAATTTTTTACCAGGCTATTTCGTCGACCATTTAATGTTGCATACTTTTTTTAGTATCCATAATACAGGGTTTTTCTTTATTCTATGTATTAATGATTTTAACTTTAATCAAATACTCATTGATAAACTTACGCGACTTCTGAGGATATTGTGACGTAAGCAGTGACGATGTTTTGGTTACAGACACCGAATCTCCATTATATATAGATAGATAAGAAAGACAATTCATATTTCACTGCAATTGTAACATGCTGGACTGCAATATCGTTGTATGCCAGTTTGAACTCTAGTCATGCTATTACATCTCCTTTCGGACTAATAGGTGAGAAAGGCATGAACCTCTTTAATTCCCCGGTTATGTGTTAAACAGTACCAATACTGTTCTTGTAGAAGAATGGTTTTGGCCTTAGATATCCCACGAAGATTGATATGCCAAAGAAACTATAGAAACCAAACAGGAAAAATTAACGTAGAAAGAAAGAAATAAAAGCTGAAAAAAGAAAAAGAAAGGGAAAAAAGAAAGAAAGCAGAAAGAAAGAAAAAAGATTAAGGAAAGAAAAAATATAGAATGAATGAATCAAAGTAAAGAAAGAAAGAAAGAAAGAAAGAAAGAAAGAAAGAAATAATGATTCAATGTAGAAGAAAAGAAGAATGGAAGAAAAAAGAAAAAGAAAGAAAGGAGAGTTGAAGTATAAAGGAAAAATAAAAAGAAAGAAAGAAGCAAAATAGAAGGTAAGAAAAAGAAAAAATGGAAATCTTAAAAAGGAAAAAGAAAAACGAAAGAAAGAAACAATCAAAGTAGAAAGAAAGAAAGAAAGAAAGAAGAAAGAAAGAAAGAAAGAAAGATTCAGAGTAGACGGAAAGAAAAAAGAAAAAATCAATCAATCAAAGTAGATGGAAAGAAGAAAGAAAGCAAATCTTAAAAGTAGTAGGGAAAAAAGAAAACGAAAGAAAGAAACAATCAAAGTAGAAAAAAGGAAAAAAAAAAGAAAGAATCGAAATAGAAAGAAAGAAAGAAAAAGAAAGAAAAAGATTCAAAGTAGAAAGAAGGAAAAAAAGAAATAAAGAAAGAACCTAATGAGAAGAATTCCAGAAAACTCGGCACTAAAACGAAATCTTTTTTTGGAACAAAACCCTACATCTCCATTTGGCAAGAGAATGGTAAAATTCTAAAGGTCTTATACCGATTTCGACTGATTTCAAAATCACCAACTGGGCAGACGATTTCCTAATTAGTATAAAAGCAATGAAAAACATTAAAAAATTGGCATGATAGAAATTATAATGTAAAGATACTAGTGCTATCTATACCATTGACTAATTGATTTTAACGGTATGTAAACCCGTCTTGGATTATTTTATGCTGAGATGCTTGGGAATTGCTTTCTTTGTACCATCATCATGTAGCGCCAATTTACACGGATGCCCATAACAATCTCTCGTCAACCGTCCCTATCATTCATCGCTCTGGGAAAGTCCTCTGTGCAGTATCCAGGATCTGCACAGAGCTGATCTGTGTATGGTTTGCCGGGCGGTCCATCATTGACGTGCCCCTGTGCTAGTTTCCATAGGAGAACGTCACTTATTAGTTCTTCGCCGCTTCTCCAGCAGTATCTAGCATGTCTTGTTCGCCTCACTCAGATGGTTTGTGATAGGTGGTAAGTAGCCGTACGTTTCTTGGGGGGGGGGGTTCCACGATTCGTTTAATATCGCGCATATCCTTCTTGGGCAGCTTCCATAAAGCTTATTTTAAAGGCGTTTCATTAGGGTCCATGCGGTGCAGCCATACAGTAGCGCTGATACAACTACAGCTTGGAAGAATTCTCACTAACTTTTCAGTGAGATCGGATTTCCATATGACTGATAATCTATCGATGGCAGACCATGCTTTCTCTATACGTGCTTTAACATCGCTTTCTGTGGATGAGATATTACTACCTTGGTACGAGAATTGCTCTATCGATTTTAGAAACTTACCGACGAGTGTGGAGATGCCTCCTTTTTTAAGCACATAGCGAGCAAGTCACAATATGGACTTCATCGGAAAAAAAGAAACCGAATGAATCACAATAACAACACATATTGAAAAGTGCTCAATACGTATGTTACAACATTGTGTGCGCGTGTGTATGTGTGCGTGTATATGTGTGCATGTGTGTGTATTAATTTATTTCATTTTCTGTTTCACGAGAATTGAAGAACAGCGCAAGTCCCGAATTAAATGATATAAAGATTAGATTTTCACACAATCCAATTTGCTTTCCTACTTTTTTCGTAAGGCTTTAATCTTAGATATACTTTTTTGATTCCAAATACAACGAGCGCTCTGAAGTCAATGCGCCCTTATTTATTTTCACAGAATCTACAAAAGATACCGTGAGTGCAATTGTTGTACCACCCTGTCTGCCGGGGCTGTAGAATACAACGACTGCACCTTTGCAGTGAGGTAACACACACACACCCCAGTGGGGTCATATCTTGGCCATAAATGGCAATCTGTATGCTTAAGGATGGAACTCTGGTTGTTGAACTGTCCAACACTGTTTAAACACTGTTTTTAAAAACTCATGTTTTCTATTTAACCCATAGATGGGACCTGGGTGTAATGGGGATGAAGGGGTACTCCACATTTCCCAGACCAGCAGAACTGAAACTTGACCATCTGATAGAGTTTAACGATCAGCCACCGCCTTCAAGCAAATATATGATAAAAAGAGATGCGGGGGGGGGCATAAAAAGTAGGGTTGAGAAAATCGTATAGATGTTAGGGCTTGACGTGTTAAACCTATTGATTGGTTTGAATTGAAAATGTCGCCCAAAAAGAAATGTCCTCAACTTAATGAAAGAATATAAAGAATCGAATTATAGGAATGAGACAGAGTGGGATGTAATATAAGCAGATTTTATTTATATCTTGAATAGTGAAATAGTACACAGTACGTAGAGCACCTGCCTAGGAATTGCCAGTTTTTGAGTTCGATACCGGTCCCCGCCAACTCAGCACATGAGCAGTACAGACTGGGTAATTTGATCTATGCGCTAAAGTGAGGAGCTGATGGTGTGTGTGACACCTCACCTAAGCAAAACTCTCCCTAGTCTAGCGCTAGTGAAAATAGGATAGTCTCCCTTGCTATTTGGCGGAGACCGACAATCAAGCACTCCACCAACTTTTATACCCATTCTTGTCCACTGTCAAGAGACATGGCCTACATCTAGCAAAAGAAACCTGGTTCTGCCACAAGAACAGTCGGTTCTGGTCACCCAACAGCTACAAAAAAAAAAAAAAAACACCGACCAACAAAAAATTTGTCGCTCTTAGAGACAGAAAAAAAAACTTTGTTAAAGAGTTCGCATCTTTTAGAAAATTCTATCTCAATTAACAATCACAAGATGACTCAAAGAAAATGGAAGTATGCCAAGTGTTAAGAAGTCTTTTTTTTATATCAAAGGACAAATTGCGTTTTGTATCAGAATATTGTAATCTTGCTACAAAATGGTTTGAGTGTAGAATTTGGTCATTTAAGTCACGATTTTACTTTTATATTCATGCTGTGCTCTTTAAGATTAAAATGTTTGTTTAGAAAGAGACAATGGTTAAATATTGTGTTCGGTTTGGCATCTTAAATTTATGAAATAACTCCTGTAGTTTTGTACCTAGGACCAGCACCTGGTTGGCTTGCAAATGCAGCTTCTTAGTGCTGTATACCCCTTTATTGAATCGGGTATATGAACACCAGATAATTAGGATTTACATTTCTGGACAATTTGGACGGTCTCATTTGTAACCAGGAGGTATTTTTAAGTCGGTCGCACTTCTAAGGAATAAGAGTATTATCATACTTAGTCAGGGTTAAAGAGCCAAATCTGCCCTACTATTTACCCATAGCTGAAGGAGGAGGAGTTGGATGCATACCTTTCCCAAAGGTATTTGCGTTATGTGAAATGCAAACAGCCTCATCCAGGATTTGAAATCGGGTCGACGAGTCCATTTTCTTTAACTCTGACCATTACACCATGCTTCTTCAACGGGTCGTACTTTTAAGGAACCCAAGTATTAATATATAGATAACCAGTGGGTATTGCAAGATGATAACGGTCATACTTTTAAAGAACGCGAGTATAAGATAATCAGAGGCTGTTAAAAGATGATAACGGTCGTACTTTTAAGGAACACGAGTATTAATATGTAGATGACCAGAGGGTGTTGCAAGATGATGACGGTCGTACTTTTTTGTTATAACACGAGTATTAATATGTAGATAACCAGAGGGTGTTGCAAGACGATAACGGTCGTACTTTTGGTAGATAACCAGAGGGTGTGCGATAACGGTCGTACTTTTAAGGAATACGAGTATTACTATGTAGATAACAGAGGGTGTTGCAAGATGATAAGGTCGTACTTTTAAGGAACACGAGTATTAATATGTAGATAACCAGAGGGTGTTGCAAGATGATAACGGTCGTACTTTTAAGGAACACGAGAATTAACATGTAGATAACCAGAAGGTGTTGCAAGATGATAACGGTTGCACTTTTAAGGAACACGAGTAGTAATATGTAGAATGTTATGGGCCTTGACATTTTACAGAAACTGAATTTCGAAACATTTAAGTTTGCGGCGACAAACTCATTAATTTGCTTCCTGTTTGTCTTAAATTGTAATCCAAAAAAAGAAAGAAAAAAAGTTTTCCATGATTTTAAATTTCAGGCCTATTAAAAAAAAAAAGAAAAAATCTCAACGAATAAAACTGATTACTCTTCGTTTATTTAATGAAAGTTTGAATTTTTTTTTCTTTCTTTTTTTTTCTTTTTTTTTTTTTTTTCTTTTCTTTTTTTTTTGCGTCGAAACAAACGTTTGATGTTTAAAGAAATGCTGTGCGAAACACAACTCTACAAGTGCGAATTGTATTCGATTTGTTTCTCTTTTATATTCGAATTAAGTTTGTTTTTTTTTCTTCTTTTATTTGTTTATTTTATTTATTCATTTTTTTTCATTTTTTGTTTGTTTTTCTCTAAATTAAGAAAGAGTTTTCTAATCCCGTAATGAACAATGTTCTTTCATTTTTTTTTTCACTTGAAAAATGTTGCCAAATGATGGGTAATTGTAGAAATAACGAAAGTCTTCAACACAAAGACTTGCTCGTGTTAAGTCCTCTAGACGGCACCCAATGTCCGTACAGAGTTGATGAAATGTCACGAGTTACTCAACTCAACAAGTAACAATTGTATTGTATTTGCTTCTCTTTTATATTCGAATTCGTTTTTTTTTTTTTTGTTTTGTTTTTTGTTTTCATTTTTTTCTTTTCTTTTTACTCTTCAAATCAAGAAAGATTTTTTTTTAATCCTGTTATGAGCAATGTTGGCTCCAATTTATTTTTTTTACTCTCATGAAATGTAGCTAAATGATAATCAATTGTATAAATCATGAAAAACTTTAATACAAAGAACAGCCAACTATTGCGAGCCATTTTTTCCGATATTGTTCTAATTTTAATACAGTGCAATCGATATGTGTCACATTTTGGCTTTATGACTGATTGATTAATTGATTGATTGGTTTTAGCGGCATGTCAACTCGACTGGGGATATTTTATATTCGAGGGAATTGCTTACACTGTATGTTTCCATTAATGTTTTTATGTAAATGTTTCTAAAGATTTTTTCGTGGATTACTTTACTCTCTCTCTCTCTCTCTCTCTCTCTCTCTCTCTCTCTCTCTCTCTCTCTCTCTCTCTCTCTCTCTGTCCATCTGTCTGTCTGTCTGACTGTCTGTCTGACTGTCTCTGTTTCTGTCTCTCTCTGTCTCTCTCTATTTATCTCTCTCTCTCTCTCCTTCTCTGTCTGTGTCTCTCTCTCTCTCTATATATATATATATCTCTCTCTCTCTCTCTCTCTCTCTCTCTCTCTCTCTCTCTCTCTCTCTGCGTATTTATTGGTTGTTGCGCGTGATAAGTCATCTAGACGGCACCCAATGTCCGTACAGAGTTGATGAAATCCTGCGACTGACTCAACTCTACACGTGAGAATTATATTCTATAAGATTCTCTTTTATATTCAAATTCGTTGTTTTCTTTCTTGCTTTCTTTCTTTTTTACTTTTATTTATTTATTTATTTATTTTGCTTTCCTTTCAAATTAAGAAAGAATGATCTTAATCTGTAATGAACAATTTTCGCTACAATTGATTTTTTACAATCATGAAATGCTGCAAAATGATGGGCAATTGTAGATATAACCAACGTTTTCAATACAAAGAAGAGCCACCCAGTGCGTGCTTCTTATAGACGTTCTACTTATAGATCTTCCCTACTACAAAACAGTTGATACCATTTTTGGATTGCATGGGTAAAAATGCTTTTTATAAACCAATTTTAGTAGTAGGGAAGCTCTAGAACTCATTTTACAGACTAAAATAGATTACAAAAAGTCGAATTTTTTGCGACACCCTCCCCTCAAATTCGGAGAGCTTAAAAATCGACATTACTCCCCCAATTTTTGGGAAGCTCACATTTTTGTAATTGGCTAACTTTATCATAAACCACACAAAATTTCAGAAAAAATGAAGGGGGTGGGTGACATGGCCTGGATGATTTGACATGGAATTACCCATATATATATATATATATATATATATATATATATATATGATTTGACATGGAATTGCCCATCTATATGGTCGATAATCTCTCAATATTAATCCACGTTGTGTATGCTGACATCGTTTTCATTAGATGAGATTTTGCTGTTAATATACATGAAGTGGTCAGCAAATTTCTGAGGATTGCCATTTAATGAAAAGATGGCCCTATTGGATATTTTATGGTTTCAAGTAACTATATTTCAATTTAATAATAATCATTTGTTTGCATACAGTTATATGGTTATCTGAATATCCCGAGTAAACAATTTTAGCTTCATGTTAAACGAGTCTACGTATTCCTGTCTAATAAAAATAAATGGCACACAGTTGTAGGATTTCAAGTATTCCCATCTAATCTATAAAAGATTATACATATTCAGCACCACCCTGTTGGCTGGGGCGTTAGAATGCACCGACTGCACTTCTGCAGAGGGGTAAGACTCCCCCAAATGGGGCCACCTGTTGGCCGTGGGTGGCGACCCGTGATGCTTAAGGATAGAACCCAGGTGGATGAGCAGTTCATGACATGCAATACTCCACTTTGGCCCTATCTTGGGCTAGACGGGCGGTCGGAGAGGCCCCCTCCCATCAATCGGCTGGTCACGTCAAACCCTAGCACCTATATGATTTTCCCAACCCTATTGCCCTTATGGCAAGCTCCAACCCCTTTTTATCATATGGGTGCTAGAAGGCGGTGCTGAGGGTCTACATGTAATGGGAATGACGTTAAACTCTATCTGATGGTGAGGTTCCAGTTTTGGAGGTTTGGGGAATGTGGAGCACCCCTTCATCACCATTGCTCCCTGGTCCACTCTGACCCGGAGTGGTAGTACCTGTTAGGGTCCCATCTATGGGTTGAATAGAAAAACATGAGTTTATAAACAAAATTGTATTATCCATTAAGAATTGATTTATTTCAAAACTTTATCGGCATTAAATGACCCACTGAGGTTGATATGCCGTAAAACAAAATAAACCAAACCAAACATATTCAGCAACCCCTCCGCACGAGCAGGATGTGACACAAGGTCAATTTAACAGGTCTGAATTCAGAGTTTTTCTTCTCCTAGACTACTTGCCTAAGGTTAAAGAGTTCAGTCTGTCCTACTATTTACCCATAGCTAGAGGGGAATAATTGGATGCATACCTTCTCAAAGGGTATTAGCGCTATGTGAAATGCAAACTGTCTCGTCAAGGGTTTGAAGTCGTGTTCCTTGTCCATTTCCTATGACTCTAACCATTATACCATGCGCTTCCATTATATTATAACACATTATATGGTTTCAAGTAATTATTCTTATCTAATAATAAATTGTTTGTGCAAAATTATCTGGTTTGAAGTAACTCATAATAAATAAAAAATGTCGGCGGAGTGACCTAATGTCGGTATCAGCCGGACAGAGAGGGAGTCATCTTTTAGTTAGCGTTAGACAAGGAAGATTGTTTTTGTGCCTGGTGTGGAGCGCCACACCTACCAACAGCTATTCACTCTACTGCACAAATCAAATTAGCCAAGCTGTGCTACTCATGCGTTCAGTCGGTATCGAACCTGGATCCTTGTGATTCATAGGCGGGTGCTCTACCGACTGAGCTGAAAAATAAACAGATATACCCATTCTTTACACACAATCGTATGGTATAAAGTACTCCCTTTAAGCCTACAGGAATCGCGTTCATTGTAGATTCATATTTACATTTCTGTATAGTTATTTCTTAAGAGTGTTTTTAGACACTGTCCTATTGAATATTAATCATTTTCCTACAGGTCTATTTTACCCATAGGTGGGACCCTAACATGTACTACCTCTCCATGTTAGATTGAATCAGGGAGTAATGGCAATGAAGGTGTACTTCGCACCCACCCACCCACAGCTCCAGAACTGGAGCTTCACCATTGGATACATTTTAGTGTCATGCGAAGGGGATTTTCTTTGTTTGGTGGGTGGGCTGTCTTATCCCTTAGCAGGTGATATAGTCAATATATTCTAAGCCTCACCGGCAGGGTGGTAGTTTGGCTTAGTTTTGAAGGTACTGCATCTTTTTTCCAAATGATCCAGAACTGGAGCCTCACCATCAAATAGAGATTAGAGTCATAGTCTGGAGATTTCATGGGCATCCCATCGTGGTTTAATGGTCATAGAGCTAATCTCGCAGATCCATTACTATTGATTTCGATCCTCACTGGATGCCCCATACTTCAGACTCTCGCTGCAAACGGAATGGGTCAAGAGGCGTCCCATCGAGGATAAATGGTCAGCAAACTAGTCCTATTACTATAGAATAGCAAGTTTGATCTTCGCTTGATGCACTATTCTTGCAACCATCTGTCGCATCTTGCTGGAGTGGAGAGAGATGTTAGCCCTCTACAAAGGCACTGAGTAAATACCTACACTAAAGATACCTTTTTTATTAGGACACTCTGTATGTACCTACCTTTTTGTAGAGGTGGAGATATGTTAGCCCTCTACAGGGGTATTAGATAAATGCCTAAACAAGAGTTACATTTTTTGTTGGGGTGGAGAAATGTTAGCCCTATACAGGGACACTGAATAAATACCTTCACAGGAGATATCTTTTTGGTTGGGGTGGAGTGATGTTAGCCCTCTACAGGGACACTGAATGAATACCTTCACAGGAGATATCTTTTTGTTGGGGTGGAGACATGTTAGCCCTCTACAGGGACACTGAATAAATACCTTCACAGGAGATATCTTTTTGTTGGGGTGGAGACATGTTAGCCCTCTACAGGGACACTGAATAAATACCTTCACAGGAGATATTTTTTGGTTGGGGTGGAGTGGTGTTAGCCCTCTACAGGGACACTGAATAAATACCTTCACAGGAGATATCTTTTTGGTTGGGGTGGAGTGATGTTAGCCCTCTACAGGGACACTGAATAAATACCTTCACAGGAGATATCTTTTTGGTTGGGGTGGAGTGATGTTAGCCTCTACAGGGACACTGAATAAATACCTTCACAGGAGATATCTTTTTGGTTGGGGTGGAGTGATGTTAGCCCTCTACAGGGACACTGAATAAATACCTTCACAGGAGATATCTTTTGGTTGGGGTGGAGTGATGTTAGCCCTCTACAGGGACACTGAATAAATACCTTCACAGGAGATATCTTTTTGGTTGGGGTGGAGTGATGTTAGCCCTCTACAGGGACACTGAATAAATACCTTCACAGGAGATATCTTTTGGTTGGGGTGGAGTGATGTTAGCCCTCTACAGGGACACTGAATAAATACCTTCACAGGAGATATCTTTTTGGTTGGGTGGAGTGATGTTAGCCCTCTACAGGGACACTGAATAAATACCTTCACAGGAGATATATTTTTGGTTGGGGTGGAGTGATGTTAGCCCTCTACAGGGACACTGAATAAATACCCTCACAGGAGATATCTTTTTTGTTGGGGTGGAGATGTGTTAGCCCTCTACATGGGTATAGATAAATGCCTAAACAAGCGTTACCTTTTTTGTTGGGATGGAGAGATGTTAGCCCTTTACAGGTACACTGAATAAATACCTTCACAGGAGATGTCTTTTTGCTGGGGTGGGGTGATGTTAGCCCTCTACAGGGGCACTGGGTAAATACTTGCACAGGAGATACCTTTTTGTGGTACATATATGTTAGCCCTCTACTGGGGCGCTGGGCAAATACCTGCACAGGAGATAACTTTTTGTTGGAATGGAGAGATGTTAGTCCTCTACAGGGGCATCGTCAACGTATTCTAAGCCCTGGCGACAGGATGGTAGTTTTGGTATAGTTTTGAATGCACTGCCTCTTTTTCACGTGGCCTTGGGTTATTTTAACTACCGACTTTTAAAATAGCTTCATTTACAGATTTTTAAAAAGGAACATTGCACTCTTAGATTGTCTGGAAATATTCGCTTCTTTGCTCAGCTTCTATCATGTCGCCCAAGATAAATCAGTAGATCATATAGTCCAACGAACTGTCTGAATTGGATGCAGTCAGTTGGAAAATAAGGAAAAGAACTAGAAAAGTTTAGTGTTTGTCAGAAACTAAATAATTTTTTTCTCTCTCTTTGTTTCTTTGCTTTTTTTTCCCACTTAAGTATGGCTTCTTTTGTTTCGTTATCATTGTAAGAGACAAGTATTAGAAGCGATCGAAAATGTCAATCGACAAAATTCAACCACATCGCATTCTCTTGTCTTCATTACACATCTCCCAAAATGTGAGGAATCATAATACTACAAGTGTCAGAGTTCAACCTTGTGAAAGCTGAAAATGATTTATTATAGAACTACGTTGAAATTTAAAGACAATTCAGGCAGCAACACGGATTCTATTATATAAGAGAGTTTGAAATCAAACAAAATCAATTGTATGCATATATATATATATATATATATATATATATATATATATATATGTGTGTGTGTGTGTGTGTGTGTGTGTGTGTGTGTGTGTGTGTGTGTGTGTGTAAAAAATGGAAATTAGAAATGAATCCGACAATATGAGGAAGAATGAATGAAGAAAAGAAAGAAATAGAACGGATAATAAAAGATGAATTTAATCAATATCACTTACACATGTGTTTCGGTCAGTTCATCTGTGTGAAAATATTTCGCACACAGAGCACATCAGAGTGAAATTTTATTTCGAATTTTATTTTATTTTGAATTTTCAAAATAAAATTTCACTCTGATGAAGGTCGAATATTCTCTGTGTGCGAAATATTTTCACACAGATTATCCATTCTATTTCTTTCTTTTCTTTATTCATTCTTCCTCATATATATATATATATATATATATATATATATATATATATATACAGACACACACAGGCACACATTGACACACACACACACACACACAACACACACACACACACACATATATATATATATATAGTGTGTGTGTGTGTGTGTGTGTGTGTGTGTGTGTGTGTGTGTGTATGTCAATGTGTGCCTCTGTGTGTCTGTGTATGTATGCATGTGTGTGTGTGAGAGAGAGAGGGGGGGAAATGTATTGGAACGTGAATAAGGAACACTAATGAAGTTTCTGAAACCAAAAAATGTGTAAGTGTGTGTTTTTCTGTGTGTGTAGAAATAAGAAATAACAAACTATTCCAAAAGATGAATTTATATGTAGTTTAGGAAGTTGGCGTTAAAATGTTTTGGTTTATTATAAAACCTTCATCGGAACATTACATTGAATATAGTGTTGTCTAAATAGTGTTTGAATATATTTTATTTTAAAGTGAAAACGAGAGAAGAGAAATCATTAGATAAAACGTTCTTTTTTCCGTTAGCAGTGTTCTTTTTTTTAAGTGATATGATTGGTATCCAACAGAATATTTTCCTAAAATAATGTATGTAAATTAAAAGAAAAAGAAGATAAGAAAATATAAAGAAAAACTAATTCATACATGATTATGTTTAGGATTACAACTTATAATTGCTGAACATATGTATATTAATGTAAAACTAAAAGTAAAGTAAGTAAAGTCGTCGGGGCGGCCTAATGTCAGTATCAGCCAGACAGCGAGGAGTCTATCCCCTTTTCAATAGCGCTAGACCAAGGATATTATTTTAGCGTCTGAGGTGGAGCGCCACACCTACCATCAGCTCCTTACTTTAACGCACAGATCCTTGTGCTACTCATAACGCTGAGTTGGCGAGGACCGATATCGAACTAGGAACCTTGTGGTTTCTAGCCAAACAGTCTACCGACTGCTGCATTTTTATAGCTTGATTTATGTATATAAGTGCAAAAAGCTTGAATATATGTGAGATAATAAACGTTGAAATCTATTTCAAAATTTTTAAAAAACTGAAACGTTCTTACGTTGACTAACTTTCGATTGATTAATAAATTTATTCTTTAAAATACTTTTTTTCTTATTTACATTTCTACATACCTCCATACACGTACAATCGGTTGTAATTAATCAATAGCTTGATTAATTCAGTGGATTTAACCCTGACTGGATTACCGGATTTTAAGAACACCAGGCAGTGATAGAAAAAAGAGAAGGGGAAGAGTAAAAGTAATTAATTTTAACGATAAATGAAGCTGAGAATTCGCGTATCATAATATGTGTTTATTTTAAGATATTTCTGTTTACATTTAAGATATCATTCAAAAATGTAACCCTAAACTCGTGAATAGTTTGAAACAATTTTATTTTTCTAAGGGCTAATTCGTACTTATTGTATTCATATAGAAACTAGCAGAAGTACTCGGTCAATTACAGGACTAAAGGGATTTTAGAACTCCAATGAGTTAGAAAGAAAGGTTAAAGAGGGGAGTAAGAGAAATTAATCATAGTGCTAAAAGAAGCTAAGAATTCGCGTATTATGATATTAGTTTACTATAGGAATTTTGGGGTTTACATTTAAAATTTTATTTTTAAAAATGTAACTCTAAACTCGGTGTTAGAACGTTTCAATTTTTATTTAAACCTTCATCAGGACATTAGTATGAAAAAAGTGTTATCAAAACAGTGATGGAAATCTTTTCAAAATGAAACGAGACATGAAAAATATGAGAGTAAAAGATGTTCTTTCTCCGTGTTGGTGTTTTCTTGATATAAGATGTGTGCTAGATGCCTAATCTTATTTATAGACTCGGCGATAATCATGTGACCATACTCTTGGTCAATCACTTGCAGTACTCTGCTGCTGCTATTATTATTTATACCGGCTGTTCTGGTCATACCTACGCACATTACTTTGAACCTTCGTGGACGACGGAACATAGGATTATATCACTGGACCTTTGACACTACGTAGGATCCATAACTCAGGACTTATTCACTTACCAAAGGATTCTATAGCTCAGGACTTACTTACTTTAAGTCCTTTTCAACTGGCCAAGGATGGCGGTCAGAAACTTAACATTCCGTTAGCATCGTTCAAGAACGTTTGAATACAAAAGAGTTTTCCTTCTCTTACATTGGTTGTAATACCAAAGTTAAAGAGACTATTCTTCCCTAGTATTTAACCATAGCAGGATTCATGCATTCTCTTGAGTAAATACTCGCTAGGTAAAATGAAACAGCCTCGTCCCGGAGTTGAATTTGGGTCACCGATTACATTTCGTGCATGCAAGTATTTATCCAACCCGTCCGCCACGGGTAGGATGTGACACAATTTACCAAATATGGGGCAGGCAGAGAGGATCAAATTCGCTCTCCAGTTTAAATGGACCTGCGAGACTAGCTTGATAACAATTACACCACGATGGGACGCCCTTCCATTTCGAGTGTGCATGTATTCATGTGTATGCATGTGCGCGTACCTAGGTAACAACATCTCATCAACAGAAAGGGATGTTAATGCACATATAGGGAAGGCATGGTCTGCCATAGACAGATTATCACTTATATGAAAATCCGATCTCACTTACAGGCTAAAACGACAATTCTTCTAATTCCTTGTTGTATATGTACTACTGTATGGTTGCACCACTTGAATCCAAACGAAGCACCTAAAGAATAAGTTAGATGGGAGCTGCATAAGAATGCTGCACGGGATATCAATCAAATCGTGGAAACATCACCCTAAAAAGCAGCTGTCTGGCCAATCGCCTTATATCAACAAACCAGGAAGCGCGTGGTGTAATGGTTAAAGACATGGGAAATGGACTCGTCGCCCCGAGTTCAAATCCTGGACGTGGTAATTGCATTTCACTTAGCGCTAATACCCTTGGGAATGGTATGAATCCTACTCTCCCTCCAGCTATGGGTAAATAGTAGAGCAGTCTGGGCTCTTTAACCTTGGTTAGGCAACCGGTCTAGGAGAAGGAAAACTCTGAATTCAAACCTGTTAAACTCTGCTTAAGAAATTGACCTTGTGTCGCATCCTGCTCGTGCGGAGGGGTTGGTAAATATATATATCACACAAACCATCCAAGAGACGAACAAGACATAGTGAACACTGCTGGAGAAGCAAGAACGAGCTCATGAGTGACGTTCTCCTATGGAAACCAGCACATGGACACGCCAGTGTGGACCGTCGAGCAAGGACCTACATATACCAGCTCTGTGGGAATACCGTATGCTTGCACGGAGGACCCCCTGAGAGCAATGAATGATAGGAATAGTTGACGAGATATTGTCATGGTTATCCCTGCTACTAGCACACCATAACGATGATGATGATGATGATGATGATGATAATGATGATGATGATGATGATCTGAAGTCATGTTTATTCGGGCGAGATCTCCAAAAGTCAAAGACATCACATCTATTAGAAATCACTTCCTCTTCTTATTTGACAACGTGAAGCCGTTCAACTTAGCCAACCCAAATAAACCAATGATTTTTGGTTGGTATTAGTTAATTTCCTCTACTGCCAACCCAGCCAGTATCCGCTGTCTTTGTATATCGAGTTGTCTTTTATTATAAGTGTACTTAAATGACTTGGTCCTTTTGATAAATTCTAGATATTCCCACCCGCTGAAAATATGATGCTCTGTCAAGACTTGTCCCTTTTCTTTGGAAATTACGATTCAGCGAATAAGGAAAACAGAAACTTCTTAGAATAAATGAACAAAGAATAATTTACCAGACAATTCAGAACTGTTTTGTTCATTATCATTTTAGAATATTTGAAGAAGAATATGTACAATAGAGGCAAATGCAGAATATTTAAAAATGTATTAAAAACTTCTGATTTAACAGATTTTACAGAGTATAAATAATGATTAGAAAAAATGACGGCTATGTAACTTGATATGCGCAAAAATGCAAATGCAGAATATATAAAGATGCATCAAGATGGAATCTAAAGAATTTGCATTCTTTTAATCAAATGATAATAATAAAGTCTATGAATATTCATATCCTGTGTATGACACTAAACGGCATCTGATTGTGAGGATCCAGTTCTGGAGTTCTGTGAAGTTTAAGTCCCCTTTGAGGCAATTAACCCAAGGGCCAAATGTAAAATATTTGAAAATGCATCAAAAACTTGTGACCTAACAGAATATGCATGATGATTAGAAAAAAATTACGGCTATGTAACTTTCAGTAGTTTTGGTACCATGCATTTAATAACATATTGAACTACTCTAAACTGGGTACTGCTGGAGGAAGCAAGGACGAACTCATAAGTGATGTTCTCCCTTGGAAAGCAGCTCATGGGGAGACCAGTATGTGCTGTCCAGCCAAGACGTACATTGACTAGTTCTGTGCGGATACTGGATACTGCGCAGAGGACATCCTGAGAACAATAACTGATAAGGACGATTGGTGAGAGATTATCATGGATGTGCTACTAGCGCGATGATGATGATGATGATGATATATTATATCAGATAATCGGTGTATCCGTATAATCGTACCAAAAGACACCTTTCATAATCTGGCCCAGTTATCTATTCCAATGTATATTTACTCTATAAATAATGAATTTTATGGATGCACAATTTAATGGGGCCGTATTAGCTCAGTCGGTATAGCGTTCGGCTAGAAACTACAAGGTTCCTAGTTCGATACCGGCCCTCGCTAACTCAGCGTATGAGTAGCAGAGGGATCTGTGCGGTAAAGTAAGGAGCTGATGGTAGGTGTGACGCTCCACCCTGACGCTAAAATAATCTCCTTGGTCTAGCGCAAGTGAAAAGGGGATAGACACCCTCGCTGATTTGCTGATACCGACTTTAGGCCGCCCCGACGACTTTTACTTATTGATAATTATAAAATTAAATTATATCTTGTTATTTTCTTAAAGACACTCAGCGCTTATTCCGGCCTGTCGGTGGGGGCTTAGTATATACTGACTGTATACCCTGCAGAGAGGTAAAAAATCCCTCCAAAAAACGGTGTCTTGGATTTTACATTAAACAACTTCTGAGGCTCCATTTCTGGAGATTTACAATGTGTGTCGTACCACTTCATTGCCATTACTCCCAGCTCAACTCTGGCCGAAATACTAGTCCCATCTGTCAAATAGATCTGTTTAAAGCTTATTCATATTTGATAGGAATACTTGATGCTATTTAACTGTAAATTATTTGTATTAAGAATATTTAGTTGAAGCTATAACTGTTTACTAATGTTTATTATTAGTTAGTTTAAACCATGTAATCGTACGCAAACAAATGGCAATTATTAAATGTAATTGTGTGGAAATTATTAATATTAGATAGGAATATTTGATACCATATAATTGTGTGGAAATTATTAATATTAGATAG
>CM042150.1:111037844-111060344 GCA_023376005.1 Doryteuthis pealeii | reverse complement strand
TATTTTCAATGATTTTAGAACATATATGATTAATGAATGAAACACATTATCAAGGAATACAATGCATGTTAGAAGACACAAAAGCAGTTCGAATAGAATAATGACCAGTTTCTATACTTCTGCCACATAAGCAAAGAAATGAAACCAAATATCCAGGAATAAAATGTATGATACATAATGCTATCCAGGAAACAAAAGCAAAGTATAAAAGGAATAGTGGCCATTTTCTATACTTTTACAATATAAACAATATTTGGGGATTTTACGGACTATTGTCCTCATCTTTATTGTTATAAACACAACTTTTTGGACATGTGCCCTCCGGCCTTCTTCACGTGTTTATTGTCGAACTTGGGAATCTACTCGAACTCAAGAACCTTCCTTCTAACTCGGAAACTTTCTTGTCGAAGTCGCGAGCCTTCATGTCGTAATCGGGAGTCTTCACGGAACTTCGAATCAAACCCTTTATTCAATCCACTGGGATAGACTGTTCTCATTCAGTTATTACTGGGACAATTGTTAAACTGTGTTAGGTATTATATGTTATTATCACCCTTGGTCAGGATTGAACTTTCAACCTACATATGATTGTCATTTAGAACTGTATTAGACAACATTTGTATTAGTGCTATCCAGCTCACAAAAGCAAATTTTTAAAGGAATTATTTCTATGCTTACAACAAAAACAATTAAGAAATAACACATAGTATCCAGGAACAAAAGTATGTAACATAGTGTTATCTAGAGCCGTAAAGCAAAGTTTAAATGGAATAATGGCAATTTTCGACAATTTTACAACAAAAACAATTAAAAATAGTATACTATCCACAGGGTCAAAATTTGTGTTATATAGTATTATCTAGGGCACAAAAGCAAATTTTTGATAATTTTAAAATATAAAAAATTAAGTAATAACAATTGTGACAGCTTAAACACTTAAGAAATAACACATACTATCCAGGAACAAATTTTATGTAACATAAGATTTTTGGATGTTTGTTTATTTTAGAAGCAGTGTTGGATAAACTATATATTATTATTTTATAGTTTTGCTTAAAGGCAATTACAATGCGTATATCGCATAAAATTCGATAATTATAGAAGATAATAATGACAAGTGAATTTCGGTACTTCAGCAGGATAGTCAGAAACCATACTGCTTCGGCCACGATACAGCACGGGAAAATCCTTGCGAAATTAACCTGTTAATGATACTGATACGTCTCTGCCATATGAGGTAAGGGGACGTTGAGTGAATCCCGGTTTCGATTTCTGTCGGAGGGAAATCGTTAGTATACATCGCTGATGAGACTTAATAAAGTTGAAACAGTTCTACAAATGTTCTACACACAGAATAATTCTTTACCGCAATTCACTTGTCATTATTATCTTCTATAATTATCGAATTTTATGCGATATACGCATTGTAATTGCCTTCAAGCAAAAATATAAATAATTATGTAACATTGTTTTATCAAAGGCACAAAAGCAAAGTTTGATGGGAATAATGATAATTTTCTATAATTTTACAAAATAAACAATTAAGAAATAACATATTATCCTGGAACAAAATTTGTGTTAGATTGTCTTATTTAAGACACAAAAATCTGAAAATAATTATAGCCATTTTCTTTCTTTTTTTCTTTTTTTTTTTTTTTCTTTTTTTTTTTTTTTTCTTTTTTTGTTGCAAAGTAACTGTATATTGTGCTGTCTTGGAAATAATTTTATTTCGTTTTGTTAGTGATGTACTATGGTGACACACTTATTCGTATCTAATACAATTTCATGTCTGATCTTTCAAATAGGAATAATACATAAGCTGTCCTACGTAATTATTGAGACGAAAATCTTGCAGACAGATGAAATCTTGGGAAATGCTAAACTTTATGGGAAGTCTTACGAAAACCGAAATTCTAACAATGATCAGCGAATGTTAGGCAAGTTATGTACAGTAATGATACGGTAATATTGATGTGAATTTGGTTTGAATAACAGTTGGAAGTCGAATGGAACTAATATTTACATTTGAATTCGTTTGGTACACTCTTGATTGTGATGATATGGTGGACAGTGTCTAGCCTGACTACCTTTATCTTCATTGTGATTCGCTTTATATACTCTCTCTCTCTCTAGTTTACAATAAAGACAGAGTTATCACTGCTACTGAATAAGTTGCAACATTTTCGATTTTTCTTTTAATGGCTTTTAAATTAACCCTGACATCAGAGGAACGATCTATTAAACAGATAAAACTCTTATTCATTCTGATTATATTATCAATCTATCTATCTATCTATCTATCTATTTAGATATCTATTTATCTGTTTGTCTGTGTCTGTGTCTGTCTCTCTCGATATGTATATATGTATATACATCTATATCTATATCAATATATGTATATATCTATGAATATCTGGGATATATATATATATATATATATATATATATATATATATATAATTTAATAAAATAAATATATAAAGGTTTTACATATCTATTTATCAGGTAATAAAGGAATATTCATGATCATATTGGTTTCATGCGATGCAATCATCAGGTGAAGATGTTTCAAGGCATTTGAAACATCTTCACCTGATGATTGAATTGCATGAAACCAATATGGTCCTAAATATTCCTTTATTACCTGATAAATAGATATGTAAAACCTTTATATATATTTTATTATATTATATAACAGCTCTATTTCATATTGAGTACTCTCCAATAATACTGCCTTTGTTACACCATTCCAGCAAAAGCTGAAACAGTGACCATCTCACACTATATATATATATATATATATATATATATTATATATATATATTATATGTGTGTGTGTGTGTGTGTGTGTGTGTGTGTGTGTAAGGTATACAAATGACTGGTAGTAAGAGATGATTCCACCTGGGATCCTCAAAATCTCACTGTATAACCATACTGTATGCTCCTGTAGGTGCAAACATATATTCATACAAGGATTTTTATAAATCCCTAAAGAGAGCTCAATGTATAATAATCAATAAATTAGATTAAATACAGAGCAATATTTAACTTTCAAAGAAAGAAAAAACTTAACAAACTGTCATTCCGTAATAAATTTATTTCGACCAAAAGCTCAAAAGGCTTTTTAAAAATTTTAAAATGTTTTAAAAATCTTAGATATATATATATATAATCCTATATATATATATATATATATATATATATATATATATATATAAATATATAATATATATAAAAAATAAAATATATATATATATATAAAATATATATATATATATATATATATATATATATATATATATATATATATAAAATATATATATATATATAAAAAATATATATATATATATTATAAATATATTATATAATATTAAAATAAAATCTTATATATATATATATAATCCTATATATATATATATATATATATATATATATATATATATATAGGTGTGTGTATGTTGTGTGTGTGTGTGTGAGTATATATATATATATATATATATATATATATATATATATATATATATAAAAAGAAATAGGTATATTTGGACAGCATCTTTTCATTCAAACAAATTTGGTAAAAAATGATGGAATTCTTATAGTTTTCAAGTTGTCTTTTTTCTTTCAAGTTTTCTAACAATGTTTGTCGTGTTATCATCTTGAGTTGTTAGAAAGAGTTATTATTGGTAAACTAAATGCTTTTGATTCTTTCTTGAACCATTATCAAATATTGTTTATTATTTGACTAATTAGGCGAGTTTCGTGTGTGGCGTGGGCCGGTGGCCTAGAGGTAGAGTCTCTGGCTCTGCGTTCTGGGTTCTCCCGGTTCGATCTCAGTTGGGGATGGATCACGGTATACGTTGCTGATTAGAGTTAATTAGGTAGAAACAGTTGTCCAGTATTCTGCACGTCGCTCGCGGTATTTTCCGAGTTTGCTTGTCGTGATTATATGTACATTGATATCTTAGTTCTGATATTAAATTATTTCTGTATGTTTAGCATATATATATATATATATATATATTATATATATATACCAATCTTACTATATATAATATATATATATATATATATATATATATATATATATATATATATATATATATATATATATATAAATAAGTAAGTTTTGGTATGTACGTGTCGACCTATAACTTAGAAAAGAGGAGTCACTCAGATTTGAAATCTTGCATATAGACTTCTAACTAAGAAACACGCCAAATTTGGTTATTGATTTTTTACTAATTAAGGGATATGATTAATTAATTAAGCCAAAATCCCCCAATTAGCGGAACTGTCCGGAGAGCAGCACCTGCTGATGATAAAATATTGTCTGCTGGCTGACTTTTTGTAACAGCGATTCATAGCGATTTACAGCAGTGAAGTGTAATTTTAGTGAATAAATGTCACAGTCTAAGCCGTTCCGCTAGGAATTTATCACGTATTCTTGGTCCAATCTTTAAAATATTTATATCGTTGGAAAGAAAATAATATAATCTTTCTGAATATGTAATTTTTAAGCGTTTTTATCAATTGAATTATTTTTTACAGCGAGTTAAAAAAAAACATTGGCTTCGGTGAGCTGGTAAGTATGATTTTTTTTCAGTCTAAATTTTAAGAAAAAAAACAAATTCTTTTTTCTCGCCTATTTACGGTTCAATCTTCTATAAGATATCTATATGTTTCGAAAGAGAATGAAATAATCTCTCTAAATATGTTATTTGATTGAGTTTTTATCAATGGAATTACTTTTTACAGTGAGTTAAAAAAAATTATATTTTGCTTCAGGCAGCCTAGAATTCGTAGTATAGTTTTTTCATACTAAAATTTTAACATAAAATCAAAACTTATTTATCGCATATTTCTGTTTCTATCTTTAAAATATTTATTTGGTTAGAAAAAAATATTTCTAAATATGTAATTAGTATGTCTTTTCATGCATTGATTTTATTTACAGCGAATTAAATAATAAATCAAGCGAAAACCTTTAACGACAACTCAACTTTGTTTTATAAATTCCCGTCGTTCGTCAATTGTAAACAAACCCTTTTTTCATTTTTAATAATCGCGTTAATTCATTTATTTTAATATTAGAAATACAAATAAAGGCTAAACATGCATATCGGTCGGGAAATTACGATGACCCAGAAAAAACAGAACCCATAAATTTTGTAATAAAACTATTATTTTTAACTTGGGGGTTTAGGGTTAGGGTTTAGCGTTGGGGTTGAGGTTGGGGTTTAGGGTTAGTTTAATGGGAAAATAAATAAATAATTTGGGTTCTGTTTTTTCTAGGTCACCTGTAATATGTTTTAATTTTCCGACTGATTGGAAAGTTTAGCCATATGATTTCATCCCCTCAAATTTGACGAAAAAAAATTCCCTGACCTCCCACCAGGCAGGATTAAATTATGATCTTATGGTGATTTTTATGGGTCATCCTTCGAGGACCAAACTCGATATTCAGTAGTAATAGATCTGCAAACGATTATTAAACCATGTTTTTATCTCCTCTACCCGGGCTTAGCCGGGTAGCCGCTGCTAGTATATATATATATATATATATATATATATATATATATATATATTTATGTGTGTGAAACAGGTCACACTGGTTAGTTGATGCAATTTACAATGATAAGGCATCCATATAACAAATATAAACTGTTCAATACGTTGGTAGAGCAAAGTTATTATGATAATGGTACACGGTAATAACCTACTCGAGTTTTACCATAAGGATCTTCAGGGTTAAATCCATTGGATTAATCAAGACATTGATTATTTGCAGTTTATTGCATGCGTGTATTTTCTTTTCTTTTTTGCGATAACCGGTTTATCGCAAAAAATACACACGTACAATCAACTGCAATTAATCAATATATTGATTAATCCAATTGATTTAACCCTGAAGATCCTTATGGTGAAACCCGAGTAGGTTATTACCATGTACCATTATCATAATATATATATATATATATATATATATAGCCTGTTTTTGCAAGGTATTCACTGTATTTATATTACCTTTCTCGTCATTCTATCACTCCTCTCTTTTTGAGCCTTTTAAGGAAAGAAGACAATAAATGATTTAATTTTGTCACCATCCTCAGAATAGCAGATATTTGTTTTATTCTTGTTATTAAAAACTCTGTTTTGACCGAAAGGCCAACTCATTACAATTAGATATTGCTTTCGATAAAAGAAAAAAAAACACTTTTAAGAGAATCAGCAATTATCAAAAGAAAAGAATAAGAAAGGAGTGCTTTATGGATACACCGTATAATTAGATAAAGAACAACGTATGTTCTGTGGTTAAATTAAGATAGACCTTTTTATTGAAAGGATTGGTTTCTTTTATGTTCATTAGTGAAACATGGATTTGAGACAACATAACATAATCTGATAAGAAGATGTTTTTATTCAATAACTAGCGTAAAAGCCGCCCTATCGGGCTGCAATTAAGCTTGCTCTTGCGGAGGGCTCTTGATCTATTTTTCACATTTTTTTCCAAGTTATAAACATTGTTATCGCACAAAAAGTTTGTCGCAAAAAATCACGAAAAAAAAAATGGACGAAAACAATCCCAGTAATTAAAAGTTGGTAATCCAAAATTAGAGGATTGCGAGTCCGTATACAGTCTGGTATATTATTGATTTTCACAAGTGGTCGACCAGATTTCAAATTGTATGATATGTTAGGTTATGGTCTCTAGGAGTAAATTTGAGAAAAAGTGACACACTGACTCACTGACATTCACAATTATAATTAGAGGAGCTAAAGATTTGGGGTTTGGGTGGGGGTTGTTTTTATTTTTCGTTTATCGTTTTAGCTGTATGCAAATAGGAATTGACAGTGTACGGAAAGATCTTCTTTAGTTTAATTTCGTTGTTTAATAGCATATAAACCCACTTGAGTTATCTAAGCAACCCTTGTAGAAGAACAGTAGTGGTACGATTTTACCCATTGCTAGTATGATGAGGGGTTTCATACCTTTCCCAATGGTATTTGTAAAAATCGCTAGCCGGTGGCTGCTGAAGAAAACACCAGCTACGATTGAAATCCGTAGCCGAAGCAGTGTCACCTGAAAAAAAAACCAACTTAGGGCGTTTTCCCCGAAAACCCAACCCCAACCCCAACCCTCACCCTAACCGTAAACCCTATCTCTAAACCCTAACCCTAAGTTAAAATTAACAGTTTTATTACAAAATTTGTGGGTTCTGTTTTTTTTTTCTGAAAAAAACAGAGCCCAAATTATTTATCTATTTTCCCATTAAACTAACCCTAAACCCCAACTCCAACCCTAACCCTAAACCCTAACCCTAACGCAAGTTTTTTAAAGTGAAACCGCTTCGGCTATGGACTTCAATCGCAGCTGGTGTTGTTTTTTTAGCAGCCACCGGCTAGCGGTTTTGGGGGCAGGAAGCCGGGACGGAACTCTACGAATATACCCGCAGATATATTCCTACTGAATAGCGAGTTCGATCCTCGCAGGATGACTCATAAAAATCACCACGTAAAAAAGATCTTATTTTAATCGGGTCTGGTGGGAGGTCAAGGAATTTTTTTCGTCAAATTAGAGGGAATACCATCACATAATGATATAGTAAGACATTTTAATTCAATAATTAACAATATTTTTAAGATAAGATATAAATGAAGCGATTTGTTAAATTGATATTTCAAATTAAAAAATTGAAAAAAATTAAATAAACTATAGAGGAGAAAAAATGTTTTAATAATCGTTTGCAGATCTATTACTATTGAATAGCGAGTTCGATCCTCGCAGGATGACCCATAAAAATCACATACACAAAAGTAGTGAACAATCATAAATTGACAGCGTAATTGAAAAGTACAAATTTTAAGAATCAAAACAAAAATATTTACGGAATTTTTTTCTGTTGTGTTTTCATTTTTGGCAAATTGCCAGTAGACTTGGTTGAGTACACCAATAAAGACCTCCTGGTCGGGTTTGAATAGGGAAAAGGCTTGCAACAAACCTTGTTGCGACCTTGCACGTGGGTATAAAAGGAACTGACACTTTAGGTCTCGTATAAATAGTCCAGAAAAAAAAGTCCTGAAGCAAGTGCCTTCGTGAGTGGTGACGGGGTATTTATCTACCAATTCGACCAATCAAATAATAGTTGACACCAACCACAAGTATAAATTCCTACGCATTTTTCATTCCTGCTTTCTTCCCTCAGAAGATTGCAGGTGAGTAGTTTTCATTTTTTCCCGACACATTAGAGAAGAAAAGTAAGTACCGCCAACGAGCGTCTCAAAAACTTCGGGTATTTCCGTGAAACACGTAAACTAACATTAACGCGAATCGTTAACATGAAAAAGAAAAGTATGCTATGCCGTATTACAACTAATATTACTTATAACTATATTTATTTACTTTTTAGCAAGAGACGAATTGTATGTTATTCAGTTGATTCAACGGTGCAAAAGTGAAAACATTGTTTTTCAATCATAATTTTCATTATTTCCGTGAGCTGAAATTTTAAAAAAAAATCATCAGCAGTTTGTTTAATGTTTCTTCTTTCGAATGGACAAAAAAATTTCAAGATAATATTAACCTTTATGCAAGTTTCATTGTGTTAAATATGGGGGGGTAAATTTCACAGGTGGTACCTAATGTTTGTTTTCACCAGTACATAACTATGTAAATTTTAATTTTTAAATAAAAAAAGTGCACAACCATGAAACGTCTGTGAAAAATCAATGTCTCTTATTTAAAATATCAAATAAAAAAAATTGAAAAAAGAATCTCAAAATCTAAACTAATCTTAAAAAGAATTTTATATTTAACCGCTGCTCAGTCGGTAGAGCGTTCGGCTAGAAATCACAAGGTTCCTAGTTCGATACCGTCCCGCCAACTCAGCGTATGAGTAGCACAGGGATCTGTGCGGTAAAGTAAGGAGCTGGTGGTAGGTGTGGCGCTCCACCTCAGATGCTAAAACAATCTCCTTGGTCTAGCGCTATTGAAAAGGGGATAGACTCCCTCGCTGACTGGCTGATACCGACTTTAGGCCGCCCCGTCGACTTTACTTTTTACTTATATTTAACCGTAATATTACAGTGAAACATGATAAGCAACAGTAATAGTAGCTAGATTTGTTCATAAAAAAGGAACGCTAAGAAAAGTGGAGCATTTTCTTAATGGTATTTTATACAATTTTTTAATTTATTCGAAAATATAAATAAAATCTTCATTATTTTTACTTTAGAACCGGGCCATGGTGATATTTAATACGTATATCTATTTACTTTGTCGTTAATTGTTTTATTTACGAAGATTCCCCGGACAAAGTAATTTGAAATTCCTTTATATATAGATAGATAGATATTACAACACCACTACCCTGTAAATAATTTTGTAAATCCTTTTCTAATCAAGATCAGTTAACTTAGCTACCATACGTTCTAAACCGGTAGCCGACTTCAAATATTAGTTACGTAATTAATCCGAACGAAACCAGCAAGTCAGCTGTATTTGTATTATTATTTTCACAAAAATTCCCTGCTTAAATTTTTATATATCTTCCCAAATATAACTCAAATCTTCATTATTGCTGCTCAAAACCAAGCCCTAGTGATATTTAATGTGTATATATATTTACTTTGTCGTTAATTGTTTTACATTCGATGTTTCACCCGGACATACAGATACACACAACTGCCCTTTATATATGTATAGATATTACAACATCACTCCCCTGTAAATAATTGTGTGAATTCCTTTCTAATCAAGATCAGTTAACTTCAAAGATTTTTTAACATCAAACCAAAATTAGCTACAATACATTCTAAACCGGTAGCCAACTTCAAATATTAGTTACATAATTAATCCGAACAAAACAGGCAAGTCAGCTGTTTTTGAATTCTTATTTTCACAAAAAATCCCTGCTTCAAAAAAGACAGTACATTTATTTTTATAACCTTGTCATATACATATATATTTATATGTATGTGTATGTGTGGGTGTGGGTGTGATGGGTGTGTGTGTGTTATATATATATATATATATATATATATATATATATGTAAAACAAAAGAATTTAAAAATTTTTCTGAGAACAAAATACATTTTGCGGACGTTCTTTTTTTATAAAATATTGAATTTTCTCCCGTTGGAACCAGAACAACATTTATATATATATATATATATATATATATATATATATATATATATATATATATATATATGGTGCGGTATAAGTAACGACTTTTACTTATGCGCACCCTGGATATATAGGCTAATTGTACGTATGATATATATATATATATATATATATATATATATATATATAGTCATCCACAGACACCGTGTTTAGACGTATCACGTCTCATAACGCCCGTTACTTATGCCGCACCATATATATATATATATATATATATATATATATATATATATATATATATAATGAGAATGTTTGTAATATTTTAATGAGGTTCCACAATCCTGCACATGAAACTCGTTCATCTTCAGTCTTCAGAATATTTAAAGTACAGGTATCTTATTCGTCTCATCACCGATTTTTATGAGAACACGTGTTTCTCTCTCAACGTTTTCCCAACTTATTCACTCATACTCAGCAAGTAGAGAATATATTTGCCACTACATACCACCGTGAACAAGAGCTCTTCAAAGCATGTCAGAAAATAGGTTGTGTTAACAATTGTCAAATCACTACTTGTCTGATGTGCTCCTTCTGTCAACCTCTTCATTTAACCCTTTTTGTTATTACAAACATCAGGTGTCTAATTATCAGATTTTTAGTGTTACCTTGTATATTTAACTGTTTTTCTGTCATTTTTAGATTGAAGCCCCGGATCTCCATGATTAATTGATTGATTTTAACGTTTTGTGTTATCTTATGCCTCAAGTTTAGGGCATTGTGTACATTGTACATCTATAATAAAATGTTCGTGTTGTTTTGTCTTCCTTCTTTTTTTTTGCACAATCAGGTATTCGTATCTAATACTAATTATGATATGGATTCAAGTAATTATAAATATATAGTAGCAAAAGTACCCGGTCCATGACCGGACAAAAACATTATAGGAACTTTTGTACATTTAAAGATTTGTAGTCCCCCCCTCTTTAAAAAATAACAGTTCGTACTAAATTACAAAACAATCGCATTCAACAATGTTGACTTATTAGTAGAAATAGAGCGGATATTTTGAATGACTGGTGATATAGGCAGCAGGCAAGCTTCTTCTGCTGGCGTATCAGTAAGAGCAGTTCTACGACGCTCTCCGAAAATCGTTTGATTTTTGTTTAATTAATTAATTATATCCCTAAATCAGTAAAAATCAATAATCAAATTGGGTGTGTTACTTAGTTAGAAGAATATTAATCTGTATGCAAGATTCCGAATCTGAGTGACTCCTCTTTTCGGAGTTATAGGTCGACACGTACATACCAAACTTTCTTTATATATATAGATATATTATTATTATATTTTTTGTTGAAGGCAGTTACAATGCGTATATCGTATAAAATTCGATAATTAATGAAAATAATCATGACAAGCGAACTCGGGAAATATCGCCCCCTACGTAGAACATCGTACAGCAGCCGTTTCAACTTTATCAAGTTTTATCAGCGATGTATACTTACGATTTCCCTCCGACAGAAATCGAAACCGGGAACTCAGCACGCAGAGTCAGAGACTTTACCACTGAGCCACTGATACGCAGCGAACGATATATGCGAAATTAGCTTGTCACGGGTAAATACGTCACTATTACTACTACTATACAAAGCATATATAGGCATCAATCTCTATCTACATCTCCCTTTCTCTCTCTCTCTCCTCTCTCCCTCTCTCTCTCTCTCTCTCTCTCTCTCTCTCTCTCTCTCTCTCTCTCTTATATATAACATATAATATATATATATGTATATGTGCGCATGAGTGTGTGTGTGTGTATGGTAGTTTATAAGTCATATAGGAGCAGGTGTAATCTAAAAATTGTGTGTGTGTGTGTGTGTGTGTGTGTGTGTGTGTGAGAGAGAGAGAGAAAGAGAGAGAGAGAGAGAGAGAAGCGGACGGGATGTTTACTTAACAGTATAAAATATACCGGAGGAGTCGTGGTAGAGGTACTCCCAAAGTAGTTTGACAAACGAGAAACCTCTTTTGGTTAGACTTCAGAGTTTTCTTTCTCTTAGACTGGTTAGACTACAAAATAACTCTAGCTCAGTCTCCCCCGCTAGTTACCCGTAGAAAGGGAATAGTTGGATTCATGGCTTCCCTAAGAGTATCACAAACTGCCTCGTCTAGGACTTGAACTTGAGAACCTCTCTTACGAGATGCAAAAGCTTATGTTTCTTATGGCAGTAATCTGGCAGTAACCTTTTGACTAAGACTGGACATTGTATCCCTGTGACACTCCAAGATATTTACCGTCTTCGTGTCCACTCTCGTTATTTTCCACGTGACTGGATTAAATACAATCAGTTGCCAGTTGGTGTGAGTCTGTAAAACACAGCAGGCAAAAGTAACACTTCACAGCTTCTGACGTTCGCTTGGATTCTAAGGTCGCCAAGTAACCGCGTAGGATTTAAAGACCAGAGAAGGAACAACAGGCTGCGATGGATAAATTGTCGTCTAAAATACAAGGAAAAGAAAAGAAAATAGACATCTCACTTTATCACAGATATTCACCAAAATTACATGAGAATATATTGAAATTTTGTTGTATCGTTGAGGTGGTAAAATATACACAGAGAAATAGTGTGCTTGAGATATATTTTATTCAGCACTTGTATCTGTTGCTAACAGATACTTATACATAAAATAAGAAGCAGTACAATCGCAAGACAAGCGTACAAGAATGAGGAGGGTCAAATGTCTGTAGTCAAACGCAATGATATATAAATAAATAAATAATTAAATATATTTTTCCGACTTTATCATTGCTACGTCGACTCTTATAAGACTATGAGCCAGGCCATCTTGTAGGGGTGTTAACTCCTCTACAACAAATATTATATATTATGAAAAGTTAATATGTAGAAAAGACTAACATACCGTAATCTGGCTCCATGTAAGGTAACTTCAATTGAAACGAGGGGTAACCAAAAATCCTTTATATGGAAGTGGGGAGTTGATGAGCTTTTCTCATTGGCTTTCTCTGATGGAGGCTTTCAATTTAAACAATCAAACTTTTGTACCTTTTATCATTTGAGTTTGCAATGTTGAGACTAGTAGCATGGTTATTTCAGGGTGGAAACCTGACAATTCTGGAGACAATTGGGGTTGTTTTTGGAGCCAATATGATGTTGTAAAACCCGAAATCAGCAATGGTAATAGTGCATCACTGATTACCTTTCTTTATGTATTTAAAGAATGTATCATCCGATGAGATGAAATTTATTCAAATTTCTGGATGAGTGAATTGCGTCATCGTGCTGCTTTCCACACAATAACTAACTGATTCGAGTTTGCTGCACAGTAGACAAAACCCGAAACAAACAAAACACATGTAAGAAATCAATAATTTAAAATGCCAATAATTTACACATCGCACTTCATTCAATAAATAAGTTTGCCTAACGCGTTGGTAATAGAAAACATTATTTACACTTGCAATTTCTTAAACGAAATGAATAGTGATGGGTTCTTTCATGTCCCAGAAGACTATCAACATGGCCTTCTTTACTGATCCCCCAGAACATTTTATTTCCCGAAGAGCCAGTGTTTCTGACTCAGGATTATTGTTGTAAACCATGTTTAGCAGATTTATTGGTTATTTCCTAGTTGAGTAACATGAGTGACCCTGAAAAATTATTTATTTTTCTCCATTAAACTAACCCTAACCCTAACCCTAACCCTTGTTAACTTTTTTTTAAATTAAAATTAAAATTAACAGTTTTATTACAAAATTTGTGGGTTCTGTTTTTTCTGGGTCACCTGTAATATTATGTTACTCAACTAGGGGTTAGGGTTAGGATTAGTGTTTAGGGTTAGGATTAGGTTTAGGGTTAGTTTAATGGGAAAATAAATAATTTTGGTATCTGTTTTTTCTGGGTCACCCTGTAACATTATGTTACTCAACTAAGGGGGTTAGGGTTAGGATTAGGGTTTAGGGTTAGGATTAGGGTTTAGGGTTAGTTTAATGGGAAAATAGATAATTTGGTTTCTGTTTTTTCTGGGTCACCCTGTAATATCATGTTACTCAACTAGGAAATAACCGATTTATTATTATATTTTGACTAAGACTTACTCTTCCGTACACATCACACATTCTTCGGTAAAATTCACGTGGTTTCTTAGCAACTAAAAATTTGATAATAGACCTCTTTTCAGCCCTGGAGCACTGTGTTTGATTTGCCACAAATTTTAATAGCCTCAAAACAAATATTTTGGTGAGATTAGAATAATTTTGCTAGAAGCCAATATACAATTCACATTAATGGAAAATAAATCTGAAAAAATTATCTTGTTTTTTTTAAATAACACACACACACACACACACTAGACAAACACGGGATGTTGTAGAAAACGGATGTTTATTGTAGGTAGTGATGTCGACGATGCAACGTTTCGGTCTGTTAGACCTTCTTCAGGACTTTAGAAATAGAGTTCTTGCTACAGTGGTGAATATTTTCTTTCTAATGAATTAAGGAGGTCGTGAATAAGGGGTGGAGATCGGTTGATGGTATCAGAAGAGGCTAGAGATAGATTTTCGTTTTCTCTAATAGGTAGTGTATCATAGTGGATTCTGATAGTAGTGCCACAGGTGTTAGGTGTTTGGGTTATATGTATGTATGGTGGATGGCATAAGGATTGGTTATGAGTGTATGTGTGTATGTTGTTTTGTATTTTGTTTTTTTCTCAAGGTTCTCATTTCAATCAGAAAAGGCTGAAGAAAGCCGAAGGGCAAATCAGCTGAAATATTGTGCATGTAACAATAAAGATAAGAGGACAACAACCCAAACATCTAAATATTACAAATTATGAAGCCTCATCTCAAAAATTCAGATAAATAAAAAATAAAAAAATGAATAAAAAATGTTTAGTTTTATTTTTAACTTGAATTACAGAAGTTACAGTTATTTCTGTTGCCTTTGTCGGGTCAGCAGGGTTAAATATATAGAATCTTATTTTCAGGCACAGATTATCTACCTGTCTCGTCTATGATAATAATCACCAACAGTACTTAACCATCAGGATAATCATTAGTCAGTAATATACAACAGTCATTTTGCATATCAAAAATATCTTTATAGCCTAGAATTCTACAAAAGAATAGATTAGTCTGTATTTGTCCAGAATAGCACACCGATGAAAAATTATTTTATTTTTGTAGTAGGGTACTAAGAAAAACTTATATAGAAATATAATAATTACTAGCATGACCTGTGGATATACCACAGAATAATAATTTAATTATTACAATGTTTGCTTAAGAGCTATTGCAAATAGTTAATTATGTAAAATGTATAATCATCTTGATTTAACTCTCTCACTATTTTTTCTTTCTCTCCTTTTGTTCATCTTTTTATTATGTTCAATTGAAACAGATTAGTGTTATTTCCACCACGTGCTCATCCGCGGAGGAGATGATTTGTTTTACCAATGCAGAATCCTGATTTGGGCAATGCACGGCACGGAAATATTCTGTTAACTTTGATAGGGTTTAATAATATTTTTTTAAGTTCCTAATTAAATCAAATGTTGGCAATGCTAAAAATATTTCTTGTCTTCTAATTATTCATTAAAAAAGACCAACAAAAACAAATCTACTAACCACTTAAGTGTCTGGAAACAAAAATCGGATTTTTGTAAGGGCACCTCATAAGCTATATTAGCAGACTATTGTTAGTGAGTTTGATTCTCGCTGGGTGCCCCATATTTCTGGCCTTATGCCACATCTAAGCTACTCTTTGACATGAATCAGAACTCCAAGTCAGACTGAAACAGAGAGTAATTGTAACGAAGGGTTTATAATTCATTCCTATGACACCCAGTACAGGAACCACCGGATGCAGTTCAGTGTCATTCCTGGTGCACACAATTTTAGAGCGAATTGTAAGTTGAGTTCATTGTCCTTCTTGCACAATTATTCATCTTGAACGCCTTAAGGAGAAATTCATAAGATGAATATAGTCTCACATTCATTTAGGAAAAATGGATTGTTCACCGTTGAAACCCTTGTCTCTCTCTTTTTGCTCAAGGCGTAAAAAGGGGACTTCTTGACATTTAACTAAAATAACCCGCCACAAAAAAAAAAACGATTTTATAATGATAATAAACGTCGAATAAAAATCGTGGCTCGACCCAGGAAGCACAACCGAATGTACTGGGAAATATTTTTCTTTGTATCTGGTGTGATTTTTAACGAATTCAGATCATTTGACAAATTTAAAATCTTCCTAGCCGGAGGAAATTTTGAAATTCCTAAAGATTTTTTTTTATCTAAAACCAAAAAGAAAATGGTGCATACTAAATATATTATAGAATATTTCTTTTTCCTAAAATCTGCTGTGGAAATTTCTGAATCCTAAAATTCAACAACACTGTTTCCAAAATGAAATGTACAACTCAAAATAGATTACTTCACTTTCATATTTCGGGTAAGTAAGAACGAACTCAAAAGTGACATTCTCCTATGGACACCGACGCTGGGACAAACTTACATTGATCAGTTCTGTGTATCGACTGTTGATATTATTTTTTTTACGTGATTATTAAAAAACTTTCAACAACAATCGGTATTATAGAAAAAGAAGATTGAAGATACATATTTGATATCTTATCATAATGGGGATTCGTTGTCTTTCCGTCTGTAACCAAAACGACGTCACTGCTTACGTTGCAATGCCCTCAGTAATTGCGTAAGTCTACCAATGAGTATTTATTTATAGCCAAAATACATAGAATAAACCTTATTTATTAACGAGGTCTTTATGAAAGTCTGAGTTAGATTTGCCTCAGAACAGCCCCTGTTATTAGTGCGTTTAAAACCTGCAATGTGTATTATATATCACTAAGAAATAAAGGTTTACATAATATATGGTATGGTTAATTTGTATGTTGGTTTTAACAAAAAGGGTTTATTAAATAATTACTTGATGTTATTGATCTCTGATATTATTGTTTTTCTTTTTCTTCAACGTATTAAAATCAATCCATGAGTGATTCTTATATAGAAACCAATTAAAGTATAATTAAGATAAGTGTAATCTTTTTATATGCGGTCTTATTTCATTTCGTTAGTCTTTCTAATTCAATATATTTCATTACATTAAAACTTAAATACTTACGCCCGGTGGGGGGCACATATTTTTGGTTGTATATTTAATTATAGATAAATATTTGATATGTACATATCAATCGAAACGTTAAATGTCGGCATAGTATTTTTGAAATATCAATAAATTATCTTCATTTCCTATTTTTGACATTTATTTATTATTTTTCTACATACTGTCGGATTCATTTCCATTTCCATTTCTCCCATACACACACACACACACACACACACATACGCTCACGTATATATATATGTGTTTGTGTGTGTGTGTGCGTATATATATATATATATATATATATATATATATAATCAAAGAAATAACAAAAGACTTAGAGATTTAGCTTTATAGTCTATTTCAGGGAGCTTAGACAAAGTGTCTAACTCTCCCGACCCATCAGATGCGAATGAGTCGGGAGAGTTAGACTATTTGTCTAAGCTCCCTGAAATAGACTATAATGCTAAATCTCTAAGTCTTTTGTTATTTCTTTACTTATATATTTGCTCTGTGACTCTAACATTAAGATCACACATTGAGCTCTCAAACTGCGACAGGTTTTTTTAGATAAAACTCTTGTGTCGTAAAGAAGATTTCTTCTCTGGACTTTTGGATTATATATCTTATTATAATGGAGATTGTGTGTTTTTCTGTCTGTAACCGAAACTATATTACTATTACTACTCAAGTCACAATTCCCTTAATTATTTACGTCAAATTCTCCATGATTTCATTCTTTTAAACCTTCAGTTATTAATAAAATTGTTTTACATTATTAATACTGTTGATCATATCTACGTACTAATAGCATGCAATTGTATTTATATATACAACAAAATAGTGATTTACAGTTTGAACGAGAAGGCTATTTTGCATATTGATATTTAAAATTTTATTTTGATAAATATGTGCTTGGTATTATTGATTTCTAATTGTTTGGTTTTATCTTAAGAAATATAAACAAAAATCTCGTGGATAAATCTTAAAAGAAATTTATTTACAAGAAGAAATAACTGTAATATTATCCTTTACTTCCTATTTTAACTAAATAGTTAAATTAGGAAAATTTACCAATGAAACAGGGAGTAATGGAAAATGATGGAATAGTTAGTTTCAAAGTTGTTCTATTTTTCGATTATACCCCCTCTGTTGCAAATCTTTTTATCTGCATTCTTAGTCAGTTTCATTAGCCTTTCTAATTTAATATGATATTTTATTATATCAAATCTTAAATACTTGCACCCGGAGGGTGCATATATTTGCTAGTATATATATATATACTAGCAAATATATGCACCCTCCGGGTGCAAGTATTTAAGTCTTAATGTAATAAAATATTGTATTAAATTAGAAAGGCTAATGAAACTAAATAAGAATACAGATAAAAAGATTTGAAACAGAGGGAGTATAATAAAAGATTTTAAACAGAGGGAGTATAATAAAAAAAATAGAACAACTGAAACTTACTCTTCCATCACTCTCGTCTTTCATTGCTATTTTTCTAATTTAAGTATTTAGTGAAAATAGGAAGTAAAGAATAAAATGACAGTTATTTTATCTTGTTAATGGATTTCATTTAAGATTCATTGAAGAGACTTTTGCTTATATTCATTGAAATAAAACCAAACAGTTAGAAATCAATAATACTAAGCACATAATTATTAAATTCGATTTTTAATATTAATATGCAAATTAGCCTTCCCGTTCACATTGTAAAGCGCTATTTATTGTATATATAAATATAATTGCATGTTGTTTGTATGTAGACATAGTTAACAGTATTAATAATGTAAGACATTTTTATTAATAATTGAGGTTTAGATAAAAAATAAAATCATGGAGAATGTGATGTCTATAACTAAGAGAATTGGGACTTGAGTAGGAATATAGTTTCGGTTACAGACAGAAAAACACACAATCTCCATTATAATAAGATATATATATATATATATATATATATATATATATATATATATATATAGTCGATGTTGGTGTGATATATTGGTACTATTTAGATATGATATTATTAAAATGCTGACTTAGTCTACTCAGCAACTCGTAGAATGTGTAGGCTTTCTATCGAGTGGTCGGCAGCAATTCACTTGAGAGACGATAATGCGAAATAAGTGTCGATGTAAACTTCCTTGATTTTAATAACTTGTGTGCACCTATAACTAGTAGACGTAGAATCGGTCAATACAACCAAATAAAACTTTCTCGTTGCATTTTGATTGGTTGGTTTAAATATGCATCTATTTCCATTGCTTTTCTTCTTTTCTTTTTCTTTTTTTTTTCTTTAGGTCGGGGATATTAAATTAGACCTCAACACGATGGGACTTATGGATACTCAAAGATGACGCAAGACGTATAATTTAAACTAGAAGTGGCTATCCGGCGTCGCCTGGGTAGAGGGGATTTTGTTTAAGTTAGTCTCGCAGATCCATTATTACTTACCGCGAGTGAGATCCTCGCTGGTTGCCCATAAAAAATCCCCCCAGAACAATATATAACAATATAGTAAGAAATTTCCATTCAATGATTTACAACTAGAAAACAAAGATATAAATGATGCAATTAATTCAATCAATCAATATTATATTTCAAAGCGAACAAAAGAAGATAAAGAAAATAATATGCAAATGACTTTCCCTTCTGTTACTTTTCAAATTTTAATTTTTAAATATCTCCCCAAATATAACTCAAATCTTCATTATTTTTTCTCAAAAACCAAGCCCTGGTGATATTTAATATATATATATATATATATATATATATATATATATATATATAATATACCAAACTTATTCGTAAATCCTCGCGGTGAGAAAAAACTCAGCAAATAGTTTGATTGTAAAAATATACTACCAAACATCAACCGGGGAGAAAAACATTTTTGGAAAAAAGAAAAGACCAAGATAATCGTACCAACAAAAAATAATCTATTGGTACAATATTTTGTCCAAAAGAAAAAAACAATTTATATGCATATATATATATATATATATATATATATATATATATATATATTCATACAAAACCGCCAGGAGACTAAAGCTAATAAGTAAAAAGTGCTCAATACCTAAGTATAGCAAATAATAAAGATAAATCTAATGAGTCAGACGAGTCTACTAAAAGTTTCGCTTAATGCTCTTCAGGGCTAAGATCTGACTCAGCCCTGAAGAGCATTAAGCGGAACTTTTAGTAGGTTCGTCTGACTCATTAGATTTATCTTTAATATATATATATATATATATATATATATATATATATATATATATATATATATGTTCTGTTAAACGCCACAGACAATTCAAGTCTGGGGAATTTTTTTATGGTCCTTTCAATTTTCCTAGCGATCTTTTTCGTGTTTGGGTGGAGAAGCACTCTATATCAAATTAAAAAAACCTACCTTAAACAAAATAAACTTTCAAACCAGTAAACACGTCCTCCAATGCTTATAAAAAATCCCACTCTAACCATTCCCCCTCCCTTCCTCACAATTCTGTATCCCCCTCAAAAACCCATTAATCCATTGTTTCGTACTAACTACCACCACCACTCTTAAGCTACTACTCGTTCTTCTATAAAAACGAGGCACTTGAAAACTTAACATCGTTTCCCCACCTGATGATGGCTGATAAACCAGCTGAAAGCGCTCGAAAAAAAACAAGGATTTGGTGGACTATTACAACTTCTCCACCCAAACACGAAAAAGATCGCTAGGAAAATTGAAAGGGCCATAAAAAAACTCCTCAGACTTGAATTGTCTGTGGCGTTTAACAGACATGTCTAAAAGAAAAAATGCTGCCGAAGTATACATATATATATATATATATATATATATATATATATATATATATATATATAATATATATTGATGTTTTGGTAAGAGATAAGTGAATTAAATTTTTTTTGACACAAAGTACTTTGTGTATGCTACTAATCATCTTAAAAAGCGGGTAAGTACTGTCAATATCAATAACACGCGAGATTAAATCCGTGAAAGACAGGAAGACATGTATGGAAGCAGAGAGGATACATATAAGCACTATCTTTTGACGGATAATCCTTCGTTATGCATATCACGAATTCTGCGTCATGATAAGTATTTTCACTAATGTTAGCTGTCATAGAAGCGACGTAACGTCAATTTGTCGCATCGGGGAAATTCATTCAAATTAAACCCTATTGCCTATCTTGTTAGCGTCAATCGAATCAATTCAGAGGAATGCACCAAAATCATATATATATATATATATACATATATATATATATAATGTGAAGGGATGCACGTTAACGATTACTCGAACGCATACACCCCCCTACACACACACACACACACACATATATATATATATATATATATATATATATATATATATATATATATATATATATATATGGTAGTGAAATTGGGAATTGAATCCGACAGTATCTAGAAAATAGAAAAACACGAAGTATTCAAAAAGATTATATGTATATATGTATATATATATAGTAAAAAGTAGTAAAGTCGTTGGGGCGGCCTAAAGTCGGTATCAGCCAGCCAGCGAGGGAGTCTATCCCCTTTTCAATAGCGCTAGACCAAGGAGATAGTTTTGGCGTCTGAGGTTGAACGCCACACCTACCATCAGCTCCTTACTTTACCACACAGATGCCTGTGCTACTAATACGCTGAGTTGGCGAGGACCGGTATCGAACTAGGAACCTTGTGGTTTCTAGCCGAACGCTCTACCGACTGAGCTATTTGATTTGTTATTTTGCTTAATGGCATGTCAACCCCTGTGGACTATTGAATCCTAAATCTTTTTTTTTATTGTATTTGATTTTTAAGAAATTGGTTTTAACTTTGGTCATGTTGTTTGACTCTAACGAAACACTCAAAGAAAAAGCTGGGGGGGGTTGTCTTGAACAAATCTTTAAAGCGGCAAACACCCACACCAAAAAAGAGCCGATGCAGAGCCACTTGCGTCCTTTGCGTCCTATCACACAAAACAGGTAATACGAAAACGACATGGTGGATTCTGCTGGGGAAACATGTACGAACGTGACGTTTTCCAATGGCCACCTGTGAATGGACACATCCGCACAAAAAAACCGACACCAACCAGCTCTACATGGATACTTGATGCTATGCAGAGGACCTTCCAGAAACACTGGGATTGGGACGGATGTTGAGGAAGAGTCATGGCTATCTGTACTGTCGGCAAGATTTGATGACGGTGATGATGATT
>CM042150.1:111022844-111035344 GCA_023376005.1 Doryteuthis pealeii | reverse complement strand
ATAATCTTTATATAAATCTATAGCCTCACCACGGGTATGAATTGTGAATATACAGAGGATATTGATGATCCCAAATAGAATCATCCCCAACATATAAGTCATTTGTTTACTTTACCTTTATATATATAATATATATATATATATATATATATATATATATATAAGCTGCTTACTATATTTCGGGTGCTGGTAGTTGTCGTCAGAAATGTAATTTACTTTGGTCACTGGTAAGTTTCGGGTCTTTCAAAGTCATACTTCCCTCGCCAGCCTGACCCTATCAGAGATGCTCAATGACATTTGGCTTTTATTGATTTTGGATGAATATATATATATATATATATATATATATATATATATAAATTATGTTAGTAAGTGTGTTAATCTTGAGACTATGGTAAGCAGTTACAAATTTGCCAGTCACTGCTTCATTTAGTACAAGTTCTTCAGTCGTTACAAATCTATGACTCGAACGAATTAGTTGCGCTACGGTAAGCCCCCGTATAGCCGGATTTCTTCCTGCATCTAATACTTAAAAAAGATCGCGACAAAATATCATGGATTATAGGTGTTCTTTGGTGCATATTACGTTGCTATGCGCTTACGTTTCTCAAGTGAAATGTGTTCGCTTTTTTCTTGAATACTTAATCAATTTACATGCACCAAAATACCCTTTTGCAGACGTTCGTAATGCACTTAACTATTTCTCCAATGCTTACAAGAATTTAATTTAGATATTTTTTTAAATATACTTATCGTGCCGCTCATTCTTACGTTTCTACTTAGGGTTTAGTTCTTTGTTTAATAGCATATCAACTTTCGTGGGTTATTTAATACCAAAGCCATTCTTGTAGGAGAACAGTAGTTGGTTTGATTTTACGGCATGTCAACCCTTGTTGGCTTATTTTATGCCGAAGACATTTTGTTTTATTCATTCTTGTTGGGTATTTTATAATTTTGATTAATTTTTTTAAACACATTTTTAATATTCTTTTTTATCTATTTATCCTATAGATGTGACCCTAACCGGTACTACCACTTCGGGTCAGGGTGAACCTGGGAGTAATGGCGATAAAGGCTACCCACATTCCCCAGAGTTCTAGAATTGGAATTAGATGCAGTTTACCGTCATACCCAGGGCACTAAGACCCCAACCGCCGTCTTCTAGCACATATATGATAAAAATACAAATAGGGTTGGAACAATCATATATGTACTAGGGCTTGATTTTACTAGCCGATTGATCGTCGGGCCTCTCCAACCATCAGTCCAGCCTAAGTAAGGGTAAAAGTGGGGTGCTGTATGTCCTGGACTGCTTATTCACCAGTTCCTTAAGCATCAAGGGACGCCACCCAAGATCAAAAGGTGGCCTCATTATGGGGGATTTTACCTCTCTACAGAGGTGCAGTCGGTATAATCTACAGCCCAGCCGACAGGGCGGGAGACAAGTAGTGGTACTATTTAACCCTTTTAAATTTAAATGAAGCGTCTGTAACGTCACAATTTAAAAGAAAAATTAATAAGAAAGGTAAAGATTTTTTTCCTCTAGGAAATTACTAATAATTTTAACTAGTTAAATCAGTAAGTGGGAGGTATATCCGAGAGTGAGTATCAGCCGACGACGAGAGTGGGAGGTATCAGCCGGACGAGAGTAGGACGGTCACGAGAGTAGGAGGTATCAGCCGGACACGAGAGTGGAGGTATCAGAGTAGAGAGGTATCAGCCGGACCACGAGAGTGGGAGGTATCAGCCGGACCACGAGAGTGGGAGGTATCAGCCGGACACGAGAGGGGAGGTATCAGCCGGATCACGAGAGTGGGAGGTATCAACGGACCACGAGAGTGGGAGGTATCAGGAGGATCGAGAGTGGAGGTATCACCGGAGAGAGTGGGAGGTATCAGCCGGACGACGAGAGTAGGAGGTATCAACGGACCACGAGAGTGGGAGGTATCAAGCCGGACACGAGAGTGGAGGTATCAACCGGACCACGAGAGTGGGAGGTATCAGCCGGACACGAGAGTAGGAGGTATCGGTATCAGCCGGACGAGAGTGAGAGTATGAGAGTATAGTAAGGTATCAGCCGGACAAAGAGAGTGGAAGTATCAGTCGGACCACGAGAGTGGGAGGTATCAGCCGGACCACGAGAGTAGGAGGTATCAGCCGGACCACGAGAGTGGTAGGTATCAGCCAGACAAAGAGAGTGGGAAGTATCAGCCGGACCACGAGAGTGGGAGGTATCAGCCGGACCACGAGAGTGGGAGTATGGAAGTATCAGCGGACCACGAGAGTGGAGTATCAGTCGGACCACTATGAGATACCACTATGACAGCAAGGGAGTCTAATAGCGCGACTGGAGTTAAAACTTCTTTACTAAGATGTCACAGTCCACCACGTTAACCACAGTAATAGTACAATTTAACCCATAGTTGTTGGGTGAGGGAATCCTTACCTTTCCCAAGGGTATTAATCCGAAAGTGAACGTAACAGCACGATGAAATACCATTAAACAAAAAAACCTTAACATCAACCGTAATTAAATATTAGCTTAGGGTCTTGAGGAAAATAATTATTAGCGTGAAATGAAACTCAAACATCGTCGTCCAGGATTTGAACTACGTCGATAACCATTACGCTAAATGCGTCTCCAGATCCTATACTACTCCTGCCTTTTATCTTAAACACATCTATTCACCCTATAGATGAGATCCTAACAGGTACTACAACTTAGGGTCTGAGTGGATTTGGGAGCAATGGTGATGAAGAGGTACTCCACATTCCCCTGTGCTCCAGAACTGGAACTTCACCATCAGATAGTTTAAAGTCCTACCCAAGACATACAGAAGACTGTATGTATGACCTTCTTTACTGACCGCTGCACCCAGCAATGGGTAAATAATGGGCCTTAAGACAGTTTTAACGGACACAGAAATATATTTAATCACTACTTGCAAAAGGAAAAACACCCTACCATATGACAGTATGAGTATGTGTATTTGAATTCAAATTTATTAGGCTGGTTGATTAACAAGGGCTTGAGTATCTGTGATATTGAAATTAGTTTATGGAGGGAAGTAAACCACTCATTTTCAAGAATAATTTTGTAATATAAACGTCAAAAATTACAATCTGTAGCATAACGATGGTCACGGTACAAAACGGTGTTTGTGCATAGGCCAACTCAAGTTGTAGTAGTAGTCGTCGTTAGTAGTAGTAATAGTCGTTAGTTCAGAAACAAAATACACGCAAGTTGTATAGTCCCAAAGAGATGTGTATTTATTTCTAGGCTAGTGGGTTTTTTTTTGAGAGAAGGAAAGACAGAAAAAAAGAGAGCGAGGACACGGTCAAATTACCCGGTCGTAAATCATGTTCGCTACTAGTATGAAACCCATGGGGGGACCAGGAAAGCCCATTCTGCCTTCCACGAAGCCCGGATGAAAAAGAGACCGATTTTCTTCTTCTGTTTCTCGTCCCGGCGTCACATCCTTTCCCGTTTAAAACCCGGAACTTCCGTTTTTATTTTTAAATCTATTTCCGGGGTCATTCTTCGGTCACATTACTGGTACCCCGCTTAGTGTTTACTCTTCCAAATTCTAAACTTTGTTCTTATTTTTTTTCTTCTCTTTCTCCTTTCAATCCCCGTAGACCACATTAATTACGCTACACAATTACATATTAGCATTTCAATTATCCATGGTGGTAACTATTACGACATCAACCTACCCTTATATATATATATATATATATATATAATATATATATATATATATATATCAATGTTAATGTAGCGTGGCTCTAGTTTTGAAAATCCCAATCGGAATACTGACCTTTTCCATACCGGGAGGTCCAGTGAGCTTCGGCCGCGAATCAGGTGTTGTTAATTAATAGCATCGATTCCAGGGGCTATCTGCCCAGGCAATATCTGCCCCCTTGATTTAATGGGACAAGGCTGGGTTTATTGCCCAGCGCCAGAGGCACCCCCTCGAGAGGCAATACCGACGCATTTTTGTGCCTACCACCCATGAGCTTAGGCTTGTGTGTGCGCTCTCATAAAAATGTCCTTGTGTCACACCCTCATAAGTGGGATGAGAGGCAAATATCCTGACTTTTACCTGCTTCCGAAATGTGACATAACACCAATTTATAAATATGCATCTTTAACGGGCACCGAGTAGTTCATATTTACATAAAGACATTTATATGCGCATATATGTATTAGCATGTTGCTTGAAAAGAAGAAAAAAATACTTAGTTAGGTTATATTGATAACTGCCTCCCCGCAGTATACCTGGAGCAAGAAAGTGGGCTGTTCACCCCTTGGTGTCATTGTTATTAGATTTGTGTAAAGTGTCCGATTATCACAAGGTGATAAACCCTTGTGATCCTGTGCCAGACTTAATAACTATTCATATTATTCCCTAAAGTGCTCAAATGACATAACTGCTACACATTTGGGATTTTTGTACGAATCGACCAGAAAATCATTCTAGATTCAAAAGATGTCCTAGGTATGACGTTAAACTATCTGATGGTGAAGTTCCAATTCTGGAGCTCTGAGGAATGTGGAGTACCCTTTCATCTTCATTACTCCCTGGTCCACTCTGACATGAATTGGTAGTACCTGTTAGGGTCCCATCTATGGGCTAAAAAGAAAAAAATTAGTTTTAAAATAATGTGTTTAAAAGTTGAGTTTTTAACAAATGAGTGTCCATCAAGAATGAATATAACAAAACGTCTTCGGTATAAAATAACCCAACAAGGGTTCACAAAGCCGTAAAATCCAACCAACCAGCCAACCAACCAATTCAAAAAAACGAATTCATCATGAATGTAAATTACCTTTTTTATAAAGACTTTCATTTACAACAGAAACTATGAATTACCATAAATTTTCTTGAAAAAAAGGGGAAGTGGTTCCCATTGGCTTCTCTATATGTAACGTACTGGATCTTCGTTTCTTCACGTGTGTAAAAACGGGTCTTAAACGATCCCGGGTAACCATGTGGTGGCTTTTCAAACCAAACCCGGGTGCAAGTCGTTTGTCAACAAGTTTATTGTCCTCTGATCGACCTACAGTAGTCAGCCACACACAGAGAGAGAGAGAGAGAGAGAGAGAGAGAGATGTTTATAATAACAGAATCGACATAATTGGAGCTAGTAAACTTATCACATTCAGGTTTACAAAATTGAAAGAAATAAAGAAACATGGTAAGTGTTGTATACCCTTTATTTCCTTACTTCTATTCTTCTGCTAATCTTTGGTATCTTACGTTCACCTTCTAGCGTCTGGACTTCGTCTTGGTGGTCGTCGCACTTAATTCATTTCTTCTTCTAGATCAGTCTTGTTGCTAAGACATTCATCAACCACAAAAACCATATTATTTATGTAAGCTTAACTAAACATTTCATGTAACTAAATAACGCGCGTGTGCAGTGAGCTTCAGCTAAGGCAGAAAGATCTTATCTGCCTGACGTCCAAGCTGAAACTGAGAGCCAACCAGGTCTCACGTGACTTCACGTATTTCGCGGGCTTTCTGTAATATTCCATGGATAAGTCCCCGCCCGTGATATGAAAAGGGGCCATCCCTTCAGAAATACAGGGGTTGACAATAATCTATGTGTAACAGTAAGCAGGCAGTTGATTTTCGTCTAAGTTAACGTCGGCTTCGTGTTCCTCTCCAGTCACTATCTCTCCTCACTGTGTGTCCTCGAATACTCGTCCCCTATTTTAGGATTATCATTAATCAGCTGATTATTTCTGTATATTGAATTTAATTATATAATTCTATATTGTTATATTGTATTATATAAGTAAATTGGAATTTAACCAAACAAATAAAAAAAAAATCAACAATGCATTCTTGCCAGATCTTTCCTTTTAAAATATTTCTTTATATTATATGGCGAGGCTATTTATAATAACAGAAAAGAAAAAAAAGATTTTAAAGGATTTTCAAACATTCGCGCTGAACACCCGGTCGAACTTTAACAACACGAATTTCACGAACTTAGCCGAACTTTCAAATTTCAATTTCAGCGTTCATCAACGTATTAATATCAAATGTTGATTTTTTTTACCAAACATGAATGGAATGAAAACTTCTTACTACTCTGATGATGGGACTTTGTCCGAAAATATTAAGTATGTTTAAAAAAATAAAAAATAACAAAAGATATAAATAAATATGTTTTTTCCAACATACAACGCATTTTTTCGCTGCTTCAAAAAACAACTTATTCTTTATATTGAATTTTAATTCTATTATATATTGTTATATTGTATTATATAAGTATATTGAATTTAAGCAAACAATTCACAAACAATTAAAACGCATTTTAGCCAGTTTTTTCTTTTCAAAAAAATTTCTTTCTCTCATGTTCACCCATAATTTACTTTTGTTGGGATTATCTTCCCTTTGCCTGGAAGAGTTATCTTCCCGCTGGTTTCCGTGTCGACACCAGGCAAGCCTGGTATTGAAGCGCGAGGTTCAACTCTTCTGCCTCTTTTTGGTGCTTCTTCTCAACGAACTCACATGGCTAGACAATGTCTACCCCTTTCTCGGTGGGGCTTCTGCCCCCCACCGTCACTAAGTGAATTATACAGCATGGACTATCCTTAGTTCTATATCTTTAAACTCCTATATTTTATATGTACATTTAGGTAATCCCTTTTATACCTAAATATTGTATTTCCATTCATGAATGTGTCCTTTTGTTATATCGTATTTGTACCTTGTATTTCATGTTATATATTGTCCATGTGCCTGTAATAGGGTCCATCTCGTGATATGTTTAACACCCTTATCGGGGTTTGTTTCGTTTCAACAAGTTATAACATTATTATAACCTTGAACCTTACACTTTTATTAAAGCCGATTGTTTTGCGCTCGCTTCATTACCCCCACTCCTTAATTATCTATTACATATATAAATGGAAGTTGTGTGAATCTGTATGTCCGAAGGAACTTAGAAAATAAAACAATTAACGACAAATATATACATTTAAATATCACCAAAGGCTTGGTTTTTGAAGCAAAAATGATAGAGATTTGATTTATATCCGTGAACATAATTAAAAAATAAAATTTAAATGATAACAGCGTTGATTTTTTTTTCATTTAATATTTTAGATAGTAGACATTAACATTCTTTTCAGAGTAGCTGGATCAATGATAGGTATATTTTTTTACATGGGGATTTAAATGGGGCATCCCACGAGGATTCAACTTTGACGATTCAGTAAATAAGGGATCGCGGACTAACTTAAAAAATTCCCTCTACCCCAGGCGACGCCAGGGTAGCCGCTGGTAGTATTAAAATTATAGTCTGAATTCAGATTATCGTTCTCCTAAACTGGGTTAACTCACACAACTTCATTAGCTTGACATAGTTTGTCCTACATTTTATTGATGTGAATAGAACTGGCGAAATCTATTAATGACAGAAAGTGTAGAATAGTTCGTTACGGGCATCATGTGATAGAAAGGTCAATTTTAAAAGAGGAAATAAAGCTTTAAATTCACAGTTTCAGTTCTTCTAGACTGGTGGTCTAATGCATTCTACTAGTTAAGCCATAGTTGCAGAGAGAATTCATAACCTTTACCAAGGGCAATTGGCCAGAGGGAAATGCAAACTGATGGCAGGTATATTGAATTTAGAATTGAGTATTAGAATGTGCCAAATCGTTTTGAACGAATACACAAAATGTATACACCCCCCACCCCACCTCTCTCTCTCTCTCTCTCTCTCCTCTCTCCTCTCTCTCTCTCTCTCTCTCTCTCATACACACACACAACACACGCTCCTCTTCTCCTCTCTCTCTCTCTCTCTCTCTCTCTCTCTCTTTCTCTCTCTCTCTCAAACTCACACATTAATATTTTCTTTCCTTTTTAACCAAGATACATTTAAATGTTATCGCTTTCAAGTATATTGACTGTACTCTTTAAATCGATCAGAAATTTCATTTGAAAAAAGCATGCAAAAATAAATATAGTGTATTTATTCCCTTTGAAACAACTTAATATAATGAGAGATATTGGAAAAATCAAAGAAATTTTGCGAAAACATTTATAGGGTTTTTTATTGACTGTATTGTCTCAGTTAAAAAATCAAATTCAAATTATAAACCTATTAAACCGTTCTGGTACCAAACTGGAATATTGACTTAGTTCTTTTATGTTCAAATTGGTTGGTTGGTTCGCTGGTTGGTTTGTTGGGTTGGTTGGCTTGTGATTCTAAATTTTCAATATATTAATTTATGGTCTATTTAATGCAGAATTTTGTTCTTTTTTAATATTTGATTTATAAGCGAATATTTTGTAGGTAACTACTTTTGTTTAGTTTTGGATAATATAAGACTGGAAAGAATAATTTTCATTAACGTCATGCGCATTAATAAATTGGTAGATGTTTTTTTTTTCATTAACTTCATGTGTATTAAAGAAGAAATAACTTCGATTGTATTTATAAACTATTCGTGAACCCTCAACCACCGCTTTCAAGCACCTCTGAGATAAAAGAGTTTGTTTTTTTGTTTGGCATAAGAGCAAGTTGAAGAATAAGGTCAGGAATCATATATATATATATTTACCAACCTCTTCGCACAAGCAGGGTGGGACAGCAAGTCAATTTCTCAAGCGGAGTTTAACTGGTTTGGATTCAGAGTTTTCCATCTTCTAGACTGGTTCTCGAACAAAAGTTAAAGAGCCCAGTCTGCCAAGATTTGAAACTCGGTGCACTTCGTGTCCATTTCCCCTATGATTGGTAACCATTACACCACATACCTCCCGCGTTGGGGAATTATATAGGTGCTTGCTAGCCAAAATAAGGGCCAAAGTTGAATGTAGCGGTTACGGAACCAGGATCTGTTCAGTCGCCATTACGGGGCCGTCATACACGGCCAATTGTTGGCTCTATTAGAGAGGTCTTACCCCCACTGCAGAGGTGGCAATCGGTGTATTCCATAACCTCAGCCGAAAGAGCTTGTTCAAATTGATAATTTTCATTTTTACGTAATTCTAGATAGATGAATTGGCTTGGTTTAGTTTGTTTAACGCACATCAACTGCTTATGAGTTATTTAATTCCGGGAATTGATCCATTTGTAAATATTTTGTGTAATAAAATATATTTTGCAATGTTCCATCCCTAATTGTTTTTTAAAAAAGTACCGCTTCTAATTTGTGTACGCTTCTATTTGAGTACATAAATGCGTTATTAATTAACACGACCACACACACAACACACACAGACAGACCACACACACACAGACAGACACAGTCACACAGAACACAGACACGAAACACACACACACAGACAAACACACACAACCATAACACCACACACACACACACACACATATATATATAATATATATCGCACGCACGCACAGACACAAAAACACACACACGCGCACGCAAAGTAACGAAGACATGGATAATGTAACCGAGAAACGAAAAAAGAAATCCAGTACGAACTGAAAGGGGTTAGGTTTGTTCGAAAATAATGGTCCTATTTTAGAATAAACTTTTATTTCCTGGAATTAATGAATTGAAATTGATGTTTTATCTGTCAAAATATAATCCCTTCATATCTATGCATTTCTGTATCAATTTACAATATTAGTGATGCCTGTACGATATAAACTCTAAAGATAATAATAATAATTACTGGGGGTTTTTTCATCTAATTATTGTGCATTATTAAATCTAAATGTAATATTGAAATTGGTAGGCATACAAATAAGAGTGATAAAACTAAATAAAAACAGTAAGAGAATACAGTTACAGGGGGGATTTAATGGATTAGGATTGACTTTATTAATTAGAATTAAAGATGTCCTGCAAGAGGGAACTGAAGCCATGCCACATCGACATCAAACACATGCAGAAGATCGTACGACCACTGGCGCCTCCTCATTAAATAAGAACGAAAAGGAGTGAAAAGGAGAGGAAAGAAGCCGCCACAGAAAAGAGATTCATAAGGAAAGAGAGACAACAGCATCCCAACAAGCATCACTGTTTTTTGCAATCATTGCACCAGAGATTGCCATTCAAAATTGGTCTGTTTCAGCCACTCACGCAGTTACAGATAAAAAAAAAAAGTGGACACTACGCCATCGTATTAGTAACGACGGAAAGGATTCCAACAACATTATTATGAGTTTAATATTAAGATTGGTAGGTATACAAAGAAGAGTAATAAAACTAATAAAAACAGTAAGGTATACAGTTACAGGGGGATTTAATGGCTTAGGATTAACTACTTAACTAGAATGAAGAATGAGTGATGATCTATTGAAACTTTCTAATTATGGTAGATATTTTTAATATTTCTCTTAGAACTGGAAACTTACTCTCGAAGCAGATTCAAAAACAAGTCTATTAACCAATTGGTTATTTTTTGCTCAATAGCAGTAATAAATTTTTGGATCAAATTCCCAAATTATAATTAAAAACAGCATAGTGTAAAAAAAATGGTAAGATTAATATCGATGATATCAGAGAAAATGGTAAGAATAATAATTTAGGAAGGGCATTTTTGTGAACCTCCGAATGAATTCCTAACAGAATTGATTTGTAGATAGATATCATATTAACAGTGTATTATGTTCTGCGCAAAAAAAACTTTTTTTTGTATTATGGATTTTCGGACTTCTGGCCTACCTTTATTGTGTATATATTATTATGTTTCAGCGATTTGCACTCCGGCCTTCTTTATGTATTTTTTTGTGAACTCGGGAACTTTCTCGAACTCGAGAACCTTTCTTGTAGAATTCGTGTATATAAACCATAAAGATAAGTACAGTAATTCCGAAAAATCCAAATAACACAAATTATCAAGCCTCATCTCAAAATTTCAGGACAAATAGATTTTTTGTAAAGGTTGACGTGGGAAAATATTTTAAAAAAAATAGAAAAAGATGCCCAAGGAGGGCATAACAACAAAATAAATTGTTTTTTCTGGGGGTGGGGGTAGTTTTCTTTTCGAAGTCTGCGCACTATTTATCAGGAAAGCACCATTACATAGAGTTGGTGGGGCGGGGCGGGGTCGTAGGTTCGGGTTCCCCTCTATCACTGTGGTTTGTGTCACAAGATATAACATAGACAAAAAGAATTGTGGCCCAAGGGAGTGTGGCTGGTCTCCTATCTACCGCTGGATTCCTTCCCCTGTCCAATAGAGTTTGCGTCGCAAGAAAGAAACATAGACAGGAGTGTGAGGAGTCAGTTTTTTCAGACACAGTCAGTTTCTGACAATCGCTGAGTCCATATTGTAATTGTCATTCACATCTCTCCACCAGGATTAACCAAAACGGCAGAAATTTGTCATCAATCAAGACGTCATACAATTTTATTCTCGGAATTTTGCTATCTTTTTTTCTATGTAGTGTTAGACGCTGTATTCTTACTATTATTATCTTTTTATTGTTCTTCTAAGACCCAAGAAGGACAGAAGATCAGAGATTTATTTTTTTCTTTTTTCCTTCTATCTGCGCGGAACCCCTCAGATCCTTGGTCTTCTTGCGAATTGCTCTAATAAAAATCTCGCTATGATATGCCGTTTCTAATTTATCACATGTCGAATGCACACATTAACAGCGTTTTGTTTTGTGTAGTAACGCAGCGAACTTACCTGCATTCAAAGCGACCTAGATGCCCTGGCCGCGAAATTGTCCTCTGGCAAGGAAAGAATTGTGTTGGGGGAAGAAGGAATGTGGTACGCCGTTATGCCCGCTCTGAGTAAGAAGTGTTCAAGGAAATTGGAGGGGCAGAATGGACTCCTTATAGAGGTTTGCGAGGCATTATGGTTGACTACCCATAGTGCATTGCAACTTTTATTTGACTATAAAAGCGACCTATTTGGGCCTGAAACGACACACTGCATTCTTGTTCTTCAGTAAACAGTGTCGAGAAAGAAGAAGAAGAAGAAGAAGAAGAAGAAGAAGAAGAGAAGAAGCAGAAGAAGAAGAAGAAGAAGAAGAAAGAAGAAGTGAAAGAGAGGAAGCTGGTGGACAATTTTCAATTTTGATTGTTTTTTTTTAATATTTTTACTGATTAGGTAGACATATTCATTTGATATGCTTAATTAAGGTCTTTCTTATTATTATTATTCTTCCTCAATGCCGAGCCACCTGTTAGGGCGAGTAGATGGGTGCACCCGCGGGATGCCTAAGCGACGGAATCTTCTTTTTTTTTTTATGGCTGGCCAGGTCTATGACATGCACATTTCCACTTTGCACTTAACTAGGCTAGACGAAACAGCCGGAGAGGCCCGCCTCTCCGATCAATCGGCTGTCACGTCGTCATTAGTACTATGTGATTGTCCTGATCCTATTTTCTTATCATCCCCCAACGGAATTTTTATCATATATTGTGCTAGAAGGCAGTGTTATAGCGACTTAGTTGTCCTGTGTATGACGTTAAATGCACAATTGATGAGGTTCCTGTTCTGGAGCTCTGGGGATTGCTGGAGTACCTCTTCATCGCCATTACTCCTCTCTGCCCGTAG
>CM042150.1:110960951-111022744 GCA_023376005.1 Doryteuthis pealeii | reverse complement strand
AGGAAGAATCCAGCGTAAAGGAGACCAGCCCACACTGCCCTTTGGCCACAATTCTTTGTCTATTACTTCTTGTGACCAACCACAGTGAATAGAGGGAGAACCCGAACCTCACGACCCCGCCCCGCCCCACCATCTCGATGTAATGGTTGCTTCCTTGAATAAATAGTGCCCAGACTTCGAAAAAGAAAACTACCCCACCCCCAGAAAAAAAAACAATTTATTGTTTGTTATGGGGCCTCCTGGGCATCTTTTCATTTTTTAAAAAATATTTTCCCAGTCAACCTTTAACAAAAAATCTATTCTGTCGAAAATTTGAGATTGAGGCTGATATTGTGTTATTTGGATATTTTCGCATTACACTATCTTTATGGTTATATACACGAAATTTACAAGAGCGTTCGTCAGTTCGAGAAAGTTCCCGAGTTTCAACAAAAAAATACATAAGAAGGGCCGAGTGCAAATCGGCTAAACATAATATATATAACAATTAAAGGTAAGGCCAGAAGGTCCGAAAAATCCAAATAATACAAAAAAAAAGTTTTGCGCAGAAACATTACAGCTGTTAATATGATATCTTATCTACAAATCAAATTCTGTTAAGATCATCGGAGGTTCACAAAAAAGCCTTCCTAAATTATTATTCTTACCATTTTTCTGATCATCATCGATATTAATCTTACCATTTTTTTTTACACTTTCTGTTTTTAATATAATTGGGAAAATTTGATCCAAATTTTTACTCTATGAGCAAAAAAATAACCCCAATTGGTTAATAGACTAGTTTTTGAAATCTTGCTTCGAGAGTAAGTTTCCAGTTCTAAAGAGAATATTAGAAAAAATACTCTACCATAATTAGAAAAGTTCAATTAGATCAATCACTCATTCTATTCTAGTTAAGTAGTTAATCCTAAGCCATTAATCCCCCTGTAAACTGATACCTTACTGTTTTTATTAGTTTATTACCTTCTTGTATACTACCAATCTTATATTAAACTCATAATAATGTTGGTTGGAATCCTTCCGTCTACTTAAAATACGATGGCGTAGTGCCTTTTTATTTATCTGTAACTGCGTGAGTGGCTAAAGACCAATTTTTGAAATTGGCAAATCTCTGGGCAATGATTGCAAACGAAACAGTGATGCTTGTTGGGATTGCTGTTGTCTCTCTTTCCTTATGAATCTCTTTTCTGTGGCGGCTCTTTCCTCTCCTTTTCACTCCTTTTCGTTCCTTATTTAATGAGGAGGCGCAGGTCGTACGATCTTCGTGCATTTTGATGTCGATGTGGCATGGCTTTCAGGTTCCCATCTTGGCAGACATCTTTAATTCCTAATAATAAAGTCAATCCTAATCCATTAAATCCCCCCTGAACTGATTCTCTTACTGTTTTATTAGTCTTTATCACTCTTATTTGTAGCCTACGCAATCTTCAATAGTTACATTAATTTAATAAATGACAATAAATAGATGGAAAAAAAACCCAGTAATTATTATATGATCTTTAGAGTTTTAATGCGTACAGGCCATCATAATATTGTTAAATTTATACAGAAAGCATAGATATGAAGGATTATATTTTGACAGTTAAAACATCATTTTCAATTATTAATTCAGGAATTAAAGTTTATTCTAAAATAGGACATATTTCCGAACAACCTAACCCTTGCCAGTTCGTACTGGATTTCTTTGTATTCGTTTCTCGGTACCATTTATTCATGTCTTCGTTAACTTTTGCGTGCGCGTGTGTGTGTTTTTGTGTCTGTGGTGCGTGCGATATATATAGTAATATATATAGTGTGTGTTGTGTGTGTGGTGTCGTGTGGTGTGTTTGTCTGGGTTGGTGTTTGTGTCTGTGTGTCTGTGTGTCTGTGTCTGTCTGTGTGTGTGTGTCTTCTGGTGTGTGTGGTTGTGGTGCTTGTAATTATAAACGCATTTGGACTCAAATAAAGCGTACACAAATATAAGCGTACTGGTAAAAAAAATAGGATGGAAGCATTGCAAATATATTTATTACAATCAAAATATTACAAATGGATTCAATTCCGGGAAAAATAACCGTAAAGCAAGTTGCATGTTGCCTTAAACAAATAAACCAGCCAATTCATCGTATCTAGATTACGGTAAAAAATGAAATTATCAATTGAACAGCTCTTTCGGCTGAGGTTATTGGAATACACCGATTGCACCTCTGCAGTGGGTAAGACCTCTCAATAGACCAACATTGGGCCGTGGATGACGGCCGTAATGGCGACTGACAATCCGTGTTCCGTACCGCTACATTCAACTTTGCGCTTATTTTGGCTTTAGCAAGCACCTATATAATTCCCAACGCGGCGGGAGGTATGTGGTGAATGGTTACCATCATAGAAATGGACACGAAAGTGCCGAGTTCCAAATCTTGGGCAGACTGGGCCTTTAACTTGGTTCGAGAACCAGTTAGAAGATGGAAAACTCTGAACTCCAAACCAGTTAAACTCGCTTGAGAAATGACCTTGTGTCCCACCCTGCTTGCGAAGAGTTGGTAAATATTAATATATGATGTGTCCTGACTTATTTCTTCAACTTGCTCTTATGCCAACAAAAAAAACCAAAACTCTTTTATCTCAGAAGGTGCTTGGAAAGCGGTGGTTGAGGTTCACGAATAGTTTATAAAACAAATCGAGTTATTTTCTTCTTTTATACACATGAAGTTATGAAAAAAAAAAACATTTCTACCAATTTATTATAATGCGCAGTGACGTTAATGAAAATTATCTTCTTCCAGTTTATATAACCAAACTAAAACAGAAAGTAGTTTTACCTACAAACTATCGCTATAAATCAAATATTAAAAAAGAACAAAATTCTGCATTAATGAGACCATAAATTAATATATTGATAAATAGAATCACAAGGCCAACCAACCAACGAACCAACCAGCGAACCAACCAACAATTTGAACATAAAAGAACTAAGTCAAATATTCCAGTTTGGACCCAGACGGTTTAATAGGTTATAATTGATTTGATTTAACTGAGACAATACAGTCATAAAAACCCTATAAATGTTTTCGCAATTCTTTGATTTTCCAATATCTCTCATTATATAAGTTGGTTTCAAAGGGAATAAATACACTATATTTATTTTGCATGCTTTTCAATGAAATCTGATCGATTTAAAGAGTACAGTCAATATACTTGAAAGCGAATAACATTTAAATGTATCTTGGTTAAAAAGGAAGAAAATACTTAATTTGTGTTTGAGTATGAGAGAGAGAGAGAGAGAGAGAGAGAGAGAGAGAGAGAGAGAGAGAGAGAGAGCGTGTGTGTGTGTGTGTCATGAGAGAGAGAGAGAGAGAGAGAGAGAGAGAGAGAGAGAGAAGAGAGAGAGGTGGGGTGGGGGTATACATTTGTGTATTCGTTCAAAACGATTTGGCACATTTCTATACTCAATTCTAAAATCAATATACCCGGCCATCAGTTTGCATTTCCCTCTGTGCCAATGCCCTTGGTAAAGGTATGAATTCTCTCTGCAACTATGCTTTAACTAGTAGAATGCATTAGACCACCAGTCTAGAAGAACTGAAAACTGTGAATTAAAGCTTTATTCCTCTTTAAAATTGACCTTCTATCACATGATGCCCGTAACGAACTATTCTACACTTTCTGTCATTAATAGATTTCGCCAGTCTATTCACATCAATAAAATGTAGGGACAAACTATGTCAAGCTAATGAAGTTGTGTGAGTTAAACCAGTCTAGGAGAACGATAATTCTGAATTCAGACTATATTTAATACTACCAGCGGCTACCCCGCGTCGCACTGGGTAGAGGTGAATTTTTTAGTTAGTCCCGCAGATCCATTATTACTGAATCGTCAGTTGAATCCTCCGTGGATGCCCCATTTAAATCCCCATGTAAAAAAATATACCTATCATTGATCAGCTACTCTGAAAAGAAATGTTAATGTCTACTATCTAAAATATTAAATGAAAAAAAAATCAACGCTGTTATCATTTTAAATTTATTTTTTTAATTATGTTCACGGATAACAAAATCTCTATCATTTTTGCTCAAAAACCAAGCCTTGGTGATATTTAATGTATATTGTTCGTTAAATTGTTTTATTTTCTAAGATTCCTTCGACATACAGATTCACACAACTTCCATTTATATATGTATAGATAATTAAGGAGTGGGGGTAATGAAGAGTCGCAAAACAATCGCTTTAATAAAAGTGTAAGGTTCAAGGTTATAATATGTTATAACTTGTGAAACGAAACAAACCCGATAAGGGTGTTAAACATATCACGAGATGGACCCTATTACAGGCACATGGAACAATATATAACATGAAATACAAGGTACAAATACGATATAACAAAAGGACACATTCATGAATGGAAATACAATATTTAGGTATAAAAGGGATACTAAATGTACATATAAAATTAGGGAGTTAAAGATATAGAACTAAGGATAGTCCATGCTGTATAATTCACTTAGTGACGGTGGGGCAGGAAGCCCCACCGAGAAAGGGTAGACATTGTCTAGCCCATGTGAGTTCGTTGAGAAGAAGCACCAAAAGAGCAGAAGAGTTTGAACCTCGCGCTCAATACAGGCTTGCCTGGTGGTCGACACGGAAACCCAGCGGGGAAGATACTCTTTCCAGCAAAGGGAAGATAATCCCAACAAAAGTAAATTGGTGAACATGAGAGAAAGAAATTTTTGAAAAGAAAAACTGGCTAAAAATGCGTTTTAATTGTTTGTGAATTGTTTGCTTAAATATCAATATTACTTATTATAATAAATATAACAAATATAATAGAATTAAATTCAATATAAAGAATAAGTTGTTTTTGAAGCAGCGAAAAAATGCGTTGTATGTTGGAAAAAACATATTTATTTATATCTTGTTATTTTTTATTTTTTTTAAAACTACTTAATATTTTTCGGACAAAGTCCATCATCAAGAGTAGTAAGAAGTTTCATCCATCATGCTTTGGTAAAAATCAACATTTGATATTAATACGTTGGAGAACGCTGAAATTGAAATTGAAAGTTCGCTAAGTTCGTCGAAATTCCGTGTTGCTTAAAGTTCCGACGGGTGTTCAGCGCGAATGTTTGAAAATCCTTTAAAATCTTTTTTTTCTTTCTGTTATTATAAAATAGCCTCGCCCATATAATTAAAGAAATTTTAAAAGGAAAGATCTGGCAAGGAATGCATTGTGATTTTTTTTTATTTGTTTGGTTATAATTCCAATTTACTTATTAATACAATATAACAATATAGAATTATATAATTAAATTCAATATACAGAAATAATCAGTGATTAATGATAATCCTAAAATAGGGGACGAGTATTCGAGGACACACAGTGAGGAGAGATAGTGACTGGAGGAGGAACACGAAGCCGACGTAACTTAGACGAAAATCAACTAGCCTGCTTACTGTTACACATTAGATTTATTGTCAACCCCGTGTATTTCTGAAGGGATGGCCCCTTTTCATATCACGGGCGGGACTTTCCATGGAATATTACAGAAAGGCCGCGAAATACGTGAATCACGTGAGACCTGGTTGGCTCTCAGTTTCAGCTTGGACGTCAGGCAGATAAGATCTTTCTGGCCTTAGCTGAAAGCTCACTGCACACGCGCGTTATTTTTAGTTACATGAAATGTTTAGTTAAGTAAATAAAAGCTTACATAAATAATATGGTTTTGTGGTTGATGAATGTCTTAGCAACAAGACTGACTTAGAAGAAGAAATGAATTAAGTGCGACCGACACCAAGACGAAGTCCGACGCTAGAAGGTGAACGTAAGATACCAAAGATTAGCGAAGAATAGAAGTAAGGAAATAAAGGTAGTACAACACTTACCATGTTCTTTATTTCTTTCAATTTTTTGTAAACCTGAATGTGATAAGTTTACTAGCTCCAATTATGTGATTGCTGTTATTATAACATTGCTCTCTTCTCTCTCTCTCTCCTCTCTCTCTCTCTCTCTCCTCTCTCTCTCTCTCTGTGTGTGGCTGACTACTGTAGGTCGATCAGAGGACAATAAACTGTTGACAAACGACTTGCACCGGGTTTTGGTTTGAAAAGCCACCACATGGTTACCCGGGATCGTTAAGACCCGTTTTTACACACGTGAAGAAACGAAAGATCCAGTACTACATATAGAGAAGCCAATGGGAACCACTTCCCCTTTTTTTCAAGAAAATTTATGGTAATTCAATAGTTTCTGTTGTAAATGAAAGTCTTTATAAAAAAGGTAATTTACATTCATGATGAATTCGTTTTTTTGAATTGGTTGGTTGCTGGTTGGTTGGATTTTACGGCTTGTGAACCCTTGTGGGTTATTTATACCGAAGACGTTTTGTATATTCTTCTTGATGGACACTCATTTGTTAAAAACTCAACTTTAAACACATTATTTTAAAACTAATTTTTTTCTTTTTAGCCCATAGATGGACCCTAACAGACTACCAATTCATGTCGAGTGACCAGGGAGTAATGAAGAGAAAGGGTACTCCAATCCGCAAGCTCCAGAATTGGAACTTCACCATCAGATAGTTTAACGTCATACCTTAGGACATCTTTTTGAATCTAGAATGATTTCTGGTCGATTCGTACAAAAATCCCAATGTGTAGCAGTTATTCATTTTGAGACTTTAGGGAATAATAGAATAGTTATTAAGTTCTGGCACAGGATCACAAGGGTTTATCACCTTGTGATAATCGACACTTTACACAAATCTAATAACAATGACACCAAGGGGTGAACAGCCACTTTCTTGCTCCAGGTTACTGCGGGGGAGGCAGTTATCAATATAACCTAACTAAGTATTTTTTTCTTCTTTTCAGCACATGAATACATATATGCGCATATAAATGTCTTTATGTAAATATGAACTACTCGGCCCGTAAAGATGATATTTATAAATGTTTGTCCATTTCGGAAGCAGGTAAAAGTCAGGATATTTGCCTCTCATCCACTTATGAGGGTGTGACAACAAGGACATTTTTATGAGAGCGCACACACAAGCCTAAGCTCATGGGTGGTAGGCACAAAAATGCGTCGGTATTGCCTCTCGAGGGGGTGCCTCTGGCGCTGGGCAATAAACCCCAGCTTGTCCCATAAATCAAGGGGCAGATATTGCCTGGCAGATACCCTTGGAATCGACGCTATAATTAACAACACCGATTCAGCGGCGAAGCTCACTGGACCTCCCGTAAGGAAAAGGCCAGTATTCCGATGGTGATTTTCAAAACTAGAGCCACGCTACATTAACATTGATATATATATATATAATATATAATTATTAATATATATATATATAATGTAGGTGATGTCGTAATAGTTACCACCATGGATAATTGGAATGCTAATAGTAATTGTGTAGCGTAATTAATGTGGTCTACGGGGATTGAAAGGAGAAAGAGAAGAAAAAAAATAAAACAAGTTTAGAATTTGGAAGAGTAAACACTAACGGGGTACCAGTAATGTGACCGAAGAATGACCCCGGAATAGATTTAAAATAAAAACGGTCCGGTTTAAACGGAAAGATGTGACCCGGGACAGAAACAGAGAAGAAAATCGGTCTCTTTTTCATCCGGCTTCGTGGAAGCAAATGGGCTTTCCTGGTCCCCCCATGTTTCATACTAGTAGCGAACATGATTTACGACGGTAATTTGACCGTGTCCTCGCTCTCTTTTTTCTCTGTCTTTCCTTCTCTCAGAAAGAACCCAGTAGCCTAGAAATAAATACACATCTCTTTGGGACTATAACTTGCGTGTATTTTGTTTCTGAACTAACGACTATTGCTATACTAACGACGACTACTACTACAACTTGAGTTGGCCTATGCAACAAACACCGTTCTGTACCGTTGACCTCGTTATGCTACAGATTGTAATTTTTGACGCAAAATTAGTTTGAAAGATGAGTGGTCACAGATACTCAAGCCCTGTTAATCACTACTTGCAAAAGGAAAAACACCCTACCATATGACAGTATGAGTATGTGTATTTGAATTCAAATTTATAGGCTGGTTGATTAACAAGGGCTTGAGTATCTGTGATATTGAATTAGTTTATGGAGGGAAGTAAACCACTCATTTTCAAGAATAATTTTGTAATATAAACGTCAAAAATTACAATCTGTAGCATAACGATGGTCACGGTACAAGAACGGTGTTTGTCGCATAGGCCAACTCAAGTTGTAGTAGTAGTCGTCGTTAGTAGTAGCAATAGTCGTTAGTTCAGAAACAAAATACACGCAAGTTGTATAGTCCCAAAGAGATGTGTATTTATTTCTAGGCTACTGGGTTCTTTTTCTGAGAGAAGGAAAGACAGAAAAAAAGAGAGCGAGGACACGGTCAAATTACCCGGTCGTAAATCATGTTCGCTACTAGTATGAAACCCATGGGGGGACCAGGAAAGCCCATTCTGCCTTCCACGAAGCCCGGATGAAAAAGAGACCGATTTTCTTCTTCTGTTTCTCGTCCGGCGTCACATCCTTTCCCGTTTAAAACCCGGAACTTCCGTTTTTATTTTTAAATCTATTTCCGGGTCATTCTTCGGTCACATTACTGGTACCCCGCTTAGTGTTTACTCTTCCAAATTCTAAACTTTGTTCTTATTTTTTTCTTCTCTTTCTCCTTCAATCCCCGTAGACACATTAATTACGCTACACAATTACATATTAGCATTTCAATTATCCATGGTGGTAACTATTACGACATCAACCTACCCTTAATATATATATATATATATATATATATATATATATATATAATATATCAATGTTAATGTAGCGTGGCTCTAGTTTTGAAAATCCACAATCGGAATACTGGCCTTTCCTTACCGGAGGTCCAGTGAGCTTCGCCGCTGAATCAGTGTTGTTAATTAATAGCGTCGATTCCAAGGGGCTATCCCCAGGCAATACCTGCCCCCTTGATTAATGGGACAAGGGCTGGGTTATTGCCCAGCGCCAGAGGCACCCCCTCGAGAGGAATACCGACGCATTTTTGTGCCTACCACCATGAGCTAGGCTTGTTGTGCGCTCTCATAAAAATGTCCTTGTGTCACACCTCATAATGGGATGAGAGGCAAATATCCTGACTTTTACCTGCTTCCGAAATGTGACATAACACCAATTTATAAATATGCATCTTTAACGGCACCGAGTAGTTCATATTTACATAAAGACATTTATATGCGCATATATGTATTAGCATGTTGCTTGAAAAGAAAAAAAATACTTAGTTAGGTTATATGATAACTGCCTCCCCGCAGTATACCTGGAGCAAGAAAGTGGGCTGTTCACCCCTTGGTGTCATTGTTATTAGATTTGTGTAAAGTGTCCGATTATCACAAGGTGATAAACCCTTGTGATCCTGTGCCAGACTTAATAACTATTCATATTATTCCCTAAAGTGCTCAAATGACATAACTGCTACACATTTGGGATTTTTGTACGAATCGACCAGAAAATCATTCTAGATTCAAAAGATGTCCTAGGTATGACGTTAAAACTATCTGATGGTGAAGTTCCAATTCTGGAGCTCTGCGAATGTGGAGTACCCTTTCATCTTCATTACTCCCTGGTCCACTCTGACATGAATTGGTAGTACCTGTTAGGGTCCCATCTATGGGCTAAAAAGAAAAAAATTAGTTTTAAAATAATGTGTTTAAAAGTTGAGTTTTTAACAAATGGAGTGTCCATCAAGAATGAATATAACAAAAACGTCTTCGGTATAAAATAACCAACAAGGGTTCACAAAGCCGTAAAATCCAACCAACCAGCCAACCAACCAATTCAAAAAAACGAATTCATCATGAATGTAAATTACCTTTTTATAAAGACTTTCATTTACAACAGAAACTATGAATTACCATAAATTTTCTTGAAAAAAGGGGAAGTGGTTCCCATTGGCTTCTCTATATGTAACGTACTGGATCTTCGTTTCTTCACGTGTGTAAAAACGGGTCTTAACGATCCCGGGTAACCATGTGTGGCTTTTCAAACCAACCCGGGTGCAAGTCGTTTGTCAACAAGTTTATTGTCCTCTGATCGACCTACAGTAGTCAGCCACACAGACAGAGAGAGAGAGAGAGAGAGAGAGAGAGAGAGAGAGAGAGAGAGAGAGATGTTTATAATAACAGAATCGACATAATTGGAGCTAGTAAACTTATCACATTCAGGTTTACAAAATTGAAAGAAATAAGAAACATGGTAGGTGTTGTATACCCTTTATTTCCTTACTTCTATTCTTCTGCTAATCTTTGGTATCTTACGTTCATCTTCTAGCGTCTGGACTTCGTCTTGGTGGTCGGTCGCACTTAATTCATTTCTTCTTCTAGATCAGTCTTGTTGCTAAGACATTCATCAACCACAAAACCATATTATTTATGTAAGCTTTTATTTACTGCAGTGAGCTTCAGCTAAGGCAGAAAGATCTTATCTGCCTGACGTCCAAGCTGAAACTGAGAGCCAACCAGGTCTCACGTGACTTCACGTATTTCGCGGGCTTTCTGTAATATTCCATGGAAAGTCCCGCCCGTGATATGAAAAGCCATCCCTTCAGAAATACAGGGGTTGACAATAATCTATGTGTAACAGTAAGCAGGCTAGTTGATTTTCGTCTAAGTTAACGTCGGCTTCGTGTTCCTCCTCCAGTCACTATCTCTCCTCACTGTGTGTCCTCGAATACTCGTCCCCTATTTTAGGATTATCATTAATCAGCTGATTATTTCTGTATATTGAATTTAATTATATAATTCTATATTGTTATATTGTATATATAAGTAAATTGGAATTTAACCAAACAAATAAAAAAAAATCAACAATGCATTCTTGCCAGATCTTTCCTTTTAAAATATTTCTTTATATTATATGGGCGAGGCTATTTTATAATAACAGAAAGAAAAAAAAAGATTTTAAAGGATTTTCAAACATTCGCGCTGAACACCCGGTCGGAACTTTAACAACACGGAATTTCACGAACTTAGCCGAACTTTCAAATTTCAATTTCAGCGTTCATCAACGTATTAATATCAAATGTTGATTTTTACCAAACATGAATGGGATGAAAACTTCTTACTACTCTGATGATGGACTTTGTCCGAAAATATTAAGTATGTTTAAAAAAATAAAAAATAACAAAAGATATAAATAAATATGTTTTTCCAACATACAACGCATTTTTTCGCTGCTTCAAAAAACAACTTATTCTTTATATTGAATTTAATTCTATTATATATTGTTATATTGTATTATATAAGTATATTGATATTTAAGCAAACAATTCACAAACAATTAAAACGCATTTTAGCCAGTTTTTCTTTTCAAAAAATTTCTTTCTCTCATGTTCACCCATAATTTACTTTTGTTGGGATTATCTTCCCTTTGCCTGGAAGAGTTATCTTCCCGCTGGGTTTCCGTGTCGACCACCAGGCAAGCCTGGTATTGAAGCGCGAGGTTCAAACTCTTCTGCCTCTTTTGGTGCTTCTTCTCAACGAACTCACATGGGCTAGACAATGTCTACCCCTTTCTCGGTGGGGGTTCTGCCCCCACCGTCACTAAGTGAATTATACAGCATGGACTATCCTTAGTTCTATATCTTTAACTCCTATATTTTATATGTACATTTAGGTATCCCTTTTATACCTAAATATTGTATTTCCATTCATGAATGTGTCCTTTTGTTATATCGTATTTGTACCTTGTATTTCATGTTATATATTGTTCCATGTGCCTGTAATAGGGTCCATCTCGTGATATGTTTAACACCCTTATCGGGGTTTGTTTCGTTTCAACAAGTTATAACATTATTATAACCTTGAACCTTACACTTTTATTAAAGCCGATTGTTTTGCGACTCTTCATTACCCCCACTCCTTAATTATCTATACATATATAAATGGAAGTTGTGTGAATCTGTATGTCCGAAGGAATCTTAGAAAATAAAACAATTAACGACAAATATATACATTAAATATCACCAAGGCTTGGTTTTTGAGCAAAAATGATAGAGATTTGATTTATATCCGTGAACATAATTAAAAAATAAAATTTAAATGATAACAGCGTTGATTTTTTTTTCATTTAATATTTTAGATAGTAGACATTAACATTTCTTTTCAGAGTAGCTGGATCAATGATAGGTATATTTTTTTACATGGGGATTTAAATGGGGCATCCCACGAGGATTCAACTGACGATTCAGTAATAATGGATCTGCGGGACTAACTTAAAAAATTCACCTCTACCCAGGCGACGCCGGGTAGCCGCTGGTAGTATTAAATATAGTCTGAATTCAGATTATCGTTCTCCTAGACTGGTTAACTCACACAACTTCATTAGCTTGACATAGTTTGTCCTACATTTTATTGATGTGAATAGACTGGCGAAATCTATTAATGACAGAAAGTGTAGAATAGTTCGTTACGGGCATCATGTGATAGAAGGTCAATTTTAAAGAGGAATAAAGCTTTAAATTCACAGTTTCAGTTCTTCTAGACTGGTGGTCTAATGCATTCTACTAGTTAAGCCATAGTTGCAGAGAGAATTCATACCTTTACCAAGGGCATTGGCACAGAGGGAAATGCAAACTGATGGCAGGTATATTGAATTTAGAATTGAGTATAGAATTGCCAATCGTTTGAACGAATACACAAAATGTATACACCCCCACCCCACCTCTCTCTCTCTCTCTCTCTCTCTCTCTCTCTCTCTCTCTCTCTCTCTCTCATACACACACACACACACGCTCTCTCTCTCTCTCTCTCTCTCTCTCTCTCTCTCTCTCTCTCTCTCTCTCTCATACTCAAACACAAATTAATATTTTTCTTCCTTTTTTAACCAAGATACATTTAAATGTTATCGCTTTCAAGTATATTGACTGTACTCTTTAAATCGATCAGAAATTTCATTGAAAAAAGCATGCAAAAATAAATATAGTGTATTTATTCCCTTTGAAACCAACTTATATAATGAGAGATATTGGAAAATCAAAGAAATTTGCGAAAACATTTATAGGGTTTTTTATTGACTGTATTGTCTCAGTTAAAATCAAATCAAATTATAACCTATTAAACCGTCTGGGTACCAAACTGGAATATTGACTTAGTTCTTTTATGTTCAAATTGGTTGGTTGGTTCGCTGGTTGGTTCGTTGGTTGGTTGGCTTGTGATTCTATTTATCAATATATTAATTTATGGTCTATTTAATGCAGAATTTTGTTCTTTTTTAATATTTGATTTATAAGCGAATAGTTTGTAGGTAACTACTTTTGTTTAGTTTGGTTATATAAACTGGAAGAAATAATTTTCATTAACGTCATGCGCATTAATAAATTGGTAGATGTTTTTTTTTTTTCATTAACTTCATGTGTATTAAAAGAAGAAATAACTTCGATTGTATTTATAAACTATTCGTGAACCCTCAACCACCGCTTTCAAGCACCTCTGAGATAAAAGAGTTTGGTTTTTTGTTTGGCATAAGAGCAAGTTGAAGAATAAGGTCAGGAATCATATATATATATATTTACCAACCTCTTCGCACAAGCAGGGTGGGACACAAGGTCAATTTCTCAAGCGGAGTTTAACTGGTTTGGATTCAGAGTTTTCCATCTTCTAGACTGGTTCTCGAACCAAAGTTAAAGAGCCCAGTCTGCCCAAGATTTGAACTCGGCACTTCGTGTCCATTTCCTATGATGGTAACCATTACACCACATACCTCCCCGCGTTGGGAATTATATAGGTGCTTGCTAGCCAAAATAAGGGCCAAAGTTGAATGTAGCGGTTACGGAACCACGGATCTGTCAGTCGCCATTACGGGCCGTCATACACGGCCAATTGTTGGCTCTATTAGAGAGGTCTTACCCCCACTGCAGAGGTGCAATCGGTGTATTCCATAACCTCAGCCGAAAGAGCTTGTTCAAATTGATAATTTCATTTTTACGTAATTCTAGATAGATGAATTGGCTTGGTTTATTTGTTTAACGGCACATCAACTGCTTATGAGTTATTTAATTCCGGGAATTGATCCATTTGTAAATATTTGATTGTAATAAATATATTTGCAATGTTCCATCCTATTTTTTTTTAAAGTACGCTTCTATTTGTGTACGCTTCTATTTGAGTACAAAATGCGTTATAATTACACACACACACACACACACACACACACACACACAGACACACAGACACACACACACACACAGACACACACAGACACACACACACACAGACACACACACACACACACACACACACACACACACACACACATATATATATATATATATATACGCACGCACGCACAGACACAAAACACACACACGCGCACGCAAAGTAACGAAGACATGGATAAATGTAACCGAGAAACGAAACAAAGAAATCCAGTACGACTGGAAAGGGTTAGGTTGTTCGGAAAATAATGTCCTATTTTAGAATAAACTTTTATTCCTGAATTAATGAATTGAAATGATGTTTTAATCTGTCAAAATATAATCCCTTCATATCTATGCATTTCTGTATCAATTGACAAATTAGTGATGCCTGTACGATAAAACTCTAAAGGTAATATATAATTACTGTTTTTTTTTTTCATCTATTATTGTCATTTATTAAATCTAAATGTAATATTGAGATTGGTAGGCATACAAATAAGAGTGATAAAACTAATAAAAACAGTAAGAGAATACAGTTACAGGGGGGATTTAATGGATTAGGATTGACTATTATTAGAATTAAAGATGTCTGCAAGAGGGAACTGAAGCCATGCCACATCGACATCAACACATGCAGAAGATCGTACGACCTGGCGCTCCTCATTAAATAAGGAACGAAAAGGAGTGAAAAGGAGAGGAAAGAAGCCGCCACAGAAAAGGGATTCATAAGGAAAGAGAGACAACAGCATCCCCAACAAGCATCACTGTTTGTTTGCAATCATTGCACCAGAGATTGCCATTCAAAATTGGTCTGTTCAGCCACTCACGCAGTTACAGATAAAAAAAAAAGTGGACACTACGCCATCGTATTTAGTAGACGGAAGGATGCCAACAACATTATTATGATTTATTAAATGATAATACTAAGATTGGTAGGCATACAAAAAGAGATAAAACTAATAAAAACAGTAAGAGTATACAGTTACAGGTTAATGGATTAGGATTAACTACTTAACTAGAATGAAGAATGAGTGATGATCTTATTGAAATTTCTTATTATGGTAGATATTTTTTAAATATTTCTCTTAAACTGGAAACTTACTCTCGAAGCAGATTTCAAAAACTAAGTCTATTAACCAATTGGGTTATTTTTTGCTCATAGAGTAATAAATTTTGGATCAAATTTCCCAATTATATTAAAAACAGCAATAGTGTAAAAAAAATGGTAAGATTAATATCGATGATATCAGAGAAAATGGTAAGAATAATAATTTAGGAAGGCATTTTTGTGAACCTCCGAATGAATTCCTAAACAGAATTTGATTTGTAGATAGATATCATATTAACAGTGTATATGTTCTGCGCAAAAACTTTTTTTTGTATTATTTGGATTTTTCGGACTTCTGGCCTTACCTTTATTGTTATATATATTATGTTTCAGCCGATTTGCACTCCGGCCTTCTTTATGTATTTTTTTGTTGAACTCGGGAACTTTCTCGAACTCGAGAACCTTCTTGTAGAATTCGTGTATATAACCATAAAGATAAGTACAGTAATCCGAAAAATCCAAATAACACAAATTATCAAGCCTCATCTCAAAATTTCAGACAAATAGATTTTTTGTTAAAGGTTGACGTGGGAAAATATTTAAAAAAAGAAAAGATGCCCAAGGAGGCATAACAAACAAATAAATTATTGAATTGTTTTTTTTCTGGGGGTGGGGGAGTTTTCTTTTTCGGAAGTCTGGCACTATTTATTCAAGGAAGCAACCATTACATACGAGTGGTGGGGCGGGGCGGGGTCGTGAGGTTCGGGTTCTCCCTCTATTCACTGTGGTTGGTCACAAGAATAACATAGACAAAAGAATTGTGGCCAAGGGCAGTGGTGGCTGGTCTCCTATCTACGCTGGATTCCTTCCCCTGTCCAATAGAGTTGGTCGCAAGAAGAACATAGACAGGAGTGTGAGGAGTCAGTTTTTCAGACACAGTCAGTTTCTGACAATCGCCTGAGTCCATATTGTAAAGTGTCATTCACATCTCTCCACCAGGATTAACCAAAAGAGAAATTGTCATCAACAAAGACGTTCATACAATTTTATTCTCGAATTTGCTATTTCTTTTTTTCTATGTAGTGTTAGACAGCTGTATTCTTACTATTATTATCTTTTTTATTTGTTTCTTCTAAGACCAAGAAGACAAGAAGATCAGAGATTTTTCTATCTGGGCGGAACCTCAGATCCTTTGGTCTTCTTGGATTGCTCTAATAAAAATCTCGCTATGATATGCCGTTTTAATTTATCACATGTCGAATGCAAACATAACAGGTTTTGTTTTGTGTAGTAACGAGTCGAACTTACCTGATTCAAAGCGACCTAGATGCCTGGCCCGCGAAATTGTCTCTGGCAAGGAAAGGAATGTGGTTGGGGGAAGAAGGAATGTGATACGCCGTTATGCCCGCTCTGAGTAAGAAGTGTCAAGAAATTGGAGGGGCAGAATAGACTCCTTATAGAGGTTGCGAGGCATTATGGGTGACTACCCATAGTGCATTGCAACTTTTATTTGACTATAAAAGCGACCTATTTTAGCCTGAACGACACACTGCATTCTTGTTCTTCAGTAACAGTGTTGAGAAGAAGAAGAAGAAGAAGAAGAAGAAGAAGAAGAAGAAGAAGAAGAAGAAGAAGAAGAAGAAGAAGAAGAAGTGAAAGAGAAGCTGGTGGACAATTTTCATTTTGATTTTTTTTTTTTTAATATTTTTACTGATAGGTAGACATATTCTTTGATATGCTAATTAAGGTCTTCTTATTATTATTCTTCCCTCAATGGAGCCACCTGTTAGGAGTAGATGGTGACCCGCGATGCCTAAGGACGGAATCCTTCTGGCTGGCCAGTCTATGACATGCAACATTCCACTTTGGCACTTAACTAGGCTAGACGAACAGCCGGAGAGCCCGCTCTCCGATCAATCGGCTGGTCACGTCGTCATAGTACCTATGTGATTGTCCTGATCCTATTTCTTATTGCACCCCAACGAATTTTTATCATATATGTGCTAGAAGGCAGTGGATAAGCGACTTAGTGTCCTGTGTATGACGTTAAAATGCATCAAATGGTGAGGTTCCTGTTCTGGAGCTCTGGGGATTGTGGAGTACCTCTTCATCGCCATTACTCCTCTCTGACCCGTAGTCGTAGTACCTCTTAGGATCACATCTATGTGTTAAATAGAAAAAATGCCTCTGAAGATTTCCGATTTGGTGTTTCTGTTACTGTTTGCTTGAATTTGTTTGGGGTGTTATTCCTTGCAGAATGCGAATCCAGCTCGCACAGGAAAAATTCCTAATATGGTCTTGAACCAGTGAAGAAGATAGACAACCACCATAAATGCAAGAAGAAGAAAAAAAAACAGAAGCTCACAGGTGCAAATACACAAGCACATCGAAATCCACGAAAAAACATCACCAAACAGCAAACAGTAACAGAAACATGCAAATATGCACATAAATAAGCACAAAAACCGCAACAGATCTATCAGCGACCTATCTATCAGACGGGAAGACAGGAATAAACGGAACCATTGAACCCCGGTGTCACCCAACAGAGACCATCAAAGCAAAAAACAACGGGACCGGCAAAAACTAACGAAGCCTTCATCAAGATAACCGCACAAACGAAAGGACAAGGAGGGGAAGAATAAAGAGTATGTGTAGATGTGTGGGCACATGAGGGGTGCGCGTGTGTAAACATATACGCACTACTTTCTCCTTTAAGTGGAGAAATACAAAGATTCGGCTCACACAAGTTGACACATATATAAATAAATTGACATTCCCTGCATTTTTCAACAGGCACATTGTCTTGATGAAAAGTGGTTAACATGCTGCTTTGAAACTAATGGTAACAATCGCACCTTGAATCTATCGTACAGTAAAATGTATAAATAAATACAGCTCTTACACCCATAATCGAGCACTTATTTTCAATTCTCCAATACTAGAAAAAAAAAAACTACTACTATATATATATATATATATATATATATATATATATATATATATATATATATATATATATAAAATTTGGGATGAAACAAAGAAATCACAGTGCTCAACCACAAATCTGTAGGAGCTTTATTTATTTATTTGTTGAATTTTTGAAATATAAAGTTTTTCATAAGCAACTACCCAGGTTTCAGGTTATTTCACCATCGTCAGGTTGCTAAATCTTCTGGTGTTTATTTGAAGACATTTCTTGCTGTTTTTGGACCGCAAATTACGTCGGTTGATTATTGTGGACGCTCTTTATGTTTTCGATTAATTTTTTTAATTTTTTAATTCCTGTATTTTATTTTTAAAAATACTCATAAAATTATCGTCCTTTAATCCTTTGAAAATTGTTCTTAATTATGATTATTTTAATCAATTTCATATGTTAAAAGATGTATGTCTTTTCAAATTTTCTGATTTTATATATATATATATATATATATATATATATATATATATATATATATTATATATATGTGTGTGTGTGTGTGTGTGTGTGTGTGTGTGTGTGTGTGCGTGTGAAAAGAGATGGAAGTGAATCCGACGGTATGTAGTAGAGTGAGAAATTTGAAAAAATACAGGTTTAAATAAACTTACCACTCATTTTATTTAAACCTGTGTTTTTTCAAATTTCTCCCTATACTACACACACACACACACACACACACACACATATATATATATATATATATATATATATATATATATATGGACCGGGAATATGATAATTATGGGTTTTTTCCATCCATTATTATTTGTCTTTCGCGAAAAGTTCAAAGAATTGAAGCGAACTCCGGAGTTGTGATTTGCGGGCTTCCATTTTGGAAGATGGCCGACAAATGGTAAATATTGATTTGAATGACTATTTGCCTCAACCGGAAATTGAAGTTGTTGCTGGTGGCGCGCATGCGCACTCTGTCGGCAACTGGAAATAAAAATACACCTAAAAGTGGATCAATGGCCGATTTGACGAAACGAAACATTCGCCGAGGCAAATCGCATCTGCCAGCAACGCTGAAGAGAACAAATCGGCTGACAAAGAGAAGAGGAACGAGAAGCCGGCAGTTGTGTTACTCGTGCGCCCCCTACTGCTGCCAGCCGGTACGCTCTTCCCAGCGACGACCCCCCGCCCCCGTTCTTTGCACACGCAGGTTTCTCCTACCTGCGTTGCCAAATTAGAATGAGCAGCAGCAATGCGTTTCGTCTTGCGTACCGAGTAAACATGAAAACGAAAAACCAGAAAGCGAATTTAATTTTGATCTGTTTCGATTACCTTACATCGGTAAGCTACACATGGCACGGGTTTGCGTGGAGTGGGAGCGGGAGGGTTGGAGAGGTAGGGTTGAGTCGGCGGTGGCAGCGGCTCGTAGTGGCAAGTGCGATATTTTCATCCAGTAATATTTGCTCAGATGAGATGATTTAGAGTAACGTGAGCTTGTTATAAATGTAGACACCCAGCTTCTTCAAATATCGCCAATGGTTTTAAATTTACCGAACACTTTACGAAGTATATTATTAGATATGTCAATAACAACGTGACATTTTGCTGCTGGAATTTGCAGCTCAAAAATAAACATAAGGCTTGGTGTATGTCCGATTGCTATTAAGACATATAGGAAATTTGACTTTGTTCAATGCCAGACTAAAATAATGCCATTTACAAACTTAGTGAGGCACCCGGCCGTACACCTGAGACACCCGTGAGGATCGAACCTGCAGTACTTAAGTAAATGATCCTCGGCACTAATTCCCTCATAGCCATGAAATTATAAACATTCATTATATTGTTGGCATCCTTCCGTCTACTAAAGACGATGGCGTAGTGTCCACTTTTAAAAAACTGCAACTGCGTGTGTGGCTGAACAGACCAATTTTTGAATGACAATCTCTGGTGCAGTGATTGCAAACAAACGGTCATGCCTGCTGGGGATGCTGTTATCTCTCCTTCCTTATGGCTCTCTTTTCTGTAGCGGCTTCTCCTCTCCTTTTCATTTTCTCCTTTTCGTTCCTTGTTTAAAAGCATTCATTATATATACTAGGAAAAATGTGCACCCACCAAGCAGAAATATTCAAGTTTTGATACAATTAAATATCATATCTAATTAAAAAAGACTAATGAAATCAAATTTTGTTTGTTTGTTTTGTTTTACGGCACATCAACCACGGTGGGTCATTTAATGCCGGCAAAGTTTCGAAAGATTCATAACGATATTTCGGAAGAATTTTTTTATCTCAATTTTTTTGTAAACAAATTTTCTATTTAACCTATACATGGAACCCTAGTAGGTACTACCACTCCTTTTCAGGTCAGCAATGATGATGAAGGGGTGCTCCACATTCCCCAGACCTCCAGAACTAGAACCTCACCATCAAATGGAGTTTAGTGTCATTCCCAAGACATGAAAACCATCAGCCACCGTCTTGTAGCACATATGATAAGACGGGTTGGGGCTTGCCATATGAGCAATAGGGTTGGGGCAATCATATAGGTGATATGGCTTGATATTACCAGCCGATTGGTCAAAGGGGGTCTCTCCGACTGCCCATATAGCCTAAGGGTGGAGTGCTTAACTGCTCATCCACCAGGATTCCATCCTTAAGCCTCATGGGTCAACACCCAAGCCCAGTAGGTGGCCCAATTAGGGGGCCTAACCCCTCTGCAGAGGTGCAGTTGGTGAATTCTAAAGCCCCAGCCGACAGGGCTGTAAAATTAAGTAAGAACACAAAAAAGATTTCGCTTATTTTTACTCTATTCTAATTAATTTTAATATAAAATTATTCCTAGGATTGCTTTTCATACATTTGAGAATAAAACAATATTATTAGAAATCAATGACACCAAGTGATTATTTATTAAACACGGTTTTATTAAAGCCGGTATGCAAATTATTCACACCATATACGATGTAAGCATTTATGCCTTAATTATATATAACACATATTGCAGGAATTTAGATACATTAATAATAATACATCGAGTATTTACCTATATAGGTGAGTGTAAAATTATTTCAAGATGGCTAAAATAAAAAAAATTCAGAAGAATAAAATTGAATTTTATTAAAAAAAACTAAAAAAAAACTAGGAAGAATATGCACCCTCTGGCATAAGTATTTTAGTTTTAATGTAATGAAATATAGTAAATTAGAAAGACTAACAACATTAAATAAAAACATATAAAAAAAGATTACACATATTTTAATTGGTTTCTATATAAAATCATTCATGGTATTGATTTTAGTACAATGGAGAATGAAACAATGATATTAGAAATCAATAACACCAAGTAATTATTTATTAAACCCAGCTTTGTTATCTTTATAGCAGACATTGTTAATGTATAAACTGCTAATTAAGATTAAATAACGATATTTAATAACCATTGAGAATATAAAGTAAATAACTGAGGGAATCATGACGGTGGTAGTGACGTAGTTTCGTCTATAAACAGATAGACACATAATTATTATTATAATAAGATATATTTGCCTCTCCTTCGCACGAGTAGAATGGGACACAAGGTCAATTTCTTAAGCGGAGTTTGACAAGTTTGAATGTTCCTTCTTCTAGACCAATTTCCCAACTAAGGCTAAAAAGACCACTCTGCCGTATTATTTACACATAGCTGGAGATATATCAATCAAAGCCTGAAGAAGATACCAGAAGATCTGAAACACGTGTTGCACATGTAAAACAAAAAGAATTTAAAAATTTTTCTGAGAACAAAATACATTTTGCGGACCTTCCTTTTTTATAAAATATTGAATTTTCTCCCGTTGGAACCAGAACAACATTTTATATATATATATATATATATATATATATATATATATATATAGAGAAGAGAGAGAGAGAGAGAGAGAGAGAGAGAGAGAGAGAAAGAGAAAGAGAGAGAATAGTTGGATGTATAACTTTTCTAAGAATATTAATGATATGTGAAATGCAAACAACCTCTTCCAGCATTTGAACTCGTCTCGCCGTTTCCATTTCCTACGAAGATAACTATTGAAAAACATGTTTCAACATTATCATCATAAAAATATTAATGTTAGAAGGGAATACTTAAATTTATCGAACTCCAGTTGCGCTATTACGATCACATTTATTTTGATACTCTTGGGAAAGTTATGAACCCCTTTATTATTCCAGCTATGTGTTAAATAATCCCGCTATTATTCTTCTAAAACATAGATTTGGCATTAAATAGCACAGGAGTTTGATATGCCATTAAAACAAAGAAACCAAAACTTTAACCAATTTAACTGTTTAAAAGTTATCTATATTAGTTAGTTATTTAGTTAGTTGTTTTGCGATGATATTTTACATGTCAACCCTTGTTGGGTTATTTTATGCCGAAGACGTTTTATATTATTCATTCTTGATGAGTATTTATTTTCTTAAACTCATTTTTAAACAGATTTTTCTATTTAACCCAAAGATGGGACCCTAAAAGGTACTAATACTTTGGTTCAAAGTGGACCTGGGAGTAATGGTGATTGAGTCATGGCCTTCTAGCACATATATGATAAAAAGGATTAGAGGTTGCCATAAGATCAATGGTGGTGAGATAATCATAGAGGTGCTAGGACTTGATCAACCGATTGATCAGAAGAGGTTCTCCGATCCCTACGTAAGGGCCAAATTGGATTGTTGCATCAGCCACCAGGATTCCGACCTTAGCATCACGGCTCGCAACCCACAGTTGGGTGGATTCCCTCTGCAGTGAACCTAAGAGCGCAACTGTATTTTGAACTCGCTGACTACAATGTCGCAATCCAGTACGTTAGCCACTCTGCCACGAGGACTCAGATGTTATTTTGGTATTTCTCATAACTTTATTCATAATAAATACGAAAGTTTTATGCAAATACATGTTTCCCTTCTTAATTCTGCTAGAGTGATTAAATTTAAATAAGTTTTTATTCAAATATTCGCATAGTATTTATTTTTCAATGCTTGTGAATATTGAATTTTAGTGGATAGCTGACGAAGATTTTTGTTTTAATCTTTTCATTTTTGTAATCTCTCTCTTCATTTGGGCCAAATTATGAAACGTGTAGAAAATCAGAGAAAGATACAAATCATCTATTAGTTTGATTTCTTTAATTAATGGCATACCAACCTTCGTGGGTTATTTGTCTTTGTGATTGTTCTTCCCGTAGCAGTCACCACTAGGTGGGAGTCCAAGCGGGAAGAGAGAAGGCGACTCCATCCAAAGAAGAGACTGCGTAACAAAAATAAATATATATATATATATATATATATAAATTGTTACAATCTTATGGGCCATCCTTTAGGCTTTGAGCAAGAGTGCTTGTCCAGCGGAAATCCTCGATAAAGTATCCTTTGGTTCTCCTTAGTATCGTAATTTCCTCATCAATGATTGCAAATAAACTATGGCAAGTATCAGTGTTTAAGTAGTGAATCAGCGCACTGTTGATTGGCGGAGGAATAAAATATGTGACTTCGCCCAGTCTATAAATTTAGGTAGTGCATTGCAGAACACCTTATATTACAAAATAATCCAGCATAAATGTTTACCCAAACCGAGTAGGATTTGACTCAAGGTCACCGGTATGGGTCATCCGAAATGGATCGAGCTTACTTTAGTTGAATAAAGATACTCACTTTTTGTACGGAAATATTGACAGCCTATGTTTAAATATATCTTAAATTAAAAATTAAATTAAAAATAAAGTATTACTTGAATGCTGAGTTTTCCTTCTCCTTTGTTTGTTTGCAATTGTTTGTTATTGTTTTTTTTTTTTTTTTTTTTTTTTTTTTTTTTTTTTTTTTTGCTTTTTAAGAAAAGTCTCATGTTTTAATTGAACTGTGAGGTTTCTGAAAAGAAAACACAACATGGACCATAATTTCAAGACTAAATAGACCAAAATGAAAATCATTTATTCCTAAATGTTTCAATGATGTTTTTATTATACTAATAACAATTATAGATGATAAGAAAATAAAAAAAGCAAACATTTTGATTTCGAGACAGTTTAAATTATTTTTCAGCACAGTGGTGAAATAATTTTTTGGAGCCCTGTCCCCCTTCGAAATTATTATCTTATTTCATAAAAGTGAAATAACAATTCTATATTTTCGTAAAGAGGTTGCAAGTTATCAAAACGAGATGATCCATTTACAAAACAATAGAACTCTTCAACACACATTATGTTATTCTAAATCGATAAAAAAAAATATTTTATTCATCAGTACTTTCACAAAGATACAGACTTTCTAACCTATTTTTTTTTCAAAAGTCTGTGTTAAATACACACTTCCCTTTCTAATCACATATGTTTTGTTTCGTTTAGTTTTCTTTCTTTGTTATGTTTTTTGTTTTGTTTTTTTTTGTTTTTTTGTTTTTTTTTTTTTTGTTTATTTGGTTTTTTTTTTCTGTTTCCCGCCTGTCTGTCTATTAATTTGTTTATCTACCTATTTGCTAATTTACCCCCTCCCTCCTAAGGGGTTCCTCTCTTACAACAGCAAGCGTTCAAATTCTGCACTTTCTCTTCCCACTCGAGACAGAAAGAAAGGCGATTTTTGACATGATATTTTCTGTAGAATTGTCTACAAGAATTCATTTACAACTATTTATCTACCGTTTCAATTCAGTGGGGGCCTTGCGGTGCAATGGTTAAGGTGCCAACGAAGTCACCATTGTCAGTGGGATCGATTCTCAAAGTTTACACCACGCTTCTTGTTGTGATAGCCCTCTATTGGTCGCTTAGACTCACAAGTTGTGTGATTTTGAGAGCCCATCCCCTTTCCTTTGTTGCAGTTCCCGTTCGAATTTGTTGTCAGGAACAAACATGAAATTAATAAGATCAATAAGCTACGCCCCCGCCCCCCCAAATTAGATATCATGATTGTTGGTGATGTAATTATTTAACCTTTCAGGTAGGATTTGACACAAGGTCACAATTATGGAATATCCAGCGAGAATCGAACTCGCTTTTAATTAGCAATGGGTATGCGAGACCAGCTTGTTAACATTACACCTCGACGAGACGCCACTTGTAAATGTTTAGTAATATAAAAAATAATATATAGTTTCCATCCGCAATCACATCATCCGAATTAAATCAATAAGTAGCGCCAACCCAAATTAAATTCTATGGTATAGATTATCTCGTAGGAAATAGACATGAACCTGATCAATACCATACAAAACTAACCCCTCAATGTGATCCCTAACGATGCTAACACATCTTTATAAGGTACGAAAGTCGTGGTATGTGTAGCATGTCCGTTTTATTCCTTTTCTTTCTTTTTAATAAAAAAAGGGAATTGTTCATTATTTAGCTGAGATGACGAAACTGATAAGAAATAAGAATTCGGCGATTAAGCGACACGAGATAATCAGGATTACATTGTTTTTTTGCATTTTATCTTGGGTGATTTAGACCACAAGAGTAAAATTGCAAATGGCTAGGGGCCGGGTTAGCTCAGTCGGTAGAGCGTTCGGCTAGAAACCACAAGGTTCCTAGTTCGATACCGGTCCTCGCCAACTCAGCGTATGAGTAGCACAGGGATCTGTGCGGTAAAGTAAGGAGCTGATGGTAGGTGTGGCGCTCCACCTCAGACGCCAAAACAATCTCCTTGGTCTAGCGCTATTGATAAGAGGATAGACTCCCTCGCTGACTGGCTGATACCGACTTTAGGCCGCCCCGATGACTTTACTTTACTTACTTCCATTGTTCTATCTCTGGTCAAGGGTAGATCACCCAGTTCAGAGTAGACACAAGGGCAGATAACTCTATTGTACTTATGCAATCGTTAAAACCATTAATTACAAAAGTGTAAATATAGATGCACAACATATATTACTTCCTAACCTCTTATCGTGAAATAACCCCAGACGGTTTGATATGCCGTTAAAACCAACTAATCAGCCAACCAAATTAAATACCACAGTTGTTGGTGATGTATGTTTGTATTGGACAAATGGATATGATTTTTCTGCGTCCTTTTAGATTTTTGCGTGTGAAGGACGCAGGACAGATGTTGCATAGCCCTCGACTCGGGCCACAACATCGTACATGTTGCTGGTATACAGCGGAGATCGTTTCTAACCCCTAGACGATGTATCTAGTGGTCGCTTAAATGAGATCACAAGGCATGCTCTATGTAGTAGGAGATTTGACTTTATTTCTCTCATCTCGGTTGTACGTGGTGGATGTGAGTGGTGGACATTGATAATGGGCACTACTACTGCTGGCGTGGTGGAAGGTGGTGGGCACGCCTCACTGCTCGCTGGCAGCGACCGACCGTGTCAGCGGTCACTCAGTCCGCTCTGTCCGCTGTCTCTCTGGGGTCTGCCTCTGGGCTGCCTGATGACCGCTTAAGTATTGACGACCGCCCACACATCCTTTTGTTCCTTGACCGGCAGTCCTTTCTCTTTGTTCAAATTCCCGTTTGTCCAGATGAAGTCTTTTGTTACACTTCTTCATCCCCCCTCTTTTTAATTCAACCGGAAATTCCTGTTTCCATTTGTACAATATCCAACACAGATACTTATCAGCATCTCTGTAAATATATAAAAAGTAAAGTTGGTAGAGTGGCTTTTTGTCGGTATCAGCTTGACAAGAGAGGGAGTCTATCCCCTTTTTGCTACATTAGGGAGCTACCTGTACAAGACTAGTAGCATTTTACATAGTGCTAATACCCTGGGGAAAGGTATCCTTTTCTTTCTTTGATAAAAACGGAATGGTTTAGCTGAAGAGACAACACTCATAAGCATTCGAATAAGCAATACCAGATAATCAGGTTTTATATTTTTGGATTTCATCTTGGATTATCTGGACGGTCTGATTTTTAACCAAAGAGTGTTGCAAGATGATAACGAAAAGTAGTGAATAGACTTTTGACTATCAACTGTGACCGGTGAGTTTGGTAGACGATGAATGGTCAATAAGATAACAATATTTAAACGCTACAAATTATCTCTGGTCAATCTAAGAGCGCGATAAGGCATCTGGTTTTAGCATTTCGTTGCAATTATAATGTTCGGCAAATTCATGATTCCATTATTCAATACACCGACTCTTGACCTTTGACCGCTTTGTAATTACATTTATTTATATTAATTTCCAATAAATCATCAATTTTTTCCATGAGAATTGTGTCGTGAATATGATTCGCCTCACGAAGATGTTGAGATACTGTTTACACTAAACTGTCTCTTGTGAGCAATTATGTTCTATGAATTGAAGAATAGGACGACTCTGTAATTGTAACCCCCCCCCCCATGAAAGAATTGGCCTAAGTAATCAGTAGGATCAACTTATTGTCCAGACAGGTTAAAGTGCTACCATAAGTTATAACTCCATAAATGCTTTTCAGGTCTACGGGACATTATCCTTTGTGGCAACCCGCAATGAAAGGGTTACTAGGTGGTGCCAATTTTCTCTTCAAGTAACATACGACAGGTTATATTGGGTTAACTGGTACTAGAATCAAGGAACGACCGGTGACCTGGCTTAACATTTGAAATAGAAAAATGTTTTATATTGTGTTGTGAGGTTTTAAGGGGTCAAATAAGAACAAAACAACGGGTAACGAAAAGTAGAAAAATGTATTAACAGAAAGTAGACAATACAATAGAGAGATGTGGAAATTACGTCCAACGAACAGAGTTATTGGCACTCGCATTGGCTTGCTGCTAAGCCACAATTATCCTTGTTTATTTATAGTAAGCCGTCGGTGCATTCCATTGGTCAATAGGGTGTATCGCCTATAACATATTGTTTTATATGGTTGTTTCTACATTGTCCTTTCGAATTCAAATAAATCTTAAATAGACTAGCAAGAATATTTGCCCTCCGAAGTTTTAATTTAATGAAATATATTAAACTAGAAGCTGCTACCCGGCGTTACCTGGGTAGTAGGGGAGATAAAAAAAAGATTAGTCTCACAAATCCATTATTACTGAATCGCGAGTTGTATGCCCCATTAAAATCCCGGTGTAAAAGCAAAAGACGTTGCGTTGATCCAGCCACTCTGGAAATAAAAATTAATATCTACTACTTAAAATATTAAAAGCAAAAATAAAAACTATGCTATTATCAAATAATTTTTTTTAAGTATCTTCACTAATAATAAAATAACCGAACAAGGGTTGACATGCCGTAAAATCCAACAAACCAAACAAAACAAACCTAATTTGAATTGATATACTTAACAACAAGGATTCAAAATAAGTCACAATCGTAATTGTAAAACTAGTGGTTCGATCGTGTTTATTTAAAAGGAAATGATTGTAAAACTCGTGCTCTGATCTTGTGTTTATATAAAAAAAAGAAAAGAAATCAAAACAATATTCCAATACAAACTTCAAATCAAGTAATTATGGAATTGCAATAGTTTTAAATACACACACAACAAAGATGGCAACTGCTTTATGAATGTCACGTGACGTTCTGTATCGAACATATTTATTCTCCAGCAATTTCGCCATTTTGTTCAAATTGTTCCATCAAATCAAACGTCTGCTTGGAATTTGCTCTGTAATTTTGCTTGACAAAACCAAGAAAGGCTCAATTAGTGATTAGCGTTAAGGAAAAGCAAATCAAATGTGTTTGTGTCGATGCCTCTCGAGAAGAGCTTCTCGTCTTACCTTGTCAATAATTAAAGTTCACCTACAAATGTGACGCCTTAAAAACACACACACATATTTGTCTGTTTTTTATTATTTTAATGGGAAATATAACTTTTTTCTTCCACTTCTTTTCATACACGGCCATCGTTTAGAAAGATTTATAAAACAACTTTATTTTCATGGGCTAAATTATCACTCGCGACAGAGAGGGAGATAGAGAGTGAGAGACTCATAGATAGATAGAGAGAGAGTGAGAGTGAGTGTGTGAGAGAGAGAGAAAGAGAAAGAGAAAGAGAAGAGAGAGAGAGATTTATGGGGTCTTTTTTTATTCCTTTAATAGGAAACATTACTTTTTTTCTTTCCCCCATTTTCATAAATGGTCATCGTTTAGAGAGATTGATAAAACAACTTTATTTTCATGGTCTAAATTATCACTCGCGACAGGAAGAAAGATTGCGAGTGAGAGACTGATAGATAAATAGATATATATATATATATAGATAGATAGAGAGAGAGAGAGAGAGAGAGAGAGAGAGAGAGAGAAAGAGAAAGATATATATATATATATATGTGTGTGTGTGTGTGTGTGTGTGTGTGTGTGTGTGTGTGTGTGTGTTCTGTTTTGATCCTTTAATTGGAAATATTATTTTTTCTTTCCCTCCTTTTCATACATGGTCATCGACAATAGGCCACTTCGCCAACACACACACACACACAGACACACACACACACACATATATATATATATATATATATATATATGTGTGTGTGTGTGTGTATGTGTGTGTGTGTGTGTGTGTGTGTGTGTGTGTTATCTTCCTGTTTTAAAAAAAGAAACAAAAAGACAATGTCTTAAAAGATCACTTCAAATAAAGCATAAAGTATTCCTATCTTACACAAATAAATCACACTCATGTTTCTATCCTTTATTAATAATGTTCAAACTAATCAATTTGTCCCATAGATGGGACCGTAAGAGGTACACCCTCACAGGGGTCTTGTAGACTTCGGTTTTTATATTGCCGAAAATTCAATTTTGTATTGATCATTTGGTTAAATCCTACTTAACGGACATAAATTTCACCATCGAATGTCATCCCGCCGAAAGAAAAGAAAATACTAAAAATCAGGGAATTAACTGAATTTAATGAAATTTTCATTGTTGATATATTAAGGAATAAACAATATAATCCACCAGTTATTTCATTTGAAAACTCTTACATTTTTTCAGGTCAGTTAACTTTGGTCCATGTATCTTTGAGGCGTAACACAGATTCACAAAAATACGTGGTTCAAAATTAATTGACCTGAAAAAATGTAAAAGTTTTTAAATAAAATAATTGGTGCATAATATCTTTTATTCATTAATGTATCAAGCCTGAAAATTTCATTAAATTCGGTTAATTCCTTGATTTTTTAGTATTTTTTTCTTTCAGCAGGGTGAAATTAATGTCCGTTAAGTAGGATTTAACCGATCATTTAATTTGCACAAGAAATGCCGGTCAATTGAATTTTACGTATCAGAATTGCAAATTCTCAAAAGTTTGAGTCTCCCTAGAATGTTTAAGATAGAAGATAAATAAATGATAACATTGTTTGAATGGTTAATTTTAACAGCATGCCACCCAACCTAGGGTTATTTTATGCCTAGATATTAATATGCAATCGGTGTATTCTACTACCCAAGCCGGTAAAGCGGTTCTATGAGAAGGATAACTCTGAATTCAAACCATGTGTTCAGTAATCTTGAATTAACCCCAATGACTTACAAATAGTTATTTCTTTAATCAGTGAAAGTTGCAAAGAGTCTTCTTGAGTAACTATTGCATCTAGTCGGTCATCGGTTAAAAGGAACCAAGAGACGATTGATTTTTTTGGGTAATTGCTTCGTAAGTCTGGTCACTAATGATCACATCATTAATGGATTTGTAAAGCCGTGTAAAAAGAATTGAACATACAACTTCATTTTTCGCTTGCTGCAATTAGTGGAGATTCAACATTGATGGCCATAAGCAACGACAACACGAAATTAGAAACAAATTGATTAAAACAGTAAGCAGATAAGAGTTCAGTGTAAAGAATAGCGAATGGCGAATTTGCGGTCCAATTAGCCAAGCCATGACGGTGAGGCTCCTATATACATTTTATATCTTCTTTTCTTTCTTTCTTTATTTCTTTATTTCTTTATTTTTTTTTAGTTATTTGTGAAGGTAAATGAAAAGTATTTTCCGTCGATTATCAGTCTTTTAAAATCCGCTCTTAAGAGGCAATACACTTGTTCCTGCTAGAAAATGTTTAGATGGCTAAGAAAGAAAATGGTTGCTTATTCAAATATAGGTTTATGATCAGTTTAGGAAATATTAAAGGAAGAAACAAATAGTTCTGAACTTTTTTTTAAATATCGCAAAAGAAAAAACGAGCATAAAGAGTTGTTACAAAGAAAAAGAGATCAAATAATCCGATTGTGAAAAAAATTTATCACCGTTATCTTGAAAAATAAATAAAACAGTCGGTTTTGTTTTTACAACAGGGTCAGTTTCTTTATTGATATTTTTAGCAGAATTCTGTATTTACCTAAAAAAACAAAAAAAAACTTTAAAACTCTGATATAATTATTCAGATTTTATTTGTCTGAGAATGATTATAAAGTGTTCTTTTTTTAATTATTTGTGAATGGTTTAGTTTGTTTTGTTTTACGGCATATCAATCTCAGTGGGTCATTTAATGCCGACAAAATTTTAAAATAAAATCATTCTTAATAGATACTCAATATTTTTATAAACACAATTTTCTATTTAACCCATAGATGTGACCCTAACAGGCACTACCACTCCGGGTCAGAGTAACCTGGGAGCAATGGTGATGAAGGGGTGCTCAACATCCCCAAACATCCAAAACTGTAACCTCACCATTAGATAGAATTTAACGTCATTCCCAGGACATGAAGACCCTCAGCCACAGCCTTCTAGCACCCATATAATAAAAAGGGTTACGGCTTGCCATAAGAGCAATAGGGTTGGAGCAATCATATAGGTACCAGGGTTGACGTGACTAGCCGATTAATTGGAGGGGCTCTCCGACCGCCCGTCTGGCCCAAGTAAGAGCCAAAGTGGACTGTTGCACCGGACTTCTCAGCAACCTGGGTTCAATCCTTAAGCATCATCAGTCGCCACATACGGCCAACAGGTGGCCCCATTGGGGGAGTCTTACCCCTCTGCAGAAGGTCAGTCGGTGTATTCTAACTCCTCAGCCGACAGGGTGGAATTATTTATGAAAGTAAAAGGAAAGTATCTTTCGTCGATATTCAGTCTTATAAAATCCAGACTTTATTCTTTGCATAATAAATTTTCTCCACGCCTGTACCAAATTTTCTGTATGATGGGATATTTCAAAGTTCAAAGCTATAGTATAATTATTATTGTAACCTGAGTGAATTTTCAGTTTAAACAAGTGATACATGCGATTGTCGCTGCCAGCGGATAACGTAGAATTTCAGTGGTGGAATAGCCGCTGTGAGCGGTTCAAAGTTGGCAAATGGTCAATACTCTTTTTTACCGCCAGAAAATGTAATGAGAACAAAAAAAAAATGGCTGCTTATTCAAATATAGGAAATACTGTTGAGGTTAAGGGTATTCTTCTTCTTCTTCTTCTTCTTCTTCTTCTTCTTCTTCTTCTTCTTCTATTATTATTATCATCATCATCATCATCATCATTATTATTATTATTATTAGTAGTAGTAGTAGTAGTAAAGGTATTGAGAAAAAATCTTTATGGGAAATAAATAACAGCAAATGGTGAATTTGCGGTCCAATTAGCCTAGCCATGAAGGTGAGGCTGGCAAATACTTTTTTTTTCATTTTTTTTTTTTTGTTTAATTATTTGAGAAAGAAAACTATTTTCCGTTGATTATCAGTCTTATAAAATCAACACTTAAGAAAAGGCAATACTCTTGTTGCCATAAGAAAATTTTGCTTATTCAAATATAGGTATACGTTGCATCTCAGAATAATTGTTTCCACTTTTTACTTTAATAAATCTATCAGTCAAAAATGGTATGCCTATAGGATAACAGTTTGAATTATCTACATATTTCAAATGATATATACAATTAATCTAATATTTAACACCCAGGACACTTAGCTTCTTATAAATTCTATATTGACATGATATCAAATTCATGTATATTTTAATTGTATTAATTTATATACGGTACAGGTTAAAGGTGTCGTTGTTTCTTCTTCTTCTTCTTCTTCTTCTTCTTCTTCTTATTATTATTATTATTATTATTATTATTATTATTATTATTTCACTCATCGCGAGATTTTCACTGGAGTAAGTGACAGCCAGTGTTTTTAGGTTTTTAGCACTCCTCCTAGTATTCTAGCTGAACTTAATACTGATGTATGGATGGTCTCAAGTCTTCCTCTAATTTCCATTTCCCCTCTCTTTTCCGAGTTTTTAGGGGCCGTTCCAACTGCAACAGGTATCACTTCACCCTTATGTCACCCTTAGTTTTCTTAGTTCTCTGAAAAGGTCCAGATATTTGTCTACTTTTTTTATTTCATTTATTTTATTATTTATTTTGCTGGGGATGGAAAATCCTGAATTCAAACCACGAGCAGATCGCTTTAAAATTGACCTTGTGTCATATCCTAATCGTTGTGGGGGGGTGAGCAAATACATATACTGATTGTTTCTAATGAATATCTTTGTTTCATATTAGGATTTATTCTCAAATACCTAAAATGGCCATAAATGGTATATTCTATATTGATATTACTAGCAAAATAAAAAACGCCCTCTGGGCGACGTAAAATAAATATTGCCTGGGGGATGGGAGTTGAAAATTTAATATCAGAGAGTTTGTATCATAAGTAAAGTAAAATCATCAAATTTATTAAAGGAGTAAAAAAATAAAATAAATTTATTAAAGGAGTAAAAAATATAAAAAAATTTAAATGGAAACTTAGTTCTGATAACTTTAAATATATATTAAAATAAAACAAACTATATATAGATAGTATGTATGTATTTATTAAAACTTGTTTAAAAAAACAATGAGGACTGTCTAACATTGCATGCTCAAATTTTGAGTGTATTTATTCTATGTTATAACGTTTTAGGTAGTGTGACGTAATCAGTGACGTCGTTTTTGTTACAGACAAAAACCGGAAGCGAATCTCCATTATTAATAGATTCAAGGTCGGTATGTTTGTCTTAATGTATAAATGTTCAAGAATTTGGGGTTAGTGTTAGGGTTAGGCTACTTTGGAGGTTTCCGACAGTTAATGCTATTTATACGTAAAACGCAATTCTAATATCATCACTTGCGCGCTATTGTGCATTAATACTCTTGGAACAAACACTCAATTATATCCACCCTTGAACATGAAACTCCATAGTTCCGAAAGTACTCGGGAAAACAATTTTGGTGCACTAATTAACAGATTCCAAGAGAGATTTTCTCAGAGTTGATTTGACAAGTGGGTGTGTGGTTAACGCGATGTTAAGAAATTGGACCCAAAACTTGAAAGAATCGAGAGAAAAAAACTTGTCAGAGCAAAGATGTCTGTCCTGTTTAATAGTGTGAGCATTTGGCTGCATTTTCAAGTGTTGCATAACTATGGACATCAAGCAGAATGCAGCCATTCAGAAAGATGGAGTGCAACTGACATGCAGATAAATGCTCAGTAATGTGCAAGACGAGGTGACAATTGATGAGAGAAATGTGCAAAGACGAGCGAAAAAGTTTAAATAAGACGAAGCCCGAATGAAAGAGAAATCTTTTAGGGAAGGACCTTCGACAGCAGCCAAGAGAGATTTTCTCAGAGTTGATTTGACAAGTGGGTTTGCGGTTAAAGCAAATGGATCTCCACAAGTAAAGATCATTTTGAATAGGATCGTTGCAGACAAAGAGTTAAAGCATACACGTACATACCTGCATATGTCTCAGAGGGTTAATAATAGTTAATAATAGTTATTTCCTGACAGGCATTACTTTCAGGACATGTCTTGTATCTATCTAACAATAAATGTGAATGTCAGTGTGTCACATTTTATCATCTTTACTCAAATAGTTTAATAAAATTTAATATGAACTCAATATATGAAATGTTATAGTATTTGACTCTAGTTATAGAATTCTTCCAAGTTTGGGGTACTCTTTCATTGCCATTGCCATTGCCATTACTCCCAGGTCGACTCTGATTCGGTGTGGCAGTGCATGTTAGATCTATGGGCAAATCATTAATATTAGAAAGTAATATTTGAAACTGAATACTAGTGTCTTAACTATTTGTATTAAGAATAATTATTTGAAGCTGTAAATCTATTATTATTATGAGTAAGAGTCTGAGTGACAACAAGTCTCCTCAGGTCTCCACGACTACTCTGAGTATTCTAGCCGATTGCAGCAATGCAGTAGTCTGGATGGTCTCAATTCTTCCTCTGATTTCCAGACTCTCCAATCTTTGTCCAAGCTTTTTCGGGCGGTTACACCCTTATCCATCGCCTTCTAGCATATATATGAAGAAAAGGTTTAGGGGCTTGCCATAAGAGCAATACGGTTTGGGCAATCATGTAGGCGCTATGGATTGATGTGAATAGCCGATTGATCGGATTGGGTTAGGTTACGGTTTCAGCTTAGGAAAAAGAAAAAGTCACGATTTGTCCTGCCATATCTATCAGCCCTATCGCGTACTTCCCAAGTTGAAGGGACTCATCAAGGGGACCCGTTTTGAATGCGTTGAGGCCATCAAGATGTCCGTAACGACGGAGCTGAAGGGCATGCCAGAAGAATCCTTCCAGTAGGACAGAGAAGCGTGACAGAGAAGGGTTGGAAAGTGCATTAGATTCAAGAGGGGACTACTTGGAGGAGGAAACATTTAGTTTGTTGTTTGTATTTTAAATGAATTATTTGTGACAACAGTCTCATTACTTTTCAGACACACCTTGTACTCTTGTGAATCCATGTGAAAATCTTACGTTAAGGGACAAAGGGGAAAAGAAATGAGGAACCCGGTGTTGTTATTCCATGTGTTCCTCTTTTTATAAATGATTTTCTTTATGACATCTCTGGCTCTACATGTTCCAACCATCGTTCCATCCTAGATTAATATATTCACTGGCTCCAACAATGTTTCTGATCCGAATGAATTTAAACGTAAAAAGAAAAGATAGTCGAAAACAGACAAGGACAAAGAGATAAACAATGTCCATGGAGTCTTTAAGAGAAAACAATATTCTGCTTTCAGAAGGAAAATACAATGTTTGTCCAATGTATTACCCTAATTTTATTGTGTGCCATATATATATATATATATATATATATATATATATATATATATATATGGGAATAAAAGGCCTTAAATACCATGGGTATCATGGTTATGGACCATTTCCACTCGCGTGTATGCTCACGAGCTTCTTCAGACCACTGATATATTTTATTTAGCTCAAGCTAATTAAAATATATCAGTGGTCTGAAGAAGCTCGTGAGCAGCTAAATAAAATATATCAGTGGTCTGAAGAAGCTCGTGAGCATACTCGCGAGTGGAAAAGATCAACAACCACGATACCCATGGTATTTAAGGCCTTTTATTCCCAAATAACTTTGCTCTGTTTACAATAATTAAACATTGAGCTCTCATACGTAACCTGAACTCTAAAACAAACTACTGGTAGAGAATTAGGACCCACCTAGAATCACCTTGTACCAAGAAACTTGGTACCGCACCAAAGTATATATATATATATATATATATATATAGAGAGAGAGAGAGAGAGAGAGAGAGAGAGAGGGGGGGAGAGAAAGAAAGACAGACAGACAGAAAGGAAAAGACCATGCCACATACGTAGATTTGAAAAGAGATAGGAACAGATATATAAATTGAACCGAACAAAGATAGATGGATAGATATGAGCAGAAAGAAATAGATAGAAATAGTCTGAGTTAGATAGATATGAAAAGAAAAAAAAATAGATACATAGATTGACAGATAAAAAAGACGGCAATATGTCAAAGTGAATTGAGTTAGGAAGATTGTGTTGCTCCAAACCAAGTGGGAAAAGTTTAGCTATTATGGTAATCATCGTAATCCAAACATCTTACTGAATAAGATCTCTTCTCTGACAATATAGTCTAATTCTGCGAAGGAAAACTCAACGTTTGTCCAATATATTACGCTAATTTTATTGTGCGTGTAGAAAAGGAATTCTCCAGTATAGCGAGATTCTTTCTTAAGATTCCAGATAACAGCGTTACTTTGTAACGACTTTTTCATTTGTGGATATCCCTGAAGCAAATGGAGTCGTGCCGTATACACACAAAATATGCTTGTAAAAGATGAAGATAACTTTGGAAAAAAAATCTTTTAGGTATTCCATGAATTATCCTGACTTATATCCAATCTCTTTTTTTTTCTCCACAGTGGTACGTCTTTTCAGACACGTAAAAATGCAGATACTTAGCGAGCTCTGTATAATAATGTTTCCCTGAAAATGAATTACGCGCAGTCTACTCAGATAGATATATATATATAAGGGCCGGGTTAGCTCAGTCGGTAGAGCGTTCGGCTAGAAACCACAAGGTTCCTAGTTCGATATCGGTTCTCGCCAACTCGGCGTATGAGTAGCACAGGAATCTGTACGGTAAAGTAAGGAGCTGACGGTAGGTTTGATGATCCACCTCAGACGCTAAAATAATCTCCTTGGTCTAGCGCAAGTGAAAAGGGGATAGACTCCCTCGCTGATTGGCTGATACCGACTTTAGGCCGCCCCGACGACTTTACTTACTTATATATACATATATATAGAGAGAGAGGAGAGGGAGAGGGGGAGAGAGGGAGAGAGGATGAGAGAGGAGAGAGAAAGAGAGAGGAGAGAGAGAGAGAGAGAAAGACAGAGACTGGGTTAGCTAGTTCTATTTGACGAAAGATGTGAACAGATATATGGATTGAACCGAACGAAGAGATAGATAGGTAGGTAGATAGATAGATAGATATAAACAGACTAAAATAGATAAAGATTTCTTACAGTACCTGCTGTTAATTGATTAGTCACCCAATTAATTAATTACCCGGCTCATCGCTGTTCAACTACGCTAATCTCGTGGGAACTTGGTCGTAATATGAAGAAAGATATGAACATATGCATAGATTGAGTCGAATAAAGATAGATAGATAAATAGATAGATATGAACAGACATAAATAGATAGATATATTGATGTGAACAGACTTAAACAGATAGATAAACAGGTAGATAGGAAGAGACTTAAATAGATAGATAGATAGATAGATAGATAGATATGAACAAACCTAAATGGATAGATAGATAGGTAGATATGAAGAGACTAAAATGGATAGATAGATAGGTAGATATGAAGAGACTAAAATAGAGATAGATAGATGAAAAGACCGTACCAGCTTGGTTGATATGAAGAAAGATATGAACAGCCACACACACACACACACACACGCACACACACACACACACACACACACACACACATATATATATATATATATATATATATATATATATATATATATATATACATTCTACATTCAGGGATTGATATTTTCTCGATTTGTTCAGCCTTACATTTGAACATATAAGCCCGCCTAAATTCATTAATTATTAACTAATTGATTTTCAAAAATTAGGTATGACTTCAATTAAGCACATATCCTCCAAAAATTGTCGGCTAAAAGCCATATCAAATAAACAGTGTTTATTTACGTACTCTCATTCATATATATATATATATATATATATATATATAATATATAATATATATATATATATACGAGCTGAACGACAAGCTTCCTATCTCTCAACATCAGACTGCCCGTGGGAGATACAGACTCACGTTGAGCTTACCCTGATACAATGTCTTAACGTGATATCAATAATGAATCAGGTTCACTGCATCAGCAAAAGATCGAGGGTCTACCTAGCTATTATATAGTTGGTGTCAGAATTATTCGCCTCTTCTGAATATTCATGGAAAATCTGTAAGAACTTACAAACATTCGAATTTCCTTGGAAATTACACATACAACAGGTACACTACGTGCGTTTCTCTTGATCTGCAGATAGTATAGGTGAGAAACTAATAGTTACAGAGCGCCATTGATCCTATGTCTACGCTATCATATATATATATATATATATATATATTATAAAATAATAAAATTCGAAGGCAATACAATACGTAAAAAATAAAGACAAAAAGATGTCTTTTTGTCTTTATTTTTTACGCATTGTATTGCCTTCGAATTTTATTATTTTATAACATACTTAACAATGCTTCAAGCAAATTACCAATTACTTTATATAATATATATATATATATATATATATATATATATATATATATATATATATATATATGGGAGTAAATATGGAAATTAAATCCGACAATATAAAGAAAATTTTTAAAAAAAAGATTTTCATCTCCTGTCACTATAAAAACATCATCATTTTCTTCACCCAAGAGACATCCTGATGAAGGTTCAATGTAACCGAAATGTTTAAACATCGATAATTAAATTCATCCCATTTTCGGAACACTTGTTTTTTCAAATTTTTCTTTAATATATATATATAATATATATATATATATATATATATATATATATATAACTTTTCGTTCTCCGCCTATTCACGTTCATCCATGCGTCATCATATGATCTTCACCTTTCATTTTTGCACATGCATTGATCACGTCATTGGCTTTCGTAAACAAACGCGCCTATAAAAATTAAACGGTTAATAACATCATATTCACACATTCACTATACACTTAGCATCTTTCATTTTGTCCCTCACATAAACATTACTTAACTGTGTCCTGAAGATGGTACAATATACTGAAATGCTTAACTATTGACACATAGAATTGTTTCCCCCAATCATAACATCCTGTGTTTGTTATATTTTTAAAATATTTTCTTCTCATATATATATATATATATATATATAATATATATACATGGTGTGTCAAAAGAATTTCGTGATTTTTTGTTCTTTTTAACTCACCTTGTATTCTGAAATATCTAACGTTCAATTCATTGTTCATTTCTATCTTGGTAAATACAGCTTCAAACTTGGAACTTTCATACACCTTGTGTCATACCCTGTATTAAGAAAACAATTAACGTTCTATTTATTGTTCATTTCTATTTTGGTGAATACAGCTTCATTCTCGATACTTTTATGACACACTTATTATATATATATATATATATATAATATATATATAACTTAGGTATATATGTGTGTGCGTCTGTGTGTGTGTGTGTGCGTGTGTGTGCGTGTGTGTGTGTGTGTGTGTGAGTTATAATTCCCATGAAGGGGGTGAATAATTTTGAAGTATACCCGTTGTGTTAATTTAACTCTTGCCTACCATATTTCCACCATGGCTGTACCAAATTTTCTTGTTTTTTTTTTACTTATATGATGGGATATTTCAGAGTTCACGATCTATTCACTTCATGATTCAATTTAATCAAATGAAGTCATATCATTTTTGTACCGTGGGACCTTCTGATGAATTATAAAGAAGTAACCATCAGTTTTTGTGTTTTGCTTTGATGTTGTGGGAGAACCGCTGTGAGCTGCTTAAGGTTAACAAAGAGTAAAAAAAAATATTGGGTATCTTTTTACAAAAGAAAAACGAAAAAAAATGTAAATAACTATGTTTTGATAATTCTTTAAAAAGATGTGAAGAAGAAGAAGAAGAAGAAGAAGAAGAAGAAGAAGAAGAAGAAGAAGAAGAAGAAGAAGAAATGGGTGAGGTATCAGCAGGGATACAGTGGCTTGTGAGTTCAAAGTGGTGCGTTCAGGGTAATTGAAAGTCTGGTGTGGAGGAATAGGCTGGACAGTATGTTTTTGATGTTTCTGTATATATATATATATATATATATATATATATATATATATATATATGTATATATATATATATATTAAGTGGTCAAACAATGTGTTTGAAATGGCGAAGGCCGAAAATTTTTGGGAGATTATATGCTTAATTAAAGTAATACCTAATTTGGTAATTAATTAATTATTATTAAACGAATTAGGCGTGCATATCGGTTTAAATGTAAAGCGTAAACAAATCGAGGAAAAGTCAATCTCTGTATGTACATTTCAGCCTATTAGGCCTCATCAGCAGAGCTATAGACAGGGCAGTACTTTGTGCGTGATTCGAACCCTACCTGTCAGACTGACAGGCGGACATTCTAACCATTACACTAGCTGGCTTCCCCAGAATTTCTCGTTTATTTTAAACTGATGTGTATATCACAAATTAAGCACATAATCTCCCAAATATATATATATATATATATATATAATATATATATATATATGCATGTTCTGTCTGTCTGTCTGTCTGTCTGGCTCTCTCCTCTCTTCTCTCTCTCTCTCTCTCTTCTCTCTCTCTCTCTCTCTCTCTCTCTCTGTGTGTGTGTGTGGTGTGGTGTGTGTGTGTGTGTGTGTGTGTTGCATATGCGTGTTGTATATGTGTGTCTGTCTGTGGTCTGTGTACGCGTGCATGTTCATTGTTGACTTTGCATTATGAGATCTGTTTGCATTAATCTATTGACTGATGTGTTTTGCCTTTGTCATCTCTCACCCACTACCCCACCCGCTTCAAACCCGCACCCCCTCACCCCCTCACCCCCACCCACCCAGTGGTGCATATTTCTAATCAGATTTAAACTTCGGGGGAATATTAAAGCAAGGGACCGATGATTGATTTCCATCCCAGTTATGATTAACGAGTTTCACAAAACACTATCGAACCGCGATGAGATGATTATGGAAATGGAGATATTTAACATAATCTGATATTTACACGAGACGTTGACACGTTTTAAAAAAGAATAAATAAAAACTCTATGAGCCATTAAGAATTATAGAACATAAGTATATATACATATACATAGTATATATATGTATATATATATATATATATATATATATATATGTGTATATATGTATTCTATCTATCTATCTAATATATACAGATATAAGTATATTATACATATACATAGTATATATATGCATATATTATATATATATATATATATATAATAATATATATGTATGTATATATGTATTCTATCTATCTATATATATACAATAAGAAATGTAGTAGGTCTCTGACTATGCCTGTGAAGTCCCGGTTTCGATTCCTGTCGGAGGGGAGTCGTTAGTATACATCGCTGAAGAGACTTAATAAAGTCGAAACAGTCTGTACGGTGTTCTGCATAGCGAGCCATCTTTGCGGGAATTTACTTGTCAAGATTATTTTCTATAATTATCGAATTTTATGCGATACATGCATTTATATAATTGCCTTCAAGCAAAAATATAAATAATAATAATAATAATATATATATAATATATATATATATATATATTATATATATATATTACATAAATATATATATATATATACATACAATGTAACATGTAGTATATATATATGCCACAAGAGGAATACTTAAAAAAGATTCAGGATAAAGCTCTAACCGCATCAGCGTGGATATGGCAGTCCTATATTGTTACATCAAACCGACAAAGTTTGGTGGTATCGTGAGATACTGCTGGGGCGCTCTGGGTTAGTGGTAATGAGGCTTCGGTCCCGGAACCATGCCTGAACCCAGAGTTATCATCTGATGAAGGCTTTGTTGGTTGCAATGCTACTGTGTAAATAGCAGTCATTGTATGAAGATTATTTATATATATATATATATATATATATATGTGTGTGTGTGTGTGTGTGTGTGTGTGTTGAAAAATAAATAAAGGAAAGAAAGTATAGAATGGATAAAATAGGATATTTTAATCAATTTTACTTACACGTGTTTCGGTCAGGAACACGTGTAAGTAAAATTGATAAAAAATATCCTATTTTATCTATTCTACACTTTCTTTCCTTTATTTATTTTTTAGACATACCGTCGGATTCACTTCCAGTTTCATTTTACATATATATATATATATATATATATATATATATGTGTGTGTGTGTGTGTGTGTGTGTGTGTGTGGTGTGCAATAAAAAAAATGTAGTAATAAAAATGTGGAAGTCAGTAACACCTAAAAAAAAACAAACACATAATAATCTTCGAACGTAATTGAAAATTCAACAGCCAATTAAATGTACTGGGCTTTTTGAAGTATGAAAGAATGATGAAACAAAAGATAATATAGAGTGGTTTATTTGGAAGTAAGTAGTACTCAATACCATGAATGGAGCATGAATACCTATGTTAGGCTTGCGTGGACATTGGCCCCTGGTTATTGTCAGTTTCTAACCTATGCGATCTTCAAAATAAGCACTTGAGTCTATGTCCACGCTACTCTAATTCATATATATATATATATATGTGTGTGTGTGTGTTGTGTGTGCGTGTGTGTGTGTGTGTGTGTGCATATGTACTAGGTATGTCAGAAAAGTTCCAGGACTCACAAAAAATATTTCAAGTTATCCAAACTACAAACTACAAGTTATCCACTTCAAAGTAATCCCCCTGGGGTTTAGATGCACTTTCACAGCCTTCTCTGCCACGCTTGCATGCACTCCTGGAAGGATTCTTCCGGGATTCTCCATAGCTCTGTTGTTACGGAATTTTTTATGTTGTGCACATCCTCAAAACGGGTTCCCTTGATGACCATCTTTAACTTGGGAAAGAGGAAAAGTCACATGGAACCAGGTCGGGCGAGTAGGGAGGAAGAATGCGGCGATCAACATGACTTTGACTTTGGACTTCAACCGTCTTGCATTCTTCGGCCTTGGCTAATTCGGGGTCTTCCATTGAAGGCTCTGGCATTTGGTCCCTGGGTCGTACTCGAAGATCCATGACTCTTCACCGGTGATGACTCTCCCTAACAAGTCTGGTTTGGTTTCAAGACGCTTGAGGATGTCCTGACACACATCATTCAGCAGTTTCGGCACCATATTTGTGCAGACTTTTCGCATGTTCAAATCTTCAGTGATAATCTTCAGGACGCTGGCTCTATTCATACCCATTTGCGATCAGTCGAACGATCCCTACGCACCATATGCCTGGTGCACTCAATTTTAGCCTCAGTCCTGGTCGTTGAAGGCCTTTCACTCCTGGGATAGTCTTCAACGTCTTCGCGTCCCTCTTTAAACCTCTTGCAGCACTCAAAAACACGTGACATCGTCTCATCTCCATACACTTGCTGCTGCAATATCAGTGTTTCTGACGGAGTTTTCCTCAACTGGACCAGAAACGTCAAGTTTGTTCATTGCTTGATGACCTGAAACAGAGGATATGTATATAAAAGCATGCGGAGAAAGTTCAATGGCTGTTGAAAGCTGAGATCACAGTTACAAACTACAGAAGAAATAGTTTGAAGGGGAAAACTAGTAGTTAGTAGTTTGGTTTTGAAATAGATCTCTTGTAACACTAGTCCTGGAACTTTTTTTGACATGCCTCGTATAGTATCCCCCTTATAAAGATGTTTTGTAATTGATTTTATTTGTAATTTGTTTTATTGGAACATTTAGTGGTACTCTGGATATCTAGTAAACACTCTATATTCCAAGACCAATATTAGTAGTAGCATATCAATCAGCATTTTTAAAGACGAACACAAAAGTAGACAAAGCAATAAGATAATAAGAATAAACTAATAATACCCATCAAACAATGCCTCTCTCAAAAGATACAAAACGCCCTGCCATTCGGGCTTAGAATACGATGGCTGGGTATCCTGCAAAGGAGTAAGTCCCGCCTAAAAAATGGGGTGTCCTGGATAGATAGATAGATAGATAGATAGATAGAACATTATATACTCTGAAAATAGATAGATAGATAGAGAGAGAGAGAGAGAGAGAGAGAGAGAGAGAGAGAGGAGAGAGAGAGAGAGAGAGAGAGATTTATGTGGTTTTTTGTGAAAAGAGAAAGAGAAAGAGGGCGAGAGATAGAAGATATTTGGTTTGGTTTGTTTTACGGCATATCAACCTCGGTGGGTCATTAAATGCCGAAAATGTTTTGAAATGAATTCATTCTTAATGGATACTCAATTTTTTTATTAGCACGTTTTAATACTTAACCAATAGATGGGACCCTAATTGGTACAACCATTCCATGTCAGAGTGGACTAGAGAACAATGGTGATGAAGGTATGCTCCATATTCCCCATACCTCTAGAACTGGAACCTCACCATCAGAGTTTAACGTCATGCTCCCAGGACATGAAGACGCTCAGGCATTGCCTTCTAGCACCTATATAATAAAACGGGTAATTAGGATTGGAGCAATCATATAGGTGCTAGGGCTTGACATGACCAGCTGATTGATAGGAGGGTGTCTCTGAGCGCCCGTCTAGCCTAAGTAAGGGTCTAAGTGAATTTGCATGTCATGGACTTCTCATCCACCCCGCATTGCGTCCTTAAGCATCCCGATTCGACATCCATGACCAACAGGTGGCCTCATTGAAGGGGTCTTACCCTCTGCAGAGGTGCCGTCGGCGTATTCTACAAGCACATTCGACACGGTGGAGATAAAATAATAATACTTTTTTGATAGATAGATAGATAGATAGATAGATAGATATAGACAGAATAATATATATATATATATATATATATATATATATATATATATATATATATATATATATATAATACAGAGAGAGAGAGAGAGAGAGAGAGAGAGAAATTTTTACGTGTCCAATTTTGATGTGTGAACTGTTATTTTCTCAAATTGAAACAGAAATCCTTAGGGACATTTAGTAATAAAACTAATTCATTTTTAGATTGAAGAAAACCCCCAGCTATTTAGATTGGTTATTCCCGTGGTGTTAAGGTGTGTTGCCTCTTCTTCGGCCTCAGCCCTTTTTCTACAGATAGTGTGGAGCGAGACAAACAGGGGGCGACTTTGGTTTGGAGGGTGGGATTACAACTATTCGGCAGCTGCCCCATTAATGCACGCAGGACGCCAACTTGAGAGTAGTCACCTAGAGTAAAACTAATTTAGGCCTTATCTAATTGGACGTGCATGTGACCCCTTGTCTAACTTACTATGAGTCACACGCTGTATAGGGGAGGGCTGTTGAATAGAGAGATAGAGACCTTTAGTGATATTTAACTTTGCCTACTTTAAACTGCTCGCATCGATTCTCCCAACACTGTGATCCTACCGTAGCATAGTACAAAAACTGATGTTTAGTTAATTATAATTATATTGATTACAATAAAAATAGAACTTTTTTGAATAGAATGAGTTCTGAGGGGAATAGATAGTGAATTCTAAAACATCATACAGATAAAAAAAAAAGTGTTACAATCTTTTGGGCCATCCTGTAGGCCTTAAGCCCGAGCGCTTGTCCAGTGGAATTGGATCCTTGGTAAAGAGTCCTGAGTATTGGTAATCGTCTGGTAATCCTGAGTATTGTAAGTCCCTCCTCTATGAGTGCAATTAGAATTATGGCCAGTGTGGGGGTTTAAGTAGTGTATCAGCCACGCTGTATGTTTGGTGATTGGCGAAGTAATAAACCATGTGACTTAGGCTAGTCTATAAATTCAGGTGGGCAATTGGAGCACACCTTATATACACAAAAATATTCCAACAAAAAGTACCAAGGAAATGTGTTAGAGCCACGGGGGAAATTTGGTAGGCAAAGATTTAAATCCTCATTGAATGTCTTATACTTCTTTTCTTGTTTCTATTAAGCTAAAAATTATTAAATCATTAGTCACAAAGTTCATTATTAAATATTTGGATCTGATTTTGCAATGTTTACCAACCATAAATTATTGGTTACTTCTTAGTGCAAATTTTTTCAACCGGTGTGCCGCGGCACACTAGTGTGCCGTGAATCTTCCGTAGGTGTGCCCGTGAGTGTTGATCATCCTCTTATATTTTTATTCCATTACTTTAATATTTTTGTTTTAATTTTATATTTTTGTTTTAATTAAATATTTTTTTGTTTTAATTAAACATTTGTTGTACTTTTAGAACAGAGTTTTTCAACTCTTAGAAAGAGTTATTTTTACATGATTAATATTTTGTGAAAATTTATATTTTTTACTCTATTTAATATTTTTTTTATTTTACTTTAACATTGAAGTATTTTACTTTAATATAGTTTTTGTTTTTATTATTTTAATATTTTTACACAACGGTTAAAAAACGTTGTCTTCGAAACTGTTATTTCTACTCAAGTAATTTCTTTGTGAAAATGTATACCTTTTATTCTATTGTATACTGATGGTTTACCTCGATCAATTTATTGTCCAGCTCACTGTGTCATGAGATGAAAAAGGTTAAAAAAAACTCTGCCTTAGAGTATCTGTGTTTACAATAAGAGAATGGGATGCAATGCTATAATTACATTTTCAGTTTTAAAGTTACTGACATTGTACTAATAAAAAATTACTGTATTATCTATATATAAATTTACATACACCTACATACGTATATATACACATAGACATACATATATGTACATTCATACATATATGTACACGTACATGCATACATATATATACATACACACACACACACACAACATATATATATATATATATATATATATATATATATATATATATACATATATATATATCCCACAGTTAATACAATATAAACTAGAATCCCTTCCCAGAATGCTCTACAAACTAAACCATTCTTCCCATGATGCAACACACAAGTGTATATAGAGAGAAATACTTGGTTTGAAAATCACATAGTCAAAAAACTGACAGCTACCTAGCGCCGTTGACTTTATGTTTTCGCTACTTTAACTCACGCACACGCACACACACACACACACACACACACACACACACACTCACATACACACAAATATATATATATATATATATATCAAACCAGGCAAAATTCACAGACACACATACACACACACACACACACACACACACACACATATATAATATATATATATATATATATATATATATATATATATATCAAACCAAGCAAACGTATTAAATTTCGGGGTTGAATAACCTATAAGGAGTTGATATGCCGTTAAACAAAACATACTAAATTTTGGCATTAAGTAACTCATAAAGGTTGATATGCAGTTAAACAAATAAACAAAACCAGACAAATGTATCAAAATTCAGCCTCAAATAATCCATAAGTGGTTGATATTCTTTAAGCATATAACCCATACGAAACCAGAAAACTTATTAAATCTTGACATTAGATAACCCATAAGTAGTTGATATGCCGTTAAACAAATAGACTAAAAAAAACAAAGGAAATTATTAAATTTCGACATTGAATAACCCATAAGGAGTTGTTTATTTTTTTAAATCAACCAAACCAGACCAGAGCAACGAATTAAATCGGGCTTAAATAACCCATGAGGCGTTGATGTGCCGTTAGACAAATAAACCAAACCAAGATATTGCTTTTATTAAATTTTGTTGTACTTTTTATAGACATTTTATTTAGAAACTTTTTTTCGATAGCTGTAAAGAAAAACTCAAGGCCAGCGAATGCTGTCGATTTAAGTGGCCGTTTTAGAAGTAAACAACCGACATGATCTAAATCGAAATGAAACTCTCTTTAGACCTCAGCACTAATGAAATTATTACGGGTCGTCAACTTGTAATCTAATTTGATATACAGAGGTTTCAGCAGGTTTTCTCATTATCAAAAGGTGAACGTTTAATAATTTCCTTTGGTGATATTTATAAAACTTTCTCTATTGAATCTGGAAATCTCATTTTAGAGTCTTTTCTTTCTTTTACTTCCTTTGAATCATTTCCTTCCTTCTTCAACCAGAAACAGATTGACAATGGATACCGTTTTCTTTTTCTTTCTTTTTTTTTTGGGGGGGGTGAATAGCAATCGCAATTAAAGGGAAATGACCACAGTTTTCCACGTGCGTTCAATTTCACTTCTTCTTCTTCTTTCTTTTCTTCTTCTTCTTCTTCTTCTTCTTCTTCTTCTTCTTCTTCTTCTTCTTGTCTACGTAATGTTCTTCTTCTTCTTGTTCTTCTTCTTGTCTACGTAATTTTTTCTTCTTCTTGTTTCAACGCTTCTTCTTCTTCTTCTTGTTCTTCTTCTTCTTCTTCTTCTTCTTCTTCTCTACGTAATTTTCTTCTTCTCTACGTAATTCTTCTTCTTCTTCTTCTTCTTCTTCTTCTTCTTCTTCTTCTTCTTGTCTACGTAATGTTCTTCTTCCTTTTTCTTCTTCTTGTCTACGTATTTTTCTTCTTCTTCTTGTTTCAACGCTTCTTCTTCTTCTTCTTCTTCTTCTTCTTCTTCTTCTTCTTCTTCTTCTTCTTCTCTACGTAATTTTCTTCTTCTTCTTCTACTTCTTTTTCTTCTTCTTCTTCCCTTTCTCATTCTTCTTCTTCTTCCCTTTCCCTTTCTCATTCTTCTTCTTCTTCGTCTTCTTCTTCATTCTCTTTAAAGTGGATGTGAATTAATTCCTTTATCCAATCAAGTTAAAATGTAATTAAGTTGCATCAAGAAAGATAATTCAATCGAATCTTAACGCATCATTACACATGTGTATATTCGTGTATGTTCTTCTATAATGCACATTGCATATTGCACATTCCACATTAGCATCTGGAGGACATTCAAGTAAATTTTAAAAATTTCAAAAATTATATTTTCTAGGCACAAAATCGTTTTCATCTACAAATAGAATTACAAGGGCCTGACAATGTTTTTTTCGATATTATTTGCGGGAAATTTTTAAACGAGGCTTGATATGAATAATTTTTATTTTTCGATCAACTGGCCTCATCTTTATTGAGGTATGTAAAATCTCAACGTTTCGGCTGCTGTATCCTCCGACATTCCTCCTGTTCCTGCGTTCCTGTGTATCCGAGCATAGCAATGATCCAACCTGGGAAATCTTTTTATAGTTTGGCTGTTGATCAAACTAGGCGGAAAATAATTGGATTTAGCCTTTTCAATGACTGTTTACCATATTCAGTTGATGTCTATATTTGATCTACGAGGGAGACTTTCGTACCGATTTTTGAGAAATCAAAATTATACACATCAAACCATATCTAAAGAAATTGAGACAAACCGAAGTCCTCATCGTAGACCAAATATAGAGATGAACAAAATATGGGGGACCAGTCACGGAAAAGGTTAAATCAAATTGTTTTTACGCCTTGTTTAATCAAAAGCCAAACTATTCAAAATGATTTCCTATGTTAGGCCATTTCTATACTCGGATACACAGGAAACACCCGAGGAAGGCCGGATAATATAGCGACCGAAATTTTGTAATTTTACACACACATTAGTATGGCCGGGTTAGCTCGGTCGGTTCGGCTAGAAACCACAAGGTTCCTAGTTCGATACCGGTCCTCGCCAACTCAGCGTATGAGTAGCACAGGGATCTGTGCGGTAAAGCAAGGAGCTGATGGTAGGTGTGGCGCTCCATCTCAGACGCTAAAATAATCTCCTTGGTCTAGCGCAAGCGAAAAGGGGATAGACTCCCCCGCTGATTGGCTGATACCGACTTTAGGACGCCCCGACGACTTTACTTACTTTACTTACATACCACAATAAAGGTGAGGACAACATTCCGAAAAATCACAATTATAAATATTTTTTCGACAAAAATTAAACTAAATATAATTTTCTACTGCTGTGAAATGTTTGTGTAGTTCATGAGTGGTTATCCATTAAAGACATTTTTTCTTGTATTATATATTATATTATATAAGTTTAGAGGCGCGTGTTGTAATGGCTATCGTCATATGAAATGGGTTTGGCGACCAGGGTTCAAATCCTTGACGAGGCTGTTTGCATTTCACATAGTGCTAATACACGTGGGAAAGATATGCATCCAACTATTCTCCTTATGGGTAAATAGTAAGGCAGACTGAGGTTAGGCAACTAGTCTAGAAGGAAAACTCTTAATCCATACCTGTTAAACTCCGTTTAAAAAAGGTTTACTTTGTGTCTACTCGTGGGAATGGGTTAGGTAAATATATACTGTGGTAATTGTGGTTAACACTGGGCAGTGTGAAGGTGTTATTGAAAGGCGAGGGGTCAAGGCTCAATCCTGACTATTTTGGAAGGGCATCATTTCTACGTAACATGAAATGAAAACGAAAAACTCTCTGTGTAACAATTATAGATTTACTGGTCTTGAAAAAAAAAACTTTCAGCTTCAAACGCACAGTGCGTACCGGTCTCAGTCACGGTTTGGAAAAGATAAAATGACATTAGCTACCATTGTCACTTTCCTAAGTTTATTTGCATTGATGAAAATTTGAAATGTGTAACATATTTCTATCGCACTAGCTCAGTCGGTAGAGCGTTCGGCTAGAAACCACAATAGTTCGATACCCGCCCTCGCTAACTCAGCGTTATGAGTATCTGTGCGGTAAAGTAAGGAGTGATGGTAGGTGTGGCGCTCCACCTCAAACGCTAAAATAATCTCCTTGGTCGAGCGCTAGTGAAAAGGGGATAGACTCCCTCGCTGCATGGCTGATAACGACATTAGGCCGCCCCGACGACTTTACTTTACTTATATATATATATATATATATTAATAAGTCACGCCTCTTCAGTGTAGCTAGACACAACTATCCTTAGGCTAGAGTCGAACTATATATATATATATATATATATATATATATATATATATATATATATATTATATATACGTGTGTGTGTGTATGTGTGTGTTCTAGCTCTCACCGTAGAAGTTTCACAGAATATATATATGAATATAAGCAATGAATAGCCTTATCAGATAAATCATTGTCGGTTTCTATTTCTATTTGAAATTTTCAAGAATTGAAAAGGCAAATAGTTTATAAAAACAAATAAAATAAAATCCTACAATAAAACAAGACAAACTTGAAAGAACAAAATTCGGTCTTGTGAAGTATGTCTCTCACCTTTGACGGTAAAAATATTTATCTTATTTTTGAGTTAAAAACAAAGTTCACTTTTTGGGTGGGTGGTCTGATTTGGAAAAAGATAATTTTTGCCTTTTCGTGAGACGATCAGCATTGATAACAACACTATCAATACCAAAAATAATTATAAAAGCTATGCGAAAAAAAGTGTTTATTTAAAGAAAATAAAAAATGGTTATTAAATATGATTCAAGGTGAATAACAAAATATAGTGAGTCAATTTTAATTGTAATAGATCAGTTTTCTTTTTTTAATATCTGTTAATAATGGAGATTCGCTTCCGGTTTTTGTCTGTAACAAAACTTACGTCACTGTCTGCGTCACATTACCCAAAATCGTCATAATATAGAATAAATACACTCAAAATTTGAACATGCAACATTAGACAGTCCTCATTGTTTTTTTTAAAACAAGTTTTAATAAATATATGACTGGTATTATATATCTATATATAGTTTGTTTTATTTTAATACATATTTAAAGTTTACATTTCAAATTGTTTTATTTTTTAATCCTTTAATGAATTTGATGATTTTACTTACTTAGGGTACAAACTCGCTGACATTGAATTTTTAACTCCCACCTCTCAGGCAATATGTTTCAAAAATCTATTTTAACATTGCCCGGAGGGGGTTATTTTGTACTAGTAGAAATAATATGACTCGATTCTTGTTTGACGTCAAATAGTAAACTGGTCTATATATACAGAACAGTACATCACATAAGGTTATATATATATATATATATATATATATATATATTATATATGTGTGTGTGTGTTGGTGTGTGTGTGTGTGTGTGTGTGTGTGTGTGGAATTAAACAAAACAGATGTCTCCTGTTTGACGATTTTATTGATGATCTTTTCAAGCTTTCTGGCCAACTTTTTTTTATATTTGGATTGAATTCATTAATTAACTCATCTCCCCAGACAAGTCGGCTTAATGAGACTAATGTAGTATACAAATTTAAATGTCCCTTAGGAGATTGTCGTCTCCCCCAAAATGAAAATACCTACATCGGTTTTACCTCCACAACTTTGTCACGTCGTTTAACTCTTCATATGACAGATAATAGCTCCATCTCACAACATCTAAAATAACATGCATGTCCCTACTCTAATTACCGAAATATCCCAACGGAAAATACGCACATTCTGCACAAAGAAAAAAAAATAAACCAAAATTCCAAATACTAGAAGCTTTATACATCAAACAATACAAACCATCCTTAAATAAAATTATTTTCAATGCAGTACTCATATTTTAAAATGCCTATAACACTTTTCCCATCAATTCTCTTCCTTCCAGCCTCCACATACATTAATATACTTTGAAAAAAAAAGGAACACATCATCCCTGATAATGGCACTTCGAAGTGCCGAAAGTACTCGGGATATGAACTTCGGTGCACTAATCCACGAATTCCATCCAGATATATAAAAAAAAGTTGGCCAGAAAGCTTGAAAAGATCATCAATAAAATTGTTAAACCATTACTCTAACCCTCATCCTAGCGTCTCAAAAGGTTCGGGTATTTCCATGAAATGTAATGCTTTTTATACGTAAAAGTAAAGTCGACGGGGCGGCCTAAAGTCGGTATCAGCCAGTCAGCGAGGGAGTCTATCCCCTTTTCAATAGCGCTAGACTAAGGAGATTGTTTTTAGCATCTGAGGTGGAGCGCCACACCTACCATCAGCTCCTTACTTTACCGCACAGATCCCTGTGCTACTCATAATGCTGAGTTGGCGGGGACCGGTATCGAACTAGGAACCTTGTGGTTTCTAGCCGAACGCTCTACCGACTGAGCTACCAATCTAATGATATTATCTCTTGCGTGCTATTCTGCATTAGTACCAAGATTTTAAAAATGACACACTGACATTTGCCTTTACTATTAGAATTTACAGGGACGGGCTGGTCAAAAGGTACAGGGTGTCTAAAAAGACTACGGTTATGATAATTTCTGTTTACGTAATTTTTCTTACAAAATCATAACAGCTTATAGCTTAGGAGAAGGCGAAATAGTTTAAATTGCCAGGGGCGCTCAAAATCAACGTTACACCACTGCCTGTATGAGACGAAAGCTACTTCAAATATTGTGGGTGAGAAAATGTTTTAAAAAAAACCTTGCCTAAGGTCCAAACTAAATAAGACTTAATTTCAGACTACATCACCTATCCAATTAGAATTTTATGCTCATCTGACATGGTGGGAGGTCAGAAAATAAATACCTATCCAATTAAAAGTGTCCACAAGCAAAGTCACCATGGGTCTCTGTTATTTGGTAAGCAACCTGCTGTAGAATGCTGTTTAGAACAAACTTTACTACAGACTCGAGGCAGTTGTAATAAAGAAAGTGGGAAGTTTGGAAAGTTCTACTTCGGCAATGAATATCCGAATGAAGAATTCGCTGATATGTTGTTGGCCAATTAAAGTTGAGTGACGTTGAAGTCTTTTAGCACTTACCAAACCCGTCGGTCAACTGATGACAGGGAAATTATTAAAGATTTGCAAGCATCACGTTTCTATCAGATTTTTATATGACCTATCTTCTTTTTTTTTTTTTACTTATTTGCATTTGTTTGTCCATTTGATTCTTATTTTTAGAGTACAGCTATGTATTTTAGTGCACAGTGAAACATATGACTAAACTATCTATCTATCTATCTATCTATATATATATATATATATATATATATATATATATATATAATGCAACGCTCTTCTATATAAGGAATAGAGCACTCTGTGACGGTCTTTACACACAAAGCGATGTGTGTATTAAAACAGTTAAAATCCCCTTCCCATTCTGTAAGTGAAGACAACCTAATGGTTAAGGTGCCGGACTGACACCCAACCGATCGGATTTCAATTCCGGCTGTAGGTAGCTTACATAATGTCTAGCCACACTGAAGAGACTATATATATATATATATATTCATACCAGAGTTCAATTGGACACATTTCTTTAGTTTCTTTAACACACGACAAAATCCCATAAAAAAGTTCATACATATGGGGGTGCATCTCTCTCTCTCCAAATATATTTTAAATGTTCATAGTCTGTTTGTATACCTCTTTATCGTACTCAGTATACTGCATTGTATTCCTATCAATTTCACTATGTTCATATATATATATATATATATATATACGCGTACATGTATGTATAAGTTCCTATCATTTTAGTTTTTACATATATATCTCATTATATCCCAATCGATTTCACTATGTCCATACACTCTCACTTCCACTCACACACACGCGCGCGCGTGCGCACACACACACACATGTACATATACATATACACACACAAGGTACATATTCTATATATATATATATATATATATATATATATATATATATATATATATATATGCACGGGTATGTGTGCATGAATTCATATGAATTTAGTTTTTTTTATATTTATCTATCTTTATTTGTATATGTACATGCACACATACATATATATGATAAATGTATATGTGTGTGTGTATACAGATACATATACACACACCTATATATATGCACACATAAATATATAAAAATAAATATAAAAATCTATATGTGTATACAGACACATACACACATATACACACGCACATATACATACATACATATATATATATATATATATATATATATATATATATATATATATATATTCATGTTATCGGCAATCTATTTAACTATTTACCCATGTATTTTTTCGTAAAGCCAAACACCCGCTTATTTCTCTCATTTCACCTAATTAGGCTGTAAAATCACCAGGAACACATTTCCACTTGTCAAGAAGTTTGAGGGCAATTAGGATTTTGAAAAAAAATATCAATGAAAATAAAAAATAAAAAATGAAAAAGACAGCCTGGTATAGTAAACAGAAAACCTCTAAATATCTTACATCCAGAAAATACTTACTATTTTAAAAAAAGTGAAAGTATCATATTCAATGTCATGTTCTGTGTCCATTTAACCCTATTACTGCTGCGTTCGACTATAGTCGAATTTCAGCCTCCATTTCCCTTCTTAATTTATATTTTGTCACGAGAGGTTTTTCATTAATTTTACACGGAAGACAATTATATATATATATATAATATATATATATATATATATATATATATAAATTGACTTCCGTGTCAAATTGACTCTGGAATATATATATATATATATATATATATATATTATTATTATTATTATTATTATTATTATTATTTTATATTTTTGCTTGAAGGCAATAACAAGGCGTATATCGCATAAAATTCGATAATTATAGAAGATAATAATGACAAGTGAATTTCGGTAAAGAATTATTCTGTGTGTAGAACATCGTACAGACTGTTTCAACTTTATTAAGTCTCATCAGCGATGTATACTAACGATTTCCCTCCGACAGAAATCGAAACCGGGACTTCAGCAGGATAGTCAGAAACCATACTGCTTTCGGAGGGAAATCGTTAGTATACATCGCTGATGAGACTTAATAAAGTTGAAACCGTCTATACGATGTTCTACACACAGAATAATTCTTTACCGAAATTCACTTGTCATTATTATCTTCTATAATTATCGAATTTTATGAGATATACGCATTGTAATTGCCTTCAAGCAAAAATATAAATAATAATATATACTTTATTCAACAATGCTTCTAAAATAAACAAGTATCCAAATATGTTATATATATTTTTGGGAGAATATGTGCTTAATTGGAGTCGTACCTAATTTTGAAAATTAATTAATTAATAATGAATTTGGCGGGAATGCCCTATTTAAATGTATGGCTAAACAAATCGAGAAAAATCAATCTCTGTATGTACATTTCGGCCTATTAGGCCTCATCAGCAGAGCTATAGATAGGAAGACCGCCCTGTGCGTGATTTGAAACCGGACTGCCAAGCTGACAGGCCGATACCATAACCCCTACACCAAACGGACTTATTAGATTTTACGATTTGTTTAGATTGGGTTAATATTCCTCTTCTAGTGACTTTTATTACACGACGATATGATGTTGTAAACACGGTGTGTTTGGAATGGCTTTTTGCCGACAATTTTTGGGAGAATATGTGCTTAATTGGAGTCGTACCTAATTTTGAAAATTAATTAATTAATAATGATTAGGCGGCAATGCCATATTTAAATGTATGGCTAAACAAATCGAGAAAAATCAATCTCTGTATGTACATTTCGGCCTATTAGGCCTCATCAGCAGAGCTATAGATTACTAATTATAGTTAATTGCAGAAGCCAATATTGCAATATTCTTCCGCAATTAACTTTAATTAATCAATATATTGATTAATTAGGTGAAAGTAACCCTGAAGATCCTTATGAGGAAACTCGAGTAGGTTATTTCTGTACACACTGAAGTAATATATATACATGTGTGTGTGTGTGTGTGTATGTGTGTTTTATCTGTGCGTGTGTGTGTGCATGTGTGCGTGTGTGTGTGTGTGTAGTTTGGTTTATCTATGAAACAAGACTGCTCAATATCAGTGATAGAATACATATATTTAAGATAGGGTAACGTAATGAGGAAATCAACTAAATTTGGTAACTGTCAGTTTCTCACCGATATCTTTATCTCTACTCTATCCTAACTAATATACTAATATATATATATATATATATATATATATATATATATATATATATATATGTGTGTGTGTGTGAGTGTGTAGATATATAGATGTATATAAATGCATAGAGGAATTATATACAAATGGCCACGACCAGCAAATTCGGCGAAAAACGATGCGACGTGCGGAGCACTGGGCAGATGTTTCGACCTATTAGGTCTCATCAGCAGTGAATATCATGATCTTTCCCTGACAGATTGAACCAGCGACCACAGAATGCAGAGCCGAGACTCTATCCCTTGGCCACCAGCCCACGTCCCACACGAACCTCGCCATATCACCTATTTAATGGTAAACACCCAACTGCATAATCATATATGTTGTGTACAACATAACATTTCAACTATTCTCCCTCCAGCTATGGGTAAATAGTAGGACACACTTTAACATTGTTGTGGTTGTCAGTCTAGGACAAGGAAAACTTAAAACCTGTTAAACGCTGCTTAAAAATTGCCACTCCCTACTCGTGCGGAGGCTTTGGGTAAATACATGCAAAACTATTTTATCTATTTAACCCATAGATGGTACCTTAACAAGTACAACCCCTTCGGGTCAGAGTGGACCTTGGAGTAATGGGAATGATGGGGTACCCCATAGTCCCCAAAGCTCCAGGTCTGTTGGCATTTTACATAGAGCGATGTTAATACACGAATAGCAAAGGCATGGTCGGCCTCAAACAAATTATCAGTCATATGGAAGTCCGATCTCGCTTCAAGCTGAAGCGACAGTTATTCCAGGCTGTGGTTGTATCAGTGCTGCTATATGGCTGCACCACTTGGACCCTAACGAAGCGCTTTAGGAGGATAAGCTAGATGAGAGCTGCACAAGAATGCTGCGTGCAGTCTTGAACAAGTCGTGGAAACAACACCCCACAAGGATGCAGCTGTACGTTCACTTGCCCCCCCCCCCATCTCACAAACTATCCGAGTGAGACGGACAAGGCATGCAGGACACTGCTGGAGAAGCAAGGATGAACTCATAAGCGACGTTCTCTTGTAGAAGCCAAATACATGGACATGCAAGTGTGGGGCGTCCAGCAAGGACCTACATTGACCAGCTATGCGAAGATGCTGGTTGCTCCGGAGAGGACCTCCCAGGTGCAATGAATGATAGGGAAGATTGGCGAGAGATTGTCATGGATATCCATGCTGCATGCGTGACATGATGATGATGATGATGATGATGATGATGAATAACCCTGCGATAGATACGAATCCAACTATTCTACATCATGTTATGGAGTAAATAGCAGGGCAGAGAGGGCTCTTTAACATTGGTATGGCAACCGGTCTAAGTTAATGAAAACTTTGAATTCAAACTAAAGTGGGTTATTTCTCGTCAAAATTACTTTGAGAGCTACTGCACCCCGTCCGTGTTCCTTCTTCTACACTCCTCCCTCCTTATTAATCAATTAAATGATTAGTCTCAATACTTTTTGATCTGACCCCGTATACGCTCGACCATCTGTTTGCCCTTACATAAATACTCATACATATGTACGCATACGAATTCGTCCCAATATGCATAACAATGCATATACGAATATATAAATAAATATCAAGTGTATCAACTGAGGATTGCATCGATAAATAAATATCACCCTTATTGTACACACATATGCGTCGTTGTCTGTCAGTCATATTTTAAGAGATGCTATTCCTGAAAAGCGAGTCAACATTAAACATGAATAATTCAGCCAACGGTACATGAACTAAACTCACCAGTGTAACAAAGACACAATAATAAATTCTCGACAAGAAACATTAAGACGGACGCTGTGTATTAGACTGGGGTGGGGTGGGGTGGAATGCAGTGCGTGTGGAGGGGGTGGAGGCTGGGGGTGAGGTGAAGTTGAATCAACGAAACCCACTGCCGTCGCCGTCGGTCGGTCGGTCAGGCATTCATTATTCGATCAAGTGCAGTTGAGACGAAACAAAGACGTTAAGATCTTTGTACTGAATGATGTTATCATTTATGTGGCTACCGTGACCGAATTTCCGCTTCCGGAATTTGCTGTTTTGTTTGTGACGTCTTCGTGATACTCGTGTAGTGCATTGTGGGAGAATGATCAGAATATTAGCGTATGTAACATTTATAGACGATTTATAGACTTTATTAAGAATCTTGTTTTATTGGTGGTATTAAGATTGGTTTTAATTAATTTATTAAGACTTGTTTTGATATACTTTATTAAGACTATTGGATGTACCAAGACTTGTGTCAATAAATTTATTAAGACTATTGTTTTATTTGCTGTATCAAGATTTATTTTAATATATTTATTAAGACTCTTGTTTTATAGACTTTATTAAATCTTGATTTATTGGCTGTATCCAGACCTGTTTTAATGAAGTTATTAAGACTTGTTTTATTGGGTGTATCATGATTTATTTTAATACATTTATTAAGACTCTTGTTTTATAGAGTCTATTATGACTTGTTGTTGTGGGGTTTTAAGGGGTCAAAATAAGACAAACGACTTGGTAACAATATAGACAAATGTATTGAACAAAAGAGTAGAAATTTACAGCAAAGAAAGTGAAGATTGCGTCCGACCAATATAGTTACGAGCTGACTCGCAATTGCTTCCTCAAGCCACAATTGTTCCTATTACTTATAGTAGCCGTCGGCGCATTCCATTATTGTCAATAGGTTATATCACCTATAACACTTATTTTAAAGGTTGTATAAATACTCCTGTTTGAAAGCATTTATTAAGACCCGTTTTATACACTCTATCAATATACATGTGTGTGTGTGTGTGTGTAATGGTTAGAGTCGTAGGCAGTGGATACGGCGACTCAAGTTCAAAATCTGAACGAGGCTGTTCGTATTTCACGTAACACTAACACTCATTGGAAACTATTAATCCAATATTCTCCCTCTATCTATGGGTAAATAGTAGGCAGACAGGGTTCTTTAACATTGACATTACAAACGGCCTCGGAGAAGGAAAACTCTGAATACAAACCTGTTAAACACAGCTAAAAAATTACCATGTCATAGCCTGATTGTGCTGAGTGGTTGGTTAAATATATACGGAGTGATTGAAATGTAACTCCCTATTTTAAATTATTTATACTTTTTTATATGCAGTTACATTTTTCTCAATTCTTTAATGTATGTTCTTTAATATATGGCAATCAAATTTGTGTTGTGCAAGATAGTTCTCCTCTACTCGTGTTTGTGAATGACTGAATCGCCATTTTCCTGGGAAATGGGTGGGTAGACGTGTTCCGAATGAGTGGCCAGCCAGAAGCCCTGATTTTAACACCCTGTGACTTTTTCCTTTGTGGTTGGTTTAAGGAGCAAGTCTACTTTAAGAAAGCAACAACTTTGAAAGAACTTGAAGAACGGATACGAGAATTTATTTCTGGCATTCTTACAAGAGTTTCTGGGAAGATCTGTTGATGCGATTCCCCAGCGGCTTAAGAGGCTGGAGGCAAATGCTAGTGCCCATATAATTTTGAATAAAACTCCCTTTTATGTGTGTTCTTCTCATATTCATTTTTTGTAAAAAATACTGATTCAGAAATAAATTATAAGATTTTTTAAATAGAGAAGAGGGTTACTTTACAATTGTTGTATACTCTTCTTTTTACTTTCTTACTTCTATTCTTCTTCTATTCATTTTTTCTATATTACGTTCTTCTTCTAGCGTCTGGACTTCGTCTTGGGGACTTCGTGTCTGGTCTTCCATTGGGGATTTCTCTTTATCAGAAGCCCTGTGTCATTGGTAGTTTTTAGATAATAACACAAGACTTCGATTTAACTTAGATCATATTTTATTTCGAAATCCCCACCAGACTACCTGCGCAGATTGAGTCGGCAGCGTGCATAACACGACTTACCACCGTCGTGGTTTTGGCCGATCTGACTAAAAATCTCTTTCTAATCTAAACCGGAAGAGGGTCTTCTCCACCAATTCTCACGGTATCCACCGTGAGGAGGATAATGACTGAGGTCAAGCCTTGTCATTCAATCCTTCAAGGCCGCCGGCTGAACTTATAACAGCCATTTTGGTTTCTACACTACTGTACATAAGTATTAGGAATCTAATAATTATGTAACACAATAACACTGTATATAAACCTGTCCTTAACATATAGTCTGTGCGGTTCGACTCAAAAATCCGCACGAAATTGTGTCACCAAAACACCTAATTCTTACCATTTTGAACAGATTTCTGTTTAGTCTGCAATATACATTAACAAAACTTCCGCTTCTTATTCCAAATGAGTTTAGCTGAATTGCATATTCGGCTGGCAAAACTGCTTATTAAAAAAAGAAAGAAAACTGTTTCGTAGAAAAAATAAAATTGAAATTGAATAACTAAGCTTTATTTTACACTTTCAGTCTTTTTCTTTCTTTTTTGCTTCTTTCTTTTTTTTTTATTCTATTGATAACCCATTTTTTAGATTTTTT
>CM042150.1:110953451-110955951 GCA_023376005.1 Doryteuthis pealeii | reverse complement strand
AGAGGTTGCACATGGAAAGACTTGGACATGGTTAAGAAAAAGGAAACCTCAAAAGAGAAACAGAATCATTAATAATTGCTGCACAAAATAATGTCATAAGGACAAACTATATCAAAGCGAAAATTGATAAGACCCAACAAAATAGTAAATGTAGACTTTGTGGTAATAGAGATGGGACTGTAAACCATATAACTCTGCGAATGTAGCAAACTAGCACAATGAGAATACAAAATTAGACATGACTGGGTTGGGAAGGTGATCCACTGGGAATTATGCAAAAAATGTAAGTTTGACCATACAACAAAATGGTATATGCATAAACCAGAATCTGTTCTTGAGAACGAAACACATACAATTCTCTGGGACTTTGAAATAAAAATGGATCACCTTATCCCAGCAGGAAGACCAGACCTAGTGTTGATAAACAAAAAAGAAAGAACTTGTCAACTAGTGGATTTTGCAGTGCCAGCAGATCACAGGGTGAAGCTGAAGGAAAATGAAAAAATGGACAAATATCTGGACCTTGCCAGAGAACTGAAAAAATTATGGAATATGAAAGTCAAAGTAATACCAATTGTAGTTGGTGCACTTGGAACAGTCCCAAAAGGATTGGAAAAGGGTCTGGAAAGTTTGGGAATCAGAGGAAGGATTGAAACCATCAGAACACTGCACTGCTACAATCTGCCAAATACTCAGAAGAGTCCTGGGGACCTGAGGAGACTTGCTGTCACTCAGACTCCAGTAAAAGACCATCAGCTAATGCTGATGTGAAAACTCAAAAGGAGTAAATAATAATAATAATAATAATAATAATAATAATAATAATAATAATAATAATAATAATAATAATAATAATATCTCAGAAGAACAATAAAACTTCATCATACAGGTAAAAATACACAGAAAGTTTAGTACTCCCGTGAGGGTAATTTCGTAGGCAAATAGTTAGTTCCAAGGCATTCTTGTAGAATAACAGTAGTAATACTATTTACGAGGACGATGGGTTTCATAACTTTCCCAAGGGTATTAGTCTGAAGGTGAACGTAATAACGCGTCTGGAGTTCGAACTCGCTTACTCCCTCTGAAGGAAAGATTCTGAATGTTTAAAAAAATTTTTCACCCTTAATTTTCCGTAAGAAAAGGTAAATAAATATATAAATGTGATATATCAGTAATATATTAAAAAAGTTGATTTAAAAAGGATTAAATAAAACAAATTAATAACGGATAAAACAAGATAAAAAGCAAACAATAACAACTGCTGGAGTTTTTAGTATGTAAGGCGTGTGGTAAATGCCTACTCCTACTTGCCGATAAACATGTGACCAACCAATTGACCAACCACTGCGGTATTCTGCTGCTGATATTATTATTTATACTGGCTGTTTTAATCTTAGCTAAGCATGACTACTTGGATCTTCTTGGACGACGGACCAAAGGATTCTATATCACAGGACTTATTCACTTACCGAAGGATTCTATATCACAGGACTTATTCACTTACCGAAGGATTCTATCACAGGACATTCACTTACCAAAGGATTCTATAACTCGGGACTTGCTTACTTATTTACTTTGGGTTCTTTGCAACTGGCCAAGGATGGCGGCCAGATACTTAACAACAACAACAACAACAACAACAACAACAACAATAATAATAATAATAATAATAATAATAATAATAATAATAATAATAATAATAATAAGAAATCTGATCAAAGGAATAATACCTGGGCTGTCCCATTATAAGATACTCAGGACCATTCTTAAAATGGACAAAAGAAGAACTCAGACAGATAGACCAAAGGACGAGAAAATTAATGCACAAGGCTCTCCCCTAGAGATGATAGAGATAGATTGTATGTGTCAAGAAAGGAAGGGGGAAGAGGTTTGCCAACATAGAGGAATGCGTAGAAACCACAATCCAACAACTTGAAGATTACACAAGGAAGAGCAAAGACAGATTACTTATGGCGACCAACAATAGTAGAAACGGCAGATGGACAAACAGAAGAACGACAAAGACTAGAAAACAAAATGGGAAAAACAATTATATGGACGCTTCAAACGACAAATAGATGAGGTTGCACATCAAAAGACTTGGACATGGTTAAGAAAGGGAAACCTCAAAAGAGAAACAGAATCACTTATAATTGCTGCACAAAATAATGCCATAAGGACAAACTACATCAAAGCGAAAATTGATAAGACCCAACAAAATAGTAAATGTAGACTTTGCGGTAATAGAGATGAGACTGTTAACCATATACTCTGCGAATGTAGCAAACTAGCACAACGAGAATACAAAACTAGACACGACTGGGTTGGGAAGGTGATCCACTGGGAATTATGCAAGAAATTAAATTTTGACCACACAACAAAATGGTATATGCATAAACCAGAATCTGTTCTTGAGAACGAAACGCACAAAATTCTCTGGGACTTTGAAATTAAAACGGATCACCTTATCCAGCAAGAAGACCAGACCTAGTGTTGATTA
>CM042150.1:110905951-110948451 GCA_023376005.1 Doryteuthis pealeii | reverse complement strand
AATGGTGTGATCAGGCTCAAACTTCGATCATTAGACCATATTAATTATATCACTGATGCCACAACTGGCCACTCCATTACTACTTACTATTGTATACCTATCTAAATTCTCAGTTGAGGTGTACGTTGTAAAATGGTTATGGTTGTATAAAAGGGACACGGCGACACGAGTTCAAATCTTGGACGAGGCTGGTTGCATTCATATATAGCGATAATACCCTTAGGAAAGGTATGCATGTAACCATTCTTCTTCCGGTTATGGGTACATAGTAGGGTAGACTGGTCTCCTTAATCTTGGTTAGGCAACCGGTCTAGGAGAAGGAAAAGTCTGAATTCAAATCCGTTTAACGCTGCTTAAAAATTGACCTTGTATCGCATCCTGCTCGTGCAAATGGGTAGGTAAATATTACCTATCTATTTGAATCTTGTCAGAACAAGACAGATTTTGTTTCTTACCTGCTAATAGTAGCTGTTTGATGGTTGGGTTGTCGGTGACTAAACTGGCATCCCCATTAGTCACGTGTCGACTTTTCTCGGGATTTAGGTGTTTCGACACCGAGAATCACTAACATCGAGCCGTCAAAGGGTGGATGAGCTCCAGGGATACCAACGGCTATCCACACCAGTAGTAGTAGGGTGGGGATGCTTACTACACAAATAAATCCTAAAATGGAGAAGACGTGACTCCTTAATCTTGGTCGCAATCCATCTTGACAAGGAAAAGTCTGTTATAAAACCTCTGCTGCCTAGCGGCTATACATTATTCAAAGGAAAGGCTAGGGGAGTAAATCCCGAAATCAAAATCGGAGATGGGGCCCCTAAGGTGGTATGATGCTGGACTTCAGCCCTAGCCAGCAACTCCTTGGACACTATCTGCATTGGGTTTTTTTGCTATTCTTTGGGCCACAGCCGCAGGATTGAGAGGGTATCTGCCTGCTGCTTGTGTGACAGCTCACACTCCATATCAAACGTTCAGGCTACGTCGTTCAACATTTTTGGACACATCACCATCGTTTCCAGTAGACGGATGGATGCCAACGCATATCTATTTGAGTATCCTCAGCTTCGTTGTTACCTTCCCTTCAAGAGTTCCTCCTTTCTACATCTGAAATATTTCCAACCACGGCGTTATGTATGTGGACCCTCCTTGGTTCCATTGTTAAATAGAAATTCGAATTCCATAAGAAAAACTATTTTCTTCCAAAATGTTTATTCTGCAATTAAATGGGTTTCAGATTTTCCAATTTCCAATTATCTGAAAAAGAAAATTTCTAATTTCACATCGATTTGGCAAAACGACAAAATAAGGCTTCAGTTGTCAGACGACGCATTTTCTTTGTATGAACGTTGAATTTCTGAAGTGAATTTAGGCTTTTGAATTGGCGCGAATGCTTGTGCATATCTGTATGCCTGCACATGCATACGTGCATCCTGAGAATGCATTGCAGGTTAACTGGTACAGCTGCATAGTGCATCGATTTATGCTTCTATGTGCATTGTCAATTCCCAGTGCGTTTATATTCAAAGAAACAACACTATGCTCATAAGCTTGCATTTATTCATATAAATTCTGTCTTTGTTGTAACGTCATATTTTTCCTTTCAAGATCGTAATGCTCGCTCGGTAGTTAAAACGAAGAGCTGCAATACAGAAGGCCGGTGGTTCGATACTGGGCGCCAGGTTACTTAAACAATTACATTATTTTACATGTGGGAGAATTGTAGATCAACATCTTATTATAATAGAGATTATCCGAATGTCTGTCTGTCTGTAACTGAAACTACGTCACCACCAACCTCACGATTCCCTTAGTTATTTACGTTATATTCTCAATGATTTTATTGAATAATCATTATCTATTTTTAACCAGCATCTTATCTATTAACATGACTCTATGAAGGTCTAGCTGTGTTAGCTTTGCCTCAAAACAGCCCATGTTATCAACGCGTCTAAAGTCCTGCAATGCATTTTATATACACTAAGAAATATAGTATGTGGTGTGGATAATTTGCATACTGGTTTCAACAAACTCGGTTTTAATGAATAATTACTTGGTTTTATAGATTGCTAATATAATTGTTTTGTTTTCAAACATGTTAAATCAATCCAATGTATAATTTCATATAGAAATCAATTAAAAAAATAAGTTGAATCTTTGTATATGCGTTCTTGTTTAGTTTCGTAAGTCTTTCTATTTTAATATATATGTATTCCTTTAAACAGAAATACTAGCGTCTGGTGGTGCATATATTTACTTGTACAAATAATTATAACATAATTTGAGATTAATATTACATTACGGTAATTGCTAACCCTAGCTTGCTAAACATCATAGCAGATGAGATGTCCCCAAACACTAATATACAGTCATTTACTAAGCTGAACATAGTTTAGCACAAGGCCACAATTGTTGGTCACCCAGTGAGAATCAACCTCACTGACAATTTGAGGAAAGATGGAATTACATATTAGATTAACATTACAGAAGTAGATGTGTAAATCCACAGACAGCAACATTAGCTTCAAAGGAAACGCACTGACTGAAAAAAAAATAGCTAAATTTATAAACTAAAGTCAACACTGAAAAATATGTAGACAGAAAAGCCGTTCACTTTCCTTTCCGATTTAAACAGCAAGTATATATAAAATGTAAGATCCCACCCTATTTAGTCTCCTGAAGAAGGTGTGTTTTAAACATACACACACACACACACACACACACACATATATATATATATATATATATATATATATATATATATTTACCAACCCCTCCGCACGAGCAGGATGTGACACAAGGTCAATTTTTTAAGCGGAGTTTAACAGGTTTGAATTCAGAGTTTTCCTTCTCCTAGACCGGTTGCCTAACCAAGGTTAAAGAGCCCAGTCTGCCCTACTATTTATCCATAGCTGGAGGGAGAGTAGGATTCATACCTTTCTAATCTAGAAAGTGAATTGCAGTATAATCATGAACTTATCTTCTTGTATATGTCTTTTTTATTTTGATGATATCTTCTACTCTGGATCTCGGTGAGTTGTCTAAAGTCTAACTGAGTATGATTTCTTTCAATTCTGCTATTTCTGTACCTTGGATCTGGGCTGTTGTTGTAGCAAGCTTCCCTGTGTTCTTTTGTGGTCTGGATCTACTAGGACCCTTTTGTGCTCTTTCTTTACTTGCGTCCGTTGTTAGTTTTTAATAACGAACACAAGACTTGACGTTGGTTTTCTCAGAGCTCTTTATTTTTCTTTAACCCAAGTAAATGGCCTCATAGGACAGATCATCATCTTGCGCCTGTCTTCTCCAAACACCAGCCCAGACTCTCAACCTTCATACTATACCTTTTACTCTTGGCACTGTTGGCTGTCCCTCGACCAATCAGAAGCCAAGGTCAGTGACTTCCACGTATCACTCACACGACTGACTAATTCTGTTTTTTTTCTTCATTATAATTTTCAATTTCACACACACACACACACACTCTCTCTCTCTCTCTCTCTCTCTCTCTCTCTCTCTCTCTCTCTCTCTCTCTCTCTCTCTCTCTCTCTCTCTCCACATTTGTGCCACACACTAAATCACCAATGACCGCCTCACCTTCATTATCATACATAATCCTGCCATTTATTAACAAGAATTATGCGGATACTAATTATAAAAATTCTCGTCGCGTTAAGACCTAAAAAAAAAAAAAAGATTATTTTCAGATTATTTCTCCTGTCTAGCAGTAGTTGCAAATTTAAAGCTGACTGTAGAAATGTAGTTTTTCAGTGATTTTCCACTGTTGTACCGTTGATTTCAAAGTCTACACAACCTTACAAAAATAATAGGCTATGCCTATTCTATATGCAACATTGTGCAATAGAATCAGATTAAGATAAGATTATAAGATTAAGTTGCATAAGATCATGACCTTACAACTGAAAGCAATGTCAACAAATTCATAGGTAAGCATGGACTGTTACTGACAAGTTAACATTCATTGGTAGCAATATCTCATCTACTGAAAGCAATGTCAAAAACTCATATGTAAACCATGCAATGCTATTGATAGGTTATCGGTCATATGGAGATCTGGTCTCTCTGATTAGATAAAACGGGGATTCTTCCAATCTGTAACCGTGTCAGTAGTATTGTATGGCTACACCATTTGACCTTTAATGAAACAACTGATGAAAAAACTAGATGGTAACGCTAAGTTCTGTTTTGAACAAATCCTGGAAGCAACAAGATCCATCATCATTATCATCATCTGAAGCTTTATCCCTAAAGGACGATGATCGTGATATTACCGCAATTTCCACTTCATGCAAACTCAGATCTTGAAATAATCTGATATTCTAGGGATGGGCATATGATTATTTTATTTAATTCGCTCTACTCTTCGTAAATCAGATCAATTTCCCCCATTGAAATAAACTGAAATGTCATTAATATATTCCCCCCCCCCCCCGCTTCAAAACACCTTAACTCTTTTGTTATTTTTTTTTATATGAAAATTAGCACTATATTTATAAGTAAGTAAAGTCGTCGCGAGCGGTATCAGCCATGCAGCGAGGGAGTCTATCCCATTTTCACTAGCGCTAGACCAAGGAGATTATTTTAGTGTCTGGGTGGAGCGCCACACCTACCATCAGCTCCTTACTTTACCGCACAGATCCCTGTGCTACTCATACGCTGAGTTGGCGAGGGCGGGTATCGAACTAGGAACCTTGTGGTTTCTAGCCGAACGCTCTACCGACTGAGCTAACCCGGCCTAATGAATTATGTGCTGTAATTTAATGTTTAATGTTTATTTTTTATAGATAACACTTTTTCTTTGGCGTGATGAATTTAGAAACTTGAATATTTTTTTAGTGAACTTATTAACATAAGCGTATGTATGTAAGCATAATGGGATGGGAAAAGCCAGTAATTCAATAGATTACGTGTAGGTAACATGGAAATCTTTTAGGGCGTGTCAGTACAATTCCACATGTCGATTTCTTACTGGCCAAGAGATTTCACGTGGTGATGTTTGGAAAAGTTGTAGTAAGAGGCGAGAGTGTAATGTTAGTTTGGAACGGGACATTGACTGATTGAGACGCAAAATGTGTGTCTCTCCCCCAAGGCATTTTGACATGGGGATCAAATAAAATAAACTCACGACAAGAAAATAAAAACGTCTTGTGTTATTATTAAGAACTATAAATGGCACAGGGCAAGATATCCTCAAGTTAATCCCAAATTGTTTCAAGACGCAAGCAGCAAAGAACGCCAACCAACTCAACAGCCAGTCAAACAATCAGGTTCTACGCTCTTGAAATAAAACAGAAATATAAGTAAGTACATTACGATTTCTAGCTTTAACACATCATCACACCCTTTTAAAACAGACCCGCTACGCTACATTTAAAGTTCGCTCGTACCTCAGATTTTATAGCAAAAAGTGACACCTCGTAATTCGGAAAACTCGTAAGTCGGGTAAGTTAAAGTAACATTATGTTTTTGTGTTAAGACGATACATGTCACATGAATTCTTTTTTGTGTTGTCCTGTGAATATGACGATTATTAATGACGAGGAACATCAGGAACAAAAAAAATGAAGAGAACTCACTGATCTGGTAATAATGAAAGATAATGATACGATAAGGGTATGAAGTTCATTCAATGCCATTTTTTTATTAGCAACTTCGGTTGAATTTGCAGTCATTCAACTAATTGTTTTCACTTTATCCTTTCCTTCTTTGGCTTCCGAAGCAAATTTAATATGATGTCCTTTTGTTGCGATTTGATTTACTGTTTTTGAAGAAGCAGAAGAATTCCCTGTACGGCGTTCACTTTGAGGAACTGTGTATGTATCGGACGCCACTTGATTCAAACTGAATCGATTCCTCTTCGATCTTTATATGGTTGCCGAGACCAATTAGGATTCTGGGAATTCTCTTGGAGAGATGCAGTAGTCGTTTAACACTGGTTCCTATTCATATTCCTCAGTCGATCTTGGATTTTGGAAGCTGATTCTTCGAGTCCAACGACGGAGAGGTAAAATAGAACTGTATTCAATCTCTAGAGATTTTTCTGCAATTTTTATCCATATTATTGGTGCCAAATATGCAGAGAGGAAGTAGGTTTTTAACACTGGTTCCTATTTATATTCCTCGGTCGATTTTGGATTTTGGAAGCTGGTGATTTTTCAATTCCAGCAACAAGGACATATATATATATATATATATATATATATATATATATATATATATATATATATATATATATATATATATATATATATATATATATATATATATATATATATATATACCAACCCCTCCGCACGAGCAGGATGTGACACAAGGTCAATTTCTTAGGAGGAGTTTAACAGGTTTGAATTCAGAGTTTTCCTTCTTCTAGACTGGTTACCTAGCCAAGGTTAAAGAGCCCAGTCTGCCCTGCTATTTACCCATAGCTGGAGGGAGAATTGGATTTATACCTTTATTATTAAATTATTAGGTATTAGGTAACAGCGCTATGTGGAATTCAAACAGCTTCGTTCAGGAATTGAACTCGGGTCAACAAGTCCATTTCTTATGACTCTATTCATTAGACCACGCGCCTCCAGCGATGAGGATATGAAATAGAACTATTCAATCTGAAGTTTATTCTGCATTTCTGGTACATACACTTGGCGCCAAAGATTCAAAATGGCTGTAGTCGTTTAACACTGGTTGCTATTCATATTCCCCGGTCGATCTGGGATCTTGAAAGCTGATTTTTCGAGTACAACGACGATGATCTAAAAGGTTGCTACATTCAGTCTCTGTGGATTCTTTTTGCAATTTTTTTGTAACATAGCATTGGCACCAGAGATTCAGGCCGTAATCGTTTAACACTGGTTCCTATTCATATTCCTTTTGGATTTTGAAACCTGATTTTTTGAGTCCAGCTACGAGGATCTAAAATAGAAGTCCATTCAATCTGTGAACTTTTTTCTGCAGTTATTTATTTTTTTTTTTTTTTTAGGGGGCCATACATTTGACGCCAAAAATTCAGAGGCAATTGCCGTTTAACATTGGTTTCTATTCATATTCTTCGGTCGATTTTAGATTTTGGAAGCTGATACTTTGATTCCAATGACAAGGATCTAAAAAAAGAACTACATCTAATCTTTATGGCATCTTTTGTACAATGTTTGGTACATTTGACACCAATGATTGTCGTATTTTATTCAATGTGATCTGCTTTTTGGCTTTGTCGTGGCTTCAGCTGGATCTGTGTTCTTCCATTCAAAACATACAGCATAATCCTGACAAAAGACAAGTGAGAATTTAGATTATCAAATTTTCAGAAATTTCATTTTATAATAATTTTCCATAATCATCTCGATATATACTGACCAAACCCGTCGCACGAGTAGGGCATGACATAAGGTCAATTTATGAACCCTAAGAGGTCTGAATACAGAGTTTTCCTTCTCCTATACTTGTTGCCTAACCAAGATTAAAGGCCCAGTCTTCACTTACTATTTAACCATATCTGGTGTGGGGGGGGGAATAGTTGGTTGCATATCTTTCCAAATGGTATTAGTGCTATGTGAAATGCAAACAGCCTCGTCCATGATTTGAACTTAGCTCAATTTCCTACGACAAAAACCATTACAACAGTAAGATAAGTAAAATATTCTCCCCGCTCACCAGGGGTCTATATGAATCGCTTCGAGATGCACTAGTTAGTTGGTTAGATTTTACGGCATGTCAACTTATGTTGGGTTATTTTATGCCGAAGACATTGTCTTATTCATTCTTAATGGGTATTCAAATTCTTTTTTGAACTCAATTTTTAAGACACATTTTAACTCATTTTTTCTATTTAACCCATGGATGGGACCCTAACAGGTACTACCACTCTGGATCAGACCTAGGTATTATAGCAATGTAGACGTACTCCAAACTCCTCTAAGATCCAGAATTGGAACTTTAGATGTAGTTGAAGAATTCCTAGTCTAGAGGTACGAACTGAACATAAACGTTATGAAATATAGTCGTACTTTTACTTTTTTATTTTTTTATTTTCTCTTTTTTTTTCTTTGTTTTTTTCTTTTTTTATTCCAACACTTCCAAGTATCGCAATTCTGGTTTTATTCTTAACGACATCCGGCAAACCTTGATTCAAACCTCGAACATTTGCCTAATTTTCGGACAATATATATTTACTAACCCCTCCGCACGAGTAGGATGCGACACAAGGTCAATTTCTTAAGCGGAATTTAACAGATTTTATTTCAGAATTTTCCTTCTCCTAGACCGGTTGCCTAACCAAGGTTAAAGAGCCCAGTCTGCTTTGCTATTTATCCATAGCTGGAGGGAGAGTAGGATTCATACCTTTCCAAAGGGTTTTAGCGCTAAGTGAAATGCAATTACCACATCCAGGATTTGAACTCGGGTCGACGAGTCCAAAGTTTCGGACAATATATTTCGGGCTGTACGTTTATTTTCCGGGCCTCCCACAGTGTCAGATTAGCATACAGCTATTTTACGTGGGGAGCCACGCACAAACCAAAGCTCGTGCGTGGTCAGTGCAAAACAATGCATGGTACCGTCAGCATTCTCCCTAAGCGGTGCCTCTTTTTAGGTAAGGCAGGTGTTGCACAAGGGACACCGCCCCCCCCCCCGCCCTAGGACCACACGATTGAGTTCTAACGCACGTATTTGGCCATAAGCCATATGTGTGACTGAGAGAGAGAGAGAGAGAGAGAGAGGGGGTGGAGAGAAGAAAGAGATAAACTAATACAGTGTTGCTTTTAGCGAGTTGGTTAGACTTACTCACTGAACAAGGCTTATAAAAAAAGTAAAGTCGTCGGGGTGGCCTAAAGTCGGTATCAGACAATCAACGAGGGAGTCTATCCCCTTTTCACTAGCGCTAGACCAAGGAGATTGTTTTTTGCGTCTGAGGTTGAGTGCCACACCTAACATCAGCTCCTTAGCACAGGGATATGTGCGGTAAAGTAACAATGCTTATACCGAGTTATAATGCATTCAATATTTTTTAAATTCTTTGTCAGTTATATCTAATTAACCTCTTGCTGTCCGGATACCTTATCAGAAGAACCTCAAGTGACCTGACGCTACGAAAAAACAATTCCTCTACTTTATCTAATATTAATATCTTAGAGTTATTTCCTGATATACACTCTATCGACCAAAAATAAGTACACTACTATCATTTTTTCGACCATGTGGCCTTTAGGCACCCCTTTTGCGATCTTGATTCATAGGGACACGTTTTTCATTTACACCGCCAAAATCCGGTTCTTTGTTAGGGGTTAGTGTTAGGGTTAGGGTTAGGGGTTAGTTTTATCATTTAAAAAAACTCTAAAATCGTCTGTTAACAAACAACCGTATTTTGGCGGTGTAAATGAAAAACACGTCCCTATGAATTGAGATCGCAAAAGGGGTGCCTAAATGTCATATGGTCTCATTTTTTTAATAAAGAAATTAGATTAGTTTTCTTTCAAAGCTAAAATAGCAGGAAATGAACAAGTTACTATATCCCGATTACCATAGGTCATACAAAACTTACACACTCTTATTTATTTAAACAAGAAAGCCAACCAGGATGCATAGCATGTCAAATACTTTTTACTGTTAAACAGTATATTTGCCTCATACCCCACTTGTATGTGCTGGGCAGAAGGCCTCGTTTTAACGTGGGCCCACCCACAAGACGAAGAAAGCCGGAAAAGAACAAAAATTGCGTCGATCCCTTCAGCATTCCCCCTCAAGGGGGCGCCTCAGGCACTGGGAAATAAACCCAGCCCTGCCCCTTTTATTCAAGGGGCAGGTATTGCCTGGGGGGATAGCCCCCTGGGATCGACGCTATTAACTTGTAAAGATCCAGGGCTTTTTACTGTTAAACATTCTAATAGAATGTGGTAATGTTGCTGTTATTAGACAACGGTTTTAAAACACGACAGATACATTTTTTTAAATTTCAATATAGATGACATTTTGTCCTTCTTAAAACAAATAAAATCATACCAAAAATATAACAATAAACTTAACATTTAGCCTATAAACTTGTCCCTTAAAGTGATTCCCGATCCATTTAGAAACGAACAACTGCAAGTTCCCTGTTGTCAAAATCAAGAAAATCCTTGAAAAAGACATAACAATAAATTTAGCCATCACTCACAATTTACCGCTTGGCATAGAATGACCCTAGATGGATTAACGTGCCGTTAAAATATATCAATCGATCAAAAGATTCCAGGGTTCTATTATTTCTCATACAGCATTCTACATTTAAAATGGATGGTTTTCTGGTTGGTTGGTTGGTTGGTTTGTTGGTTGGTTTTACGGCGTGTCAATCATTAGGTTAAATTCTGCCGAAGAACTTTTTGTTTTATTCATTATTGTTGGGTATTCAAAACATTTTAAAACACATTTTAAATCTATCTAATATATATATAGGACCCGTAGAGCTACTACCATTCCGGGTTGGGGTGGACCTGGTAGTAATGGCAATAAAGGGATACTCTATACTCCCATGAGATCCAGAACTGGAATCTCACCACTAGATACAGTTTAACGTCATACCCTTAGAGACCGTATTCTAGTACATATATAATAAAAAGGTTGGGGGTTTGCCATAAGAGAAATATGGTCGGGACAATGATATTGGTGGTAGGGCTTGACGTATACATTGATCGGAAGAGGCCTTCCAGTCCGCCCGTCTAGCCTAAGTAAAGGCCAAAGTGGAATGGTGCAGGTGATGGACTGTTCGGCCACCAGAATTACGTCCTTAAGCATCACGGGTCGTCAACGGCTAACTGGTGCTTCTATTAAAGGGATATCGTCGCCCCGAGTTCAAATCCTGGACGTGGTAATTGCATTTCATTTAGCGCTAATATCCTTGGAAAATGTATGAATCCTACTCTCCCTCCAGCTATGGGTAAATAGTAGGGCAGACTGTGCTCTTTAACCTTAGTTAGGCAACCGGTCTAGGAGAAGGAAAACTCTGAATTCAAACCTGCTGAACTCCGTTTAAGAAATTGACCTTGTGTCACATCCTGCTCGTGCGGAGGGGTTGGTAAATATATATTAAAGGGATATTATCCCTCTGTAGCGGTGAAGTGGGCGTATTCTACAATCTAGACATATAGAGCTGAAAGAAATTAGATTATTTAAAGCAAATATACCAGGATCTTGTTATTTCTCGGAAATAATTACGTAGTTAAAACGGTTATTATTAGGTAGTATTTATTGCCTACATAGATACTCTTTAACCAAAACTAAATGTCCCAAATAAGTACACGACTTCTATATATTTATGCAGTCTGATTTTTGGTTACTTTCTTATAACCACTAATCCAGGATTTGTTTTATTTCATTTGCCTTTGATAAATTGGTAGAGAGAATTTTCATTAACTTTATCTTTATGAATAAACGCTTAGAAATATTTTTTATGAAATTCATATGAATTAATAATTGGTAGAATATTAGGTAGTTTTTTGGTTTAGATAGTTTTTAAAATGATTTGAATTATATTATATATATTATATATATATATATATATATATATATATATTATATATATAATGTATACCTGCCTGTAATCCATGTATAATATATATATAATATATATATATATATATAATTGTATACGTGAATATATATAGGTAAATATATATATATATATATATATATATTATATATATATATATATAATATACGTATTATATAGTATAATATATATAATATATATATATATATATATATATATATATATATATGCATATTATCATGCAGTTATACATAGGTATGATAGTGGCTGTTAAAATAAATTAAATCCTGAATATATATTATGCATATATGTATGTATCAATATGTATATACATGCATGAATAGTTCTGTACACACACACACACACACATATATATATATATATATATATATATATATATATATATACGCATAATTCAAACATTATTAAACGTATACACACACATATAAATATACGTGTGTGTGTGTGTGTGTGTGAAACTTTCAATATTACTGTTTGTGGTATGAGGAAATTGCAAGCCCCAAAAATTCTTATCTTGAATCGCTGAGAAAGAAATCACCAAATTAGAATTTGCAAAGCACTAACCACATCGAAAATTAAATCCCCACCACCACCCCCACCACTACAAACCGCCCTGTTTCATATGGGCATGCGCAGACGCCAGTGGCTTTTTATTGCCAAAGTTTGAAAATGAATTCCACAATATATTTTCCCAATGTTCCCGCACGGAACAACATTGCCAGTTTACCGTTTCTTTCTCCTCCCAGATTTTCTAATATCTTAAACTAAAAAACAAATTCCAGCAAGGATTTCCGTCGACCGGCTAATGAAATCCATACCCGCACATACAAACCCCGATTATAAAAGAAGGTAAAAAAAAAAACTAATAAAACTACAAACATGGATTCCCTGGTGCATTTTAAGAATGGGAACGCTGAATATTATACAGGCACTATTCCTTAATAACCCCTGCGCTTCAAGCTGAAATATATATATATATATATAAATATATATATATAATTATATATATATATATATATATATTATATAGCTGTATTTTATTTGCTAATATCTTTCTATCTCTGGGTCCATCTTTATTTCTATCACTGGATTGTATATTTCATTCTTTCTTTGGCTATATCTTGCTTTCTATCACTGGTTATATCTTTCAATGTTATTTAGTTATATATTTCGCTCTATCTCAGGTTATATATTTCATACTTTTTTTATTATACCATTCATTCTATCTCTGTTTATCTTTCATCTTTTTGTTTGTATCTTTCTTTCTATTATTTCTGGTTATATCGTTCATTCTTTATTTCATTATATATTTCTTTCTATCTTTCGTTCTTTCTTTGGTTATATCTGTCCTTATATATCTAATTATACCGTTCAGTCTTTCATTCTTTGGTTATTTTTTCTTTCTGTCCCTAGTTCTACCTTTCTTTCGTTCTTTGGTTATATCTTTTTTTTATATATCTCTGGTTATATCTTTCATTTTTACTTTGGTTATATCTTTACTTCTATCTACTTATATCCTTTATTCGTTCTTTGGTTATATCTTTCTTTCTATCTCTGGTTATATTCTTCCTCTTTTCTTTGGTTATATTTTTTTCTATCTGGTTATATATTTTATTCTTTTTTTAATTAGCAATATCTTTCTTTCTATCTCTGGTTCTTTCTTTCTTTTTTCTTTAGTTATATCTTTCTTTCTATCACTATTCATATTTGCTGACAACACGGAATCCCTTGACTCTCTCTCTCTCTCTCTCTCTCTCTATATATATATATATATATATATATATATATATATATATATATAATATATATATATATATCATCATTCATCACTATCAGTCATTGCTCTTATCGCATCAAGTATCTCCACGGAGTTTATGAATAAAAATTCTTACTGGTCGGACAACACTGGTGGGTCCTTATTTGAGAGTCCATTGGATAAGGTCACCTATGTGTTCCTCTTCAGGAGGCGCGTGGTGCAATGGTTAGAGTTCTGGGAAATGGACTCGTCGACCCGAGTTCAATTCCTGGACGAAGCTATTTGCATTTCACATAGCGCTACTACCGTTGTGAAAGGTATGAATCCAATTCTCTCTCCAGCTATGGGCAAATTGCAGGGCAGACTGAGCTCTTTAACTATGGCTAGGTAACCAGTCTAGGAGAAGGAAAACTCTGAATTCAAACCTGTTAAACTCCGCTTAAGAAATTGACCTTGTGTTACATCCTGCTCGTGCGGCGGGGTTGGTAAATATATATATGTGTGTGTTCCTCTTCACCAGCAGAACAGCTTGCAGCGTCTTCTGCGGGAATTTCCAAATGGCCCAACCATAGAGTATTACTGACACGGCTACAGCTTGGAAAAATACCGTTTTATTTTTTTATCAGAGAGCTCAGATTCATATAGAATAATTAACTTTCCAGTAGCCGTATATGTCTTATCTATGTGTCTTATCTATGTTTTATAATTGAGAAAAAGTAATCTAGAATTATGCGAGAGAAACAGTATTACCAGAAATCAGAAAATATGTTGGTCCCAAATTACAAGATAAAGATAAGAAAATTTTAAAAAATAAAATAAAGTAAAAAACAAACTTGACATCTATCATAAGGGACAAAAAAACCTAAACGAAGTTCGCTCTATAAAAAAGAAATGTCAGAAAATCAATATTAATGTATTTTTCTTTCCACCTGCAAAGAATGATTAATTCTCTATGTCAGATCACTTGGAAATCTCTTGTCGTTGTGTTAGGCGTTGTGTTTTGGTGAAAGTCGAAAGGAAAAATGTCAGTGATGAAAAGATTTTTGCAGGAACGTGGGGAAAATTCCAAGTGTTATATAGAAACATGGACTCTAATCAGCTGTATATTGTAATTATTGCTTTTCTTTCTTATTCTTTCTTTTTCTTTTTTCTTCTTTTTCTTTTTTTTTTTTTTTTTTTTTTTTATGGAGGTGCGAATAAAAAGACAAAACACCAATGTCCCATGTGATATGTAAGATGTAGGTAATTTTACCTAGATTTTGTGAAGATATTATTTGATTATTCAGCACACACGCACACACATACACACACCACGTATATATATATTATATATATATATATATATATATGTGTGTGTGTGTGTGTGTGTGTGTGTGTGTGTGTGTGTTTCAGGATTCTCCTTCTCAATAGGTCAGTTAGAGCCAGCCTGCCTTACGATCTATCCACAGCTGGAGGTGTTTGATAATGCATAGGCATGTTAATTGCTCATACATTACAATTATATATATATATATATATATATATATATATATATATATATATATATATATATATATATATATTCTCAAAAAAACTTCCACAACTATATATAAGAACATTTCAAACGAATTTAACTAAAATTAGTTTTTCAGTAAATAGATGGACTCGCCACTTCTAATACACTTCTCTGCCCCGGATTATAGTGACTTTGAAAACTTCACAAGAAATTTTCTCCAGGCGATGACTTAAGGTCGAAACTAGTTTAGATAACATAAAAAGAATATTCCTTATTTGTCTTATCACTTTTTGTTCATCTATATATATATATATATATATATATATATATATATATATATATATATATATATTATATATAAGTTAAAAGAAAGGAAAATTAATCCGACAATATGAGTAAGAAAGGTGGAATGAAAACATCACACAATGCTGTTAAAGAAGAAAACAATTTATAATATAATCATAGCTGATATTGATCAATATTTCGATTTTACAAAAATCATCATCAGAGCTCATTCACTCCCGTAGTTGTTTGGGTCGGAGAGGAAAGTCAAAATGAGTTTACAAAACAAAAACCTTAATACTGCAAAAAACGAAAGACGTTACAATATTCACCAACGTGGGCATTTCGCGCCATATATATGTCGGTCACGTCACATTTCTTAACACCCATCCCCTTCCGTTTAAATTGTTTTCGCCTTGTTGCCAACATCTCAAAAATTCGCTACATTTATTGACAAAAGATATACATGGAACATGACCGACATATATATGGCGCGAAATGCCCACGTTGGTGAATATTGTAACGTCTTTCGTTTTTTGCAGTATTAAGGTTTTTGTTTTGTAAACTCATTTTGACTTTCCTCTCCGACCCAAACAACTACGGGGGTGAATGAGCTCTGATGATGATTTTTGTAAAATCGAAATATTGATCAATATCAGCTATGATTATATTATAAATTGTTTTCTTCTTTAACAGCATTGTGTGATGTTTTCATTCCACCTTTTCTTACTCATATATATATATATATATATATATTGTAGGGTGGATTATATTTGTTAGGCAATCTTGAAGTACAAATGTCTTCTACATTCGTTTCGTAAGATAGTTATATATATATATTATGAGCGATAGCAATTACAAACCTTAAATTAATTCTATACTAACAGGACCTATATATATACCACAGAATGACAATTTAATTATTATAATCATATTATATTATATATTATATATATATATATATATATAGAGAGAGAGAGAGAGAGGGGTGGAAGAAATTAGAAACTTGCATTGATCAGCTCTATATGGATACTGGATGCCGTAAGAAGGACTTCCCAGGAGCGACAACAGATAGGAACTAGTAGCTGGACGAGGAAAAATTGGATTTTTCCTTTCCCATGTGTATTAACGCAATGCAAAAATGCAACCAGCCTCGTCCAGGATTTTAACTCGGTTCACCATGTTCATTTTCTCGATTATAACCATTATATAAAAAAAAAAAAAAAAGAAAAGAAAAAAGTGTACAACAAATTTGTACCCCTAAAAATTGAATTTATAGCACTTTTCTTAAATAGAAGGTACAAAACCTTATTCTCGGGACATATCTCGGTCATGTGATCTGATCTCGTGCCAAAAGAAAACGTCTTTGATTTAATGGAGATATTTGGACACCGATTCGGATTTTGAATTTAAAAGATTATGCATATTAGGAAAGACAATGATGTTAGATATTTCTTACAGTCAGAATTTACATTGTTTCGACCCTTCATTACAAACTTCATCATTATCATCTTTATCATCATCATTGTCATCATCAAGTCCTGATAGCACGAATTCCCTTGACTCAATCTCCTCACTCATCCCCATTTGCCATCGTACCTTGTGGTCCCTCCCGACGTCACCAAGTGTCCGCCCAGACAGAGATAGTTTTTTTTGCTGGTAGGTCAACACTAGTGTGTCCGTGTGTTGGAGTCCATAGGAAAATGTCGCTGATGAGTTCGTTCCTGTTTCTCCGTCAGTGTCCGGCATGTCTTGTTCGTCTTACTTGGATGGTTTGCGAGATTGGAGGTACATGGCCATACAGCTGCTGTTTTGTGTAGTGCTAATTCCAAGATTTGTTAAAAACGCAACCAGCATCCTTGACCAGGTATACATAATTGAAATACATTTCATATGTATAATATCCATATATCTTATTATTATTGAGATCGGTGTTTTTCTCTCTGTAACTGAATCTACATCACTGCTTACGTCACAATACCCTTAGAAAATGCGTAAGTTTATCAATGAGTATCTAATTTATGGTTAAAATCATTGAATGTATAGAATAAATCTTATTTATTAACTAGGTCTCTATGAAAATCTGAGTTAGATTTGCCTCAAAACAGCCCATGTTATTAGTGCGTTTAAAATCCTGCAATGTGTCTTATATATCACTAAGAAATAAAGGTTTACATAATATATGATGTGGTTAATCTGCATACTGGTTTTAACAAAACCGGGCTTAATAAATAATTATTCGGTGTTATTTATCTCTAATATTATTGTTTTATTCTCCAACGTATTAAATTAAATCCTAGGAATGATTTTATATAGAAACCAATTAGAATATGATTAGAATAAGTGTAATCTTTTTATCTGTGTTCTTATTTAATTCCATTAGTGTTTCTAATTTCATATGTTTCATAACAATAAAACTTAAATACTTACGCCCATGTGCGCATATTCTTGCCAGTGCATTTAATTCATATGTGCCTGCGGTGTTTCAGGAAATTTTTCGGCACGACCCCAAAATCTGTTGTTTCATCACTGTATAAGAAAGATTACTCATTAATATTGTCAAGTACCAATTTGAATTATGTTTATTCTTGTATTTGTCTCAGATCGGTGACTGAACCATAATGAAAAGAGTAACAGATTAAAGTTATAAGAAGAAATTAGAGGAATTAGGATTAACTACTTTACAAGAAAGAAGAAAAAGAAGAAAAAGAAGAAAAAGAAGCAATCTTATTGAAACTTTCAAAATAATAAGTGGAATTACTAATTATGCTCGACACTTTTTTAATATTTCTCCTCGAAGCGGAAACTTACTGTCAAAACAGATTTCAAACCTAAGCCTATTTTTTTTTTTTTTTTTTTTTTGCAAATAGGGTAATATATTTTTGGAACAAATTACCTTATCAGATCAAAATAGTAATAGCGTACAAAATTTTAAGAATAATTTTGACGATTTCAGAAAAAAAAAGTGAAGAAGAATTTAAAAAGGGCATTTTTGGGAAACTATCGGAATAATTACTTAAAATCTTATTTGTAGATAGATATCAGATTAACAGTGTGTGTGATATGTAACGTCCGGTTTGGATCAGTTGGTAGAGAATCTGCATCGGAAACCACAAGGTTCCTGGTTCGATACCGGTCTTCGCCAACTCAGCGCATGAGTAGCACAGCTTTGATCGCAGTGGTAAAAAGGCTGATTTTAGGTGTGGCGCTCCACCCCAGATACAATAACAACCTCCTTGGTCTAGCGCAAGGGAAAAGGAGAGATTCCCTCGGTACCCGGCTGGTACTGACAGCAGACCACTCCGTCGAATTTATTACTATATGTTCTGTACAAATATTTAATATAGCCCTGTCAGTTGGGTGGTTAGAATACGCCAACTGCAGATCTGCAAAGGGGTACGACCGCCCCCACCCCCCAAATGGGGCCACCTATGTTCTATGGGTGGCGACCTATGGTACTTAAGGCCGAAATTCTGATAGGTGAGCAGTTCATGACATGCAATACTCCAATTCGTTGGCCTTTACTTAGGCTAGACGGTCGATCGAACACGCCCCTTCCGATCAAGCGAAAGATCACGTCAAGCCTTAACACCTATATGATTGCTCCAACCCTAGTACCCTTATGGCAAACCCCAACCCTTTTTATTATATATGTACGAGAAGGCGGTTGCTGAAGAGGTTAGTGACCTGGGTATGACGTTAAACTGCTTTTAGCGGCGAGGTTTCAATTCTGGAGCTTTGAGGGAGTGGAATACTACTTCATTGACAATATTCCCAGAAGAAACAACCAAACTTAACTATGTCTTTACCTAAACAATCCTATTAAGGTTTTAAAATGTAAAATATTTTGATTTAATGAGAATCTTGTAGTAGTCATAGTTACTCTCTCCGACGTAAGAGGCACTGGGTCACCTATCGTCAAGCACAGGTATGCAAATTGACTAGTGGCACGAAGCTAATCGACTGCCGTGCGTGGGTGTAAGGAAAATTTGCGTGACACAGATGAAATCCGGCAGAAATCTTTCCTTGATAAGTAAGAGAATTTCTGCGACCCGAGAATGTATTAAAATTGGATTACTGACGGCCAGAGTGACAACTAGAATCCATTTTAGTTATTTTCATCAATTTAAAATAAGGAGACCTGAAATCATTGAAAACCCCAGAATTAAGTGAAACGTGTATGTAATAATGGTAATTAACTAGAATAAGGATGACGTGTGAATGACACCTGTTGGCTTGTGATTGGTCGGTAAATTCCAACAGGACAAAGAACGAAAGGGAGAGTGAAAAGTCTGGTAGTCTTGCCAAATTTTTTGGATGAGATGTTGGAAGAAGGAGTCTGGGCTGAGTGTTTGAAGAGAACGGACGCAAGATGAGGGTCTGTTCTCCAAGGCTTTTTACTTGGGTTTAAATTAAGATAAATGATCTCTGAAAAAAACATTAACGTCATGTGTTTGTAATTAAGAACTTCCAACGGACACAAGGAAGAAAAGAATTCAAGATAGTTCCAATCTCGAAGGACAGAGAAAATGCCAGCCCAACAACAGACCCCTCTACCCAGCTACTCTGGTCCAGAATAGCAGATATGAGGAATAGTAGATACCACAGATCCAGATAAGTATGGAGACAAAATTACGTACTCCTTCAATTAGACGCCACGTCACATATTCAATGTTGATTCCTAATGACCAATTACAATCTACCCCCCCCCTTTAATTGATCCCATCTGCAACATCACATCAAATCTAAATACATATGAAACTTTAAAATCTATTAATAATGGAGATTCGCTTCCGGTTTTTGTCTGTAACAAAAACTACGTTACTGCTTCCGTCACATTACCCAAAATCGTCATAACATAGAATAAATACGCTCAAAATTTGAACATGCAACATTAGACAGTCCTCATTGTTTTTTAAAACAAATTTTAATAAATACATGACTGGTATTATATATCTATATAGTTTTTTTTATTTTAATACATATTTAAAGTTTACATTTCAAATTGTTTCATTTTTTAATCCTTTAATGAATTTGATGATTTTACTTACTTAGGGTACAAACTCACTGACATTGAATTTTTTACTCCCACCCCTCAGGCAATGTGTTTCAAAAATTCTATTTTACATCGCCCGGAGGGTGTTTTTTTATTTTGCTAGTTGAACTAATAATGGGAGGGTTGGTTGGTTGGTTGGTTGGTTGATTTTTTTTTTACAGCATATCAAAACTTTTCGGATCATTTAATGCCGAATCAAGACATTTTGATAGGTGGTTACTTACAGTATCTGCTGTTGCTTAAAATGGTTGCCTATTTATTGAACATGTTCATCGCTGCTTACCTTTGATGATCTAGCGGGGACCAGTGTTATCGACGTGACTATACCGTAAGCAATAATGGGAGGGTGACAACCCTTCACCTATACATTCTTAGTTTAAACCCGTTTAATTTTATTTTTTAAAACCCCTGCATAAATCGAGGTACACTGTATAAGCCAATATGTCTTACTGACCATTAAAAATGGTAATTATCTTTCTTTCTCACTTTCCTTCAAAAGAATTCAATTTGCGATCTGAAAACCTCAGATAAATATCAATCCGCCATTATACTGACGATCTTGCGAAACCGTGTTTGTTTTTCTTCTCTTGTTTTTCTCTTTTTTTAAACACTTTCTCTCCCACCCCACCCATTTCTCTCGGCATTCTTCTTCTTCTTCTTCTTCTTCTTCTTCTTCTTCTTCTTCTTCTTCTTGTCTACGTAATTTTCTTCTTCTTCTTCTTCTTCTTCTTCTTCTTCTTCTTCTTCTTCTTCTTCTTCTTCTTCCTCTTGACAAACATCATCAACACCGATACGTAAATCTTAAACCACTTCAGATGTTATTTCACCAAAAAGGATGTTTGAACAGTTTATCATCTTCCAATGTTTGTTTAATGAAAATAAAGTACGGTCGCCCAATTGCAGTTGACTTAACAAAACAAACGATTCACTTTAAAATAGAATTAATAGTCGACTTTGTTAATGCGCTGTTGGAAACAGCTCTACGTTTCTAATCAAGTGTTTCAAACGCATTTCAAGGAGAGTTTCTTCTAAGAGTTCATCGTTTAAATCATTTGCTCACGAAGAATATTGTCTTTGGAATTTCACACTTCGAGATTATCAAGATGAAATACCGTTATAGAAAACTAAGCAAATCTATCATATTTGTTATTAAACAGAAAGACAAGTTATGAGAATTTTGTTGAAAACATTTACTCATAAAACCTGTAAGGATTCAGATCTAATTTCAGAAGAAAACAATTTAAAGTAATCTTAGGGATTTCGAAATGGGGAGGTGGGGTAAAACAATAAAACTTCCAGAGCGAACATAGATCTATCTTTTTTCAAAAAAACAACTTAGAATAATCTTATTGTTGTAAGGGAATATATCTTATATCTCTGAATGTTTGAGATGAAGCTTAATGATTAGTATTATCTGCCTTATTCGGACAATTGTCCTCATCTTCATTGTTATCTGTACAACGTTTCGGTCGATATGCCGTCCGGCCTTCTTCAGGTATTTCTTGTCGGACTCGGGAACCTTCTCAGACTCGGGAACCTTTTTTTCGGACTCGGGAAACTTCTTGTCGTAATCGGGACCCTTCTTGTCGTAATCGGGAGCCATCAAGATATTTTCTCCCAAAAGAAAGTTGGACGTCCAATGAAGCGCATAAATGATACCGACTACACAGTCGGGTAGTCGAGTTCGCGTAGTTGTTAGTTGCTACTGAGCTTTAATTACTGCTGTGGAAAAGCTGCGCGTTGGACTCTATTTTATTTATACATTTTGTATCAAAGTTAATAAAGCTATATTAACCTTTCTTCCGGATTTCCATGTTGTTATTTGATAACTCAGACACAACACATTTCGAACTGGGGAGGTGAGGTAAAACAATGAAACTTGCAGAACGAACATAAATCTAATTTCAGGGCTAGGATTTGTGGAGGAAAATTAAAGATGGGGGTCCACATTGACTGCAGGCATGTTCTTGGTTGATAGGGTCTCGGATAGACAGACAGGCACGGTTGTCAGCCCTGTCGGCTGGGGCTTTAGAATACACCAACTACACTTCTGCAGAGGGGTAAGGCCTCTCCAATGAGACCACCTTTTGGCCATGGGTGGCTACCCCTAATGTTTAAGGATGGAATCCTGGTGGCTGAGCAGTCCATGACATACAATACTCCACTTTGGCCCTTACTTAGGCTAGAAGAGCAGTTAAAGAGCCCCCCTCTAATCAATCGACTGGTCACTTCAATCCCTAGCAGATATATGATTGTCCCGACCCTATGCTTTTATGGCAAACCCCCAACTCTTTTTGTCATATATGTGCTAGAAGGTGGTGGCTGAGGGTCTTAGTGTTCTGGGTATGACGTTAAACTATTTGATGGTCAAGTTCCAATTTTGGAGCTCTGGGGAATATGGAGTACTCCCTCATCACCATTACTCACAGATCCACTCTGACCCGGTGTGCTATTACCTGTTAGGGTCCAATCTATGGGTTAAATAGAAGAAAACAGGAGTTAAAAATGTGTTTAAAAAATTCAGTTTAAAAAAATCTGAATATCCATCAAGCATTTATAGAACTAAACATCTTCGGCATAAAATAACCCAACAAGGATTGACATGCCGTAAAATCCAAATAAACTAACCAAACCAGGCACGGTTGCAGCGGCTACAGTTGAAGGTATGGTCAGGTTTGATGGTATTGTTTTATGGTTCTTCCATGCGTGTGTTTTCAAAGGAGGAGACAACATGGTTAATGGTAAAATATTAGGTGTCTAGGTTTTCAGCCAGGGTGGATTAATATCGGTGGTTGATGTGACAGGCACCAAGGGATTTGTTTCAAACAGTCCTTGTATCGCGAATTCGTCGACGACTTTTGGAAGCGCTCATCGCGTAATGGTTATCGTCGTATGCAAACAGCCTCGTCCAGGATTCGAACTCAGGTCATAGAGTCCTTTTCCAAGGGCGATAACCAGTACGCCATAAGTTTTCTTAAATTGAATCTAAAATGACTAGTTTTAATTTTCTTTATAAAATCTATGAATGAATCTACCCGGTATTGATTTCTCTCTGTTTACGATATTGAAATTTAATATCTGAAATTTCGATCCTCAAATATAAAATTCTGATTACGATCCCAAGTAATTATTCTCATTTAATAATTCCGTTTTTAATTTTCTAATTGATTATACTTTGTTAATTGAGTAAAATTAATCTTCCATCGGTGTCGAGATTGATTCCTCATCATGTGTCATGCTTTTCTTTCTTTCTTTCTTTCTTTCTTTCATTCTTTCTTTCTTTTAAATTTTGTGTTGATGTATATGTATATATCTGGGTCTGAGTAACCAGTGACGTATCCACACCTAGCAAAGGTTGCTATTGAAAATGGAACTACATATAACCTCAATTTTCCAGGGTATTACCGGGTACTGCAGCTAGTATTTAATATACCAGTTTATGTTGTTGGATAGCTCTCTGCTATCTCTTTCGGACGATGGAGATGACACCACATAACCGAGTGAAAAAACATGACTATTATTAAACAGAAATAATTACATTAAACCATATATTTATTTGTATTAGATGGTTATATTTTCTATGTGAAAATTATTTCTACTAGATAGGAATACTTCATCTATACATATATAAAGGACAGTTGGGTTTATGTGTATGTCCAGAGGAAACTTCAAAAATAACACAATTAATGACAAAGTAAATATATATACACATTAGATATCACCGGGGCTTGGTTTTTTAGCAAAAATAATGAAGATTTTATTTATATTCGTGAATATAATTAAAAAATGAAATTTAAATAACAGCATGGAATTTTTTTTGCATTTAGAATTTTAAATAGGAGACATTCATTTTTCTTTTCAGGTTGTTTGTTTTTTTTACATATGGATTTTAATGGGGCATCCTGTGAGGATCCATCTCGCGATTCAACAATAATGTATCTGTGAGACTACCTTTTTTACCACCACCCCTCTACCCAGGCGATGCCGGGTAGCCGCGTCTAGTATTATATAAATCTGAAGAAAAAAAACCTCTTAAGAAACAACTATGTAATAAATGTGAATATGAACATACAATGAATGCATATGTATATATATTGTTCTTGAATTTATTTTCACTTAATCTACATGTTTTTGTTTTGTTTTGGATTTAATTTTATGTTTATATTACTTTTGGCATTATCATTTATCATTGTTTTATCACGGCTTTTGCTTTGTTCTACTTTTTGTTTGGCTTAGTTGAGAGAAAGAAAAAATGTTTTAATTAAATTGTTTTTTTTTAATGTTAGTCACTACTATTGTGTTTTTTTCTTATGTATCTGTTATTGTGTTGTTGTTTTGTTTTTTTTTGTTTGTTTTTTAACAATTACTACATTTGCTGTTTTGTTGATTTATTGGAGGTTTTTGGTTGCTTGTTTTGGTTGTTTTGTTTGTTTTGTTTATTTTAATTTTCGTTTGTTGTTTTTTTTGGGGGGGTTGAAGGGTGTTTATGATCTATTTTAAGCATATTAGTTTACTTGAATAAATAATCGAAGGAGGTTTGTGGAAGTATACCTTATAGGTAAGTCCCTGTTTCCATTAAAGGCTTTTATATTTTGTACATTGAAATAGAATATGAAGATGTATTATTATTATTATTATTATTATTATTATTATTATTATTATTATTATTATTATTATACCATTCCTATGTCATACCAAGAACATATCTTTAGAAAATTAAACATTACGGTCAAGTCAGGCTGAAAGTACCGGTTTCTCGCTAGATAACCGAAGTTAATCAGCGATTAGTCAGTTCAGTACTTAATTAAAGATCCCTTAAGCAACAGCAGGTACTGTAAGCAACCTGGGTCCTTTTTTTCTAAATAAAATATGACTTAGGCATTTGATGACCCTGTAAAAAACAACCAAATCAAACCTTGTCATTTTGCTCATTTATTTGGGAATTGAGGGTGGGATTGTTTGTTTTTATTATTTTTTGTTTTTGTTCTTTGATTTTCATGATCTGTTTCCAGCATAAGTATTTACTTAAATAAATAATTGAAGGAGATGGATGGAATGATGCCTTATAAGTAAGTCCCTTCTCCAGATAAAGGGTTTTATATTTTGTATATTGAAATTAAATATTAAATAAAGACGTTCCTCTTATTATTATGTAACTCCTCGCGAGTTTTTCACAACAACGTTAGCTGGTGTTTTCCCTCTGGAATTTGTGTGACAGTAAATTTCTTCAGGTCTTCAGGACTCTACTGAGTATTCTAACCGATCTTAACAATGCTGTTGTTTGGATGTTCTTCGTTCTTCTTCTTGATTTCCAATTTCTCAATTTTCTTTTCCAATCTCTTAAGAACAGTTGGCACCAAGTACAGGAGGCACAACCCTCACCCGCATGCTCTACAGTTTACTTAAGTTCTCTGGCAGGGTTCAAGTATTTCTCTATCTTTTCGTCTACTTACCTTTTCACTATTATTATTATTTATTACTTTTGAGTTTTCACATCAGCATTAGCTGATGGTCTTTCACTGGTGTCTGAGTGAGAGCAAGTCTCCTCAGGTCTCCAGGACTCTTCTGAGTATTCTGGCAGATTGCAGCAGTGCAATGTTCTGGATGGTATCAATCCTTCCACTGATTTCCAGACTTTACAAACCCTTTTCCAATCCTTTTGGGACGGTTCCAAGTGCACCAACTACAAATGGTATCACTTTGACTTTCACTTTCCATAACTTTTTCAGTTCTCTGGCAAGGTTCAGGTATTTGTCCATTTTTTTATTTTCCTTCAGCTTCACCCTGTGATCTGCTGGAACTGCAAAATCCACCAGTTGACAAATTCTTTTTTTTTTTTTTTTGTTAATCAACACTAGGTCTGGTCTTCTTGCTGGGATAAGGTGATCCGTTTTTATTTCAAGTCCCAGAGAATGTTATGCGTTTCATTCTCAAGAACTGATTCTGGTTTATGCATATAGCATTTTGTTGTATAGTCAAAATTTAATGTTTGCATAATTCCTAGTGGATCACCTTCCCAGCCCAGTAGTGTCTAGTTTTGTATTCTCGTTGTGCTAGTTTGCTACATTCGCATGAGTTTGCTTTAACTATACGAATGAAAGTCTGCATCGTCCGATACCCGAAGAAAAGCGACCTCGGAATCACTAAGAATAAACAAAGGGATGACTCTTGCTTCCATATCTGCTAAGGTTTATAATGCGCTTCTTCTTAATTGCATCAAACCTAAATAGTTGAGAAAATCTTTAGGGTCGTAGAAATTGATTCACAACTTCACAGATTTTGACTATTCGTCGAATCGTAGAAGGGGTTCGTGCAGAAATGTTCGAGGTAACACATTTGCTTGTAAATTTCTCCAAGGCATTTGACTCCATACTGCAACTTTGGCCTCACACGTTGTCTCTTTGTCAACATGTGAGGCCGAATTTATTAGTCTCGCCTTAACTGGGCAGGAAGCCCTTTATTTACGGACATTACTGAAAAGTGTTGTGGAACCAGGGGTCATTAATAACCCTGTAACTATTTATTGTGATAATCAGTCGAGCATATTACTGGCAAAAAAACCCTCATACACCAGAGATCAAAACATATTGATATGAAATATCAATTTAAAAGGTATGAAATTAAAAAGGGGTCTATACTCTTACAGTATATAGAATCGGAAAAGAAAAAAGAAACTGAGATATTGTCGCTAGTTCATTGCGATTTAGCTGGACCAATACAGCCCATTGGGAAATCCAATTTATTTTTCTGAACTTATGATGTTATACTTATATGTCAGACTGATACTCTGCTAGCTACCAAACAATACCTAGCAGACGTCAGTCCATATGGTAAAGTCAAGTGCAGTGGAAGCGTGCTGGGCCCATAACCTGTTAAGTTTCTGACCGCCATCCTTGGCCAGTTGAAAAGGACTTAAAGTAAGTAAGTCCTGGGCTATAGAATCCTTTGGTAAGTGAATAAGTCCTGAGTTATGGAATCCTACATAGTGTAAAAAGGTCCAGTGATATAATCCTATGATCCGTCGTCCACAAAGGTTCAAAGCAATATGCGTAGGTATGACCAGAACAGCTGATATGAATAACAATATCAGCAGCAGAGTACTGCCAGTGATTGGCCAAGACTATGGTCACATGATTATCGCCGAGTCTATAAATAAGAGTGGACATCTGGCACACACCTTATATACAAAAAAACGCCAACACATACACAGAGGAAAGATGGAGCAAATACTACCCGAATGGGGCAACACTTGTCCCCTTGATTTGAACGAGCACGGCTAGGTTTATTTCCCATTCCCTCAGACACCTCAAAAGAGGAATGCCGAAGGGATCCACGCAATCTTTTTCACTTGCCCTGCATGAGCTTCGGTTTGTACGTGTTCCCCCACCTTAATGGTCATTGTGTTCAACTGGCATAGTAGGTTGCCCGCAAATAATTCATATGTGCCATCTAGCTGAAAAACCACCGGCTTAGAAATAAAACAATCCGAGAGATCAATGCTCGGGTCTCCTCAAATTTTTGGTAACTGAGTCTGCAGTCATGCACGACATTAGGCCGAAAAGGGTAAACGTTTTCATGCATGTGACATTTCATAAAAGTCATTCACCGCGACCGAAAGGGATCACCGTCATTCCATCAGGTTGCCTTCCGTCGCCGCGATCAAATCCGGCAAATTCAAGAATGGCCGATAGATTCGCTGGTTATATTAAATATTCAAATTCATGTCTTGTTGTAGCTGACAAATACAAGGAATCTAAACTGTCTTCAATCATATTCAGTGTGAATCTACATATTATCAGTTGTTAAACATATACCGGTAATTTCTGTCTGTCTGTGTAATACCAGTTGGCGCCTATTGTAGCGTGCTCAGAGTGTTATAAAAGTCTTAAATGGTCTAATAGTAGAACTGGTCACCTAAGTGGTCACATATAAGCACCAGCATTCAATATAGTTAGTGGTTTAAAAGAAAACATATGAAAAAATAGTGGATTACAGAGTCAAAAAGGAGTCATTATTTATCGCTCGCTTCGCATTTTTTGGGGGGAGGGGGTGTCAGAGAGAAAGAGTACGGTCAAACTTTTCTCTCATGAATTACATTCATTACCACTATTCTCGCTGCTCACGGTCAGCCAAAACAAATGCCCAGCGGGGCCCAAAAACGACGCCCGTCTCCTAGTGAGACCCCAGCGAAAATGACAATTTGCTTTACTTCCGTTTGTGGTCCTGGGATGGGGGAAGGGACATATCCGTTTCCGCTCTTCTGTAGGAAATTTGGGACTTTGTTATTTCTTATCTAGTTCAGGGGCCATTGACCGGTCACTGGCTGACATACACTGAGTGCTTAAAATCTTTTTTAAAACTTCTTTTCTTGTGTTCTGATTTCTTTTTTTCCTCTTTCTCTTTACCCAGAAATTCGATTACCGTTTTCTTTTCAATTCAAATTTTCTATTGGCCATTTTAATTAAGCTACACTACACCAGTGATCTGATCAGGATGAAACTTTTCACTTTCCCTTTTCCTATTCAGAAATAGGACTGGCTAATTGGGTTTCAATAAAAATCAATAATGGAACTCTTGGAGACATATATACAATGGAGGAGAAAAGAGAAGACATTTCAGTGAGATGGAGGGAAGGGGCGTAAGTAACAGTGAGAGGAATTATTTTTAAAAATTAGAATATTTTTTAATGAAATAACATATATGGGAAATATCTAAAGGATTTTTTTTTACAAAATGTTTTTGTAAAATAAAATCACTTTCTTTAATTCCTTGGTTTAATTAAAAGGTTAAAATTCGGGTTTTATCAATTCAAACAATTTAAACATTATAAATAGCAATTTTTTGGCTTCGTATAAATAGTGCCATAAACACACCTAGCAAAGGTTGCTATTGAAAATCCAGTATGTAACGGTGAATAACATGAATTTTTCCGTGTATTACCGGGTACTGCAGCTAGTATTTAATAAACCAGTTTATATTGACGATGACCAAAACACCATAGAAAATTGAGTATTATCAAATAGAAATAATTACACCATATTAACCAAATAATTACGTTAAACCATATCATTATTTTTTAGGAATAATTGAAACCATACAATTGTGTGTGAATTATTTGTATTAGATAAGAAAACTTCATGTTATATAAGTCCGTGTGAAAAAACTCTTAAGAAACAACTGTATTAGAAATGTAAATATGAATATACAATGAATGCAATTTTCTAACCTCTAAGTATAAAATAACCCGAGATTGATTGACATGCCGTTAAAATCAATCAATCAACCTATTAAGAATGATGTCCTATCTGTGTGATACGATATCATACATAGACTTTGACTTGAATGATTAGCCCCATTAAAGAAAGAAATAAAACTTCTCCCCTGAACATGGATAGCTTTTATGCTAAAGGACTACCATCAGCAGCAGGACAAAGGACAACGTCACCACAACCATCACTATACTTTGTCGATAATTACGACTAACATTCGGTTTGTCGGGAGAAATTTTTCACCGGAAATAATCAACAGGATATATTGATATATTAGAATTCAGCGACACAGCCTGTTGGGGAAACAATAACCAACATAATCCTCCTGCCCCCCCCACACACACACACACACTCACATCAATCAGAAAACTTCAAAGAGTTGATTGTCAAAGATGAATGGGATGATCTTTGTGGTGGAAGGAATCTTTGAGAATCGTCTTAATTGACACGATAACGGATCTTAAAAAAGAAAGAAAGAAAGAAAGAAAGAAAGAAAGAAAGATAAAATGAAGGAAGAAATGTTAGGATGAAAGAAAGAAAGAAATAAGGAAAATAAAGAGACAAACAAAGAAAAAAACAATATAAACTGAATCAAGAAGTTTCGAGCTGAAAGAAACAAAGAAAGAAAGAAACAAAGAAAGAAAGAAACAAAGAGTGATAGAAAGAAAGAACAGAAGAAAGATAAAAATGAAGCAAGAAGTTTCAGACTAAAAGAAAAAATGAAAGATAGAAAGAAAAAAGAAAGAATGAAAGAATGAAAGAATGAAAGAAAGATAAAATGAAGCAAGATGTTTCAGGATAAAAAAAAATGAAAGAAAGAAGGAAAGATAAAACTAAGCAAGTGTTTTCAGAAAGAAAGAATGAAAAAAGAAAGAAAGAAAGAAAAAAGAAAGAAAGAAAGAAAGAAAGAAAGAAAGAAAGAGTTAAAGAAAGATAGAATTAATCAAGAAGTTTCAGGATGAATATAGAAAGAAAGAAAGAAAGAAAGAAAGAAAGAAAGAAAAGAGGAAAAAAGAAAAGAAAGAAAGAGAGAATATATTATATATATCAAGCATTAAGGTGTAATTATCTCTGTAGAACGAGATTGAAATTATGACATATTTTACTGTCATATCTCCGTATTGGTTGTCATTCTAACTGATATTGTCTAGTGAGTATTATCTATAATAATACATTATAATATATTCATAACAATAGCATTGAGTTATGATTATTGTCATTGTGTTCTGGCCGACCTTACTAACGACTTTAATTTTGTTAAACTGGCGCGCTTCCTTTCTGATGTATATAATATACACGGCCTTGATTTTTTTTAAAACACACTCATTTGCCATTTCCAATAATTCCCACGCCTACACACACACACACCAATTGCACGTCGACTGTTGATAATGCGGATCACAGACTGCCAAATCGAAACCATCTTTGCCCGCGTGCATCCTCCTGCGTCAGACAAGAGCAAATTATTTATTAATTGGTTGTCAGATGAGAGACAAAATGGCGTCTTATTGCTGTAGATTCGTAGAGCAGCGTCGAGCGGTCGTCGAACAGAATGTTTAACAATGAACCAACGCATCGATATCACCGTTACCATTAAGCATCAGCAGTCCATTTCGACTAAATCCCCAAATAATTATGCAAATGACACCAGCTGCATTTTTTTCTTCTTTTTCTTTGATTATTTCAAAACATGAGGTCACATTATTAACTCACGGTTTATCTTTTTATTTAATGTTTAATATAAACGCTGAAAAGATGATGCAATTTTATGTTCAATTATATTTTCATTTTTTTTTCGGTCTTTTTGTTTTTTCCTTCTATATTTCCTATTGTTATATTCCATTCTTGTGGAACACCCTGGCGCAACACCCTGGCGCAACACCATGAAGCCAAGAGGTCCAGAAGAAAGCGGCCACAACAAAGCACCGGCACATCAACATCTTCAGGGACAGCCTTTACATACGACATCTGTGGTTGAGAATGCTTTTCGAACATTGGAATTCATAGTCACAGCAGGTGCTGTAACCTCAGGGGCACAATAACTATATTATAGTCTTCCGAGACTGCAATGCCGATTATATCATTCTTATATCGGGGGTATCTTACTTATTATGCAGAGTATACCTGCATACCCCTGGTTGTATACAGATATACTTATCCTCTTTATACTTATCTTGTTCTGAGTAGATGGATCATATTTTCTGTATCTGTTATCTGTATGGCTATTATCTTATCTCTTGATTTTGCCCGCCCTGTCGGCTGAGGCGTTAGAATACACCGACTGCACCTCTGCAGAGGGGTAAGACTCCCCCAATGGGGCCACCTGTTGGCCGTGGTGGCGACCCGTGATGCTTAAGGATAGAGCCCAGGTGGATGAGCAGTTCATGACATGCATACTCCACTTTGGCCCTATCTTGGCTAGACGGGCGGTCGGAGAGGCCCCCTCCGATCAATCGGCTGGTCACGTCAAGCCCTAGCACTATATGATTTTCCCAACCCTATTGCCCTTATGGCAAGTCCCAATCCCTTTTTATCATATGGGTGCTAGAAGGCGGTGGCTGCGGGTCTACATGTCCTGGGAATGACGTTAAACTCTATCTGATGGTGAGGTCCCAGTTTTGGAGGTTTGGGGAATGTGGAGCACCCCTTCATCACCATTGCTCCCTGATCCACTCTGACCCGGAGTGGTAGTACCTGTTAGGGTCCCATCTATGGGTTAAATAGAAAAATGTATTTATAAAAAATTGTATTATCCATTACGAATTGATTTATTTCAAAACTTTATCGGCATTAAATGACCCACTGAGGTTGATATGCCGTAAAACAAAACAAACCAAACCAAACTTGATTTTGCTATCTTCTCTATGTAGTAGATATTATTATGTGAAGTCTTCTATGTAACGAAACCAACACTTTGTTTTTTCTTAGAGCTTTTTTCTAGCAAACGAAATGTAATTCTGATTCTACCAAAGACACCGTAACACTTGAGACGAATTCTGACAAACTGAGTGCGTCGGGTTTTCCTCATCGCCACCTTCCAGCCGTCTCCTTTTATACTCGGTCTGTCCGAAACACATCACAACTCTCGTCTCGCCAGCTACGAGTCTTGCCACTACAAATCGCGGCCTCAAGGACACTTACGATTTCACCACTAGTCGGACTCGTCACATTTCTGCTTCCGCCCACACGCACAACATGCCACTCGCTGTCTCTTCGACCGACGGACCGTTGTTGGCTCATCACAGGTTTGTGAGTTTTGCCGTTCGATCTCGCTACATTTTTATTATTCTATAAGATCCAAATCAACAATCACGGGTGTGAGAATTTACTTTCGATGGACAAATCGCCATTGCGACCATCCTGTTCAGCGCCAAACTAAAATCTGTCTTTTCTAAACAATTTCTCGTGTTCGCGCTGGTTAATCAGAAAAGAGGTCACACACAGGTCAGAATTTGGGCATCATTTTTCTTGTGTTTTTCTATGACCGTTATTTTCAATTTAAGCTACACTTATTGTACATAATTAATAGGATACCTGTCAATTATGTAACAGAGTGTCGACAGGAAAATCTTGAACAATTGTATGAAACTTTCCACCCTTTCAACTTTTCAGCAAAGGAACTTCAGTACGTTTTAACAAGTTAAACACAGAATTTCCTGAAGATATCTTACCGGACGTTTTTGTAAACTTTTTTCAAATGATATGTATCATTTGAAAAATATATATGCACATGTCACCATATAATCGAAACGTTTGAAACATTGAATACATTTTTAAATCTTAATAAATCATCTTCATAACTAATATTTTTTTTCACATTTATTTATTATCTTCTCGACATACTGTCAGATTAATTTCCATTTCTTCCAAACATATATATCTCTATACTTTCGTATCTATTTATGAATTTATCTTTTTTTCGGAATAGAAGGTGTGTCAAAAAGTACAGATTTTAAAACTGTATTTACCAAGATAGAAATGAAGAATGAATGGAACGTTAATTTTTCAGAATATAAGGTGAGTCAAAAACTACCGAAAATCTCTATACATTTTGACACACCTTCTATATATAGATATGCATACGTATGTATATACGCAGATATATATATATTCATACGGACACACACACACACACACACACACACACAAATATATATATATAATATATATATATATATATATATATATATATATATATATATATACAATTTAAGGCGCCGTTGTTTAAGGATTATCGTCGTAGTAAATGGACAAATGTCTAAGCAAAAAATATTTTTTAAAATTAGACTTGTATAATAAAAGGGGAATCTCTCTTCACTCGTCCAACGTCGTAAAGCCGGAACACCATTTTACGAATTCGTGCGCTTCAATAAACTCCCTCCTCCTGATTATATATATATATATATATATATATATATATATATATATATATAATATATATATATATATATATATATATAATCTTCATCATGACATTCGAATATTGCATTGTGGGTGGTATGGATATATTTATTTTTCAAATGATATGTATCATTTGAAAAATATATATGCACATGTCACCATATAATCGAAACGTTTGAAACATTGAATAAATTTTTAAATCTTAATAAATCATCTTCATAACTCATATTTTTTCACATTTATTTATTATTTTCTCGACATACTGTCAGATTAATTCCCATTTCTTCCTAACATATCTATCTCTATACTTTCGTATATATCTATGAATTTGTCTATCAATCAAGTATCTATGTATATATCTATCAATCTATTGCGATTTCCGCCAAAATAATTAGGAGGCATTACATTCGGAGCGCCCTTGTCCATATTCCGAAAATAAAATGAATAAAACATATTATTTTATAAAGGCATGTTTCGTCTGGGAAACAACTTATGTCTGCAACTTTTTTAAAGGAAATTGTAAAACACATTATGATAACTTGTACATAATCTGAGATTTTAATCATCGTTTTAATTGAAAAAAATAGCCCGAAGTTAATTGTACAAAAGATATTTTCCCAAGGCATGTTTGAGACTGGTGCCGAGACATTCCCCAAGGGCATAATATCACAAAACAATTCATACAAATATATATATATATGTGTATGTGTGAGTGTCTGTGTGTGTGCGAGAGAGAGAGAGTGTGTGTGTGTGTCTATCAGTTAAAATCACTCTCCCAGTTAGTAGGTGACGATGACAGAGTGGTTAAGGAGCCTAACTGATGATGAATCGATCGGGTTTCCATCCCGACTGGAGGAAGCCAGTGTCTAGCAGCACTGAAGGGACGTGATACGTCGAAACACGGTGTCTATGGATAGCTATATACATAGGGTAAACATGAAAGAAAACGAAAAGTTAGACAAATACCTTGCTAGAGAATTGAAAAAAACTGTGGAATATGAGGGTGAATGTAACTCCAATTGTAGTTGGTGCAATTGGAACGGTCCACAAAAATTTAGAAAAGAGACTAGAGGAACTGGAAATCAAAGGAAGAATTGAGACCATCCAAACAACAGCATTGTTGATATCGGCTAGAATAGTCAGAAGAGTGCTCGGGGCCTGAGAAAACTTGTCACTAAGACTCTAGTGAAAAACCATCAGCTTACGCTGTTGTGAAAATCTCACAAGGAGTAAAATAATAATAATAATAATAATAATAATAATAATAATTTAAATATTAAAACTTGTGTTCCTTATCATCTTGCAACAGCCTCTGGTTAAAAATGAAACCATCGAAATCGTCCAAGATAAAATGCTAAAAAATGTAAATCCTGATTATCTGATGTTGCTTATCCACCGAATTCATATTTCTTATATGTCATCACCTCAGCTAAATAATGTCCCATTTCGTTTTTTATTAAAAAGAAAGAAAGTGAAAATAAAGGGCATGCTTCACAGAAAGAATGTGAGGAAGAAAGCAAGAAAGAAACAAAGAGAGTAGGTAAAAATAAAGAGAGGAGGTAAGCGCGTGAAAGCGATGTCGATAATCTGTTTCAATCGAACATAATAAAAAAATGAAAAGAAAAGAAGAAAGAAAAAAATGAGCGAGAGCTAAATCAAGATTATTATACATTTTACATATTGGACTATTTTGAAATAGCTCTTAAGTAAACATATCAAACGTTGTAATGATTAAATCATCATACTGTAGTATATCCACAGGTCCCGCTAATAATAATAATAATAATAATAATAATAATAATAAATAAAAAATTGGAAGAAAAACAATTATATGGACACTTCAAACGACAAATCGAAGAGGTTGCACATGAAAAGACTTGGACATGGTTAAGAAAAGGAAACCTCAAAAGAGAAACAGAATCATTAATAATTGCTGCACAAAATAATGCCATAAAGACAAACTATATCAAAGTGAAAATTGATAAGACCCAACGAAATAGTAAATGTAGACTTTGCGGTAATAGAGATGAGACTGTTAACCATATACTCTGCGAATGTAGCAAACTAGCACAACGAGAATACAAAACTAGACACGACTGGGTTGGGAAGGTGATCCACTGGGAATTATGCAAGAAATTAAATTTTGACCACACAACAAAATGGTATATGCATAAACCAGAATCTGTTCTTGAGAACGAAACGCACAAAATTCTCTGGGACTTTGAAATTAAAACGGATCACCTTATCCCAGCAAGAAGACCAGACCTAGTGTTGATTAACAAAAAAGAAAGAACTTGTCAACTGGTGGATTTTGCAGTGCCAGCGGATCACAGGGTGAAGTTAAAGGAAAATGAAAAATTGACAAATATCTGGACCTTGCCAGAGAACTGAAAAAGTTATGGAATATGAAAGTGAAAGTTATACCAATTGTAGTTGGTGCACTTGAACAGTCCCAAAGGATTAGAAAAAGGTTTGGAAAGTTTGGATATCAGAGGAAGGATTGAAACCATTCAGAACACTGCACTGCTGCAATCTGCCAGAATACTCAGAAGAGTCCTGGAGACCTGAGGAGACTTGCTGTCACTCAGACTCCAGTGAAAGACCATCAGCTAACACTGATGTGAAAACTCAAAAGGAATAATAATAACAATAATAATAATAATTTATATATTAAAACTTGTGTTCCTTATCATCTTGCAACAGCCTCTGGTTAAAATGAAACCATCGAAATCGTCCAAGATAAAATGCTAAAAATGTAAATCCTGATTATCTGATGTTGCTTATCCACCGAATTCATATTTCTTATATGTCATCACCTCAGCTAAATAATGCCCTATTTCGTTTTTTTATTAAAAAGAAAGTAAGTGAAAATAAAGGGCATGCTTCACAGAAAGAATGTGAGGAAGAAAGCAAGAAAGAAACAAAGAGAGAGAGAGAGAGAGTGGGGGTAGGTAAAAATAGAGGGAGGAGGTAAGCGCGTGAAAGCGATGTCGATAATCTGTTTCAATCGAAGATAAGAAAAAAATGAAAAGAAAAAAGAAAGAAAAAAAATGAGCGAGAGCTAAATCAAGATTATTATACATTTTACATATTGGACTATTTTACAATAGCTCTTAAGTAAACATATCAAACGTTGTAATAATTAAATCATCATACTGTAGTATATCCACAGGTCCGCTAATAATAATAATAATAATAATAATAATAATAATAATAATAATAAATAAATAAATAAAAAATGGGGAGAAAAACAATTATATGGACACTTCAAACGACAAATCGAAGAGGTTGCACATGGAAAGACTTAGACATGGTTAAGAAAAGGAAACCTCAAAAGAGAAACAGAATCATTAATAATTGCTGCATAAAATAATGCCATAAAGACAAACTATATCAAAGCGAAAATTGATAAGACCCAACAATATAGTAAATGTAGACTTTGTGGTAATAGAGATGAGACTGTAAACCATATACTCTGCGAATGTAGCAAACTAGCACAACGAGAAGACAAAACTAGACACGGCTGGGTTGGGAAGGTGATCCACTGGGAATTATGCAACAAATTTAAGTTTGACCATACAACAAAATGGTATATGCATAAACCAGTTCTTGAGAATGAAACGCATAACATTCTCTGGGACTTGAAATAAAAACGGATCACCTTATCCCAGCAAGAAGACCAGACCTAGAGTTGATTAACAAAAAAGAAAGAACTTGTCAACTGGTGGATTTTGCAGTTCCAGAAGATCACAGGGTGAAGCTAAAGGGGAAAAAATGGACAAATATCTGGATCTTGCCAGAGAACTGAAAAAGTTATGGAATATGAAAGTGAAAGTGATACCAATTGTAGTTGGTGCACTTGGAACAGTCCCAAAAGGATTGGAAAAGGGTTTGGAAAGTTTGGAAATCAGAGGAAGGGTTGAAACCATTCAGAACACTGCACTGCTGCAATCTGACAGAATACTCAGAAGAGTCCTGGAGACCTCAGGAGACTTGCTGTCACTCAGACTCCAGTGAAAGACCATTAGTTAGCGTTGATGTGAAAACTCAAAAGTAGTAAATAATAATAATAATAATAATAATCTTATTATAATGGAGATTTGTGTGTTTTTCTGTCTGTAACCGAAACTATATTCCTACTCAAGTCACAATTCTCTTAGTTATTGACATCACATTCTCCATGATTTTATTATATCTAAACCTCAATTATTAATAAATTGTCACACATTATTAATACTGTTAACTATGTCTGCATATGACAACATGCAATTATATTTATATATAACATAAATAGCGGTTTTACAGTGTGAAACGTGAAGGCTAATTTGCATATTAATTATTAAAAAATCAAATTAATAAATATGTGCTTAGTATTATTTGATTTCTAACTGTTTGGTTTTATTTTAATCAATATAAGCAAAAATCTCTTCAATGAATCTTAAATGAAATCCATTAACAAGATAAAATAACTGTCATTTTATTCTTACTTCCTCTTTTAACTAAATACTTAAATTAGAAAAAATAACAATGAAAGACGAGAGTGATGGGAAGAGTAAGTTTCAGTTGTTCCATTTTTATTATACTCATTCTGTTTCAAATCTTTTATTATACCCCCTCTGTTTCAAATCTTTTTATTTGTATTCTTATTTAGTTTCATTAGCCTTTCTAATTTAATACAATATTTTATTACATTAAAACTTAAATACTTGCACCCGGAGGGTGCATATATTTGCTAGAAATAATAATAATAATTCATTTGCTTGAACATTTGATCATCAAAGTTGTGTATTTTCATTGAATGTGTGTATTTGTTAACGTCTTGACAATTTCTGTAAACTCATTTCTATCAATAGACTAAAGTGTTCCCATCAACTCAGCAACTGTGGGTGAAGAATATCACCCAACTAATGCCATTCATTGCAGACATATAAATCAAAACAGAAATCACTTACGTCCACCCATTAAAACTACGTAGACCGGACGTATCTAAATGGCAAACAAATGATCAACGATGCCCCTACCGATGATTTTTCTTTTCTTCTTTTCGCTACAGTATAATGGTTTTGTTTTTGCTTTTGCTTTTTGTTGATTTTTGTTTAGTTTTGTTTCGTTTTTTTTTTTTTTTTTTTTTTTTTGCTTTGAGCGGGGGTGAATGGGTATTTGTTGTTTTTTTTTTTTTGTTTTTTTTATACTGAAAAATCCAGTATTGTCTTCTCGGCCGAGAAATAAAATCTTAATTCCGAAATAAATTGTTATTTCTTCCAAGACCCTATTGACAAAACAGCCGAAGACCAGATTTGATAATGGATCGTGGTCAACCGAGGTCACGTTCGATCTCTCGAATTAGTCGATATTGATCTCTGCTGACTCCACTTATTCACTGTTTAATGTCAGAATTTGAATATGGCTATTATCCCCTTCTTCTCTTCTTCTTCTTCTTCTTCTTCTTCTTCTTCTTCTTCTTCTTCTTCTTCTTCTCTTTCTTTCTCTTTTCTTCTTTCTTTCTTTCTTTCCTTTCTTTCTTTCACTTCTTCTTCTTCTTTCTTTCTTCTTTCTTCTTTCACTTCTTTCTTCGTCTTTCTTCTTCTTCTCTCTTCTCTTCTTCTTTCTTTCACTTCTTCTTCTTCTTCTTCTCTTCTCTTCTTCTTCTTCTTTCTTTCTTTCTTTCTTTTTTCACTTCTTCTTCTTCTTCTTTCTTTCTTTTCACTTCTTCTGTCTTCTTCTTCTTCTCTTCTTCTTTCTCTTCTTTTCTTTTCTTTCTCTTCTTTCACTTCTCTTCTTTCTTTCTTTCTTTCTTTCTTTCTTTCTTTCTTCTTCTTCTTTTCACTTCTTCTTCTTCTTCTCTTCTTCTTCTTCTTCTTCTTCTTTCCTCATCCTCATCCTCATTCTCCATATTTATCCCATCTTGGGATATTTATGTATAATATCGATCACCTAATATTTTTTTTATTTTTTATTTATTAGCCGTATAAAAACAGGGACACACTGAGAACACAAAGGACGGCCTCGAAGCTGCCTTAATGCAGAGAAGTGAATGTGGTTAAACAGTAACAACGGGAGAAATAAAATCAAATGTTAAGAAAGTAATGATGTACATTTGGAGACGCCCGCCGTGTAATGGTTATCCTCGGGGGAAATTGACATGGTGACACGAGTTTAAATCCATACATGCATACACACAGACACACACAAATACATATATTTATTTATTTATATTTTGTACCTACACACATATATCTACACACGCACACACCACACACACACACACACACACATATATATATTATATATATATATATATATTACTGGACAGCTGACACACATAATCACACACACCACACACACACACACACACAACACACACAACAAACAAGCACATTAAAAACACACAACACACAGACAAAGAGTTGGAGGGCATGACAGAATCAAATGGATAGTCACTTAGCAACAACTTATCATAAAAAGATAAATCACAGGTAACAAACAACACCATAGTTACCTTCTTTTTATTTACACTTGCATTGTGATAGCACTTCAAAACCAACCACAAACCAATATAAACACAGTGCCTCCTGCAAATTATAAAACCCTATAATATATATATATATATAATATATATATATATATATATATATATATATGTTATAACGCGGCTTAGCGAATAATGAAGAACGTGTAGTCCAGCTGACGTTTAACCACGAGAAGTGATCACTTCTACCTTAATTTAATTTGCCATACAAACAGGATGGCTGAAACAGTACCTTTCCGTACCATACACAACCTAATCGCGAGACCTAGTAATCCATCAGCAGTCCGAGTGCGTGAGTGGAACACTCGATACCACAAATATAGAGATCCTCGCACTGCTCCACGCCTGCACATCTACTCATCAAACGGATTACGTTTCGTCAACATACACCCTATATTATGAAGCTATCTACATCACCTGTTCTGAGAATATAGCAAGGTGATACTGCTCAGAGACAAGTCGAGAAGCTATCATGAACGACACATTCACAGAGTCAATAGCTCATACCAGATCAGAGTACTTCTATCATTGAACAAAGATTGTACGTGATATTCCATTTTTTCAGAATAGAAGGTGTGTCAAAGAAGACAGATTTTAAAGCTGTATTTACCAAGATAGAAATGAATGAATGAATGGAACGTTAATTTTTCAGAATATAAGGTGAGTTCAAAACTACCGAAAATCTCTATAGCATTTTTGAACAGCGTGTATATATAGATATACATACGTATTTATATTACGCAGATATGATAACTATTCATTAGCGGACCACACAACAGCCAAACACACCACATATCACCCACACCACACCACACACACACAACACACCAATATATATATTATATATATATTAGTGTAGATTCCTAAATAATAAATCGAACCTCAGTGATATAATATATAATTGAGGTGTCGCATTTGTTTAAGATTATTATCGTCGTAGTCACGACATCAGGGTAACAAAATTCCTCGTCGACCAGACCACGACTGTGTATTCAAGTACACACATATCTTCCCCCGCTAGCACTCTCATACATCTCCTATGACCTAGTCCATAACCCAGCATATCCAACGCCTCTGACGCACCCTCGCCATTTAGATGCCTCGCCTAACTTTTTCTGGTACAACCCAGGATATTCCTTCTCGTGAAAGAGATTACGGAAAAATTGCAAGCCCTCACCGACATGGTAAAGAAAGTGGGATTTTTTAAAATGTTTTCTGTTTAGAAATAAAGTTATTTGCTACATTGATGCGGTATAGAATTTCTCCAGGAAAATCTTTAAAATGGCTTTTCATTCTCTTAAAATCTAAATAACTTTTTTTCATAGAACACATCCGTAATTTTTTCCCAGTTTAACCAGACTCTGTTCAGAACCCTTGGGTTCATTTGCCTATGGCAGAAGTTACAATCTGTACAGTTCTTACCTTCAGTCTACAAAGATCTTCGCCGCTTTTCTCGCAAAAGCCCCAAGTATTTGTCTATCTTTTCACTGTCTTTCACTTTCACTCCGTGTGATCCACAGGGATGGCGAAAATCTAACGCAGAGGCAAGTTTTTTTGCTTGTTACATTAACCACTATTTTGTCTCTGCCTGGAATTAGGTAACCTGTCTGTATCTCAAAGTCCCAGAAAATTTTATACGTCTCATTCCCAGGACAGATTCAGGTTTTGTGAAGAGTATCATGGGCGTAACACTGGTGAAATTGAAGTGTCTTGCACAATTCCAGTAGATCACCTTCCCACCCAGTCTACCTAGACTTGTATTCTCTAGTGCTACTTTGCCTTATTCACTTAAATACATGCATTGGATTGTCTCATCTCTGTCTCTATATACAGTACATTTTTGTAATTATATCGATCCTTTTCACACCTGCCTGTCGGCTGTTCACTAGAGGCTGAGTGACAGCGAGTCTCTCTCCGGGTCTCCAGGACCTCTTCGGGTATTCCTAGCCGATCTTAAACAATGCGTAATTTGGGTTGATCTCGATTCTTCCTCGGGATTCCAGTTCGCCAAATTATTTTCCAAGAGCTTTCGCTGAACCGTCTGCAAGGGGCGACCAATACAATTGGCATGACCCTCACCTCATGTTCCACAATTTTTTCAGTTCCACATGCGTCATTATTATTTATTTGCTCCTTTTGGTTTCTATCTCTTCTCTTT
>CM042150.1:110882506-110905851 GCA_023376005.1 Doryteuthis pealeii | reverse complement strand
AAAGAGAGAGATCAGCACAAGGATATATATATGATATATATCAATATATATATATATATATATATTATATATATATATATAATATATATATATACAAACCTCCGCACGAGCAGGAATGTGAACACAAGGTCAATTCTTTTGTGAGGAGTTTTAAACAGGTTTGAATTAGAGTTTTCCTTCTTCTAGACTGGTTACCGTCGCGAGGTTAACATGAGCTCAAGTCTGCCTTGCTACTTACCCATAGCTGGAGGGAGAATTGGATCCTATAACCTTAATTATAAATTATCAGGTATTAGGATACTAGCGCTTGTATTCAATACAAGCTTTCGATTAAGGATTGAACTTGGTCGACAATTCTTATTCTTATGACTCTAATCAGTAGACCAAGCGCCTCCAGCGATGAGGATATAAAATAGAACTATTCAAGTCTGAAGTTACTTCCTGCATCTGGTAAGGTACTCTATGACTGCCAAAGATCAAAAAGGCTGTAGTCGTGTAACACTGGTTGCTGATTCTTTCCCGTCGATCGTGGATCTTGAAGCTGATTTTTCGAGTACAACGAACGAGTGATCTAAAAGGTTTCGCTACAGTTCAAGATCTCTGTGGATTCTTTTTATTTTTTGTACACAGGCATGTATTGGCACCAGAGATTCAGGCCGTAATCGTTTAACACTGGTTCCTATTCATATTCCTTTTGGATTTTGAAACCTGATTTTTGAGTCCAGCTACGAGGATCTAAAATAGAAGTCCATTCAATCTGTGAACTTTTTTCTGCAAGTATTATTTATTTATTTTTTGAGGGGGCCATACATTTTGACGCCAAAAAATTCAGAGGCAATTGCCGTTTAACATTGGTTTCTATTCATATTCTTCGGTCGATTTTAGATTTTGGAAGCTGATACTTTGATTCCAATGACAAGGATCTAAAAAAAAAAGAACTACATCTAATCTTTATGGCCTCTTTTCTACAATGTTTGGTACATTTGACGCCAATGATTGTCGTATTTTATTCAATGTGATCTGCTTTTTGGTTTTGTCGTGGCTTCAACTGGATCTGTGTTCTTCCATTCAAAACATACAGCATAATCCTGACAAAAGACAAATGAGAATTTAGATTATCAAATTTTCAGAAATTTCATTTTATAATAATTTTCCATAATCAGCAAACCCGTTGCACGAGTAGGGTATGACATAAGGTCAATTTATGAACCTTAACAGGTGTGGATACAGAGTTTTCTTTCTCCTATACTTGTTGCCTAACCAAGATTAAAGGCCCAGTCTTCACTTACTATTTAACCTTATCTGGGAGGAGAATAGTTAGATGCATATCTTTCCAAGGGGTATTAGCGCTATGTGAAATGCAAACAGCCTCGTCCATGATTTGAACTTAGCTCAATTTCCTACGACAAAAACCATTACAACAGTAAGATAAGTAAAATATTCTCCCCGCTCACCAGGGGTCTATATGAATCGCTTCGAGATGCACTAGTTAGTTGGTTAGATTTTACGGCATGTCAACTTATGTTGGGTTATTTTATGCCGAAGATATTGTCTCTTATTCATTCTAATGGTATTTCAAATTCTTTTTTGAACTCAATTTTTACGACACATTTTAACTCATTTTTTTATATTTACCCATGGATGGGACCCTAACAGGTACTACCACTCTGAGTCAGACCTAGGTAATAGCAATGTGAAGCGTACTCCAAACTCCCCTAAGATCCAGAAATTGGAACTTTAGATGTAGTTAAGAATTCCTAGTCAGAGGTACGAACTGAACAAAAAACATTATGAAATATAGTCGTACTTTTTACTTTTTTATTTTTTATTTTCTCTGTTTTTTTTATTCCAAACACTTCAAGTATCGCAATTCTGGTTTTTATCTTAACGACATCCGGCAAACCTTGATTAAACTCGAACATTTGCCTAATTTCCGGACAATATATATTAGCAACCCCTCCGCACGAGTTAGACGTGCGACACAAGGTCAATATTTCTTAGCGGAATTTAACAGATTTTTATTTCAGAATTTTCCTTCTCCTAGAACCGGTTGCCTTAACCAAGGTTAAAGAGCCCAGTCTGCTTTGCTATTTTATCCATAGCTGGAGGGAGAGTAGGATTCATACCTTTCCAAAGGTTTTAGCGCTAAGTGAAATGCAATTACCACATCCAGGATTTGAACTCGGGTCGACGAGTCAAATTTTCGGACAATATATTTTCAGGCTTATAAAAAAAAGTAAAGTCGTTGGGGTGGCCTAAAGTCGGTATCAGACAATCAATGAGGGAATCTATCCCCTCTTCACTAGCGCTAGACCAAGGAGATTGTTTTTGCGTCTGAGGTTGAGTGCCACACATAACATCAGCTCCTTAACACAGGGATCTGTGCGGTAAAGTAACAATGCTTATACCGAGTTATAATGCATTCAATATTTTTTTAATTCTTTGTCAGTTATATCTAATTAACCTCTTGCTGTCCGGATACCTTATCAGAAGAACCTCAAGTGACCTGACGCTACGAAAAAACAATTCCTCTACTTTATCTAATATTAATATCTTAGAGTTATTTCCTGATACACACTCTATCGCCCAAAAATAAGTACACTGCTATCATTTTTTGGACCTTGTGGCCTTTAGGCACCCCTTTTGCGATCTTGATTCATGGGGACATGTTTTTCATTTACACCGCCAAAATCCGGTTCTTTGTTAGAGGTTAATGTTAGGTTTAGGGTAAGGTAATTTTATAATTTAAAAAAAACTCTAAAAATCGTCTGTTAACAAACAACCGTATTTTGGCGGTGTAAATGAAAAACATGTCCCTATGAATTGAGATCGCAAAAGGGGTGCCTAAAGGTCACATGGTCTCATTTTTTAATAAAGAAATTAGATTAGTTTTCTTTCAAAGCTAAAATAGCAGGAAATGAACAAGTTACTATATCCCGATTACTATAGGTCATACAAAACTTACACACTCTTATTTATTTAAACAAGAAAGCCAACCAGGATGCATAGCATGTCCAAATCTTTTTACTGTTAAACAGTATATTTGCCTCATACCCCACTTGTATGTGCTGAGCACAAGGCCTCGTTTTAACGTGGGCCCACCCACAAGCCGAAGAAAGCCGGAAAAAAACAAAAATTGCGTCGATCCCTTCGGCATTCCCCCTCAAGGGGGCGCCTCAGGCACTGGGAAATAAACCCAGCCCTGGCCCTTTTATTTAAGGGGCAGGTATTGCCTGGGGAATAGCCCCTGGGATCGACGCTATTAACTTGTAAAGATCCAGGGCTTTTTTACTGTTAAACATTCTAATAGAATGTGGTAATGTTGCTGTTATTAAGACAACGGTTTTAAAACACGACAGATACATTTTTTTTAAATTTCAATATAGATGACATTTTGTCCTTCTTAAAACAATAAAATCATACCAAAAATATAGCATAAACTAAAATTTAGCCTATAAACTTGTCCCTTAAGTGATTCCCGATAATTTTAGAAACGAACAACTGCAAGTTCCTGTTTGTCAAAATCAAGAAATCCTTGAAAAGGACATAATAAATTTGGCCCATCACTCACAATGTACCGCTTGGCATAGAATAACCCTAGATGGGTTAACGTGCCGTTAAAATATATCAATCGATCAAAAGATTCCAGGTTTTATTATTCTTCATACAGCATTTTACATTTAAAATGGATGGTTTTCTGGTTGGTTGGTTGGTTTTACAGCGTGTCAATCATTGGGTTAAATTCTGCCGAATAACTTTTTGTTTTATTCATTATTGTTGGGTATTCAAAACATTTTAAAACACATTTTAAATCTATCTAATACATATATAGGACCCGTAGAGCTACTACCATTCCGGGTTGGGGTGGACCTGCTAGTAATGGCAATGAAGGAATACTCTATACACCCCTGAGATCCAGAATTGGAACCTCACCACTAGATACAGTTTAACGTCATATCCAGGATACTCAGACCCTTAGAGACCGTATTCTAGTACATATATAATAAAAAGGTTGGGGGTTTGCCATAAGAGAAATATGGTCGGGACAATGATATTGGTGGTAGGGCTTGACGTATACATTGATCGGAAGAGGCCTTCCTGTCCGCCCGTCTAGCCTAAGTAAAGACCAAAGTGGAATGTTGCAGGTGATGGACTGTTCGGCCACCAGAATTACGTCCTTAAGCATCACGGGTCGCCAACGGCTAACTGGTGCTTCTATTAAAGGGATATCGTCGACCCGAGTTCAAATCCTGGACTTGGTAATTGCATTTCATTTAGCGCTAATATCCTTGGGAAATGTATGAATCCTACTCTCCCTCCAGCTATGGGTAAATAATAGGAGAGACTGGGCTCTTTAACCTTGGTTAGGCAACCGGTCTAGGAGAAGGAAAACCCTGGATTCAAACATGATATAACCAACTCCGTTTAAGAAATTGACCTTGTGTCGCATCCTGCTCGTGCGGAGGGGTTGGTAAATGTATATTAACGGGATATTATCCCTCTGCAGTGGTGCAGTCGGCGTATTCTACAATCTAGACATACAGAGCTGAAAGAAATTAGATTAATTAAAACAAATATACCAGGATCTTTTTATTTCTCGGAAAGCATTACGCACTTAAAACGGTTATTATTAGGTAGTATTTATTGCCTATATAGATACTCTATGACCAAAAATAAATGACCCAAATAAGTACACGACTTCTATATATTTATGCAGTTTGATTTTTGGTTACTATCTTATAACCACTAATCCAGGATTTGTTTTATTTCATTTGCCTTTGATAAATTGGTAGAGAGAATTTTCATTCACTTCATTTTTTATAAATAAACGCTTAGAAATATTTTTTATTAGATTCATGTGAATTAATAAATTGGTAGAAATATTAGGTAGTTTTTTGGTTTAGATGTAGTTTTTAAAATGATTTGAATTATATATATATATATATATATATATATATATTATATATATATATTAAATGTATACCTGCTCTATCTCTCTCCATGTATATAATATATATATATATATATATATATATATATATATATATATATATATATATGCATATTATCATGCAGTTATACATAGGTATTGATAGTGGCTGTTAAAATAAATTAAATCCTGAATATATATTATGCATATATGTATGTATCAATATGTATATACATGCATGAATAGTTCTGTACACACACACACACACACATTATATATATATATATATATATATATATATATATATATATACGCATAATTCAAACATTAATAAACGTATACACACACATATAAATATACGTGCGTGCGTGTGCTGCGTGCGTGCGTGTGTGTGTGTGTGTGTATGTATGTATGTGTGGTGTGTGGTGTGTGCGTGTGTGTGTGTGTGTGTGTGTGTGTGAAACTTTTAATTTCTGTTTGTGGTATGAGGAAATTGCAAGCCCCAAAAATTCTTATCTTGAATCGCTGAGAAAGAAATCACCAAATTAGAATTTGCAAAGCACTAACCACATCGAAAATTAAATCCATATCACCACCACCACCACCACCACTACAAACCGACCTGTTTCATATGGGCATGCGCAGACGCCAGTGGCTTTTTATTGCCAAAGTTTGAAAATGAATTCCACAATATATTTTCCCAATGTTCCCGCACGGAACAACATTGCCAGTTTACCGTTTCTTTCTCCTCCCAGATTTTCTAATATCTTAAACTAAAAAACAAATTCCAGCAAGGATTTCCGTCGACCGGCTAATGAAATCCATACCCGCACATACAAACCCCGATTATAAAAGAAGGTAAAAAAAAAACTAATAAAACTACAAACATGGATTCCCTGGTGCATTTTAAGAATAGGAACGCTGAATATTATACAGGCACTATTCCTTAATAACCCCTGCGCTTCAAGCTGGAATATATATATATATATATATATATATATATATATATATATATATATAGCTGTATTTTATTTGCTAATATATTTCTCTCTCTGAGTCCATCTTTATTTCTATCACTGGATTGTATATTTCATTCTTTCTTTGGCTATATCTTGCTTTCTATCACTGGTTATATCTTTCAATTTTATTTAGTTATATATTTCGCTCTATCTCAGGTTATATATTTCATACTTTTTTTATTATACCATTCATTCTATCTCTGTTTATCTTTCATCTTTTTGTTTATATCTTTCTTTCTGTTATTTCTGGTTACATCCTTCATTCTTTATTTCATTATATATTTCTTTCTATCTTTTTTGTCGCTACTACCGTTGGGAAAGGTATGAATCCAATTCTCTTTTTGTTTATATCTTTCTTTCTGTTATTTCTGGTTACATCCTTCATTCTTTATTTCATTATATATTTCTTCCTATCTATTTTGTCGCTACTACCGTTGGGAAAGTTATGAAGCCAATTCTCTCTCCAGCTATGGGCAAATAGCTGGGCAGACTGAGCTCTTTAACTATGGCTAGGTAACCAGTCTAGGAGAAGGAAAACTCTGAATTCAAACCTGTTAAACTCCGCTTAAGAAATTGACCTTGTGTTACATCCTGCTCGTGCGGAGGGGTTGGTAAATATATATATATGTGTGTTCCTCTTCACCAGCAGAACAGCTTGCAGCGTTCTTGTGTAGTTTTGCGGGAATTTCCAAATGGTCCAACCATACAGTATTACTGACACGGCTACAGCTTGGAAAAATTACCGTTTTATTTTTTATCAGATTGCTCAGATTCATATAGGATAATTAACTTTCCAGTAGCAGTATATGTCTTATCTATGTGTCTTATCTATGTTTTATATTAGAGAAAAGGTAATCTAGAATTATGCGAGAGAAACATTATTACCAGAAATCAGAAAATATGTTGGTCCCAAATTACAAGATAAAGATAAGAAAATTTTTAAAAATAAAATAAAGTAAAAAACAAACTTGACATCTATCATAAGGGACAAAAAAACCTAAACGAGGTTCGCTCTATAAAAAAGAAATGTCAGAAAATCAATATTAATGTATTTTTCTTTCCACCTGCAAAGAATGATTAATTCTCTATGTCAGATCACTTGGAAATCTCTTGTCGTTGTGTTAGGCGTTGTGTTTGGTGAAAGTCGAAAGGAAAAATGTCAGTGATTGAAAAGATTTTTGCAGGAACGTGGGAAAATTCCAAGTGTTTATAGGAAACATGGACTCTATCAGCTGTATATTGTAATTATTACTTTTCTTCTTATTTTTTTCTTTCTTTTTCTTCTTCTTTTTTCTTTTTTCTTTTTTTTTCTTTTTTTTTTTTTTTCGTTTTCTTTTTTTATGAGGTGCGAATAAAAAGACAAAACATCAATGTCCCATGTGATATGTAAGATGTAGGTAATTTTACCTAGATTTTGTGAAGATATTATTTGATTACTCAGCACACACACACACACACACATACACACACACGTATATATATATATATATATAATATATATATATATATATATTATATATATTATATATATTGTGTGTGTGTGTGTGTGTGTGTGTGTGTTTCAGGATTCTCCTTCTCATAGGTCAGTTAGAACCCAGCCTGCTTTACGATCTATCCACAGCTGGAGGTGTTTGATAATGCATAGGCATGTTAAGTGCTCATACATTACAATTATATATATATATATATATATATATATAATATATATATATATATATATATATTCTCAAAAAAACTTCCACAACTATATATAAGAACATTTCAAACGAATTTAACTAAAATAAGTTTTTCAGTAAACAGATTGACTCGCCACTTCTAATACACTTCTCTGCCCGGATTATAGTGACTTTGAAAACTTTCTAAAAACAATTTCTTTCACAAGACATTTTCTCCTGGCGATGACTTAAGGTCGAAACTAGTTGAGAAAAATTGATAGCATAAAAGAAATATTCCTATTCGTCTTATCACTTTTTGTTCATCTTTTGAGCGAAAGCAATTACAAACGTTAAATTAATTCTATACTAACAGGACCTATAGTTATACCACAGAATGACAATTTAATTATTATAATCATATTATATTATGTTATATATATATATATATATATATATATATATATAGAGAGAGAGAGAGAGAGAGAGAGAGAGAGAGAGGGAGGGAGAAAGAGAGAGAGGGGGGTGAAAAAAAAATTGGAAACTTGCATTGATCAGCTCTGTATGGATACTGGATTCCGTAAGAAGGACTTCCCAGGAGCGACAACAGATAGGAACTAGTAGCTGGACGAGGAAAAGTTGGATTTATTCCTTTCCTTTTTTGTATTAACACAATGCAAAAATGTAACCAGCCTCGTCCAGGATTTTAACTCGGTTCACCGTGTTCATTTTCTCGGATTATAACCATTATACCACAAATGTAAAAAAAAAAAAGAAAAGAAAAAGTGTACAACAAATTTGTACCGCTAAAAAATTGAATTTATAGCACTTTTCTAGAAATGTAAGGTACAAAACCTAATTTACGGGACAGATCTCGGTCATGTGATCTAATCTCGTACCAAAAGAAAACGTCTTTGATTTAATGGCGATATTTGGACACCGATTTGGATTTTGAATTTAAAAGATTATTGCAGATTAGGAAAGACAATGATTTTAGATGTTTCTTACAGTCAGAATTTACATTGTTTCGAGCCTTCATTACAAACTTCATCATTATCATCTTTATCATCATCATTGTCATCATCAAGTCCTTCTGATAGCACGAACTCCCTTGACTCGATCTCCTCACTCATCCCCATTTGCCATCGTACCTTGTGGCCCCTCCCGACGTCACCAAGTGTCCGCCCAGACAGAGTTAGTTTTTTTTGCTGGTAGGTCAACACTAGTGTGTCCGTGTGTTGGAGTCCATAGGAAAACGTCGCTGATGAGTTCATTCCTGTTTCTCCGGCAGTGTCCGACATGTCTTGTTCGTCTTACTTGGATGGTTTGCGAGATTGGAGGTACGTGGCCATACAGCTGCTGTTTTGTGTAGTGCTAATTCCAAGATTTGTTAAAAACGCAACCAGCATCCTTGACCAGGTATACATAATTGAAATACATTTCATATGTATAATATCCATATATCTTATTATTATTGAGATCGGTGTTTTTCTGTCTGTAACTGAATCTACATCACTGCTTACGTCACAATACCCTTAGAAAATGCGTAAGTTTATCAATGAGTATCTAATTTATGGTTAAAATCATTGAATGTATAGAATAAATCTTATTTATTAACTAGGTCTCTATGAAAATCTGAGTTAGATTTGCCTCAAAACAGCCCATGTTATTAGTGCGTTTAAAATCCTGCAATGTGTCTTATATATCATTAAGAAATAAAGGTTTACATAATATATGATGTGGTTAATCTGCATACTGGTTTTAACAAAACCGGGTTTAATAAATAATTATTCGGTGTTATTGATCTCTAATATTATTGTTTTATTCTCCAACGTATTAAATTAAATCCTAGGAATGATTTTATATAGAAACCAATTAGAATATGATTAGAATAAGTGTAATCTTTTTATCTGTGTTCTTATTTAATTCCATTAGTGTTTCTAATTTCATATGTTTCATAACAATAAAACTTAAATACTTACGCCTATGTGCGCATATTCTTGCCAGTGCATTTAATTCATATCTGCATGCGGTGTTTCAGGAAATTTTTTGGCCCGACCCCAAAATCTGTTGTTTCATCACTGTATAAGAAAGATTACTCATTAATATTGTCAAGTACCAATTTGAATTATGTTTATTCTTGTATTTGTCTCAGATCGGTGACTGAACCATAATGAAAAGAGTAACAGATTAAAGTTATAAGAAGAAATTAGAGGAATTAGGATTAACTACTTTACAAGAAAGAAGAAAAAGAAGCAATCTTATTGAAACTTTCAAAATAATAAGTGGAATTACTAATTATGGTCGACACTTTTTTAATATTTCTCCTCGAAGCGGAAACTTACTGTCAAAACAGATTTCAAAACCTTAGTCTATTTTTTTGTTTTTTGGGGGTTTTTTGGGTTTTTTTTGCAAATAGGGTAATATATTTTTGGAACAAATTACCTTATCAGATCAAAATAGTAATAGCGTACAAAATTTTAAGAATAATTTTGACGATTTCAGAAAAAAAAAAGTGAAGAAGAATTTAAAAAGGGCATTTTGGGGAAATTATCGGAATAATTACTTAAAATCTTATTTGTAGAGAGATATCAGATTAACAGTGTGTATGATATGTAACGTCAGGTTTAGATCAGTTGGTAGAGAATCTACATCGGAAACCACAAGGTTCCTGGTTCGATACCGGTCTTCGCCAACTCAGCGCATGAGTAGCACAGCTTTGATCTCAGTGGTAAAAAGACTGATTTTAGGTGTGGCGCTCCACCTCAGATACAATAACAACCTCCTTGGTCTAGCGCAAGGGAAAAGGAGAGACTTCCTCGGTACCTGGCTGGTACTGACAGCAGACCACTCCGTCGAATTTATTACTATATGTTCTGTACAAATATTTAATATAGCCCTGTCAGTTGGGTGGTTAGAATACGCCAACTGCAGATCTGCAAAGGGGTACCACCGCCTTCCCCAAATGGGGCCACCTATGTTCTATGGGTGGCGACCTGTGGTGCTTAAGGCCGAAATTCTGATAGGTGAGCAGTTCATGACATGCAATACTCCAATTCTTTGGCCTTTACTTAGGCTAGACGGTCGATCGAACACGCCCCTTCCGATCAAGCGAAAGATCACGTCAAGCCTTAACACCTATATGATTGCTCCAACCCTAGTACCCTTATGGCAAACCCCAACCCTTTTTATTATATATGTACGAGAAGGCGGTTGCTGAAGAGGTTAGTGACCTGGGTATGACGTTAAACTGCTTTTAGCGGCGAGGTTCCAATTCTGGAGCTTTGAGGGAGTGGAATACCTCTTCATTGACAATATTCCCAGAAGAAACAACCAAACTTAACTATGTCTTTACCTAAACAATCCTATTAAGGTTTTAAAATGTAAAATATTTTGATTTAATGAGAATCTTGTAGTAGTCATAGTTACTCTCTCCAACGTAAGAGGCACTGGGTCGCCTGTCGTCAAGCACAGGTATGCAAATTGACTAGTGCCACGGAGCTAATCGACTGCCGTGCGTGGGTGTAAGGAAAATTTGCGTGACACAAATGAAATCCGGCAGAATTCTTTCCTTGGTATGTAAGAGAATTTCTGCGACCCGAGAATGTATTAAAAAGGGATTACTGACGGCCAGAGTGACAACTAGAATCCATTTTAGTTATTTTCATCAATGTAAAATAAGGAGACCTGAAATCATTGAAAACCCCAGAATTAAGTGAAACGTGTATGTAATAATGGTAATTAACTAGAATAAGTATGACGTGTAAATGACTGCCCTGTTGGCTTGTGATTGGTCGGTAAATTCCAACAGGGCGAAGAACGAAAGGGAGAGTGAAAAATCTGGGAGTCTTGCCAAATATTTTGGAGGAGATTTTGGAAGAAGGAGTCTGGACTGAGTGTTTGAAGAGGACGGACGCAAGATGAGGGTCTGTTCTCCAAGGCTTTTTACTTGGGTTTAAATTAAGATAAATGATCTCTGAAAAAAAACATTAACGTCGTGTGTTTGTAATTAAGAACTGCCAACGGACACAAGGAAGAAAAGAATTCAAGATAGTTCCAATCTCGAAGGACAGAGAAAATGCCAGCCCAACAACAGACCCCTCTACCCAGCTACTCTGGTCCAGAATAGCAGATATGAAGAATAGTAGATACCACAGATCCAAATAAGTATGGAAACAAAATTACATACTCCTTCAATTAGACGCCACGTCACATATTCAATGTTGATTCCTAATGACCAATTACAATCTACCCCGCCTTTTAATTGATCCCACCCGCAACATCACATCAAATCTAAATACATATGAAACTTTAAAATCTATGAATAATGGAGATTCGCTTCCGGTTTTTATCTGTAACAAAAACTACGTCACTGCTTACGTCACATTACCCAAAATCGTCATAACATAGAATAAATACACTCAAAATTTGAACATGCAACATTAGACAGTACACATTGTTTTTTAAAACAAGTTTTGATAAATACATGACTGGTATTATATATCTATATATAGTTTGTTTTATTTTAATACATATTTAAAGTTTACATTTCAAATTGTTTTATTTTTTAATCCTTTAATGAATTTGATGATTTTACTTACTTAGGGTACAAATTCACTGACATTGAATTTTTTACTCCCACCCATCAGGCAATATGTTTCAAAAATCTATTTTACATCGCCCGGAGGGTGTTTTTTTATTTTGCTACTTGAACTAATAATGAGAGGGTTGCTTGATTATTTTGTTTTACGGCATATCAAACCTTTTCGGATCATTTAATGCCGAAACATGTTGATATGTGGTTACTTACAGTATCTGATATTGCTGTTAAAATGGTTGCCTATCTATTGAACATGTTCACCGCTGCTTACCTTTGATGATCTAGCAGGGACCAGTGTTATCGACGTGACTATACCGTAAGCAATAATGGGAGGGTGACAACCCTTCACCTACACATTCTTAGTTTAAACCCGTTTAATTTTATTTTTTAAAACCCCTGCATAAATTGAGGTACACTGTATAAGCCAATATGTCTTACTGACCGTTAAAAATGGTAATTATCTTTCTTTCTCACTCTCCTTCAAAAGAATTAAATTTGCGATCTGAAAACCTCAGATAAATATCAATCCGCCATTATACTGACGATCTTGCTACACCGTGTTTGTTTTTCTTCTCTTGTTTTTCCCTTTTTTTTAAACATTTCTCTCGGCATTCTTCTTCTTCTTCTTCTTCTTCTTCTTCTTCTTCTTCTTCTTCTTGTCTACGTAATTTTCTTCTTCTTCTTCTTCTTCTTCTTCTTCTTCTTCTTGACAAACATCATCAACACCGATACGTAAAATCTTAAACCACTTCAGATGTTATTTCACCAAAAAGGATGTTTGAACATTTTATCATCTTCCAATGTTTGTTTAATGAAAATAAAGTACGGCGCCCAATTGCAGTTGACTTAAAACAAACGATTCACTTTAAAAATAGAAATTAATAGTCGACTTTGTTAATGCGCTGTTGAAAACAGCTCTACGTTTCTAATCAAGTGTTTCAAACGCATTTCAAGGAGAGTTTCTTCTAAGAGTTCATCGTTTAAATCATTTGCTCACGAAGAATATTGTCTTTGGAATTTCACACTTAGACATTATCAAGATGAAATACCGTTATAGAAAACTAAGCAAATCTATCATATTTGTCATTAAACAGAAAGACAAGTTATGAGAATTTTGTTGAAAACATTTACTCATAAAACCTGTAAGGATTCAGATCTAATTTCAGAAGAAAACAATTTAAAGTAATCTTAGTGATTTCGAAATGGGGAGGTGGGGTAAAACAATCAAACTTCCAGAGCGAACATAGATCTATCTTTTTTATGGCTTGGCTTCGTGAACGAAGTTAAGAGAGAGTGGTCCACACTGATTGCAGAGATGTTATTGGTCTTATAAGACCTAGGACAGTGTGGGGATTGAAATAGAACAAACATTTAAAAAAAAACACAATCTACCACGAGCCCCCAGTCAAGAAGAACCTTTTGAGCAGGTGCAGATCTAATTTCAGAAAAAACAACTTTGAATAATCTTATTGTTGTAAGGGAATATATCTTATATCTCTGAATGTTTGAGATGAAGCTTGATGATTAGTATTATCTGCCTTATTCGGACTATTGTCCTCATCTTCATTGTTATCTGTACAACGTTTCGGTCGATATACCCTCCGGCCTTCTTCAGGTATTTCTTGTCGGACTCGGGAACCTTCTCAGACTCGGGAACCTTTTTTTCGGACTCGGGAAACTTCTTTTCGGACTCGGGAACCCTCTTGTCGTAATCGGGACCCTTCTTGTCGTAATCGGGAGCCATCAAGATATTTTCTCCCAAAAGAAAGTTGGACTTGTCCAATGAAACGCATAAATGATACTGACTACACAGTCGGGTAGTAGAGTTCGCGTAGTAGTTAGTTGCTACAGAGCTTTAATTACTGCTGTGGAAAAGCTGCGCGTTGGACTCTATTTTATTTATACATTTTGTATCAAAGTTAATAAAGCTATATTAACCTTTCTTCCGGATTTCCATGTTGTTATTTGATAACTCAGACACAACACATTTCGAACTGGGGAGGTGAGGTAAAACAATGAAACTTGCAGAACGAACATAAATCTATCTTCAGGGCTAGGCTTTGTGAAGGAATGATGGGGGTCCACATTGACTGCAGGCAAGTTCTTGGTTGATAGGGTCTCGGATAGACAGACAGCCACGGTTGCCAGCCCTGTCGCCTGGGGCTTTAGAATACACCAACTACATTTCTGCAGAGGAGTAAGGCCTCTCCAATGAGACCACCTTTTGGCCATGGGTGGCTACCCCTGATGTTTAAGGATGGAATCCTGGTGGCTGAGCAGTCCATGACATACAATACTCCACTTTGGCCCTTACTTAGGCTAGAAGAGCAGTTAGAGAGTCCCCCTCTAATCAATCGGCTGGTCACTTCAATCCCTTGCAGATATATAAATGTATGCTTTTATGGCAAACCCCCAACTCTTTTTGTCATATATGTGCTAGAAGGTGGTGGCTGAGGGTCAGTGTTCTGGATATGACGTTAAACTATCTGATGGTCAAGTTCCAATTTTGGAGCTCTGAGGAATATGGGTACCATTACTCACAGATCCACTCTGACCCGGGGTGGTATTACCTGTTAGGGTCCAATCTATGTGTTAAATAGAAGAAAACAGGAGTTAAAAATGTGTTTAAAAAATTCAGTTTAAAAAAAAATTGAATATCCATCAAACATTTATAGAACTAAACATCTTCGGCATAAAATAACCCAACAAGGATTGACATGCCGTAAAATCCAACTAAACTAACCAAACCAGGCACGGTCGCAGCGGCAACAGTTGAAGGTATGGTCAGGTTTGATGGTATTGTTTTATGGTTCTTCCATGCGTGTGTTTTCAAAGGAGGAGACAACATGGTTAATGGTAAAATATTAGGTGTCTAGGTTCTCAGCCAGGGTGGATTAATATCGATGGTTGATGTGACAGGCACCAAGGGATTTTTTTTTCAAACAGTCCTTGTATCGCGAATTCGTCGATGACTTTTGGAAGCGCTCATCGCGTAATGGTTATCGTCGTATGCAAACAGCCTCGTCCAGGATTCGAACTCAGGTCACAGAGTCCTTTTTCCAAGGGCGATAACCAGTACGCCATAAGTTTTCTTAAATTGAATCTAAAATGACTAGTTTTAATTTTCTTTATAAAATCTATGAATGAATTTACCCGGTATTGATTTCTCTCTGTTTACGATATTGAAATTTAATATCTGAAATTTCGATCCTCAAATATAAAATTCTGATTACGATCCCAAGTAATTATTCTCATTTAATAATTCCGTTTTTAATTTTCTAATTGATTATACTTTGTTAATTGAGTAAAATTAATCTTCCATCGGTGTCGAGATTGATTCCTCATCATGTGTCATGCTTTTCTTTCTTTCTTTCTTTCTTTCTTTCTTTCTTTCTTTTAAATTTTGTGTTGATGTATATGTATATATCTGGGTCTGAGTAACCAGTGACGTAAACACACCTAGCAAAGTTTGCTACTGAAAATGGGACTACATATAACCTCAACCTTCCCGGGTATTACCGGGTACTGCAGCTAGTATTTAATATACCAGTTTATGTTGTTGGATAGCTCTCTGCTATCTCTCTCGGACGATGGAGATGACACCAAATAACCAAGTAAAAAAACATGACTATCATTAAACAGAAATAATTACATTAAACCATATAATTATTTGTATTAGATAGTTATTCTTGAAACTATACAACTGTGTGAAAATTATTTCTACAAGATAGGAATACTTCATCTATACATATATAAAGGACAGTTGTGTTTATGTGTATGTCCAGAGGAAACTTAAAAAATAATACAATTAATGACAAAGTATATATATATATATATATACATTAGATATCATCAGGGCTTGGTTTTTGAGCAAAAATAATAAAGATTTTATTTATATTCGTGAATATAATTAAAAAATGAAATTTAAATGATATCAGCATGGAATTTTTTACATTTAGTATTTTAAATAGGAGACATTAATTTTCCTTTTCAGGTTGTTTTTTTTTTACATATGGATTTTAACGGGGCATCCTGTGAGGAAACAATGAATGCATATGAGTATATATTGTTCTTGAATTTATTTTCACTTAATCTACATGTTTTTGTTTTGTTTTGTTTTTAATTTTATGTTTATATTCTTTTCGGCATTATTATTTATCATTGTTTTATCACGGCTTTTGCTTTGTTCTACTTTTTGTTAGGCTTAGTTGAGAGAAAGAAAAATGTTTTAATTAAATTGTTGTTTTTTTTTAATGTTAGTCACTACTATTGTGTTTTTTCTTATGTATCTGTTATTGTGTTTTGTTTGGTTTTTTTTTTTTTGTTTGGTTTTTAACAATTACTACATTTGCTGTTTTGTTGATTTATTGGAGGTTTTTGGTTGCTTGTTTTGGTTGTTTGTTTGTTTTGTTTATTTTAATTTTCGTTTGTTGTTTTTTTTTTGGGGGGGTTGAAGGGGTTTATGATCTATTTTAAGCATATTAGTTTACTTGAATAAATAATCGAAGGGGGTTTTGTGGAAGTATAACTTATAGGTAAGTCCCTTCTCCAGATAAAGGCTTTTATATTTTGTACATTGAAATAGAATATGAAGATGTATTATTATTATTATTATTATTATTATTATTATTATTATTATTATTATTATTATTATTATTATTATTATACCATTCCTATGTCATACCAAGAACATATCTTTAGAAAATTAAACATTACGGTCAAGTCAGGCTGAAAGTACCTGTTTCTCGTTAGATAACCGAAGTTAATCAGCGATTAGTCAGTTCAGTACTTAATTAAAGATCCCTTAAGCAACAGCAGGTACTGTAAGCAACCTGGGTCCTTTTTTAAAAATAAAATATGACGTAGGCATTTGATGACCCTGTAAAAAACAACCAAATCAAACCTTGTTATTTTGCTCATTTATTTGGGAATTGAGGGTGGGATTGTTTGTTTTTATTATTTTTTGTTTTTGTTCTTTGATTTTCATGATCTGTTTCCAGCATAAGTATTTACTTAAATAAATAATTGAAGGAGATGGATGGAATGATGCCTTATAAGTAAGTCCCTTCTCCAGATAAAAGGGTTTTATATTTTGTATATTGAAATTAAATATTAAATAAAGACGTTCCTCATTATTATATAACTCCTTGCGAGTTTTTCACAACAACGTTAGCTAGTGTTTTCCCTCTGGAATTTGTGTGACTGCATATTTCTTCAGGCCTTCAGGACTCTAGTGAGTATTCTAGCCGATCTTAACAATGCTGTTGTTTGGATGTTCTTCGTTCTTCTTCTTGATTTCCAATTTCTCCATTTTATTTTCCAATCTCTTAAGAACAGTTGGCACCATGTACAGGAGGCACAACCCTCACTCGCATGCTCTACAGTTTACTTAAGTTCTCTGGCAGGGTTCAAGTATTTCTCTATCTTTTCGTCTACTTACCTTTTCACTATTATTATTATTATTTACTCCTTTTGAGTTTTCACATCAGCATTAGCTGATGGTCTTTCACTGGTGTCTGAGTGACAGCAAGTCTCCTCAGGTCTCCAGGACCCTTCTGAGTATTCTGGCAGATTGCAGCAGTGCAATGTTCTGGATGGTATCAATCCTTCCACTGATTTCCAGACTTTACAAACCCTTTTCCAATCCTTTTGGGACCGTTCCAAGTGCACCAACTACAAATGGTATCACTTTGACTTTCACTTTCCATAACTTTTTCAGTTCTCTGGCAAGGTTCAGGTATTTGTCCATTTTTTTATTTTCCTTTAGCTTCACCCTGTGATCTGCTGGAACTGCAAAATCCACCAGTTGACAAATTCTTTTTTTTTTTTTTTTTGTTAATCATCACTAGGTCTGGTCTTCTTGCTGGGATAAGGTGATCCGTTTTTATTTCAAGTCCAGAGAATGTTATGCGTTTCATTCTCAGAACTGATTCTGGTTTATGCATATACCATTTTGTTGTATGGTCAAAATTTAATGTTTGCATAATTCCTAGTGGATCACCTTCCCAGCCCAGTCGTGTCTAGTTTTGTATTCTCGTTGTGCTAGTTTGCTACATTCGTATGAGTTTGCTTTAACTATACGAATGAAAGTCTGCATCGTCCGATACCCGAAGAAAAGCGACCTCGGAATCACTAAGAATAAAAAAGGGATCACTCTTGCTTCCATAGCTGCTAAGGTTTATAATGCGCTTCTTCATAATTGCATCCGACCTAAATAGTTGAGAAAATCTTTAGGGTCGTAGAAATTGATTCACAACTTCACAGATTTTGACTATTCGTCGAATCGTAGAAGGGGTTCGTGCAGAAATGTTCGAGGTAACAAATTTGCTTGTAAATTTCTCCAAGGCATTTGACTCCATACTGCAACTTCGGCCTCACACGTTGTCTCTTTGTCAACATGTGAGGCCGAATTTATTAGTCTCGCCTTAACTGGACAAGAAGCCCTTTATTTACGGACATTACTTAAAAGTGTCGTAGAACCAGGGATTGTTAATAACGCTGTAACTATTTATTGTGATAATCAGTCGAGCATACTACTGGCAAAAAAACCATCATACACCAGAGATCAAAACATATTGATATGAAATATCAATTTAAAAGGTATGAAATTAAAAAGGGGTCTATACTCTTACAGTATATAGAATCGGAAAAGAAAAAAGAAACTGAGATATTGTCGCTAGTTCATTGCGATTTAGCTGGACCAATACAGCCCCTTGGGAAATCCAATTTCAGGTATGTACTAAACTTTATTGACGATTTTTCTGAACTTATGATGTTATACTTATATGTCAGACTGATACTCTGCTAGCTACCAAACAATACCTAGCAGACGTCAGTCCATATGGTAAAGTCAAGCGCAGTGGAAGCGTGCTGGGCCCCTAACCTGTTAAGTTTCTGACCGCCATCCTTGGTCAGTTGAAAAGGACTTAAAGTAAGTAAGTCCTGGGCTATAGAATCCTTTGGTAAGTGAATAAGTCATGAGTTATGGAATCCTACGTAGTGTCAAAGGTCCAGTGATATAATCCTATGTTCCGCCGTCCACGAAGGTTCAAAGCAATGTGCGTAGGTATGACCAGACCAGCCAGTATAAATAACAATATCTGAGTACTGCCAGTGATTGGCGAAGAATATGGTCACATGATTATCGCCGAGTCTATAAATAAGAGTGGACATCTGGCACACACCTTATATACAAAAAACGCCAACACATACACAGAGAAAAGATGGAGCAAATACTACCCGAATGGGGCAACACTTGTCCCTTTGATTTGAAGGGGCACGGCTAGGTTTATTTCCTAGTCCCTCAGACACATCAAAAGGGATCGGCGCAATCTTTTTCACTTGCCCCGCATGAACTTTGGTTTTCCCCCACCTTAATGGTCCTTATGTTCAACTGGCACAGTAGGGTGCCCGCAAATAATTTATATGTGCCATCTAGCTGAAAAACCACAGGCTTAGAAATAAAACAATCCGAGAGATCAATGTTCGGGTCTCCTCAAATTTTTGGTAACTGAGTCTGCAGTCATGCACGACATTAGGCCAAAAAAGGGTGAACGTTTTCATGCATGTGACATTTATAAAGTCATTCACACGACCCGAAAGGGATCACCGTCATTCCATCAGGTTGCCTTCCGTCGCTGCGATCAAATCCGGTAAATTCAAGAATGGCCGATTGATTCGCTGGTTATATTAAATATTTCAAATTCATGTATTGTTGTAGCTGACAAATACAAGGCATCTAAACTGTCTTCAATCATATTCAGAGTGAATCTACATATTATCAGTTGTTAAACATATACCGGTAATTTCTGTCTGTCTGTGTAATACCAGTTGGCGCCTACTGTAGCGTGCTCAGAGTGTTATAAAAGTCTTAAATGGTCTAATAGTAGAACTGGTCACCTAATTGGTCACACACAAGCACCAGCATTCAATATAGGTAGTGGTTTAAAAAAAACATATGAAAGAATAGTGGATTACATAGTCAAAAAGGAGTCATTATTTATCGCTCGCTGCGCGGTTTTTTTCGGGGTGGAGGGTGGTGTGTCAGAGAGGAAGAGTACAGTCAAACTTTTCTCTCATGAATTACATTCATTACCACTATTCTCGCTGCTCACGGTCAGCCAAAACAAATTCCCAGCGGGGCCCAAAAACGACGCCCGTCTCCTAGTGAGGCCCCAGCGAAAACGACAATTTGCTTTACTTCCGTTTGTGGTCCCGGGATGGGGGAAGTTTCCGCTCTTCTGTAGGAAATTTGGGACTTTGTTATTTCTTATCTAATTCAGGTGCCATTGACTGGTCACTGGCTGACATACACTGAGTGCTTAAAATCTTTTAAAAACTTTCTTTTCTTTTGTTCTGATTCCTTTTTTTTCCTCTTTCTCTTTACCCAGAAATTTGATTACCCTTTTCTTTTCAATTCAAATTTTCTATTGGCCGTTTTAATTAAGCTACACTACACCAGTGATCTGATCAGGATGAAACTTTTCATTTTTCCTTAGCTTATATTCAGAAATAGGACTGGCTAATTGGGTTTCAATAAAAATCAATAATGGAACTCTTGGAGACATATTTACAATGTAGGAGAAAAGAGAAAACATTTCAGTGAGATGGAGGGAAGGGGCTTAAGTAACAGTGAGAGGAATTATTTTTTAAAATTAGAATATTTTTTAATGAAATAACATATATGGGAAATATCTAAAGGATTTTTTTTACAAAATGTTTTTGTAAAATAAAATCACTTTCTTTAATTCCTTGGTTTAATTAAAAAGTTAAAATTTGGGTTTTATCAATTCAAACAATTTAAACATTATAAATAGCATTTTTTTTGCTGTGTATAAACAGTGCCATAAACACACGTAGCAAAGGTTGCTATTGAAAATCCAGTATGTAACGGTGAATAACATGAATTTTTCCGTGTATTACCGGGTACTGCAGCTAGTATTTAATAAACCAGTTTATATTGACGATGACCAAAACACCATAGAAAATTGAGTATTATCAAATAGAAATAATTACACCATATTAACCAAATAATTACGTTAAACCATATAATTATTTTTTAGGAATAATTGAAACCATACAATTGTGTGTGAATTATTTGTATTAGATAAGAAAACTTCATGTTATATAAGTCCGTGTGAAAAAACTCTTAAGAAACAACTGTATTAGAAATGTAAATATGAATATACAATGAATGCAATTTTCTAACCTCTAAGTATAAAATAACCCGAGATTGATTGACATGCCGTTAAAATCAATCAATCAACCTATTAAGAATGATGTCGCTATCTGTGTGATACGATATCATACATAGACTGACTTGAATGATTAGCCCCATTAAAGAAAGAAATAAAACTTCTCCCCTGAACATGGATAGCTTTTATGCTAAAGGACTACCATCAGCAGCAGGACAAAGGACAACGTCACCACAAACCATCACTATACTTTGTCGATAATTACGACTAACATTCGGTTTGTCGGGAGAAATTTTTTCACCGGAAATAATCAACAGGATATATTGATATATTAGAATTCAGCGACACAGCCTGTTGGGGAAACAATAACAACATAATCCTCCTGGCCCCCCCACACACACACACCACTCACATCAATCAGAAAAACTTCAAAGAGTTGATTGTCAAAGATGAATGGGATGATCTTTGTGGTGGAAGGAATCTTTGAGAATCGTCTTAATTGACACGATAAACGGATCTTTAAAAAGAAGAAAGAAAGAAAGAAGAAAGAAAGAAGATAAAATGAAGGAAGAAATGTTAGGATGAAAGAAAGAAAGAAATAAGGAAAATAAAGAGACAAACAAAGAAAAAAACAATATAAACTGAATCAAGAAGTTTCGAGCTGAAAGAAACAAAGAAAAAAGAAAAAAGAAAGAAGAAACAAAGAGTGATAGAAGAAAGAACAGAAGAAAGATAAAATGAAGCAAGAAGTTTCAGACTAAAAGAAAAAATGAAAGATAGAAAGAAAAAAGAAAGAATGAAAGAATGAAAGAATGAAAGAAAGATAAAATGAAGCAAGATGTTTCAGGATAAAAAAGAAAGAAAGAAGGAAAGATAAAACTAAGCAAGTGTTTTCAGAAAGAAAGAATGAAAAAAGAAAGAAAGAAAGAAAGAAAGAAAGAAAGAAAGAAAGAAAGAAAGAGTTAAAGAAAGATAAAATTAATCAAGAAGTTTCAGGATGAATATAAGAAAGAAAGGGAGAAAGAAAGAAAGAAAAGAGGAAAAAAGAAAAGAAAGAAAGAGAGAATATATTATATATATCAAGCATTAAGGTGTAATTATCTCTGTAGAACGAGATTGAAATTATGACATATTTTACTGTCATATCTCCGTATTGGTTGTCATTCTAACTGATATTGTCTAGTGTGTATTATCTATAATAATACATTATAATATATTCATAACAATAGCATTGAGTTATGATTATTGTCATTGTGTTCTGGCCGACCTTACTAACGACTTTAATTTTGTTAAACTGGCGCGCTTCCTTTCTGATGTATATAATATACACGGCCTTGATTTTTTTTAAAACACACTCATTTGCCATTTCCAATAATTCCCACGCCCACACACACCCACCAATTGCACGTCGACTGTTGATAATGCGGATCACAGACTGCCAAATCGAAACCATCTTTGCCCGCGTGCATCCTCCTGCGTCAGACAAGAGCAAATTATTTATTAATTGGTTGTCAGATGAGAGACAAAATGGCGTCTTATTGCTGTAGATTCGTAGAGCAGCGTCGAGCGGTCGTCGAACAGAATGTTTAACAATGAACCAACGCATCGATATCACCGTTACCATTAAGCATCAGCAGTCCATTTCGACTAAATCCCCAAATAATTATGCAAATGACACCAGATGCATTTTTTTCTTCTTTTTCTTTGATTATTTCAAAACATGAGGTCACATTATTAACTCACGGTTTATCTTTTTATTTAATGTTTAATATAAACGCTGAAAAGATGATGCAATTTTATGTTCAATTATATTTTCTTTCTTTTTTTTTTCGGTCTTTTTGTTCTTTCCTTCTATATTTCCTATTGTTATATTCCATTCTTGCGCAACACCCTGGCACAACACCATGAAGCTAAGAGGTCCAGAAGAAAGCAGTGGCAACAAAGCATCGG
>CM042150.1:110875006-110877506 GCA_023376005.1 Doryteuthis pealeii | reverse complement strand
GAAAGACCATCAGCTAACACTGATGTGAAAACTCAAAAGGAATAATAATAACAATAATAATAATAATAATAATTTATATATTAAAACTTGTGTTCCTTATCATCTTGCAACAGCCTCTGGTTAAAAATGAAACCATCGAAATCGTCCAAGATAAAATGCTAAAAATGTAAATCCTGATTATCTGATGTTGCTTATCCACCGAATTCATATTTCTTATATGTCATCACCTCAGCTAAATAATGCCCTATTTCGTTTTTTTATTAAAAAGAAAGAAAGTGAAAATAAAGGGCATGCTTCACAGAAAGAATGTGAGGAAGAAAGCAAGAAAGAAACAAAGAGAGAGAGAGAGAGAGAGTGGGGGTAGGTAAAAATAGAGAGAGGAGGTAAGCGCGTGGAAGCGATGTCGATAATCTGTTTCAATCGAACATAAGAAAAAAATGAAAAGAAAAAAGAAAGAAAAAAAATGAGCGAGAGCTAAATCAAGATTATTATACATTTTACATATTGGACTATTTTGAAATAGCTCTTAAGTAAACATATCAAACGTTGTAATGATTAAATCATCATACTGTAGTATATCCACAGGTCCCGCTAATAATAATAATAATAATAATAATAATAATAATAATAATAATAAATAAAAAATTGGAAGAAAAACAATTATATGGACACTTCAAACGACAAATCGAAGAGGTTGCACATGAAAAGACTTGGACATGGTTAAGAAAAGGAAACCTCAAAAGAGAAACAGAATCATTAATAATTGCTGCACAAAATAATGCCATAAAGACAAACTATATCAAAGTGAAAATTGATAAGACCCAACGAAATAGTAAATGTAGACTTTGCGGTAATAGAGATGAGACTGTTAACCATATACTCTGCGAATGTAGCAAACTAGCACAACGAGAATACAAAACTAGACACGACTGGGTTGGGAAGGTGATCCACTGGGAATTATGCAAAACATTTAATTTTGACCATACAACAAAATAGTATATGCATAAACCAGTTCTTGAGAATGAAACGCATAAAATTCTCTGGGACTTTGAAATAAAAACGGATCACCTTATCCCAGCAAGGAGACCAGACCTAGTGTTGATTAACAAAAAAGAAAGAACTTGTCAACTGGTGGATTTTGCAGTTCCAGAAGATCACAGGGTGAAGCTAAAGGGAAAAAATTGACAAATATCTGGACTTTGCCAGAGAACTGAAAAAGTTATGGAATATGAAAGTCAAAGTGATACCAATTGTAGTTGGTGCACTTGGAACAGTTCCAAAAGGATTGGAAAAGGGTTTGGAAAGTTTGGAAATCAGAAGAAGGGTTGAAACCATTCAGAACCATGCACTGCTGCAATCTGCCAGAATACTCAGAAGAGTCCTGGAGACCTGAGGAGACTTGCTGTTACTCAGACTCCAGTGAAAGACCATTAGTTAGCGTTGATGTGAAAACTCAAAAGTAGTAAATAATAATAATAATAATAATAATCTTATTATAATGGAGATTGTGTGTTTTTCTGTCTGTAACCGAAACTATATTCCTACTCAAGTCACAATTCTCTTAGTTATTGACATCACATTCTCCATGATTTTATTTATATCTAAACCTCAATTATTAATAAAATTGTCATACATTATTAATACTGTTAACTATGTCTGCATATTGACAACATGCAATTATATTTATATATACAACAAAATAGCGGTTTACAGTGTGAACGTGAAGGCTAATTTGCATATTAATATTAAAAAATCAAATTTAATAAATATGTGCTTAGTATTATTGATTTCTAACTGTTTGGTTTTATTTTAATCAATATAAGCAAAAATCTCTTCAATGAATCTTAAATGAAATCCATTAACAAGATAAAATAACTGTCATTTTATTCTTTACTTCCTCTTTTAACTAAATACTTAAATTAGAAAAAATAACAATGAAAGACGAGAGTGATGGAAGAGTAAGTTTCAGTTGTTCCATTTTTATTATACTCATTCTGTTTCAAATCTTTTATCATACCCCCTCTGTTTCAAATCTTTTTATTTGTATTCTTATTTAGTTTCATTAGCCTTTCTAATTTAATACAATATTTTATTACATTAAAACTTAAATACTTGCACCCGGAGGGTGCATATATTTGCTAGTAATAATAATAATAATTCATTTGCTTGAACATTTGATCATCAAAGTTGTGTATTTTCATTGAATGTGTGTATTTGTTAACGTCTTGACAATTTCTGTAAACTCATTTCTATCAATAGACTAAAGTGTTCCCATCAACTCAGCAACTGTGGGTGAAGAATATCACCCAACTAATGCCATTCATTGCAGACATATAAATCAAAACAGAAATCACTTACGTCCACCCATTAAAACTACGGTAGACCGGACGTATCTAAATGGCAAACAAATGATTCAACGATGCCCTACCGAAGATTTTTCTTTCTTTCTTTTCGCTACAGTATAATGGTTTTGTTTTTGCTTTTGTTTTTTATTGATTTT
>CM042150.1:110857506-110872506 GCA_023376005.1 Doryteuthis pealeii | reverse complement strand
TATGGCAGAAGTTACAATCTGTACAGTCTTTACCTTCATGTTCTACAATTTCTTCGTTTTCTCGCAAGGCCCAAGTATTTGTCTATCTTTTCACTGTCTTTCACTTTCACTCGGTGGATCCACAGGGATGGAAAAATCTACGAGAGGGCAAGTTTTCTTTTGCTTGTTAATTAACACTATGTTTGGTCTCCTGGCCTGGATTAGGTAACCTGTCTGTATCTCAAAGTCTTGCACAATTTCCAGTAGATCACCTTTCCCACCCAGTCGTACCTAGACTTGTATTCTCGTAGTGCTACTTTGCTGTATTCACTTAATACATGGTTGATTGTCTCATCTCTGTCTCTATATACAGTACATTTATTGTTATTATATCGACTTTTTCACACCTGCCGTAGTCGGTTGTTCACTAGAGGCTGAGTGACAGCGAGTCTTCTCGGGTCTCCAGGACTCTTCTGGGTATTCTAGCCGATCTTAACAATGCGGTAATTTGGGTGATCTCGATTCTTCCTCGGATTTCCAGTTCTGCCAAATTATTTTCCAGAGCTTTGTGAACCGTTGCAAGGGCACCAATTACAATTGGTATGACCCTCACCTTCATGTTCCACAATTTTCTCAGTTCTCAGGCATGGTCATTATTATTATTTGCTCCTTTTGAGTTTTCACATCAGCATTAGCTGATGGTCTTTCACTGGAGTCTGAGTGACAGCAAGTCTCCTCAGGTTTCCAGGACTCTTCTGAGTATTCTGTCAGATTGCAACAGTGCAGTGGTTCTGAATGGTTTCAATCCTTCCTCTGATTTCCAAACTTTCCAAACCCTTTTCCAATCCTTTTGGGACCGTTCCAAGTACACCAACTACAATTGGTATCACTTTGACTTTCATATTCCATAACTTTTTCAGTTCTCTGTCAAGGTCCAGGTATTTGTCCATTTTTTCATTTTCCTTTAGCTTCATTATTATTATTATTATTATTATTATTATTATTATTATTATTATTATTTATTATTATATTGGTGTTTAAATTGTTTTAAATTTGCTTTACAAAAATGCAAAACTCATTTCCATACCAAATCGAACCCACTTATCCCCCCCCACACACACACACATTTTACACCTTCTTCTCACCCTCTGTGAACTCAATTGCTCTATATTAGATTTATGGAATTAGCGAGAATGATCCGGTTAAAAGGTGAACGGAATTCCAAAGTTTGAATCAAGAAAAATGAGTCGCAGATTCTACAAAACTGACACGAGTTCGTGGGAAAAAAGAAAAAAGATGCCGAATTCATTTGCTGGAAATCTAGAAAATAAAGAAAAAAAAAGACAACAATTCGCCGTTTGCGAAAATGAGCATCTCTTAGTGAAGTGATCGAATCTGTAATAAGTAAGTGATTGAACGCAAATTATAAATGCTTGGTTCGATTAGAGCAGACAAGCACTAAAAAAAAAAGATTTGGATTTATGAGAAATGAGAAAAAATCGAGGAGATCGATACCTAAAAGTGATTGAATGATTTCCCCATTTACTAGTGTTTTGTATCGATTACATTTAATTACACCTACGTGCATCCATACACGCATAGACACTCAATGACATAAGCAGACACAGAATCGCTACAATGCAAATAGTTACAGTAGAGAATCAATTGCAGAAACTCAAGTTTACTAACATCTTTACGTTTCTACATGTCAACACAAATGTAATTCCGCCCAGTCAGCTGGAGCGGTAGAATACGCCGACTACATCCCTGCAGAGGGGTAAGACCCGCTCTGTCATCTGGGGCTGTAAAATACGCTGACTGCATCCCTGCAGAGGGGTAAGACCCGCTCTGTCATCGCTGTAAAATACGCTGACTGCTAAACTGCATCCCTGCAGAGGGTAAGACCCGCTCTGTCATCTGGGCTGTAAAATACGCTGACTGCATCCCTGCAGAGGGGCAAGACCGCTCTGGGGCTGTAAAATACGCTGACTGCATCCTGCAGAGGGGCAAGACCCGCTCTGTCATCTGGGGCTGTAAAATACGCTGACTGCATCCCTGCAGAGGGGTAAGACCCGCTTGTCATCTGGGGCTGTAAAATACGCTGACTGCATCCCTGCAGAGGGGTAAGACCCGCTCTGTCATCTGGGGCTGTAAAATACGCTGACTGCATCCCTGCAGAGGGGCAAGACCCGCTCTGTCATCTGGGGCTGTAAAATACGCTGACTGCATCCCTGCAGAGGGGCAAGACCCGCTCTGTCATCTGGGCGGTAAAATACGCTGACTGCATCCCTGCAGAGGGGTAAGACCCGCTCTGTCATCTGGGGCTGTAAAATACGCTGACTGCATCCCTGCAGAGGGGCAAGACCCGCTCTGTCATCTGGGGCTGTAAAATACGCTGACTGCATCCCTGCAGAGGGGCAAGACCCGCTCTGTCATCTGGGGCTGTAAAATACGCTGACTGCATCCCTGCAGAGGGGACCCGCTCTGTCATCTGGGGCTGTTAAAATACGCTGACTGCATCCCTGCAGAGGGGCAAGACCCGCTCTGTCATCTGGGGCTGTAAAATACGCTGACTGCATCCCTGCAGAGGGCAAGACCCGCTCTGTCATCTGGGGCTGTAAAATACGCTGACTGCATCCCTGCAGAGGGGCAAGACCCGCTCTGTCATCTGGGCTGTAAAATACGCTGACTGCATCCCTGCAGAGGGGCAAGACCCGCTCTGTCATCTGGGCTGTAAAATACGCTGACTGCATCCCTGCAGAGGGCAGACCCGCTCTGTCATCTGGGGCTGTAAAATACGCTGACTGCATCCCTGCAGAGGGGCAAGACCCGCTCTGTCATCTGGGGCTGTAAAATGACTGCACTGGCAAGACCCGCTCTGTCATCTGGGGCTGTAAAATACGCTGACTGCATCCCTGCAGAGGGGCAAGACCCGCTCTGTCATCTGGGGCTGTAAAATACGCTGACTGCATCCCTGCAGAGGGGTAAGACCCGCTCTGTCATCTGGGGCTGTGCATCCTTGTCATCTGGGGCTGTAAAATACGCTGACTGCATCCCTGCAGAGGGGCAAGACCCGCTCTGTCATCTGGGGCTGTAAAATACCTGACTGCATCCCTGCAGAGGGGTAAGACCCGCTCTGTCATCTGGGGCTGTAAAATACGCTGACTGCATCCCTGCAGAGGGGCAAGACCCGCTCTGTCATCTGGGCTGTAAAATACGCTGACTGCATCCCTGCAGAGGGGCAAGACCCGCTCTGTCATCGGGGCTGGCTGACTGCATCCTGCAGAGGGGCAAGACCCGCTCTGTCATCTGGGGCTGTAAAATACGCTGACTGCATCCCTGCAGAGGGGCAAGACCCGCTCTGTCATCTGGGGCTGTAAAATACGCTGACTGCATCCCTGCAGAGGGGTAAGACCCGCTCTGTCATCTGGGGCTGTAAAATACGCTGACTGCATCCCTGCAGGGGGCAAGACCCGCTCTGTCATCTGGGGCTGTAAAATACTGACTGACGCTTGCAGCAAGACCGCTCTGTCATCTGGGCTGTAAAAATACGCTGACTGCATCCCTGCAGAGGGGCAAGACCCGCTCTGTCATCTGGGGCTGTAAAATACGCTGACTGCATCCCTGCAGAGGGGCAAGACCCGCTCTGTCATCTGGGGCTGTAAAATACGCTGACTGCATCCCTGCAGAGGGGCAAGACCCGCTCTGTCATCTGGGGCTGGCTGGTGCACCCGCTCTGTCATCTGGGGCTGTAAAATACGCTGACTGCATCCCTGCAGAGGGGTAAGACCCGCTCTGTCATCTGGCGCTGTAAAATACGCTGACTGCATCCCTGCAGAGGGGCAAGACCCGCTCTGTCATCTGGAGCTGTAGAATACGCCGACTGCATCCCTGCAGAGGGGTAAGACCCGCTCTGTCATCTGGGGCTGTAAAATACGCTGATTGAATCCCTGTAGAAGGGGGGGACACTCCCTGTCGGCTGTGTTGTAGAATACGCTGACTGCATTCCTGTTAGAGGGTAAGATTCGCCCTGTTGGCTGGGGTTTTAATATACGCCGACTGCATCCCTACGGAGGAGTAAAACCAATGGGAATATATTTAGGATAAGGAGAGGAAAAACAAACACATTTTAGGAGTGATTTACTTCAAAGCAGGTTCATCCCCTATCTCAGAAAATATACTCTTGCTGTTTTTCTCGTCACCACTAAAATAACAACAAGTGCGGCAACAGCAAACTTTGAGGAAATTTATAAAGTCCTTATACATTATATAAAAATAAGAAATGAAAAAATATCAGAATAAGATAAATTAAAATTACGGTAAAGAAAATAGAAATTAAACATAGATTAGATATAAACTAAATATTAATAATCAAATCTATCATACTGTTTGGCATTACCTATGATATTAAATGAGTAACTAAATTAATAATTAACATCCATAATTACAGTTCCGTGTGTCTCCTATGTACGATATGTAGGAAAGGACAAAAGAAAATAAATGTGTTTCGTTGAGATTTATGCATTTTACAAAATCTTCAAACATAAATCAAGTTCTTATATTTCTATCAATCTGCTATTCTGCTCTTGGATCTAGCTCTAGTCTATTTGTCTTCTTCATCTTCTTCCATGCGACTTTTGTTGGTTTCTTGGGATTTCTTTTCTTGTGTCGTTGCTAAGTTTTTAATTAACGAACACAAGACGATGTTGTTTTACTTAGACGTCTTTTATTTTAATCTATTAAACCCATCTTAAGACAATGGCCCTTTTGACGAGACGCAATCTTATGACCCGTCTCGTCTCGTCATTCCAACCAAAACTGATTTTCTTAGATTTTACTAAGTTTCTCACGTTGGCTCTGTCCAATCAGAGCTGAGGTGAGCAAAGGGTAAAAATCTAATCAATCAACTAACTCTATACTTATTCATAACACTGTTATTTTTAATTTTAACTACACTACAGTTCATAATTGATTGGCAACCCATCAACTATGTAACAGGAATACTTGATGCTATATAAAATAAAGTAAAGTCGACGGGGCGGCCTAAAGTCGGTATCAGCCAGTCAGTGAAGGAGTCTATCCCCTTTTCACTAGCGCTAGACCAAGAAGATTGTTTTAGCATCTGCGGTGGAGCACCACACCTACCATCAGCTCCTTACTTTACCGCACATATCCCTGTGCTACTCATACGCTGAGTTGGCGAGGACAGGTATCGAACTAGGAACCTTGTGGTTTCTAGCCGAATGCTCTACCAACTGAGCTACAAGAATACTTACTTTAAGCTCTAATGGCTTAATAAGGATTATTATTAAATGCTTGAAACTATGTAATTGTGTGCAAACAAATGACTATTATAAGATAGAAATAATTACTTAAAACTATGTAATAACAATAGAGCTGTATTAGTTAGGATTACTTTAAACTATAGAAGTGTAAGTAAAACATTCTTAAGAAACAACTGCACACAAATGTAAATATAAATGTACAATGAACGAATATGTTTATAGAGTGAATAGACGAGAAAAACACTTTTTTTTTAAATGGGTGGAAAATCAAAAAGTCCTCAGTTTTATCTGATGATTGTATCTTAACCGATAAATGAAACTTTTAGTAATGAGGCTATTATAAAAAGTGGAGAGATTTTAATTATTTTTAAATATATATTATATTATATATATATATATATATATATAATATATTATATATATATAATATATATATATAAGTTAATAAATATATATAATATATAGATATATATATATATATATAGTCATCTGCAGACAGTCCAGTTTCAACGTATCAAGTCTCTTCAGTGTCGCTAGACTTAACAGGCTACCCCCAGCTGGGATCGAAACCCCGCTAATTTTTAATCAGCCAGTCCTAACCTCAGGCTATCAGCACACCCACTAGTAGAAGAGAGAATTATATATTCCGTTCGGGTGGATATGTTCAGGTGAAATTAGGTTTAAGTAGTCGAAATGATTCGCCCGATAAATTGATCATTGAGTATCTGACGATAATTTTCTTCTTTATTTGATTGTTCGGTGAGTAGCAACATTGTGATGCCGTGAGAAAATTGTTCTTCAATGCCATAAGGACCCTTCGGAATCGGGAGAAGCTCTTTAAAATATCGAGAGAGAGAAAAAAAAACAACACGGTACCGTATTCTAAATCAAATACTCTTGAAAGAAACACTGAAGCCAAAATATCTATATATACAGACATTAGATCAATGAATCTACGTGCCTATCTTGGTAAAGATTGGCTGTGTGATAATGTTAAAGACTAATGAGTTTGTGGCGCTGTGTAATTGTCTTTTGTCTTTCGTTTATGTTTCTATCGTCAATTCTTAATTAAACTACGACTCCATTGAAAAGATAATCGTCTCCTTTTGTCATGACGACGAAATTATTTATCTTTATTTCCCTTTTTAATCATTTATATCGTTTTATTAAAGAAAGAAATCATTTTTGGAAAAAAAAAAAACAGATAAAATGGAGCACCTTTGTGGTGAAATGGTTAGCACGTTAGACAAGCAGACATTTGTTAGTGAGATTGATTCTAACTGTGTGTCCCATACTTGTACAAAACTAAGCGAAACTTTATAAATTACTTTTTGCTATAATCCAATTCCAAAAATGTAGTGTTTTTATTTATGGCGAAAAAATCAGAAGAAAAAAACATGCATTTTTCAACAAAAAAAATTAAAATCCCGTATTTAGATATTACATATATATGTCTATGCTTACTTCCCCCCTTTTTTTTTTTAATTAAGTAATTTAATTAATTCCTCGCAGTTAACCCTGATGATCCGTTAATGGTGAAACTTGAGTAGCTTTTCTGACTATACTCCACAAACGTATTTAGCACTCTATATATATATATATATATATGTGTGTGTGTGTGTGTGTGTGTGTGTGTAATCGTTTACTGACAGAAAATATAATTCAAACAACCTTGTTGAAAAAGCAATTAAAGTGTGTACCTCGACTTTAGAACCTGAAATTCCAATTCATTATTTCTCTCAAAAGTTCTAAACAATCATTTAAGAGTTAGCAAAGTTTTAATTTCTTTTAAAGAGTATATAATTATTTAATTTAGGCTAATGTATTAACTAACCCATTAACTTTAGAATTTGTTCTTAACGTACTAAACATTTGTTGTGTGTGGTCATATTAGTAGACAATAAATTCCAATGTCGCCTTTAAGCACGAAAAGTTTTTTTTGCACTCGATGGATAAATTCCTACCGATGAATCCAGCTAGAATCAATCTATCAAAAAGTATTAACCAACAAATCAATTAGTCACAATAAAAAGAAAGAGAAAAAGAAAGGATGTTGCCTTTATTGTATCACGAAGGAATGGAAGAATTTACTTTGATTAAATTCCTTCTCCTTTAATGAGACGCAATCTTGTCTTCCTCTTCCCCCCACCTTCACACACACACATTTTCTACTTCTTCATCTTTCTCGCACTCTCAGACTGAAGAATGTGGTACTTTCATATACAAATAAATACTCATTGGCACAAAAAAATTACCATTTCTCTAATCGGCCATTAACCTACTTACATCCGTGAAACTATAAGTTTTTTTTTAACTATTGTTACTTGTCTTTATTTAACACGTAAACGATACAAAAATAAATCGGATGCTATTTAGCTTCGCTCTACTAATTGCATTAACGTATCTGTTTGTGATGCTGTTTGTGTAAGTCCATTTGTGCATTGGCTTGCACCGGCTGGTCGGCCTGTACCTTTCGGGTGCATTTATCCTACTGCAACCGAGTCTATTAAGAAAGAAGATACAGTGTCCTGCTGTTATATACCCATACTCTGCTGGGTATATATAGCGAATATGGAATGAGGAGATGAAGAGAGATAACAAGACACAACTGTTTTGAAGTATAGATGGAGACTTTATTGATTAGACCGTTAAGTCTGAACACTAGCGTCCAGACGCTCAGAACTTTTTATTTAATTTAAATCCCCAAATATATATTTGGAGAGGGATCCGTCTGGATTCTATTCTCCTATGAGAACACCTATTTCTTCTCTACTTCTGTACATCTGTATTAAAGAGTAGCTATCTTCATGGCTTCTCCTGATTCTGATGTAGCTATTAGCTTTCTTGTGGTCTCTCCTTTCCTTCTCGTAGTCTGTAGCTATTTCCATTACTTGGTTTTTGGTTCCCGGCTGGTATTTCTTCTAACTTCTGGTCCTGGTCTTTCTTTTTCTTCTAAGTTCATCAACGTTCTGGTGTTTTAAGATATACCAAGGCTGTTATAGTTTTTAGGGACTAACTCAAGACATATTGTTTTTTGTGATCACAGTTTATTTAACTTAAATTTAGGATTTCCCAACCACATACGGGAGCCGAGGCGACCCGTCTTTTCATCATTAGGTCCAGCAGTTGACTAACTAAACTTTCTCTTACTATCTATTCCCACCGTTTGCTTCAGCAGAAATTTGGGGTCAGATTGCGGTTATTGGTTTTCACTAAATCTACCAGTTCAGATTTTAATTTAACAACACCTGGATTTAAATATTTTTACTACACTAATTGCGTCTTTAAAAAATTACAATACCCATCAGCACTGATGAAAATAAAATCTCTCCGGCATAAAATAACCCAACAAGGGTTGACATACTCTACGATCCAACCAACCAACGACCTAGCACACAAGATGACATCAACCCTGTCGGTGAAGTGTAGATTCCACCAACTGTATCCCCTGCTGATAGGTAAGGAAAGGGGGTGTCCGGGGTAGATATTAACCTAACCCGTTCGTCACGGGTAGAATGTGATACAAGATCGCGAGTATGAGACATCTAGTGGGGATCGAACTCGCTATCCAGTAGTAATAGACCTGCGAGAGTAGATTTCTAACCAATACACCGATAGGACGCCTTCCTTATTTACTCGCCCAGGTTGCCATGGTTAAAATGTACCAAAAAAAATGTGAACTCGCTATTCGGTAGTAATGAGCTTTCGACACTAGCTTGCTAACCATTACACCACGATGGGACACCCAAAAGGAGTGTCCAGGAAATGACACCAAACTGCATCTGATCCAGTTCTGGGGTTTTGGGGATGGGAGTACACCCTCTGTATCATTAGTCCTAGGCCCACTCGGAACCGGAGTGATAGTATTAGGGTTTCATCTATTGGTCAAATAGATCTGGCATTCTGGCAATAAGATTTTTAGCTGATCTTTTAAGACAATGTTCCAGTGTTTAGCGTAAGGGCTATCGTTGTAGCAAATGGAATTGGCAACCCGAGTTCAAACCCTGAACTAGGCTGCTCGTACTTCATTTCTCACCAATGTTCTTTGGAAAGAAATGAATCCAAATCTTCTCCTTCCAGCTATGGATAAATAGTAGTACGTATTGGGTTCTTTAGCCTTTGTTTGACAACCAATCTAAGAGAAGGAAAATTCTGAATTCAAACCAATTTTACACATTGATCTTGTATCACATCCTGACCGTGGCGGTGGGCTTGGATACACAAGCATGCACGCACGCACACACACATTTCACTCTGTTGGAACTTTTTGGTATATAAGGCGTGTGGTAGATACCTACTTCTAAATATAGACTCGTTGACTACCACGTGACCAGGGAAGGCAACCTATTGTCCAATCACTGGCAGTGCTGCTGCTGCTGCTGTTGTTGTATTTATACTAGCCCGATTCTTAACCTTAGATCATTACTACTTGGATCATCTTGGACCCCGGAACGTAGTACTATACCACAGGACTTATTGACTTACCAAAGGATACTATACCACCGGATACTTATTGACTTACTTACTTATTCACTTTAAGTCCTTTTACATCTGGCCAAGGATGGCGGCCAGATACTCAATACACTCTTCAAATAAGAATTTGTCAACATAACATAACATGATATATATATATATATATATATATATATATATATATATATATATATATATATATATATATATATATATATATAATGTTTACAAACAGAGGAATTATATTATATATTCATTAAATAACCCCGACTAGAAATCTTGGCAAACACTGTGTGCGACATGGGGAACTCTGGACAGCTGTTTCGAACATTTTAGGCAACATCTTGACTCATCTGACCATATTATGCTCTAAAGGTACTTTGTAACAATATTACAAAATTCTTCTGCAAAAGACAATCTGTCCTTAACATCCTTTTCTGAATAACAAAAGTTTCTTTGTATTGGAATTAAATTTTTCGACTAGAACATATATATATATATATATATAAAGATATAACTATAAATATAACATGTCTGCCAATAGAAACTCAGTGAGCGGCACTATAAAGTGGAAGTTGCAAATTAGAAACCTCTTTTATTCTCCAGCTCTCTCTCTCTCTCTCTCTCTCTCTCTCTCTCTCTCTCTCTCTCTCTCTCTCTCTCTCTCTCACAACCCGTTCTATCGTCCATCGCTTCTAGAAGGTCTTCAGCCCGGCATCCAGAATCCGTTCAGAATTAACTTGCTCATATAATCGATAATCTGTCTACAGCAGTCCACGCCTTTCCTATGCGTTTATGTAAAACAATTAAATTGAACACATATCTATTTGCCCCTATTAATACCTATCATTCACTACCACTCCGGGTAAGTATTCAAACCAGCTTTACTCCACATAAAAATTGACCTTGGGTTACATCCGATAGAGATATGTAAATACAGAATTACCGAAAATTTAGTGTCCACCATTATTGAAATAGTTTTCTTACTACTTATTTGCATGTCTGTCTGTGTTAATCTGCGCAAGTGTATTTCTCCCGCCACTATTTACGTCAAATTCATTTATTAACTGATACTAAACAGTTTCCTAATCTGTCCATCTCGTATAATCTTAAGTCACGTACCCAAGTTGAAAATAGTCTTTGATGGAAAGAAAGCGAGCATTTCCCATGTAAAATAAAACGTGACTCGAAACCATATCCACAGATTAAGAACGTTGAAAGAATTCGTCTGCCTATATTGATAGAATGGAATTTATTTGAACGTCAAGTGGGTAATCAAAATAATCAAGTTTTAGTTGTTATATTTTACTTGCCTACCTCAATCAATATATCCATCTTCTCAACGGGAAGGGAAAAGAAAAAACATTTACTTTACTAGAAAGATTTATTTTTCAACAGAATCTTCATTCTTACCAATTCGATTTGTCTCATCCTTAATCACAATGATTGAATGTTATAGATACAAGATAAGTATTCGGCTTCTAACCACGTGTACATCTGCAGGTTTATTGATACACACCCCACATACATATGCAACACACACACACTCACATATATATTATATATATAGAGAGAGATGAATAAATAAATATTTTAGTTTATATTCATTTGCATTGGAACAATTTTGCTACCGTTGGTTTCTTGCTATGTGGCAGTCATCAGGCGACGAAAATGTTTTGCAAATGATATAAATATGTTCCAATGTGTGCGTTTGGTTAACCGTGTTCGCGTGTCACTTGTTTACGTGTTTGCGCGTGTAATATATATATATATATATTATATATATATATATATATATATATATATATATATATATATATTGAAAATATTAGCAATAAACTTCAGACATGTAGCTAAACATGGCTCATACTGCTGCCCAATTACACGCGCGCACAGACACGCACTCATACACACACACACACATTCACACACACATGCACACACACACACACACACACACACACACACACATATATATATATATATATAATATATATATATATATATATATATATATATATTTCAAGTAACTTTTATTAAACAAAACAGAATCCTTATTATTTAATTTTTTTTTCTTATATCTTTCAAGCTTCCTAATAATTCTTTTGGTGTTACAATCTTGAAAGCCCTTAAGGGCCTCTCTAAAAGAGACATTATTGGCAGTACTTTCGGTTCTTATCCGAACCATTATCAACGTGTATATCTGTCTATCATTATTAAAACGTTTTTAATGTTTAACTAAACTATTGTTTTTTTGTCACAAAGATGACACTAAGCAACAGTCTTTTTTTAATATTTCTATTAAGTTAGGCAAACGTAATTTAGAATAAAATTGTTTTATCTATCTATTTCAAGCATTTTGTAATATGATTTGTTTTATGTATCTATTTTAAACATCTTATAATATTCTCACTAGTTTCAAAATTAATTCAATTAATAGTTGGTTGTCTAAATTTTATATACGGAACTTCAAGGATTTGTAATTTTTTTATACGATTATCAGCATGAAGCATTTTTGTATTATCAACTAAAATAGTCTATATGCTCTTGTAAGACAATCGTATTTTTTAATGTTGTCATATGGAGCTAGAATCTTATATGTATATATATTTAAGTTAAGATAGTGTGGCCATAAGGCCGGTTTAGCTCAGTCGGTAAAGTGTTCGGCTAGGAATCATAAGGTTCTTGGTTCGATACCGGCCCTCGCCAACTCAGCGAATGAGTAGCACAGGGATCTGTGCGGTAAAGTGAGGAGCTGCCGGTAGGTGTGGCGCACCACCTCAGATGCTAAAATAATCTCCTTGATCTAGCGCTAGTGAAAAGGGGATAGACTCCCTCGCTGTCTGGCCGATACCGACATTAGGCCGCCCCGACGACTTTACTTTTTTTTAGTGTGGGCATGGAGTTAACAGTGCCTGGGTACTGACAGTTTCTCGCCTATGCGATCTCTAGACCAAGATTTGCTCTAAAGATCGTATCAAGAAAATGTGGTAGAGCCGTAAGAGAAAATTGGTAGGTAAAGAGTTAAATAACAGTGATTTGAAAAGACGATGCTACAGACAGTATTGTTACCCCCCCCCCCTTTATAATATCTCATTGGCATTCTCGTGACTGAGATCAAACCAGCGTTGTTAGTTGCTTTTGTTTATGATGTAGCTTAAAAATAATCTTAATCTCACCAGGCGTTGTCAGTCGAGGCGGGACTTTTCATTGGTCGTTTAAAAAGAGGTGAGATGTCATCGTCTAAGGACGACACTTTTCATTGGAACTTTCATTGACAACCGATGTATGCTAGTCACATAAACGGTCACAGTTTGCGATTTAGCCGATTTCCCCGCAGTCTATTCAACCTTTAACCTTTTTCTAATTGTTTCTGAAACACTTCAAGGCAGGGGGCGCCCAATACGTCGATCTCCATCGACCGGTAGAGGGAGTGGAGTAGCCCGCACGGCATTTTGTTTTTTCAAGGTGCCAATTTGATTGACGTACAGGGCGGGCGGTCTTATGTTACTTAAAACTTATGTTTTATACAGGGGATCGAAAAATAACTCCCTATACCTATTTTAAACCATTTAGAATTTTTCATTAATAATTATTATTTCTACTAGCTAATATATGCACCCTCCGGGTGCAAGTATTTAAGTTTTAATGTTATAAAATGTCCAATCAAATTAGAAAAACTAATGAAATTAAATAAGAATGCAGATAAAAAGATTTGAAACAGAGGGGGTGTATAAAAAAAACTGAAAATTACTCTTCCATCACTCATGTATTTCATTGCTAAATTTTCCTAATTTAACTATTTACTTAAATTAGTAAATAAGTAAATTACAGTTATTTCTTCTAGTTAATGAATATCTTTTAAGATTTATTGAAGAGAATTTTGATCATATTCATTAAGATTAAGCCACACAATTAGAAATCAATATTACCAAGCGCTTATTTATTAAAATCAAAATTTTAATATCAATATGCAAATTAGACTTCCCGTTCACACTGTAAACCGCTATTTTGCTGTATATATAAATACAATTACATGTTACAATATGTAGATATAGACAACAGTATAAATAACGTAAATCAATTTTATTAATAATAAGTAAAAATTAAATCGTGGATAATGTGACGTAAATGACTAAGGGAATTGTGACATGAGTAGTGATATAGTTTCGGTTACAGACAGACAAACACACAATCTCCATTATAATAAGATTATGATTATTATACTTTTTACATATTGAACTATTTGCAATAGCTCTTAAGTAAACATATCAAATGTTTTAATAATTAAATTATCATACTGTGGTATATACTCAGGTCCCACTAGAAAATATTATCTTGCGCCACATCCTACCCTGGTTTGGTGCAAGGTTGTGGGGTTGGGGTTGATAAATCATACATAAGCATATAAATATTACAAACAAAAAAAGAATTGCTGATGAAATGTTTTAATGGGAATCTTTTGATGAGAAGACTAGGGGTAAATCAAATTACAGGGTGATTAAAAAGTAACTCCCTATTTTAAACTATCATTTTCCATTTTTCACATGCAATGATCACGTCATCAGCTTTCGTAAACAAACGCACATATAAAAAAATTAACGGTTAATAACATCATATTCACACATTCACTATACACTTAACATTTTTCATTTTCTCCCTCACAAAAAATTTCTGTAACAGTGTCCTGATGATGGTTTAATACCGAAATACTTAAGTATTGACACATAAAATTGTTTCTCCGATCGTAATATCCTGTGTTTGTTATATTTTTTGAAAATATTTTCTTCACACACACACACACACATATATATATATATATATATATATATATATATATGTATATAAAGTAAAGTAAAGTCGTCGGGGCGGCCTAATGTCGGTATCAGCCAGACAGCGAGGGAGTCTATCCCCTTTTCAATAGCGCGAGACCAAGGAGATTATTTTCGCATCTGAGGTGGAGCGCCACACCTACCATCAGCTCCTCACTTTACCGCACTGATCCCTGTGCTACTCATTCGCTGAGTTGGCGAGGACCGGTATCGAACTAGGAACCTTATGGTTTCTAGCCGAACGCTCTACCGACTGAGCTAACCTGGCCCTATTCAGCAATTTTCAATACGGGTAGATCAGTTTTACCCGGCCATTTTAAAAGTAGCTCGCAAGCCAAAAAAAAAGAGAGAGCCCCTCGATACTAAGGTGACTGTAATTGACAGCTAACAAAAGAATGAAAGACATGCTGCAAAAACTTTTACTTTATTTT
>CM042150.1:110832506-110852506 GCA_023376005.1 Doryteuthis pealeii | reverse complement strand
GGACTGGTAATGTAATTAACAGTGTTATACCTGGGGGCCATCCCCCCAAGCAACACCTGCCCCCCTTGATTTAAAGCGCCAGGGCTGGTTTATTGCCCAGTGCCTTGAGAGGGAATGCTGAGGACATGCACACATTTTTGGGGCTTGCCATTCCATGAGCTTCGGTTTGTGGGTAGTCTCACATTAATAGGACCTTGTGTCTGACTCGCATAAGTAAGATGCGTGGTAAATACCCATACCACAATAAAGATGAGGACAGCAGTCCAAACCATCAAGCCTCATCTTCAAAAAACAGACAAAGAATATCAAGAGAAACGTTTCGAAAATAGAATAAAATAAATCAAGACTTATTTTTTATTTCAATTTTTTTTTAAACAGTTTTCTTTCAATTTTTTGTCATGATAAGGTGTGAAATTATTCTAGCATCACTGTTTTTGTACAATCAATGCACCAGAGACTGCCATACAATGATTGGCCTGCTAAGCCACTCTTGCAGATAAAAAAAATTTGAAAACTATGTCATCGTCTTTAAGAGATGGAAGGAAAGAAACAACAATGATATATATATTTATGGGCGACACGTATAAGTATAAAGCTGACAACACTATGCCATCAACTGACTGCATTGTATAGAATTTTCACCTCATTCAAACGACATTGGAATGTCGTTCGTTTTAATTAACAAAACCGCCCACTTTACTTAAAACGGATGTTTTTCTATGAAGGAAACACTTAAGAAACTATTTCCTTTTTCAAAACAGTCATGTAAAAAAGATTTCTTTGATTGGAGAAAGCCATCAAATAATTTCCAATAATATTTCTAATAAAACGTTATCTCTCTCGAAGAGAAAATTGAATGGGTAGCCACTGGGCTAGAGTGTACAACCCACGAACACCACGACCGGAATGTTTGGTTTCATATACGTTCTATGATTATACTAATTTGGGAAAATGGGCGTACCATCGCGGTGTAATGGTTAACAAGCTACTCTCGCAGATACATTGCTACTGAATATCAAATTCGATCACCGATTAATGTCTGGTACTTGCAACTCTGTCTCACATCTCAAACCTGGAGAGAAAAACCCTTTCCTACCTGGGATTTCAAGGAATACAACAGACATTCTTGTTGGATTTTTGTTGTTATAAGGTGTGTGCCAAATGGTCACTTCCAAATATAGACTCGCCGACAACCATATGACCAGCCTTGTTGTCCAATCACTGGCAGTGCACTGCTGCTGCTGTTGTTATTTATAGTGGCTGATTCTAATCTTAGCTCACTACTACTTGGATCTTCTTGGTCGACGGACCTAAAGGATTCACCTAAAGGATTCTATACCACATGACTCATTCACTTACCAAAGGATTCTATAACTCGGGACTTACTTACTTACTTATTTTTACTTTGAGTTCTTTCCAACTGGCCAAGGATGGCGGCCAGATACTTAACAATTCTGCTACAAGAAAATACACTCATCTTCTACGTAGGATTTCAAGGAATACAACAGACATTTTGCTACAAGGAAATACACTCATTTTCTACATAGGATTTCAAGGAATACAACAGACATTTTGCTACAAGAAATACATTCATCTTCTACATAGGATTTCAAGGAATACAACAGACATTTTGCTACAAATACACTCATTTTCTACATAGGATTTCAAAGAATACAACAGACATTCTGCTACAAGAAAATACACTCATCTTCTACTGGATTTCAAGGAATTCTGCTACAAGGATACACTATCTTCTACATAGGATTTTCAAGGAATACAACAGACATTCTGCTACAAGGAAATACACTCATCTTCTACATAGGATTTCAAGAAATACAACAGACATTCTGCTACAAGGAATACACTCATCTTCTACATAGGATTTCAAGGAATACAACAGACATTCTGCTACAAGGAAATACACTCATCTTCTACCTAGGATTTCAAAGAATACAACAGACATTCTGCTACAAGAAAATACCTCATCTTCTACTAGGATTTCAAAGAATACAACAGAACATTCTGCTACAGGAAATACACTCATCTTCTACCTAGGATTTCAAAGAATACAAAGACATTCTGCTACAAGGAATACACTCATCTTCTACTAGGATTTCAAAGAATACAACAGACATTTTGCTACAAGGAAATACACTCATCTTCTACATAGGATTTCAAAGAATACAACAGACATTCTGCTACAAGAAAATACACTCATCTTCTACATAGGATTTCAAAGAATACAACAGACATTCTGCTACAAGAAAATACACTCATCTTCTACCTAGGATTTCAAAGAATACAACAGACATTATGCTACAAGAAAATACACTCATCTTCTACCTAGGATTTCAAAGAATACAACAGACATTCTGCTACAAGAAAATACACTCATCTTCTACATAGGATTCAAAGAATACAACAGACATTCTGCTACAAGAAAATACACTCATTCTACATAGGATTTCAAAGAATACAACAGACATTCTGCTACAAGAAAATACACTCATCTTCTACATAGGATTTCAAAGAATACAACAGACATTTCTGCTACAAAGACAACAGACTTCTGCTACAAGAAAATACACTCATCTTCTACCTAGGATTTCAAAGAATACAACAGACATTCTGCTACAAGAAAATACACTCATCTTCTACTAGGATTTCAAAGAATACAACAGACATTCTGCTACAAGAAAATACACTCATTTCTACTAGATTTCAAAGAATACAACAGACATTCTGCTAACAGAAAATACACTCATCTTCTACATAGGATTCAAGAATACAAGGACGCAGGAAAATACACTCCTTTTCTCTAGGATGTCAATGAATTCAAAGACATTCTGCTACAAGGAAATACACTCATTTCTACATAGGATTTCAAGGAATACAACAGACATTCTGCTACAAGAAATACACTCCTTTTCTACCTTAGGGTTTCAAGGAATACAACAGACATTCTGCTACAAGAAAAACACTCATACATTTCTACAAGAAATACACTCATCTTCTACATAGGATTTCAAGGAATACAACAGACATTCTGCTACAAGAAAATACACTCATCTTCTACATAGGATTTCAAGAATACAACAGACATTCTGCTACAGAAAATACACTCATCTTCTACCTAGGATTTCAAAGAAATAACAGACATTCTGCTACAAGAAAAATACACTCATCTTCTACCTAGGATTCAAAGAATACAACAGACATTCTGCTACAAGAAAATACACTCATCTTCTACCTAGATTTCAAAGAATACAACAGACATTCTGCTACAAGAAAATACACTCATCTTCTACCTAGGATTTCAAAGAATACAACAGACATTCTGCTACAAAGAAAAAATACACTCATCTTCTACATAGGATTTCAAGAATACAACAGACATTCTGCTACAAGAAAATACACTCATCTTCTACATAGGATTTCAAGGAATACAACAGACATTCTGCTACAAGAAAACACTCATTTTCTACCTAGGATTTCAAAGAATACAACAGACATTCTGCTACAAGAAAATACACTCATTTTCTACCTAGGATTTCAAAGAATACAACAGACATTCTGCTACAAGAAAATACACTCATCTTCTACATAGGATTTCAAGGAATACAACAGACATTCTGCTACAAGGAAATACACTCATTTTCTACCTGGGATTTCAAGGAAGATAACAGACATTCTGCAACAAGAAAATACACTCATCTTCTACATAGGATTTCAAGGAATACAACAGACTTTCTGTTACAAGGAAATACACTCATTTTCTACCTAGGATTTCAAGGAATACAAGACATTCTGCTACAAGGAAATACACTCATCTTCTACATAGGATTTCAAGAAATACAACATACATTCTTCTACAAGGAAATACACTCATTTTCTGCCCAGAATCTCAAGGAGTACAACGGACATTTTGCTACAAGGAAATACACTCATTATCTACATAGGATTTCAAGGAATACAACATTCTGCTACAAGAAAATACACTTATTTTCTCCCTAGGATTTCAAGGAATACAACAGACATTCTGCTACAAGGAGTTTTACTCTTTTCTACCATTGAATTTACTGACAGGAAACTAAACGTCTAAAATGGCGACCAGTATCGTAATACACCCTCGGATATAAAAGCAAAAATAGATATGATTGATATCGCTGTCATCTTTATGTTACATAATTTGTTTGTTTTTCACTTCACTGGATTATTATTAATATATTTAATGATCTGTGCTGTGGACGTCTTATTGACCAAGCAAAGACGATCTACTTGGATTCACCAATCGTTATCTCTTTTCATCTTTTACTTGGCCAATCGATCTATTTTTATTGATCGATCTGGACGTCGATCTGACTGTCTATCGATTCTTCACTGATCGATCAGTCAATCCATTATTCAATAATGTTTGATCACAAACATTTCATCTGTTCGATGAAAGGAGTTACACGATTGATTTGAAAATCAGGATTCACTTGAGGATTCTCTGATTTTACAACATTACAAATGTAGTAAAATAACCGGGTTGACAACACCTGCTAAATGTTAAGAGGAGGCGCGTAGTGTAATGGTTAGAGTCGTAGGAAATGACTTGTCGACACGAGTTCAAATCCTGGACGAGGCTGTTTGCATTTCACAGTGCTAATACTCTTTGGAAAGGTAGATATTTACCCAACCCACTTAATATTAAGAGAAGAAAAGAAAAAAACAGATCTGGCATTTTTTATTAAAAAAATCATACCACAATAATGTCCGACAGAGTCAATGTATAATAGTAACAGCACCTCATATTAATATGGAGAAGTCTTAAATAGACGAGTATGAAATGTGATAAAGATAACAAAGACAAGGATATTTGTTCAAAAGAGTCAATGTATAATAGTAACATCAACTCTCAGTAATCTGAATAAGGCTTCTCTCTCTCTCTCTCTCTCTCTCTCTCTCTCTCTCTCTCTCTCTCTCTCTCTCTCTCTCTCTCTCTCTCTCTCTCTCTCTGGTCTACCATCCCAAAAGATGGACTTGACGCGTGGTGTCTCGGTTCATTAAGTAGGGGGCTTTACCCTCCAACTAACAGTAAGTGACTCTCATATTCTTCATGAACCCTTTCTTCCCTTGCTGCTAGGGCTTTTCGCCACTAGGGGACACTACTGGCTGGGTATTTAAATAGCAGCCCGGGAATTTCTCGCTCTCTTTCTCTAGGTCTAGCATCAACAAAACCTGGGCTAGACACGTGGTGTGTCTGTCTGTAAAGTGACTTTTATTCTTCATGAATCTCTCTCTCTCTCTCTTACTTCTAAAGGGCTTTGTTTTTGTATCTATGTTATGCATGACATTCTCCATGTGCTCAGACAATAAAGTCTGTATTGTTGTTATGTTGCACATCTTTGTTCGGATTCATTTATGTATATATGCACCTACGTTGAAAGGTTACTCTGAAGCCTTTCTAGCGGATTATAAGAACCATACATTAAATTCTCATGTTTTAATGTATACAACAAAGACAAGGATATTGATTCTAAAGTGTCAATGTAATAATAGTAATAGCACCTAGTAATATGTGGAAGTCTTAAATATACGCGTATGAAATGTTTAAAGCTCTTAACATCCCGTTGAGAATTTTCTAAGTCCAGTACCCCATTCCTATAAGGATATATATAAATTACTAAAAATGGCATTTTCATTTTAAGTTACCTGTTATTTCTCGTAAACCAAAGACTGCTAAATAATGTTTAATATTACCTTTAAACGTTTAAATATCGTTTGGGGTGGATTAGGAAAATAAATATGACTTCTGGCCGGGTGGAAATGAGGTGGTATAGGATTATAAGAAGTTTTAAATATATACAGCAAAGACAATTGGTTCAAAATAGTCAATGTATAATAGTAAAAAAAAAACTGAGAGTAATCTGATGGAGGCCGAAAAGTACACCTGTAGAAATGTTGTAATAACAATATTAGGTAACATCGATTTTGATGACTTGTGCACAAATCTAAAATGTTTTTGTTTTTTTTTATGGCGGAAGGGGTCGTAGGTTGTCAATTGAAACTTTCATGATTCAGAGGGTGGGGCTCTCAAAACAGTTTGTTCCCTGAGTGAAAACTGATTTTCTGTATTGATTAGAAGAGAAATTTGATAAAAGAAGGAAGAATTGATATTTACAAACAATTGTCATGTCGTGCCAAGAAGACGTTCAACAGTTGTGCTGAATTGGTTACAATTAATCTATATTCAAACCAATGATATTCAGAAGATGTTTTTAGGGTGTATCAAAAGAATTTTCGTTTTTTGTTGTGCCTTTTTTTTCGACCTTACTGACAAGCGACAATTCTTCCAAGCCGTAGTTGTATCAGTGTTACTGTATGGCTGCACCACTTGGATCCCAACAAAGCGCCTAGAAAATAAGCTAGATGTGAGTTGCACAAGAATGCTGTTTGTGACCGTAAAAAAAATCGTGAAAATAACCCCGTATAAGAAAGCAGTTGTACCGCCAGGCGCCACATATCAAATAGACCATCCGAGTGAGGACACTGTTGGAGAAGCGGGGATGATATCATAAGTAACATTCTCTTATATAAACCAGCATGTAGGCACGCAAGTTTATGTGGGTAATTTGTGTAGGTCTATCAGCCTAGATCCTTGATAAGGAGGCCAGATGACCTTTGAGTAGAACAGGTTGAGCTCTCTGGGAGTGACGATTTCTCTGAATGTTTGAGATGAGGCTTGATGCGTTATTCGGACTATTGTCCTCATCTTCAGTGTTATCTGTAGAACCTAACTACCTTATCCACTAGGCCATGTGTCCAATTGGACACGTGGCCTAGGGGATAAGGTAGTTAGGTTAAGACAGTTCTAAGTGACAGTTATCTCTGGATTCCAGGTTCAATCCTGACAGGAGGCAGTTACATAGAAAAATAATTAACACAGCTCCTACCCCAGTTATGGTTAGCGGAATGAGAACAGGATACCCCCGTGGAATGAATAAAGGGTTAGATTCAAAGTTCCGTGATGGCTCCCGATTACGACCAGAAGGTTCCCGACTACGACAAGAAAGTTCTCAAGTTCGAAAAGAAGGTTCCCAAGTCCGAAAAGAAGGTACCCGAGTCCGTGAAGGTTCCCGAGTCCGATAAGAAATACCCGAAGAAGGCCGGAGGGCATATCGGCCGAAACGTTGTACAGATAACAATGAAGATGAGGGCAATAGTCCGAATAACGCTGATAATACTAACTTTGACGATAGTTGAAGGTTTACAAATGTTGAGTATTTATTGAAAGAATATATTAGACGTTGACAGTATCGTTTAGTATTTTTTTGAAAATGTTGTATCCTCAATATATTGTTTGTATCGGAAATGTGCAGTGCAAATAGCGTCGTATAATAAGCTGTGTGAAGTGTACCGTGAGACGCTGTTGTGCCCCATGGGTAGACAAAATCAAATGAATACCCCCACCGCTCATCAGAAACCAATATAGCCAGCTCGTAATAAGAGCATTGCAAGAAAGAAAGAAAAAGAGTGAGATAGATTGCAACAACAACAACAACAACAACAACAAACCAAAAGAAAAAGAAAAAAATATCTTAATGTATATGAAAAATGCATTTAGGTTCCATTGTTCGAAAACTCAACATAATTTACGACAAAAGATAAAATCTCGGATGCAAATATGCTGTATTTTTTTATTTATTTATTTTTATTTTTATTTTTTTTGCACGAGTATGTTGCGAGTTTTGTAAGATATCTACATAATTATCTTGAAATATCCGTGGAGCGTTCTGGCTTTAGACCGGCATTTAGTTGGCTTGCAAATGCAGCTTCTTAGATCACTGCTTGTTGCTGGATACAGAATCAGATGAAATGACCGAAATCTTCTTGAAAGCACACGTTGTCACGAAAGGGTCTCGAAACGACAAATTATAGCCAATATAGTTTTATTTTCAGCAACATACTTTGGAGTATCTACACTATATGTCAATTCTTCAACAGAACGTATTGTAAGCAACCTGAATCAAAATGACTTGATTCGGCATTAAATGACCTGGAAAGAGTTGATATGCCATAAAACAAAGAAAAATACCAATTCTTCTCATTTTAATTTTGACGCTATAAGCTCTTTTTCCCTGGCTGCAGTGTCCTGAATTTGATGTTAAACTGCATCTAATGCTGAAGTTTCAATTCTTGGTAATACCTGTTAGGGTTCTATCTATTGTTTAAATTGATTTTAAAAATGAGTATTAAAAATGTTTTTTAAAAATTGAGTTTGAAAAAAAATTGGAAACCCAAAAAAACGAATAATTCCAACCAAACAAACAACTAACCCTGGCTGCAAATATTCAGATGCCATAATACAAACCCTTGTAGATGCAAGTGTATGTATATGAGTATGACAATGAGAAAATGCTAAATGAAGTAAAATAAAAGAAAATTGCTTGTATCATGTTTTCCAGGGTTTACCTTGAAAATAAACATTCAAAACCCTTGATTTTCCCTTCTAGTCAAATACTGATCTTTAAATTATATAGGGGAATTTTCATTTTTCAAATTATGAAATTGGGAAAGGCACGAATTCAACTATTCTCCCTTCAGCTATGCATAAATAGCAGGGCTAACTGGGCTCTTTAACCTTGGTTAGGCAACCAATCTAGAAGGAAAACTCTGAAGTCAAACCTGTTAAACCCCACTTAAGAAATTGTCCTTGCGTGCATTCTGCTCTCGTGTTTCGTGTGGTTGGTATATATATATATATATATATATATATATATATATATATAATATTATATATATAAGTGTGTGTGTGTGTGTGTGTGTGTGTGTGTGTGTGTGTGTGTGGTGTGTGTGTGATTATTACAATGGTAAAATGTTCAATGAAGAAAATAAAAGTAGAAAATTGCCTGGATCAAGTTTTTCAATGTCTACCTTCGAAATAAACATTCAACAATCTGGATTTTCCCTTATAGTAAATTACTAATCTTTAAATTATATATTTATTTTTCAAATTATGGCTCCGATTATAGCTTTAGTTTTCCTAGGACTCTTTTTGTAAACTAGAGGCTAGATCAGTGGTTCTCAACCAGGGTTCAAATACCCTCCCCCGGTGACCATATAACAACGGTAGTTCACATTAGTAGGGCAGACTGGGCTCTTTAACCTTGGTTAAGAAAACTCTTAACTCAAACCTGTTAAACTCTGCATAAAAATTGACCTTGTGTCACATTCTACTCATGGGGTTTGGCAAATATAAATATGTATAATTTTTTTGTGTCTTGGCAGCAAAAAATATTTAATTATACAGTAGATGAGGATTTTTAGACATCGATTATGGGAGGTCCACCAGAGTAAAATAGGAATCAAGCGGTCCATAAATGCTTTTAAAAGTTGAGAACCACTGATATAAATGCACAGGTGAAAACTGATGTTTCGCTGGAAACTTTTGCACACATCTAAATCAAAAATTCAGGTCATGTGACATGCATGTCTCTTTTCCAGATTATAAGACAGAACTAAAGTTATAATCCCAAATAAGTTGACTAATAAAATTATTGTATATATGTCAATCTAGCGAACTAGTTGACTTAAGATTTATAGTCACAAATAGATAAGTATTCTGGAGACAACAATTCCGTCTATGGTATTCTACGCTCGATTTCTACAAACAATGGACTCGCCCACGCCGGCCATATAAACTGTGATTTACCCCTCACTTTGGAGCTGAGTTTCATTTAGCTAAATAAAGCTTTGTACTTTTACTTCTGTTCTGAGGTTTGTTTTTATCAAACCGTCTTTGAAGAATTTATAAAGGTTGGTTGGTTGGTTGGTTGGTTGGCCGGGTGAGTTTTATGGCATGACAACCCTTATTCGGGTAATTTTATTCCGAATACATTTTGTTTTATTCTTTCTTGATGGGTACTCATTTTTTTTAAACTCAATTTTTAAACATTTTTAAACTCATTTTTTCTATTTAACCCATCGTTAAGACCCTGACAAGTACTACCACTCCGGATCAGCGTGAGCCAGGGAGCAATACTGATGAAGGAGTACTCCACATTCCCCAGAGCTCCAGAATTGAAACTTCACCATCAGATAGAATTTAACGTCATACCAAGGACACTCAGCCATCGCTTCTAGCATATATATGATAAAAAGGGTTGGGCTTGCCACAAAGCAATAAGGTAAACATTCATATATGTGCAAGTGCTTGACGTGACTAGCCGATTGATTGGAGGGGACTTCTCTGACCGTTCGTTTAGCCTAAGTAAGGGACAAAGTGTTTGCATGTTACAAACTGCTCAGCTACCAGGGTCCCATCCTTAAGCATTACGGATTGCCACCCATGGTCAACAACGTAGCTCCTTTGTGGGGGGTCTTACCCCTCTGCAGAGGTGCAATCGGCGTATTCTACAGTCGCAGATGACAGGGCGGAATTTATAACGGACTTGGCTGTAATAGAGTTAAACAGCCTGGTACAAAATGATAACGTCGATTTTTATAAATCAGTTATTAGTAAGTTTCATTCTTAGTCTGACCTGCACACTTTGGGCTTTGAGCTAAATCTAATTTAAACTTGGTTCATACGCTATTTTCTTGTTTAGATTACTATGACAAAAGGTCAAATTAATTAAAATAGAAATAGGAAGATTATTTCATTTCAGTTTTTCTCCTTGGAAATGAACCCTTGAAATCCGGGCTTTTTCCTTCGGTCTAGACAGTCAAGCTAATCTCGCAGATCAAGTGTTCCATAATTGATGGGCAGTCAATTAATTAGGTATACTAGTGTAACAATTAATAAAAAAATAATTAGTGTAGTTAGAATACTATAAAAATACTAGTGTAGTTAGAATTAAAATAATGGTTTTATAGAAAAGTACGAAGTTAGATGATTGACAGATTTTTGTTGACCTGTTTACTCTTTGGCCAGGGCCAACATGAAAAAGTTAGTAAAAATCAGATTTTGGTGAGTGACGGGGCGAGACGGGGCGGAATGGTAGTCTATCTGTTCAAGGCCAAAATCCCCGTGCGTTTTTCTTGGGTTTAATATTAAAACAAAGGGGATTAATAAAAAAAAAAAAAGAACGTCATGTGTTCGTTAATCAAAGAACTAAGTAACGGGCTCAGATATGAAGAAGAAATCAAGGCAAAAGCTCAAGAAAAAGGAATCCCAAAGAAGAAGCACAAGGCTCAAAAATTGTTACGTAGTGGTATATTTTCACGGTACCCATATGATATAGTACGCTGTCCTTTTTTTCGAGCGCTACTACGATAACGGTAAGGTGGCGGCGGCGTATATATTATATAGCGGGTCTCGTCCACGTGCCTCCAAATTCACAGTGCTAAAATGGTGTTGATAGAAATTACAACACAAGAAATATGTAGTCACAACTGCTCCTTTATTATCGTGCTCGTCTAGTGGGGCTCATACCAGAGAGGAGGAAAGGCAGAGAGAAAAGAGAGAGAGAAAACTACTTCTAGATTACTGTGATCCCATAAGGGACCCAGGTCAGGTCCGCACCCTACGACGTCCGAAAGCAAAAAGAGGCCTTTCTTTGTTGTTCCACGTCACCACGTGACTTCCGCTCAACACCCGACTTCCGCTTGCGGTCAACAGCCGACTTCCAGTTGCCACTCAATTCTCAGTTCGGGGTCATGCTACGGTCAAACCATGGTTCATCCTGTTTTGGGTCATCACTATTTTTTAAACCTTTATCATCTCTTATTTCTTCCTCCTCCTTCCATTAGTAGTCCTAGCTCACAAAAGTCACGATAATGTACCCATCTTGCAACAAAAATATCAAAATAAGAATAACAGAGAAGGAAGCCAGCTACCAAGCCCAGACTCAGATAGACAAATCCATCCATCTAGATACAGCAAACTACATCTATAGACGATACAACAGAAGGTAAGTATAAAAGATACGTCAATACTTCTAAGTATTTTTATTTTGATCAGTTGTTCCTATAAACGAAATCTTGAACCAAAACTACGCTATACTTAGTTTTATGAGTGCATTGCCAAAGTGTAATGGTTAGCATGCAAGTCTTCTGAGGTTTGTTTTTATCAAACCGTCTTTGAAGAATTTATAAAGGTTGGTTGGTTGGTTGGTTGGCCGGGTCAGTTTTATGGCATGTCAACCCTTATTTTGTTTTATTCTTTCTTGATGGGTACTCAATTTTTAAACATTTTTAAACTCATTTTTTCTATTTAACCCTGACAAGTACTACCACTCCGGATCAGAGTGAGCCAGGGAGCAATACTGATGAAGAAGTACTCCACATTCCCCAGAGCTCCAGAATTGAAACTTCACCATCAGATAGAATTTAATGTCATACCAAGGACACTCAGCCATCGCCTTCTAGCATATTATGTGCATTGCCAAAGTGTAATGGTTAGCATGCAAGTCTCACTGATCACATAGTGAGCTTGATCCTCACTATGTGTCATATACTGGAAATATTGAGCCAAACTAAACGCGGCTTAGTTTTTTATTACCGCCTTGCTGTTGTGTAATGGTTAGCAAGTTAGCAAGTATTTTGTAATGTGTAATTTTAGCAAGGATTGCGTAATGGTTAGCAAGTATTAACTTTTATTTTTACTGTTTGTCCTGTGCTGTAGATCTTGAGCCAAAGCTACGCTATGCTTTAGTTTTATGATTACCCTGCCGAAGTATAAAAGTTAGAAAACTAGTATCTTTGATCCTCATAGGCTGCCCTTTACTACAGATCTTGTGCCAAAGCTAAGCTGTACATAGATTTTTTATGATGATTAGTTGTAGTTCAATATCAGCGAGCTAGTCTGGCAGATCTAGTAATTACGAAATAGATATTTTATTTCTTGAGCAGAGAGCTGCTCTTAGGCCTTATATAAATTACTGTTTACGTAGAGATCACCATTATTTTTGTTTTGTCTAAAAATAAGTCTTCAGAATAGGCATATACAAAAGTAAATACGATATAGTTCATGCCAGAATATATATATATATATATATATATTATATATATATATATATATATATAGGGTGTCCACAAAGTCTGGGTACATTAACGCATACTTTTAAAACAAAACAATTTTTATTTCTTATATTTAATTGTTTATGTTATGATTTCATTTACTGCTAACTTACCATATCTGCCTTCTCGGAAAAATAACATAAATAAATACAATAGTGAAATCTCCATGTACCCAGACTGTGTATTCAGTGTTGTTCTGATAATCCATGTCATTTCTTATTGGAATACCTTTGGATATTAGGTGTGCTGGAATCCACCACTTAAACCTATAGACTCTGCGTGGGCACATGGAATAAAGCAAGCCAAATCAACAGCTCGAATAGTTAGTTATCAGCAATTTACGCGCTGCTCAACTAAATGATTCTACCCAACACTAAGTGACACTGAGAAACAACCAAGGATCATACCCAACACTAAGGGACACAGAGGAATAACCAAAGGATTCTACCCAACACTAAGAACACTGAGGCACAACCAAAGGTTTCTTCACTAAATATCAGCATCTGCTTAACACCAGGGATCTCTACTGTTAAGTGCTTTCACGTGAAGCCTAACAATGGCCACAAAAATTGTAACATTTACTATATTTACATTTACTGTGTTTAATGCTATTTCATATATAGAATGCTTTTTCATGTTATTGCACGTTATTCAACGCTATTTTCTTATATTGAATATTTCTTGCTATTTACTGTATTCAATGCTATTTCACATATTGAATACTATTTCTTCTTATTTCATGTATTTAATGCTATTTCTTATATCGAATAGTACTTTTACTATCTAATGTATCCAATGTTATTTGATAATATTCCATATATATACTCTGCTATTTCCTATATCAAATGCTATAATGCTATTTCATATAATAATATATTTTTGAAGGCGAAATAATGCAAATTTATGTTTAAAAACATATTTATTTAATTTTTTTTTTCCCTTAATATTTTCAGGCTATGCCCATCTTCAGAGAGTTGAAAATTTTTTTTTTTTAATTTCATCTGTATTTGTTAAACTCAACTGTGATGTTGAATGTTTTAATGTAAATGCAAACGTTCGGCAAAGATTGTAAAGTTCCGCTCGGCAAAAATAGTAAAACTCCGTTAGATCCCCTGCTGCGTCTTGTTTCGCGGGATGTTTTGAAAATCATTTCAGATATAAATATATTTCATATATTAAATGGTAATTCTTGCTATTTGATGTATTCAATGCTATATATTATATCGAATACTATTTATACTATTCACAGTATTAAATGCTATTTCCTGTTATTTCACGTATTCAATGCTATTTCCTATATTGAATGCTATTCCTTACTATTTAGTGTATTCAATGACATTTTATATACTGATTAATATGTTAAAAGTGAAATTAAATTTATTCGAGGATGATCATTCATAATTTTAAAAATCTGTTTGATATTTCATATAGACAAAAATAATATTTCAAGTTCTTTAAGTATCTTAATCCCGCCACCCTTTCTTAAATACGTGTTCATCGTAATCTCTCAAATGAAATGGATATTAGTTGTAAATTATGGATCACTTCTCGTTATTAACCTATCAATTTATTTATTTGCAAATAATTGGATGTTAAATTGTATAAATAGAATGTCACTCGGCATCTAAATTAATGAACGCATTAAGCGTTGTTTATGTTGTAATAAAATAGAAAGGTTAATGAAGATCATAGAAGAAGAAGAAGAAGAAGAAGAAGAAGAAGAAGAAGAAGAAGAAGAAGAAGGACGACGACGACGACGGTGACAACAACAACAACAATAGATGGATGAGATTAACATGAAGAACAAGATCAAGAAGGATAGGAGAGGGATAAGAACAACAAGAAGACAAAACGAACAGCAACAATAACAAATAGAAGAAAGGAACAAGAAGAACAAAAATAAAAACAAAAACAATAACAAAACAGAAGAAGAAGAAGAAGAAGAAGAAGAAGAAGAAGAAGAAGAAGAAGAAGAAGAAGGAACAAGAAGAAAAAATAAAAACAAAAACAATAACAAAAACAGAAGAAGAAGAAGAAAGAAGAAGAAGAAGAAGAAGAAGAAGAAGAAGAAGAAGAAGAAGGAACAAGAAGAAGAAAAATAAAAACAAAAACAATAACAAAAACAGAAGAAGAAGAAAGAAGAAGAAGAAGACCAACAACAACAACAACAAAAACACAACAACAACAACAACGACGACGACGACGATAACAACAACACTAAACGAATAAGAAGAAAAAGAGAGTGACAAAAACAGCAGGAGTGGGACAAGAAGAAGAAGAAGAAGAAGAAGAGAAGAAGAAGAAGAAGAAGAAGAGACAGAGACAAAAGAAGAAGAAGAACAACAACAACAACAACAACAACAACAACAACACTAAACGAATAAGAAGAAAAGGAGAGGGACAAAACAACAGAAGAATAAGAATAAGAATAAGAATAAGAAGAAGAAGAAGAAGAAGAAGAAGAAGAAGAAGAGAAGAAGAAGAAGAAGAAGAAGAAGAAGAAGAGCAACAACAACAACACTAAACGAATAAGAAAAAAGGGAGGGACAAAAACAACAGGAGTGGGACAAGAAGAAGAAGAAGAAGAAGAAGAAGAAGAAGAAGAAGAAGAAGAAGAAGAAGAAGAAGAATGAATAAGAAAATGAGAAGGAGGAAAGAGAGAAAGAATTGGGATTGAATTTAACTGTAATCAGAAAGTCTGAAGACCAATTGATTACTATTTAATTCCCGTTAATCTGTAAAACGAGATGAATTACTGAGTAAGAAAAGTCGAGGTTTGGCGTCAATGCTTGCAAATAGGAAACTCGTTAAGTAAGGGGGCATTTGTGAATAAGCCAATTAACGAACGATACAACGATTGAAATTGTGATTGATCCTCCAACAAACGCTGACGACGACTGAATTACGGGCAATCTCTTAAAGACGAGACGATATAAAAGCAAAAATCTACGTGGAATTTATTTAGTAGAAGAATTACTCAAGTGGGGGACTAATGGCGAATTCATAACTGCTGACTGTGAGAGTCGATAATTATCGCTGAGGAAGACTTGTGGATCTGATATGACCTACAATTCTTAGGAGGTGCCTGGTGTGTAACGGTTATTGTAATAGGGAATGGACACGACGATTCGAGTTAAAATAAAGTTCGCTAACCGGCATTGATTATAGAATCCGAGCTGATATCAAACTGTCTACAATGTAATAGATGCCTGCTGTGTCATTTGCTTCCAGATTGAATTGTAATTTGTGTCTTGTAAATAGTAAGTTTTACTTCTTTACTCAATTACGTATATTTTGAACTCATATCGACGAGTTCGTTTCTTACGGTGATAACCATTACATACGAGCGCTTCCTGTCTGGTAATGTTAAATCCTAGAAACAGCTAGCATCTCGAATGGTTAATCTGTTGATCCTTGAAGTGGAAAGATGTAATATCAGTTTCAATCCTTGTCTATTGATAATGTTGGTACTGAAGTAGAAAGATGTATCAGTTTTAATCCTTGTCGGTTGCTCCTTCGATCCTTGAAATAGAAAGACGTATTAGTTATAATCCTTGTCTCTTGATCCTTGAAGTAGAAAGATATAGTATCAGTTTTAATCTTTGTGTGTTGATCCTTGAAGTAGAGAGATGTAGTATCAGTTTTAATCCTTGTCTGTTGTTCCTTGTTGTAGAAATATGTAGTATCAGTTTTTAATCTTTGTCTGTTGGTCCTTGAAGTAGAGAGATGGAGTATCAGTTTTAATCCTTGTCTATTGATCATATTAGTACTGAAGTAGAAAGATATATCAGTATTAATCCTTGTTTGTTGATCCTTCAAGTAGAAAGATGTAGTATCAGTTTTAATCCTTGTCCGTTGATCGTTCCTTGAAATAGAAAGATGTAGTATCAGTTTTAATCATTGTCCGTTGATCGTTCCTTGAAATAGAAAGATGTAGTATCAGTTTTAATCATTGTCTGTTGATCTGTTGGTCCTTCCATGAGGCAGTCCGTCAGGCAAGTAATTTTTGGACAATTCATCAACGACGTTAAATACATGTTTCACATTTTTTCATTGGTCAATCCAGCTCCTGCTATTTGAAATAGTGAATATATATTTACCAACCCCTCCGCTCGAGCAGGATGCGACACAAGGTCAATTTCTTAAGCGGAGTTTAACAGGTTTGAATTCAGAGTTTTCCTTCTCCTAGACTGGTTGCCTAATCAAGGTTAAAGAGCCCAGTCTTCCCCACTATTTACCCATAGCTGGAGGGAGAATTGGATTCATACCTTTCCCAACGGTATTAGCGCTATGTTAAATGCCAACAGCTTCGTCCAGGAATTGAACTCGCGTTGACGAGTCCATTTCCTACGACTCTAACCATTAGACCACGCGCCTCCATAGAAATAGTCTATAAACATGTGATAACTTTTCATACATTTTATAACTAAGAGTTAGTCCAACAGTTTCTCTTCCTATTCGACGATCAGCTAGCGACGACATAGCAGTCTTCGATGACTACGCTACCACAAGTAAATCGATCCTTATAAAATCTTGTTAAGAATCTATCAAAGAGATTAAGAAGTCGAATTGGTATTTGGTATTTGGAAAAGTATGAAGTTAAATTGGTTATTAAGTTAAATTGAACCCCCTTCTATTTAACATCCGTAATAGTCCCTGAAATCTTCGGTAGTAAAAAAAAAAAAAACAGACTTTATGTTCGTTCAAATACTTACGAACAACAATCCTTATAGGATAAATGTTTACTTTTAAGAGGGTCGGAAGGCAATCTACTGACTATAGGGGGTGGTGTTGTGCTATAGGAAGTTATGTAAATATTGATAATTAATGTTTGGCTAGGAACAAGTGCGCTGTTCGAACTTGTCTTATAATTAGGAGTTATTATAAGTGGAAGTCACCGTAGGTCGGCCATAATTGATATCTTTCTTGTCTTTAGTGCGTTAGATTTGTTGGCTAATGGTTGCCTGGTTGGTTGGTTGGTTGGCTGGTTGGAGAGTTCACACCGTGTCTACTCTTGGGCTATTTCATGCCGAAGATGTTTTTGTTTTATTCATTCGTGTTGAATATTCAGTTTCAGTTTTTAAACTCTTTTAAACACATTTATTAACTCATTTTTATCTATTTAATTCCTAGATGGGACCTTAACAAGTACTAGCACACCGTATCAAAGCAGACAAAAGTAATAGCGGTACTCCACACTCCCCAGAGCTCCAGAATTGAAACCTTGCCATCAAATGCAGTTTAACGTCATATCCAGGACACAAAGATTCTCAGCCATCACCTTCTAGCACATATATGATAAAAAAAAGGCTTGGGGGTTTGCTATGAGCAATATGCTCGGGACAGTCATGTAGGTGCTAGGGTTTGATGTTACCAGCCAATGTATCGGATGGGGCCTCTCCGACCGTCCGTCATGCCCAACCAATGGCCAAGGGGGAGGGGGTTGCATGTCATGGACTGCTCAGATATCAGGATTCCGTCTTTAAGTATCACGAAGATTTGTAAGTGGTTTTAAATTCAATACAACTCCAGACACTGAAAAAATTGACAGTGAAAATATTTTTAAAGACGAATCCTAGTAGACGTGGGGTGATGCTTACAAAATTTGCTCAAAAGATCCTTGTGTAGTTCCCACCTAGCTTTTTTAATAAATAATTACTTGGTGTTATCGATCTCTAATATTAATGTTTTATTTCCCAACGTATTAAAATCAATCCTATGAATTATTTTATATAGAAACCAATTAAAACATAATTAAGATAAGTGTAATCTTTTTCTATGCATTCTTATTTAATTCCGTTAGTCTTTCTAATTTAATATATTTCATTACATTAAAACTTAATACTTACGCCCAGACGGTGCATATTCTTGCAATTAGTAATAATAGATTATTCCAGTATGCATTTTTAGATATACAGTTCCGAATGGATATAGTAAGGATTCCAAATCCTATTTTGTCCTTTTTTAGATTACTAAGACCTTTTGTCTAGCAGAAGAAATTTTTTCCAAAGACCAGAAATATATATATATCTTTCTCTCTGGAAAGTCAAAAATAGTAACCCATAAGAAGGAATATATGGTTAACTCGTAACTATAAGATATATATCTGAACCCATCAATTTTTTTATTTTTTTATCGAAGCGCTTCGTTAAAGTCCAGATGGCACAGCCATACACTACAATTTGGAAGAATCCCCGTTTTATTCTTTGGTTTGGTTTGTTTTGTTTTACGACATATCAACCCCAGTGGGTTATTTAATGCCAATAAAGTTTTGAAATAAATCAATTCTTAATGGATAATACAATTTTGTTTATCAACTCATGTTTTTCGATTTAACCCATAGATGGGCCGTTTTATTCTATCACAGAGATTAGATATGTTAGATAAACTGTCAATAGCAATCTATGACTTTACGATACGTATGTTGACATCGATTCCAGTTTATGAGATATTTCTATCCAGGTAAAATGGTCAACTATTTTCAGAAGATTTTCATTTAATGTGGAGATGACACGATTTTGTTTAAAACATGAACTCTGTTTAATTTGAGTTCACGATGAGACCAATTTCCGTTGGTGCCTGTAATCTTATTTAATCTTACAATCTAACGGGCGGTCGGAGAGGTACCGTCCGATCAATCGGCTGGTCATGTCAAGCACCTATATGATTGCCCAAACCCTACTGGCCATATGGCACGTCCCAACCGTTTTTATCAAATGGGTGCTAGAAGGCGGTGGTTGAGGGGCTTCGTGTCCTGGGAATTATGTTTAACTCTATCTGATGGTGAGGTTTGGAGAATGTGGAGCCCCACTTCATCATCATTGCTACCTGGTTCACTCTGACTCGGGGTGGTATTACCTGTTAGGATCCCATCTGTGGGTTAAATAGAAAAATGTGTTTATAAAAAAATTGAGTATCCATTAAGAATGAATTTATTTCAAATCTTTATCGGCATTAAATGACCCACTGAGATTGATATGCCTCAAAAGAAACCA
>CM042150.1:110817506-110830006 GCA_023376005.1 Doryteuthis pealeii | reverse complement strand
AATACTACAAGTCTTTCTAAAGGAGTTCGATTCTTACTTAGGGCTTGGCAAATATTTGCTTACTTTTTGACCCCACCCATTAGACATGTAACGATTCGTATTGCGATATAGAGCTCACGATACCATACATATTGCGATACCCGTAACAAGAAATACACAAAATGATTCTGGAGTGGAAATGTTGCTCTACTGGGAGAAGTTTATTATAATTCAGAGATTTAATTCTGTATCTACAGTTGTCTCTTCTAAAATTATAGGGTTATTTTGATTTCCCTTTATACGAAGGTGAGATAAAAAGTAATGCCATTTTGTTTAGGACAGGTATAATTACCAACACAGGAATATATATCATACATCAAAAGGAAGCTGATCCTCTGTGGATAACATCCCTACTCCTCCACATAATCATTGTTTCTCTCAATAACAATTCTCCACCTTCGAATGAAACATGTATCCTGCTCTATAAAATTATGTTGACTGTTCTTTGAGCCACTCCTTCACTACAGATTTCACTTCTTTGTTACTGTAATAATTTTTGCCTCTCAAACCCTTTTTCATCAGACCGGAAAAATGATAGTCAGAAGGCGCTACATCTAGTGAGTATGATGAATGCGATCTGTAGTGACGAAGGGAAGTCTTTCTGACTCCCCTTGTATTTTGCACAGCCAATGTATTTTAAAAGGTAAACATACCCCTGTCGGATGGTGCCATAGAACACACCTCTACAGAGAGGTAAGAACCCTACCCCTCGTCGTGGGTGGCGACCCATGATGCTTTAAGGCGGAATCCTGGTGTCTGAGCAATCTATGACTTCAATTTGGCTCTTACTTAGGCTAGACAGGCGCTCCGAGAAGCCTCCTCCTATCAATCGGCTGATCACGTCAAGCCCTAGCACCTATATGATTGTCTGCACCTTATTGCCTTTATAGCAAACCCCAACGCTTTTTATAATATATGTGCTAGAAGGCGATGGCTGGGGTCTTGTGTCCTGGATCTAGTGGTGAAGTTCCAATGCTGGAGCTCCCGGAAATGTAGAGTACCCCTCTATCGCCATTTCTGCCAGGTCCTCTGTGACTCGGAGTGGTAGAACCTGTTAGGTTCTCATCTGTAGGTTAAATAGAAAGAATTAGTTCTTTAAAAATACACATATAAAGCAATATTTATTACAAACTGTGGTCTCGTACTCTAAAAAATTGTTTAAAAACAAACTGCCAACCTACAAATTATATATATCTTATTTTAATGGAGATTGTGTGCTTATATGTCTGTAACCGAAACTATATAACTACTCAAGTCACAATTCCCTTAGTTATTGACATCACATTTTCAATTATTTTATTTTTATTTAAACCTCAATTATTAATAAAATTGTTTTACATTATTAATACTGTTAACCATATCTGCATACTAACCACATGCAATTATATTTATATATACAACAAAATAGCGGTTTACAATGTGAACGGGAAGGCTAATTTACATATTGATATAAAAAAAATGATTTTAATAAATATGTGCTTAGTATTATTGATTTCTAACTGTTTGGTTTTATTTTAATGAATATAAGCAAACATTTCTTCAATGAATCTTAAATGAAATCCATTAACAAGAAAAAATAACTGTCATTTTATTCTTTACTTCCTCTTTTAACTAAATACTTAAATTAGAAAAAATAACAATGAAAGACGAGTGTGATGGAAGAATAAGTTTCAGTTGTTCTATTTTTCGATTATACTCCCTCTGTTTCAAATCTTTTTATCTGTATTCTTATTTAGTTTCATTAGCCTTTCTAATTTAATATGATATTTTATTACATTAAAACTTAAATACTTGCACCGGCGGAGGGTGCATATATTTGCTAGTATATATAAAGATTTGGCATTAGATAACGCACAGGGTTGATATACCGTTAAACCAAACCAAACCAAACCAAACCAAACCAAACCAAACCAAACCAAACCAAACTAAAACAAATAGTTTTTTATTTGATATTAGAGTTAGATTATACTAGTAAATATATGCAACCTCCGGGTGCAAGTATTTAAGTTTTAATGTAATAAAATATTGAATTAGATTAGAAAGGCTAATGAAACTAAATAAGAATGCAGATAAAAAGATTTGAAACAAAAGTGGGTATAATCGAATTGCTAAATTTTCCTAATTTAACTATTTAGTTAAAAGAAGAAGTAAATAATAAAATTACAGTTATTTCTTCTTGTTAATGGATTTCTTTTTAGATTTATCCCCGGGATTTTTGCTCATATTCATTAAGATAAAAACTAAACAATTAGAAATCAATAACACTAAGCCCATATTTATTAACATCACATTTTTAATATCAATATGCAAATTAACTTTCCCATTCACACTGTAAACCGCTTCAACAGAATTAATAATGTAAAATTAATAATTAAGATTTGAATGAAAATTAAATGTGGAGAATGCGACTTAAATAACAGAGGGGATTATGACTTGAGTAGGGATATAGATTCTGTTATAGACAGAAAAACACAATATTCATTATAACGGATACATATATACATATATACACACACACACACACACACACACATATATATATATATATATATATATATATATATATGTGTGTGTGTGAATAAAAAGGCCTTAAATACCATGGGTATCGTGGTTATGGACCATTTCCACTCGTCCATAACCACGATACCTATGGTATTTAAGGCCTTTTTATTCACAAATAAGTTTGCTCTGTTTACAATAATTAAACATTGAGCTCTCATACAGAACCTGAACTCTACAACAAACTACTGGTAGAGAATAGGACCAGCCTAGAATCACCTTGTACCAAGAAACTTGGTACCGGACCAAAGTATATATATATATATATATATATATATATATATATATATATATATATATATAGTGGAAGTAGCTGTTAAGTCTAGCTTCACTGATGAGGTGTTAACGTCGAAACACCGTGTCTGTGTATAACTGTTATATGCTCCCGGAGCCCGCTAGAGCTCTCTAGGGGCGACTTTAACGAACTTTTACTGGTTTAGCGTAAGGCATTACTCGTCTGATGTTTACAGACTCGAGTTATCTAGGTGATCGCAACGTACATCGGTAGATGTATGTATTTATCAGTTAAAATGTTCGCCTCTTACTGACAGCTACGGATGGCCGAGTGAAAAGGGGTCGGACAGCTGAAAAGTTAATCATGTTTCGCTCTCGGCTAGAAGGAGCTATTAAGTCTAGCCACACTGATGAGAGGTAAACGTCGAAACACGGTGTCGAGGTTGATATATATATATATATATATATATATATATATATATATATATAATATAATACTCTCTGAATTTGAAAAGCATAGATAAAAAAACTAAAAATCTACTAAAAACCAAATTACATAACCCCATGAATACGTTAAAGCGCTCGGGAAATTAGTATGAAAAATATCATGAATCAACTCGATCCAGATTCAAAAAGGATAGCCAGAAAACTGGAAAAAATATCTATACAAAAAATGAAAAAAGAATACTCCGTGTTATTCAATAACACATGTCTTAAGAATATATATATATAGTCATCCACAGACACGTGTTTCGACTTATCAAGTCTCTTCAGTGTGGCTAGACATGTGTAAGCTACTTATAGCCGGGCTTAAAATCCGATCGGTTCAGTGTCAGTCAGACACCTTAACCACCAGGCTGTCACCACCTACAGAATACGAAGGGGATTTTAACTGTTTTAATACACACATCGCTTTGTATGTAAAGGCCGCCATAGAGTGCTCCATCCCTTATATAGGAGAGCGTTGCGTTTTACGCTTTAGTTGGCGGTCGTCACCGAATTCCCCCTATATATATATATATATATATATATATATATATATAGTAAATAAAGAAAAAACTCTAAACTTGCTTCATTACAATAATTTATTTCAACCGTATTTATATATATATATATATATATATATATATATATAAATATATATATATATATATATATATATATATATATATATATATATAATAGTTTAGAGGTTTTTTTTTTTCATTTACTAAATATCTTGCTCTGTCCTTCTACTCACTGGTATTAGGCACATTGAGCTCTCCTTATGGTCTACCTGCATCAGCTTGGTTAAACCACACGTGGAAAGATCCTAACTACGGAAAAAAACTATATATATATATATATATATATATATATATATATATATATATATATATATATATTCTAATAAATGAGCCTGTTAGTCTGTGCCACTTCTAGGTTAAATCGACAAGGCATATTGACGTATTTATTGACATAAAAACTCGCAAGACCGACAAGGGTGTGACATAGGCTATGTGAGGTTCACCTTAGATGTCATTTAAGGTCAGCAATGTTCAAACAACTAAAATCTTCATTCTCATACAGTGAAAACAAATCATTTTTGTACCAAGTTGTTTTCGATTCAATATTCTTAGGAATGAAAGATTGATTTATTACCGAAAATTTAATTTCAATACAAGTTTTTTTTTGGGGGGGTTGTCATCACATATCACTTTTTACGTCAAGTTGTAATTACCCGGACATTTATTTGACCCCCTACCCTTTTTGTACCCCCATCCCCGCTGCTGACACCCTCTCTCATCCGGCCAATAAATTAGATGAGTTTTAATGAAGTAAAGAGTAAATGCAGTTTTAGTATTATCTGCGTTATTTGGACTATTGTCCTCATCTTCATTGTTATCTGTACAACGTTTCGGTCAATATGCCCTCCGGCCTTCTTCAGGTATTTCTTGTCGGACTCGGGAACATTCTCGGACTCGGGAACCTTTTTTTCAAACTCGGGAACTTTTTTGTCGTAGTCGGGAACCTTCCTGTCGTAATGAGTTCAAAAAGAAGGTCCCCGAGTCCGAGAGAATTATTTGTATTAAGAAGAGTTGCTTGAAGCTAACATTATTATTTACTTTATTATATATTATTAGATTATTTATTTATTAGATATAAATAATTACTTGAAACCATATAAATATTAGTATTAAATAGGAATACTTGAAGCAATACCACTGCAAGCAAATTATTTGTATTGGACTGGAATAATTGATATCATAGTTGTAAATTATCTGCATTGAGAATAGACACGGGAAGCTATAGTTACTAAGGATTATTATTAGTTAATTGAAACCATATAAATGCGTGCAAACAAAGGACTATTATTAAGTAGAAAGCATTACCTGAAACGATATAATTATTAATATTTGATATGAATACTTGAAACCATGCAACTCTTTATTTGTATCAAATGGTAATAATTGATATCAATTTTGTTGGGTTATGTTTCCTTTGAATAAACAGAAAAAAAATTCAAATCACTTTTCAAACCTTTTCATCATAAAATATTTATTTTTTTCTTGTTAGATCTACAATAAAAGTTTTAAAATAAATTTCTTATATATAAAAATTATTAAAATCATTTTTATATATTTGTTTTATAATTGTTATTCTTTAGATATTCTTGTTTTTAAGTTGTTTATTTTAATTATTATTCTTGTTTGTTTCTTTTATATTTCTTTCTATTTATTATGTTTTCCATCTTTCTTAATTTGATTTCTATTTTCATCAATTTAGAATTAATTGTTTGATATATCATTGATTCATGCTCAAATTATATATTTATTTAGGTTTTCTTGGGGAAGATGACTTTAACGCTTTCCCGGATAAAAATAGTGTGTGGATCTTACTGAACTTCTGTCTTTCCTATCTTCCACCATTTTTTTTTTTTTTCATAAAAGTACGTTCTCTTCGTCGTTGTACAAACATACATACATAAATACATGCATACATACAGAATGTTTCATTGTTGAGGCCTGCAAGAACTGTCTTTTTACTGTAGGCTGATTTACATGTGTAGGCTTTTAACTTTAGACCGATTTGAAGTTGTACGTTTCAGTCGGTATTTCTATTAGGAACACAAATTACAAAAGCATTCTATAATTATGTCCTCAGCATTGGGTTATTCCATAATATTTTGTGGTGTATACATAATATTTTCCTGATATTAGGTTATTCCATAATATTTTTTTTTGAATTGTATTTACAACCTCCCCTCTCTGCCATAAAATAATGGTTGCGTCTGTCTGATAAATAGAGGTTAGACAGACGAGACGGGAAGTTAGTATATATATATATATATATATATATATATATATATATATATATATATATATATATATATATATATATCGAATAAATATACTACCGAAAAGCCATTGATTTGCGTCTTGCTCACTTCCATATCTCTTACATCTCTTTGTGTGTGAGTAAATTGACCGCCTCACTCACGACACAAAAATTTTCCTCTGCATGACTTGCACAAAATCACATCATTAATTTAACTAATTTAATGTAGTTTGTTTAAGGTATATTTTATAAAGCCAGAATGTTCTGCTATTAGATTTAAAAAATGTATCGTGTCTCATCCTTTATTAGTTTATTTACTACTAGATAAAAAAAATATATATATATATATAAACATCTAAGCTTGGTAATTCCATAATTTTTCTAAGGTTAGTACACACACACACACACATACACACACACACACACACACACACATATATATATATATATATATATATATATATATATATATATATATATTGGTTAGGAGGTTGATTTAGAAGGCTAACACAATGCAGTTGTAAAGAAAAAATAATAATACGGTAACAATGATGTTGTGTGTTAACCTGTATTTAATTCTTGAATTTTCGAGATAATATCTCTTTTTCAGTCTAGGGGCAGTCTAGTTAAAAAGTTTAAAAAGAAATGTCATAACTGGACTGCTTCAGTTCCAGTGATCTTTTGAAAAAAAGAGATATTATCTCGAAAATTCAAGAATTAAATACAAGTTAACACACAATATCATTGTTACCGTATTATTATTTTGTCTTTACACCTGCATTGTAATAGCCTTCTAAATCAACCTCCTAACCAATATATACACAATGTTTCAAGCAAATTATAAAACTCTCTTTATATATATATATATATATATATATATATATTATATATATATATATATATATATGTATAGTCCTATTTATTATGTTTTTGCATGTATTTTAGAGCGGTAAATATATTTACACTACATGCCAAATAAAAGATTCAGCAAATCATTTTCTTCCACTACGATTCATCCAACGCAGCAATATTGGTTGACTCACATATTATGTTTTAGTAAATGAAAAGAAGTTGTTCTCTTCAAAAGCAATACGAGATTAAGCCGATGGGTCCCTTTAAAACATTTAATATAATAAAAGACTTTCTTGATTAGATGTAGAGATCAAAGGGCGAGTGTCTTTTTTCTTTTCCTGTGAGTTTACATGGCAAATGGTAAAACGGGGAAAAACGCGTGCAAATGCGAAGGCCCAGGTGTTCTATTTGGCAAATTTTTGTTCTATAGTTTCTCTTCATATCTCTTTAAACCACTCTATATTGTGATGAGGCATTTACAAGGAAAAAAACGCAAAAACGCTGAAAGCGCATCTCAAAAGAAGAAGAAGAAGAAGAAGAAGAAGAAGAAGAAGAAGAAGAAGAAGAAAATCTCAGAATATAATTAGGAGGCAAACAGGCGCGTTCTGGATAAGAAATATAATTTACTTTTTCCGCACAAATCTGATATTCTCTAGGAAGTGCTGCTTCCGAGCAATTTAGGGAATTTTTGTCAGATTTGTTTTTCACAAATCGAAGGCGATTTAGCACTCCTCCTGAATGTTGAAAAAGTTCAGGTTTCGATTCTTAGAAAAAGCATTTAGCACCATCTACTATTATTCCTTATCCATAATATAACTCCTTGGAGTCTCAGTGACAGCAAGAATCCTCAGGTCTCCAGGACTCTTTTGTGTAGTCTAGTCCTTCTTGGTCTGATTTCCAATTCCTCCAGTATGTCCTCCAGATTCTTGGGGACCGTTTTTAGGGCACCTAATGGTCGTCTTTTACTGGAGTCCAAAATGTCGGATGAGTATCTGGTATTTAATAGTAATTGGAAGATTTATTTTTCCCAGAATGCAATGTCAAAGTGCAATATACTTTAGGCGGGAATTTGTCTATCACTCATACTAAGAGAATAACCCAACAGATCTTTACACTTCTTTAAAGACGAAAATGTTCGACATAAAAACAAATTGGTTTTATATCCAAATTTTCTCTATTCATTCTTCATACGAATGGCACAATGATTTTGTTACAATTTTTTAAAAAGAAACGAATTTTATACAACAAAATTAGTTTTTAAATAAATTTCTCCCCCAGGGCTCTAGAACTTTTCTAGGTATTCTAGTCCTACTTAACAATGCCCTGGTCTAGATGGTCTCGATTCTTCCTATGATTTCCAATTCCTCCAGTCTGTTTTCCAAATCATTGGGGACCATCCTAAGCACACCACTTAGTCGTCTTTAACTGGAGTCTGAGTGATAGCAAATCTCCTCAGATCTCCAGGACTCATCTGTGTATTCTAGACGATCTCAACAATGCTGCTGTCTGGATGGTCTCTATTCTTCCCTTGATTTCCAGTTCCTCTTGTCTATTTTCTAAACTTTGGGGGATCATTTCAAGTGCCCTAACTACTATTGGTATCACTTTCACCTTCATATTCCACAGGGTTTTTTTTTCAATTTTCTAGCAAGGTACAGGTAATTGTCTATCTTTTAGTTTTCTTTCATCTTCACCCAATTATTATTATTATTATTATTATTATTATTATTATTATTATTAATGGTTTTAACTCCAACCCTGAAGTTTTTTCATTGGACTAAGTGACAGCAAGTCTCTTCCCGTTTCCATGACTTTTCTGAGTATCATAGTAGTGCTGTAGTCTAGAGGGTTTCAATTCTTACTCTAATCTCCAGTTCATCGAGTCACTTTCCAACGTTTTGTTGGCATTTAAATATATTAATATATTCTAATAATATTTTTACTGAAAAAGGCGTTGCAAAAATATCTATAATAAGAATAATTTGCAAATGAATAAAAACTTATATAGAGTCTAGAAATTTCAATATGTAATTGATAATGTCACGAAACTGGTTGTACAACAAAGCTCCTTTTGGGGAGAAAAATATTTCCCACTTAAATATTTTATTATAGTTTTTCAGACATCGACAAATTGATTGATTGATATGAATAAACAAGACATTGCTGATATACAGACGCTATAATAGACACTGTGTCGATTGGTAATTGATGAGTAATGGAAATGTTCATATACCTACATTGCTACTCTTTTTGTTCTACTGTCTATTGTTATGGTGTACCAACGACAAAAGCCTTATAAAGTCTAGTCAGTGTAAAGTCAAATGGAATTGGTGTAGTGACCAGGGGTTTAGTTTTGATTAGAATAGCTTATCAATAGTATGTAACGTAGCGGGGTTTGTTTCTTTCACGGCACTAATTCGTATAGTATACGTGACGTTATGTTGTGGGGCTCACCGCGTCTTCAAAACACACGGTACTGTTAAGACTCGTACAGCCGTGTATCAGGGTTTGGCACGTTGATCAGCACACACAGACTTCCAGCAGTCCCTCAAGCCCCAAAATTCTTCCACACTCCTTTCGTTTATGGTCAAGCGAAAGGTATCACTTACGCAGGCCGCGTGCTTTTCGTTACGGCCAATTTGACTTGTTGACAAGTATATATCTCCAGTCAAGTATCTGTTCCCGTTTGTTTATTTAATGGCTTTCATTCATGAATTCCATTACGATTTCTTTGGCGTGTAGTAAATAAAGATGAGAACAGTACCTCTTGCTTTTCATGAATTTATTTCCTTAATGAAAGTTATTGAGAGAGAGAGATAGTCGGCTTCCTTAAATATGTTTTTAGTGATGCTCTTAACTTCGTTCCAATTATCAGGCTTCACACTTAAGATATGTTTTCAACTTCGTCCAGTGTAAAATATTAAATCTCAAGTTTCACACATCAGCGACACCAGGACCCCCGTCTACTGTCAAGCCAACTCTACGGCCACAGACTCAACTGGTCTTCCTCCCTCGGTCTCCAGGGCTCTACTACTTCAAAATCTAAGATTCCCTCATTATATAGAAATCGAAGTCGATTTTTCTAGAATCTTCAGGAACCTTTCGAACGTTCTAATCGTTCTACCAAACTACACGTGTCACTTAAGAGGTCGACGGGTCAACCATCCTTTCTTCTGACAAACCGATTAAACTAAATTTTACTAGCATAATCCCAGACTTAATGGCTCCGAATAGACTCAAAGGTGCTAATTTGTTTTACATTGCTTGCCCACTTCCGTAAGGTCTGAGAATCATGCTACATCCTATTAAGGTTTCTCTGTGTCTGGCACAAGGCCACAAATATGGTGTTCCTAGGTCCATTATGCTACAAGTACTCTATACGGTTTTTCCGTGAGCAGAGAATCAACTTTATTTGGGCGTGGGTTGCACCACTGTAATCAACCCCCTGTTGTCTGTATCTATTTACAAAAAAGGGTGATACAATTAAACAACCTTGAACCTGAGCACAAGGCCCGAAGATTTGTTGGGTTTACAGGGGAGAAAACTGGCCATGCTGTTCTCTATCCTACCGTAGCTAACTTCACTCGCCAACTGATTCATTCTAATAATCCGTTATCTTCCGCAGTCTACTAACTCTACAATGCCTAATTGTCTTTACTTACTTTTTACTTATAGCAGCAATCCTCGAAAAATATTTGATTTAAGGCTATTCGAAATAGTGGCAAATCAAAAACATTGCTCAATACATGAACATAATTCTGTCACTAAATTGTTGGTGGCTGAAAAGGGCAAACAGTGTGAGATTTACAGAAGAATGTGTGATGTGTACTAAGAGGCATGTTTTAGGGATTAGTCTCGTGGCGTATAGGGTAACGTACACGACTTTAACATCGTATTAAGCGAGTTCGAACTCCAGACGCGCTATTAAGTTCATTTTCGAACTAGTACCCTTGGGAAATTGTTGAACCGTCGCATCCTTCAAACTATAAGTTAAATAATACTGAAACTGTTGTTCTACAAGGTAAGATTTGGCATAAAATAACCCACAAAGATTTATATGTCATTAAACAAAGAAACCAAACCAACAAATTGGTTAAACATGGGTTTGCCACAACGTCTAACTGAACGACAAATTTTTATTTCGAGGTCTAAAGAAATCTGTATTTTTTCACACAAATGTTTTTCCATAATATACAACACTCCATTTTGGCCCTTACGAATGCTAGACAGGCAATTGGATAGCCCCTCCCCCGATCAATCGGCTGGTCCCGTCAAGCCGTAGCACTTATAGGATTGTTCCAAATATTTTGCCCTTATGGCAAGCCCCATTACTTTGTATCATATATTTGCTAGAAAGCGTTATCTGGGTGTCTTAGTTCCTGGGTATAAACCATAAACTATCAGGTAAAGTTCCAATTCTGTAGCTCTAAGGAATGCGGAGTACCTCTTTATAGCCATAACTCACTGGTCTACTCTGACCCGGAGTGAGAGTATCTGTTTGGGTCTTACCTATGAGTGATATATAAAAATTTAAAAAGAGTTTTAAAATGCGTTTAAAAAATTGAGTTATAAAATTGGGTACCATCAAGAATTTTCGGCATAAAATAACCCACCAAGGGTTAACATGCCTTAGAATCTAACCAACCAATCAACAAAAAGTTTCTAAGACCATTTTCAAGTTCTTTCTGAATGTTTTGCCACTAATGAAATGTTCTAGTGATCGACACAAATGAAAATCTGAAGTTGCTCAAATTGGTGAGTATGGAAGATGTGGAAGAACCAACCATCCATAACATCTTATCTTTTTTTAGGTTTTTGTCTTTACAGAGTGTGCCTTTGAATAATTCTAGATGCAGTTTCGTACCATTTAACCTTGCTTTGGTTGGTGGCTTCATAATCCATAGCGGGGAAATACGTGACTACTTTCCTAATATGTACAAAAATATATGCATATCTTACACAGACGCATGTGCCCACAATAGAATATTTTCTAGCCACTAATCGGCTCACTAGTCGTCTCGTCGACAAAATAAAAGCACATATATATACATATGTATATCATATTATAAGAAGGTTTTGTAAAAGACCACATAATATTTCTTCTTTATGAATTTCAAGAGTAGACGTTCTAGTTATTTTTTTTTTGTGTTTTCTGTATATCGAGATCCGGTTGGTACAGAAAGTACCACATAGATTTTTACCCAAGCACTTTCAACCATGTCACTGGTCATCCTTGGTGGATTTTTGGTTGTATTAGTTGTGTCAGTCATTAAGAAAGTTTACTATATTGGTGTTGGTGTTAAATGTCATTATATACATGTTAACTTTTTATTTTTGATGCAAATTGCCTCGAGGCTCAGTAGGCGTTTTATATATATATATATATATATATATAATTATATGTGTGTGTGTGTGAAAATAAAATGGAAATTAATCCGACAGTATGAATAAGATATAATGAAAAAACAAACGATGTTTACAACTGAAATAGGCTCATC
>CM042150.1:110807506-110815006 GCA_023376005.1 Doryteuthis pealeii | reverse complement strand
GTCAGCGAGGGAGTCTATCCCCTTTTCAATAGCGCTAGACCAAGGAGATTGTTTTAGCGTCTGAGGTGGAGCGCCACACCTACCATCAGCTCCTTACTTTACCGCACAGATCCCTGTGCTACTCATAGGCTGAGTTGGCGAGGACCGGTATCAAACTAGGAACCTTGTGGTCTCTAGCCGAACGCTCTACCGACTGAGCTAACCCGGCCCCTAACAACCTATATTAACCTTTCTTCCGGATTTCAATGTTGTTATTTGATAACACAGACACAACACGTTTCCTTCTTGATGTGAATAACCATACCATCCCTTCATTTTTTCTACCCTTTTGATAACTTGCAAAACTCTTACCACGTAAAAAAAAGCATTAAGAACACGAACAAGAATATTCGCCCCCTGGGTGCAATCATTTTAGTTTTAATATAATAAAATATTATATTGAATTAGAAAGACAAACAAAATTTAATAAGAATGATTATTGAGATATTACATTTATTTTAAAGTTATTTTAATTGATTTCTATATAAAATTATATACAGGATTGCTTTTAATACATCTGAGAATAACATGATAATATTAGAAATCAGTAACAGCAAATAGTTATTTATTAAACCCAATTTTGTTAAAATCATTATGCAAATTATTCCCACCATATACTATGTAAATTTTTATTTATTAGAGATATATAACACATACTTCAGGATATTACATGCTTTAATAATATGGGCAGTTTTGTGGCAAATCTAACTTAGCTGGACTTTTAATAGAGATCATCGTAAATGAATATAAATACAAATAAGATGCTAATCAAGATTAAATAATGTTCAGCCACTCACGCAGTTGCAGATTAAAAAGAAATGGACACTACGCCATCGTCTTTAGTAGACGGAAGGATGCCAACCCAGCCTCCTCATCAGATGTAGTTTAATGTCATACCTGGTGGAGCGGTCTTACAGTCAGCGTATCCTAAGCAACGCTGACAGGGCGAAAGAGAAGCATAGATTCATCACAAGAATAAAACTAGTGAGGATCGAACTCACTTCTTAATAATTATTATTTATTCAGCTTAGCTTAGTTTGGCACAAGGCTAAAAGTATGGAGTATCTAGTTGCAAATAGTCTGCGAGACGGTCTTGCTAACTACGAATCTTAATATGGTTCTTTGTGTTTGTTTATTCAATATCACAAATAACATAAGAGAGATATTTACCCAACCCGTTCGCCACGGGTAGGATGTGACACAAAGTCACAAGTATGGGGCAGCCAGCGAGGATCGAACCCGTTATTCAGTAGTAATGAGTATGTGAGACATGCTTGATAGCTATTACAGCACGTAGGGATTCCCCTCAAATAATAACGGTAGGTATTTACCCAACCCGTTCGCTCGGGTAGGATGTGACACTGGATTGCAAGTGTAGGGCATCCAGCGAGGAATGGACTCGCTATTTAGTAGCAATGGCTCTGTGAGACTAGCTTGCTAACCATTACACCACGATAGGACACCCTACAAATAATAACGGTAGGCATTTACCCAACCCGTTCGCCATGCGTAGGATGTGACAGGAGGTCTCTTATATGGGCATCCTGCGAGGAACGAACTCGCTACTCAGTAGTAATGGGTATGTGAGACAAGTTTGCTACCCATTACAACATGATGGCATGCCCAATTTTTATACCTAACCCATTCGTTATGGGTAGGATGGAACACGAGGTTGCAAGTATGGTACATCCACCAAGGATCGAACTCACTATTACTGTAGTAATGGACTGCGAGGCTAGGTTGTTGACCATTAAACCACGATGGTCGAAGGTCAACAAAACTAAATAGGTCAATGATTGACCCATCAAGATTTTAAATAAATTAATCAAAATACGTATGAAAAGGAAAATAGAAAATTGAATTAATTAGGAGGTGGGATGGTGAGGAAATGATTGTATGGGTTTTTTGGGGGTGGTTAGAGGGACGGGGGTTAAAATTAGGGTCTGACACAATTGTTTGTAACTGAGATAAGAATTAAAGTAATTAGGGAAAAGTTTTTGATTATGTATTTTTCTTTTGTTTTTTTTTTTTTGGAGGGGAGGGGTTGGCGGGAGGGGCTATGTGGGGTGCGTAGTTTTCTGTATTTTTATATCAGATAATGTAAAAGCCCAGATTAAAGGACCATTTTCCATATCAAACAATAAAAAAAGGTTTTGTGTTAGATTGACAGATTGGCAGAAAGGTTTTGTGTTGGACTGAATCTCTTTGATGACTCTGATTCAAATTTTGATTAATACATCGATTAGGGAAATAGAAACTTATTGCATAATTAGGTTTCATTATCATCAGCAGTAGAAGCTATTTTAGGTTTTTGGGGAGTACCCCTTCATTGCCATTACTCCGAGGTCTACTCTAACCCGTTGTGGTAGTACCTTTTAGGGCCCCATTCATGGGTTAAATAGATAAAAGATAAGACTACAAAAATGTGGGTTTTTTTTAAATTGAATATCCAACAAGAATAAAACAAAAAGTCTTCGGCATAAAATAACCCAACAAGAGTTGACATACCATAAAGTCTAACCAATCAATCAATACATTGATTAGGAAAATAGAATCTTATTGCATGATTAACTTTCATCATTATTATCAACAACAGAAACAGTAGCTATTTTGAGTCTACTGAGCATTTTATTATATTCTTCCATGACGACTTTGAGTTTTTAACCTCAGACATGTCCTGCCAACAAACAACACTATCTCATCTCTACATATACTGTTGGTTGGTTGGATTTTACGGCATGTCAATCCTTGTTGGGTTATTTCATGCCGAAAAAGGTTTTGTTTTGTTTATTCTTGATGTGTATTCAATTTTTTTAAACTCATTTTTAAACACAATTTTTAAACTCATTTTCCTATTTAACCTATAGGAAGGACATTATCGGGTATAACCACACCGGGTAAGAGAGGACCTGAAGGTAATGGCGATGAAGGGGTACTCCACACTCCTCAGTGAACTTCACCTTTTTGATGCAGTTTAACGTCATACCAGTACATTTACATCTGTTGTTTGTTCTCGACTACTACTACGCTTGTTATTTCTTATGCACCATAGTTACATATTTACCAACCCCTCTGCACGAGTAGGATGTGGCACAAATTCAACTTTTTAAATTTTAACAGATTTAAGTTCAGAGTTTTCCTTCTCTTAGACTGGTTGCCTGAAGGGTCGAGTAAATACATGTAATGCCAATTGTTGTCCCGGCCAACGTCAGTTACTTCTGCTAATATATATATATATACACGCATGAATATGCGCTAGTATCGAGTCGACATTTGAATTAAAATTGTGTATTTGAGTATTGCTTCAACTTTAATCAAGTGGCTTGTCAGCAACGCATTAATATATCCGTCGACATTAAAACTCGAGGCTTCAACATTTGATGAATTTCAAGAAATCCGACTTGGTAATTCCTAATCTTGAATCGCTGCTAGAATATCAGTTATTCCCAATCCAATGTAATCTCCAGGCATCAGCGCCACCCCCCACATCCGGGCAATCACAATAAATATTGACCCCTACGCACCGGTGCATTCAACGGGGTGAATATTCTATTATTACGACAAGTGCAAGACCTAATCTCTACCACTTAGTCAGTGAATATGAATAACACTCCATATTGGGGGGGGGGCGTTTCAGGGTAGTTGCAAACAAGTTCCATAATACCCGGAAATTTTGGAATCTTTTTTGGAGGGAAGAAGATTTTATGCATGTAGAAGTTCGTAGAATGTTAGAAATGTTTTACATACATCACAAGGGTTTATCAAGAGATATATTTGGTCTGATTTGGTTTAGTCTGATTGGTTTTTGTTTTTTGGGTTTTTTTTGTTTAATGGCATATCAATCTTGGTGGGGTACTTAATGCCAAAACCATCGTTGCATGCATTTACCAATCCTTCCGTACGTGCAGGATGTGATACAAATTCACCTTTAAAGCGGAATTTAGTGATGAGGTTTAGTTCTGGAGCTCTGGGGAGTGTAGTATATCCCTTCATTTCCAATACTCCCAGATCCACTCTATGGTTCACTCTATGGGTCAAATAGATCTGATTGAATTTGCATACATAATAATCGTACTTAATGAAGAATGAATAAAACTAAAATATCTTCGGTATAAAATAACCCAAAGGTTGACATGTCGTAAACTCCAACCAACCAACCAGCCTGAAGAAAAAAAATCGGTGTCCTTCTTGTCCGACCTTGTGTGCTGTTACTTTTTTGGCTACTTTCTTAACATCACCGGAATAAAAATAACTCGTGACTCGTGTTTGACAAACACCATGAGACAAGCGCTGTTGTTCATCGGATAAAGACAAATTTCTTTAATTTTATTGATTGGACTTTAGTACCAAGTTAGAATCTAGTGTTTTTCTATGTTTGAATTTAGGAGCTGTCAATCACCCACCCACAAAATCAACAATGGAGACGTTATACAAAAAATAAGAAGAAATATCGAGTCTCACTTCGGTCGGTCGTATATATAGAGTTCCAATGAATTTTTAGCGTTTCAATGGCATTATACCCGCTTCAGTAATTGTTGGAGTTTCAATATACTTGTCAGCGACGTTGCTCGTAAATCCATCACACAGAATCCGAATGGGCCAATTGAATCCTTCTAAATCGCGGACACCAAGGGAAGAGAAGAAGTTGTTTGAATTATTTCGGATTGTTGCTCTCTGTTTAGGCTAAGTGAATGTTAAAAACGAATTCACATTTTCAAAACAAAAGAGAAAAAATTAAATAAGAGAAAAAAAAGTAAAGTAGATTCGGTTGGGTGGGACGGTGAGATAATGAGACACTACAAAAATATAACCGGTGCAATAAATTGTTAATGTGTCTAAAATGAAAAAAAAATAGGAAAAAAAATTATCATTTTTTTTTCATATTCTCCAGGGGAAAAGTTGATATCACGTTACTTCACTATCAGAAAAGGCAACAGTAAATTTGATTTTCGAAACAAAACAAAAAATCGATCAGAAGGAAATCTGGTGGCAATGAATTCAATTAGAGAAAGAAAATTCTATGTAAATGCCGAATAAAAAAAAGATAAAGATAAAAAAAAGCGTCAAGGGAGACAACTCTTTCGCTAATGAGTGGCTGGGTTAAACATTAAAATGTTCGAGAATAATGTATTCCCAAAACTATAGAGTAGAAAAAAGCTGGTGAAGAAAGCGTTTTCTATCAGATAAAAATATTTTCCATCCCAAAATGATTACGTTAGAATGTCCTTCTCCTCCCCTTCTCTTCCTCTTCCTCCCCTTATCTTTCTGCTCTCCACTTCCTTCCCCTCCCTCCCTCTCCTCCTCCTCCTACTACTACTACTAATACCCAACAGTCGCCACGGGTAGGGTGTCGCACAAGGTTGCAAGTAGGTACTTACCCAACCCGTCCGCCAAGAGTAGAGTGTGAGACAGAGTAGCAAGCAGGCATTTACCCAACCTGTTCCCGACGGGTACGATGTAACACAAGGTTGCAAGTTTGGGGCATCCAGCGAGAATTAAACATGCTATTTAAAAGTAATTGATGTTTGAGACTAGTTTCCTAATAATTATACCACAATGGAGCACTCTCTCTTATTACCAAACACATTCACCACGGGTGGGTGTAACCCAAGGTAACCTGGGAATGTGTCCTAACGCATCCAGCGAGAATCGAACTCGCTATTCAATAGTAATGTATCTTCGAATCTAGCTTGCTCACAATTATATCCCGATCTGACCTTTTCCTGATTTATCAAACCCGTTCGCTGCGTGTAGAATGTGACATATGGTCGCAAGTATGTAGTATCCAACCAGGATCGAACTCGTTATTCAGTAGTAATAGATTTGCAAGATTAGCTTTCTCACTATTGAACCAAGAAATACCGCCTTAATATGACACTACGCCCTGTCGGTGAGGTTTAGAATGCTTTGACTGTATTCCTTACAGAGGGTTAAGACACCCCCTTATTCAAAAAACAAGTGACTGAACATTAAAATGCATCTGATGTTGAGACTCCAGTTCTGGAGATCTGAGGTGAGTGGAGTACCCCTACATTGTCTTTGCTCCTAGTGTGCTCCTGGGAGTAATAGCAAAGAAGGGGTACTCCACACTTCAGAATTGTAACTTCACCATTATGCAGTTTAACGTCATACCCAGGACATTAACATTCTTAGCCACCGCCTTCTAACGTATATGATAAAAGGGTTTGGGGTTTGTCATAAGTGCAATAGCTTTGTGGGGATTATCTTCCTTTTGCCAGGAAGAGTTATTTCCGTGGTGTTGCCGTTTGTTCCCACTAGGGGACCTCTGGTATTTAAACGCCTGGTTTAAACTTCTCTTCCTCTTTTAGCCACATCTCAACGAACTGATATGGGCTAGATTCAATCTACCCCTTTCTCGGTGGGGCTCGCCCCCCCATCTTGTCACTGTAAGTGATTTATACAGCATGGACTATTCTTAGTCTCATGTCTGTACCTTTATATTATGTGTACTTTTATATTATCTTGTCTGTAACTTTTATGTATGTATGTTTATGTACACTATTCTATTCTATCTTCTATTGTTTATGTATCTTGTTTATTCATGTGCTGTATTATATAAAATGTTTTGTCTCAGAAATGTGTCGGGGTTGTATGTCAATTATGACTTTAATCCTTACAGCTTCGAGACAATTATATAAGTGCTATGGCTTGACGTGACCTACCAGTTAATCAGAGAGGGCCTCTCCACCCGCCCGTCTAGCCTAAGTAAAGGCCAAAGTGGAGTGTTGCGTGTCAGTGACTGCTCAGTCAACACTATTCCGTCCTTAAGCATTACGGGTCGCGAACCACAGCCAACAGGGTGCTCTAGTGGGGGAGTTTATACCTCCCCAGTAGTGAGGTCAGTGTATTCTTCTGTCCCAGTCGACAGGGCGGACAATTATGGAAAGAAAACTTTAAAATAGACCTTGTGTCACATCCTGTCCGTTGCGGTGTGGGTCTGAGGTAAATGCGTATTTGTGTAAACAAGCAACAAAAATAAGATGAAAGAAAAACTAGTCGGTAATAAAGACTCAAAGAAAAATAATTGTTCATAAACGAGACTAAAACCAAAACAGGACACAGCTGCATTTTATATCTCTCAATGAAAATGAAAATTGTTTTAAGGGAAAAAGTTATATCACAGCAATTCTTATTTGAAACGGCAATTAAAATAAATTTTAAACTGGCCATTAGTCGCTTATGTTACAAAGGAATATTTTAAGAGTACTTTTTAGCCCAGCAAATTAATGTCCAATACTCGACTTCCTGGGTGGAAGGGGGTAAACTCTTCATAATTTGGAATTGTTTTAACTCAGTCGGTAGGGCATCCGTCAAGCAACCATAGGGTTCCTGGTTCGATACCAGCCCACGGCAACTTGACGCATTGAATTGGGTCTGTGTGGTTAAGTGGGGAGCTGATAGTAAGTATGGCGCTCCACCTCAAATTTAAAAACAATCTCT
>CM042150.1:110775006-110802506 GCA_023376005.1 Doryteuthis pealeii | reverse complement strand
CAAAATATGAATCTATCTTGGTTCTTCTTTTCAGTAAAAAATGGAAGATTTTTGCTAAACATTTCATCAGTCTTTCTTTATAGAAAGAAAACTTGATTATATAAAATAGAATGAAATAACGCCGAGGGAAATTAGGATTAAAGTTTAAGCTACCGTGCCGTTTTGGTCTCCTCTGTGTTCAGAACCTCAGTTCACTCTAAGTATTCAAAAGTATTTTCCTCTCCAAAGAACGGATTATTTCACAAGCCTCTTTAAGGCCGAATGTCCGGCGGGCATTTTCACAAGTGCTGCTCTACAAGGGACACCTGATAGTTTTTTTCATTTTTTTTTTAAGTTCGAGAAACACTTTTCATTGGAAGAGATATTGGTTTATTCCTTTCACATCCTGAAAAGATCGAATGCCAATGGCGGCCTACTGGTGATGACAGACAATTAGTACTCGATGGAGACGCGCTGTTTTTATGGCGACCACTTTTATTGCTACAGGTGAGGGAATTACGTCGAACTCTTTCGCCTTGAGTTTTTGTTCTTACTTTCTTCCATTAAAGCAAAATTAATGTCTTGGACAATTCCAGAAGGGAAGAGAAAAAAACGTGGAAATGGACTCATTATCTAAGAATTATTCATCAACTTTGTCGTTTATGGGGTCTGTCCTTGACAAAATGTCGGATCAAAAAAACAAAAACATTCTAATAAAATAATAGACGGTGTAATTCCGGATATGTATCGCAACGAACTAGGCAGAACGACTTGCTTTATGGTGTCTTGAACTGAAATATCAAAAAAAAAATAATCGAAACATGTCGCTACTTTATTAAGGAACCGGGAATTTGGCTAATGTAACATTTTGTATTCATGCCGTCTTTTCCCGTTTGGGAACAAGTTCCAAAACGTCACTACGCACGTTACGACACACATCTTTATAAAGACCGAAAGGTGTTTGTCTAACGTTTACTTTTGTAGTTTATTCACATCGTATATTAATGGTGTCACGTTTTGAAAGTCGTTAACGATAATTAGAGAAAGTGGCGCGAACGACTCTTACAAATTTGCCGGAAGAACACTGACAACTGATAGATTATACAAAAGCATTTACTACAAGAAAATAAATAAATAATAATAATAATAATAATAATAATAATAATAATAATAATAATAATAATAATAATAATAATGCAACCTTGAGAGAGAAACTGAGTCACTCATAACTGCAGCTCAAAAACATGCTATGATAAAAAAAATTATATCAAAGAAAAAATAGATAAGACACAACGGAAGAGCAAATGTAGGGTGATGAGACGATCAACTGGTGGTCTTTGCAGTTCCAGCAGATCACAGGGTGAAGATGAAGGAAAATGAAAAGATGTATAAATACCTTAACTTTGCCAGAGAACTGAAAAATCTGTGGAATATGAGAGTGGAAGTGATACCAATTGTAGTTGGTGCAATTGAAACGGTCCCAATAAACTAAGAAAAAATACTGGAGGATCTGGAAAATCAGAGGAAGAATTGAGACTATGCAGACTACTGCACTGCTGCAATCGGCTAGAATACCCAGAAGAGTCTTGGAGACCTGAGGGGACTTGTTGTCACTCAGACTCCAGTGAAATACCATCAGATAACGCTGATGTGAAAAACTCAAAAGTAGTGGAAATAATAATAAATTTGTAGCTAATTTTTTATTTTCGTTCTACATGAATCAACATAGCAAGATAATATAATATGTTGGGCATTGAAATATAAAAGTGATCGACCCCAAAGTCCAAGAAATTTGAATCAAGGCTGTAAAAATTGTTTTTGTTGGTCATTATTAAAAACGAAGGAATGCGTAATCTTTAACACACACACACACACACACACACACACACACACACATATATATATATATATATATATATATATATATATATATATATATAAAATTTTGAGATGAAACAATGAAATCACAGTGCTCAACCACAAATTTGTAGGAGTTTTATTTATTTATTTGTTGATTTTTTAAATATAATTATTTTCCATAGGCAACTACCCATGTTTCAAGCTATTTTGCTATCATCAGGTTGCTAATAATTCACCGGAAAATTATTATTTTTACTATCATCATTATTATTATTATTTTGCTATAATCAGGTTGCTAATAATTCACCGGAAGAATTATTAGCAACCTGATGATAGCAAAATAGCTTGAAACCTGGGTAGCTGCCTATGGAAAACAATTATATTAAAAAAAAATCAACAAATATATATATATATATATATATATATATATATATGGATTAGTTAGATTTTTTCTTTTCTTTCTATTTCTTTCTCTTGTTTTAATTTATATACTATATCTCTTCAGGAAAATACGTTACATTTCAAATATTAATGAAAAGACAAAGACAAAAGATAGTTTTAGGGTTCATGCTTTATAGCTACCTCGTGGAGAGGACATTTCTTCCTGTCCATTAATAGTGTCTGATCCAAGTTGAGGTCCTAGTCTGAATGGCCGAGGGATTATCTTAGTGGTAGGAAGTGGGTCCTTTTTTCCTGCACGTGCTCAAAAGGTTCTTCTTGACTGGGGGCTCATGGTAGATTGTTATTTTTTAAATATTTGTTCTATTTCAATCCCCACACTGTCCTAGGTCTTATAAGACCAATAACACCTCTGCAATCAGTGTGGACCACTCTCTCTTAACTTCGTTCACGAAGCCAAGCCATAAAAAAGATAGATCTATGTTCGCTCTGGAAGTTTTATTGTTTTACCCCACCTCCCCATTTCGAAATCCCTAAGATTACTTTAAATTGTTTTCTTCTGAAATTAGATCTGAATCCTTACAGGTTTTATGAGTAAATGTTTTCAACAAAATTCTCCTAACTTGTCTTTCTGTTTAATGGTAAATATGATAGATTTGCTTAGTTTTCTATAACGGTATTTCATCTTGATAATCGCGAAGTGTGAAATTCCAAAGACAATATTCTTCGTGAGCAAATGATTTAAACGATGAACTCTTAGAAGAAACTCTCCTTGAAATTCGTTTGAAACACTTGATTAGAAACGTAGAGCTGTTTTCAACAGCGCATTAACAAAGTCGACTATTAATTCTATTTTAAAGTGAATCGTTTGTTTTGTTCAATTCAACTGCAATTGGGCGGCCGTACATTATTTGTTTTTTTCAAGTCAACTGCAATTGGCCGGCCTTACTTTATTTGTTTTGCTCGCACTTTATTTGTTTTATTCAAGTCAACTGCAGTTTGGCGGCCGTACTTTATTTGTTTTGTTCAAGTCAACTGCAGTTGGGCGGCCGTACTTTATTTGTTTGTTTTTTTTTCAAGTCAACTAAAATTGGGCGGCCGTACTTTATATGTATTGTTCGTACTTTATTTGCTTTGTTCGTACTTTATTTGTTTTGTTCAAGTCAACTGCAGTTGGGCGGTCGTACTTTATTTGTTTTGTTCAAGTCAACTGCAATTAGGCGGCCTACTTTATTTGTTTTTCTTCAAGTCAACTGTAATTGGGCGGCCGTACTTTATTTGTTTTGTTCGTACTTTATTTGTTTTGTTCAAGTCAACTGCAATTGGGCGGCCGTACTTTATTTGTTTTGTTCAAGTCAACTGTAATTGGGCGGCCGTACTTTATTTGTTTTGTTCAAGTCAACTGCAATTGGGCGGCCGTACTTTATTTGTTTTGTTCGTACTTTATTTGTTTTTGTTCAAGTCAACTGCAATTGGGCGGCCGTACTTTATTTGTTTTGTTCCAGTCAACTGCAATTGGGCGGCTGTACTTATTTGTTTTGTTCAAGTCAACTGCAGTTGGGCGGCCGTACTTTATTTGTTTTTGTTCAAGTCAACTGCAATTGGGCGGCCGTACTTTATTTGTTTTGTTCCAGTCAACTGCAATTGGGCGGCTGTACTTCATTTGTTTTGTTCAAGTCAACTGCAGTTGGGCGGCCGTAATAACACCAAAGGGTAATTTGTAGTCAACACACCTCAATTATTATTCTTTGTGAGTTTTTCACAAGCTGATATAGTCTTCCCTTGGAGTCTGAGTGACAACAAGTCTCATCAGGTCTCCAGAACTCTTCTGAGTATACTAACCGATTTCAGCAATGCAATATTCTGGATAGTCTTCATACTTCCTCTGATTTCAAGTTTCTCTCGTCTCTTTTCTAAGTTTTTGGCTACCGTTCCAAGTGACCCAACGACAATTATTATTATTATTATTATTATTATTATTATTATTATTATTATTATTATTATTATTATTATTTGTTCCTTTTGAGTTTTCACATCAGCATTAGCTGATGGTCTTTCACTGGAATCTGAGTGACAGCAAGTCTCCTCAGGTCTCCAGGACTCTTCTGAGTATTCTGTCAGATTGCAGCAGTGCAGTGTTCTGAATGGTTTCAATCCTTCCTCTGATTTTCAAACTTTCCAAACCCTTTTCCAATCCTTTTGGGACTGTTCCAAGCGCACCAACTACAATTGGTATCACTTTGACTTTCATATTCCATAACTTTTTCAGTTCTCTGGCAAGGTCCAGATATTTGTTCATTTTTTCGTTTTCCTTCAGCTTCACCCTGTGATCTGCTGGAACTGTAAAATCCACCAGTTGACAAGTTCTTTCTTTTTTGTTAATCAACACTAGGTCTGGTCTTCTTGCAGGGATAAGGTGATCCGTTTTTATCTCAAAGTCCCAGAGAATTTTATGCGTTTCGTTCTCAAGAACAGATTCTGGTTTATGCATATACCATTTTGTTGTATGATCAAAATTTAATTTTTTGCATAATTCCCAGTAGATCACCTTTCCAACCCAGTCGTGTCTAGTTTTGTATTCCCGTTGTGCTAGTTTGCTACATTCGCATAGTACATGGTTTTATTATTATTATTATTATTATTATTATTATTATTCCACTCGTTGTGAGTTTTTCATACCATCGTAAGGGTTTGCAATATAGTCCCCATTGATGTTCCCACACTTTTCGCATCGCTATTACATAGCTTAGACCCCATTGGTCAAAAAAGTTACCAATGGCAGATATATCATCATATAAACTTTTTAACCTTTGAACTTTTCAGCCCAATTTCCTACTTGTACTATATAACCCCTACACATTATGTGTTCAACGGCTGTAACCAAAAATGGACGCTCTTTTTGCTCTGCTTATAAGTGCTCCATATTTCAGAAGCGAAGACACTATTACGAATAGAGAAGTGAACGAGAAATTATGAACCGATTTTCAAAGAAACCTTCTTATGAATAAAACATTTACAGAATGAACATGAATAGGAAGATCCTTAATGAAAATGTTCTTATTCCAAGTCATGTCCTGAGCCAATTTGTCCTTACTAGCAGGACCTGTGGATATACCACTGTATCATAATTTAACCATTACAACGTTTGATAAATTTACTTGAGAGCTATTGCAAAACAGTTCAATACGTAAAAAGTAAAATAATTTGTACTTCTCTCTCTCTCTCTCTCTCTCTCTCTCTCTCCTCTCTCTCTCTCTCTCTCTCTCTCTCTCTCTCTCTCTCTCTCTCCCTCTCTCTCTCTCTTATTATTTCTGTCCTTCTTTTCATCTTTTCATTATGTTCGATTGAAACAGATTGGTGTTATCGCTTCTGCGCGCTTACCCCATCTCTCTATCTTTCCCCTACTCCCTTTCTTTCTTTCTTTCTTTCTTTCTTTCTTTTTCTTGTTATATTTTTTCTGTGTCATATGTCCTTTTCCTTCCCTTTCTTTCTTTATAAAAAAACTGAATGGTCTATTATTTAGCTGAGGTGTCGACACTCATAAGAAATAAGAATTCGGCGGATAATCAACACCGGATTTACATTTTTGCATTTCATCTTGGACGGTCTCATTTTTAACCAGAGGGTGTTGCAAGATGATAATGGTCGTACAAATAAGTTACACGAGTATTGATATATAGATTACCATCCAACAAATCACATTCACTTGTGAGACTCCTTTGAACATGAAATAAGGGAATAATTTTGCTTGGAAGCTGCGAGAGACAAAGACTGAATGTATCTATTGAATATGTAACAATTTCCCCAGGAATTGGTGGACCTCAGTTTTGGCCGATGGAATTGGTCCTACTCATTTAAATAATCAAACCCATGAGAAAAGATTGATATTTGATGTAATGTTCGAAGCAGTCAATAAAAAATCAGTGGGACTTTTCTGGCAATATTTATATTCAACATAATCTTTTTTCATTTCACAATCATCAAATATGATGTGTCGTATAAATAGGAATTGCAACCATATAGCTGTCAAGTAGTAATATGGTGGCTGAGGTCTTATTGTCTTTGGTATGACGGTAAACTACATCTAATGGTGAAGTTTCAATTTTGGAGCTCTGGGTAGTGTGGGGTACCCCTTCCTTGCCATTATTCCCAGATCCAATCTGATCTGGTGTGGTAGTTCTATCTATGGGTTAAATAGAAAAATGATTTTTTTAATGTTTTTAAAAAACTGAGTTTGAAAAAAAAAATGAATACTAACAAAACACCTTCGTCATAAAATAACCCAATAAGGGTTGAAATGCCGTAAAATACAACCAACCAACCAACCTAGCCAAATAAAAAAAATATTGTCTTAATAATTTCTCATGTTGTTGTTTTTTGTTGGTTTATATTTTTGTTTGTTTCTTGGGGTGTTTTTTTTTTTTGTTTTTTTTTTCAACCTCCTTGCACAACTCTCATAAAAAGGAAAAGGAAATAATTACTTTTTGGATACAGTTGACAACCCATATATAACCAAACAATAAGAAAGGTAACATCTGAAATTAAACTTACAGGAAAATGCGACTGTTTCATTTAGATTTCATTTTCGAGGGTTGACATCCAACCAATCAGCCAAGACAATATTAAGTGATCCTAAATTGTTCAAGTGTTTCATAAACGACTTCAATTGTAATCAATTGTCTTAATAGTTTTTCATGTCAGCAATCTGTTTTTTTTGGGTTTTTTTGGGTTTTTTTTATGTGTTTGTGTTATATACCCTACCTATGAACATTAATGGGTATGTCCCAATCCTCATAAATACGGGGGTGACTGAGTAGTCTGATATCACAAGTTGTGGTTTACGTTTCTTCATGCCGCTGGCGAGTATTGTATTTTATTAATGTTATAAAGATACCATTTCATTTCCAACCTCCGTTGGGTTATTTCTTATTTAGTAAACTTCGTAAGGTTACAACAGTTTGTTTGTTTTGAGGAGTTGTTTTTGCTTTTTTTCAACACTGTACGTCTCTGACATTTCTTTACAATATCGTGCAATAATCTTTCTTTATTATCATATTACATTTTTTTCATATCTCAAAAAGTCAATGTTGTCTTTTTTTAATTTTATTTTCGTTCACCTTTTTAACCCGATGAAAAGCCACATTTCAAACGACCTTTGAGGTCAACACCCATCAATCAAATTTGACTGACCCAACGTTTTTTTCCTGCGACCATTTTAAACTATACTACGCTACCTGTCAATAACAGGTTTTGTCTATTATGTAACACAATGACTTTTAAAATTATCGCTATTTTCGTTCAAACATAATCAACTTATAGCAATGAGAAATTCCTCGTTTTTGAAACTTAGTAATGTGTACGCAAGCAACTGGCACACTATCCATATTCCAGTTCTCTATATCTTTTGGCAGATCGGTAAAATTGGTATTATATATTCTGGAATTAAATGTAACCGATTTCCCACAGTTTGCTACAAATTATTAATCGTTTCCGGCTATTCCGAATTGCATGTGTAGGTTAAAGAAAAAGATCTCTTTTACCAGATTTTGGTAATGGAATTCTGAAATTATTAATGCATATTCCACAAACTTCTTGGAAATGAAGAAGTCGATATAACTGGTATTCCTGATTCCAGGTTATTGTCAATTTCTGCATTGAGATAAGTGCACCACCTGGTGTAATATTTTGGTTGGTTTGGATGGATGGCTGGTTGGTTTTTACGGCATGTTAACCTTTATTAGGTTATTTATTTTCAAAATCAGTTTTTTCTTTGCAAATAATTATACAATTTCAAGTAACTAATAATAATTATTATTCATAAAGAATTCGATGCCCTGACTGTGACATTGAACTAAATCGGGGTGAAGGCCTTCTGTCAAACTCTTTATTCAATACTTTGTGATTTTCGAGTAATCGATAAATTTGAATTCTACATTACATCACAAAAATGATAGTAACACCATTATGTAACAACAAAATTAAAGAGAACAGTCTGCCCTACTATTTACCCATGACTGGGAGAGAATAGCTGGATTCATACCCTTCGAACGGTATTAGCGCTGTAAGAATTCAAGTTGTAATGTGAAAGAAGGCCTTCAAAAAGCGTGTTCATCACGTCGGGGTATCACCAGTTGTTAGATTCAAAGTGAACATACAACTCCGACAAGGGTTGAGGGACAATACATTTAATAGATAACAGCACATGAATACAAAGGATACATAATAGAAGAGTACATGGATACATAAGATACAAATACAAGAGTAGATAAACCTACATATATAAAAGGACTGGAGCGTCCATAGATAGAAATGATTTACAAGGAGGGGGCCGGAGCCCCACCGAGAAAGGGGTAGACCGTGTCTAACCCATGTGGTCTCGTAGCGAGGAAAGAGGAAGAGAAATTCGAATCAGCCGCTTAAATATCATACGTCCCCTGGTGGGAACAGCGACAACAAGCCGGGCAGATAACTCCTCCAGGCCAAGGAAAGATAATCCCCTACAGCGCTATGTAAAATGCAATCAGCTTCGTCCGGGATTTGAACTCTGATCCTCACGCCCATTTCCTACGAAAATAACCATTGTAAAATGTGCAAAAGATTCAGTAGTATGTAACTGATGATGAATTCTTTAAAAATTAGTGAATATTTAAGCTAATTTTTGTATAACTTCAGTATCGACATATGCATATTTTTTTATTTATTTGCCGCTTTATTTCAAACTTATGTCGATTAAAATATGCCATTTTTTCAGATGTTAAATGGGATAATTGTTAAATGTCATTCTACAGAATACAAAAGCAACGTTTGAAGAAAACAGTGGCCATTATTTCGCAGAATATTTTCGGCACCAGAATCTAGTGGGTCTTGAACCAGCTATCCCTTGCCGAAAGTATAAGTATAGTATTCACAGAGGACATACCAAATATATCTCACTGCTTCTTCATATGCGCAACCCAAATATCAGTCCTGAATTTCATGAACGATAATAAAATGTATTCCTCATAGGAATCAAGATTGACACACTGGTAAGCAATGAAAAATAACGAATAACAAAAATCATTAATGTAAACTGTATACACACAAAATTGATATACATAGCAACTTATTAATTATTACTAGAGAAGAGAAGATTGCTAACTTCCGGAAACGAAGCGGTTCGCAAATGCCTTGTGCGCAGGAGAAGCTAAAAATACAGAAAGAGAAACGTGGCCATCCCACAAATGTATTTCAAGAGATATGATCTCGGAGCCCAGAGAATTGGATAAACTAGAATTTTGGTGAATGCAAATTTCCCCGAGATCAGCCACACAATAAAAAAAAGCACGAGTGACAGGGCAACGGGTGAGTTTGAACTCAGTATTGTGCGCGCGTCATGAAAGCTGTTGTGCTATTGTTGCTAATTACTGTAGTGGACTTTTGTCGTCGAAGTAGAACTTAATATACTTTCAACTTGAAATTGAATCACTGGGTCTATTTCATAACCATTACCAAAAATACATAAATACATAAAATGACTACGTCTATTTAGCTCAACCTCCTATTATTTGTTGTCTGTTTTCATATTTTGTTTATAATTAATTTCAGCATTAAACTTTTATAACAGTTCCACCAAAAGACTCCTTTGTTGCAATCGAGTTATGTCAGCTGGGGCTTTAAAATACACCAAATGCATCACTGCAGGGGGTGAAAATCCCCCAAAGAGGCCACCTGTTCACCGTGGGTGGCGATCCGTGAGGGTCCCATCTATGGTTAAATAGAAAAATGTATTTATAAATGTATTTATAAAAAAATTGTATTATCCATTAAGAATTGATTTATTTCAAAACTTTATCGGCATTAAATGACCCACTGAGGTTGATATGCCGTAAAACAAAACAAACCAAACCAAACCAATTTTGTAACTTAATTATAATAGTCTGGGTATCTTTCTTTGCTTTGATAACACTCATCCGAACTTTTCAACGTAGTTTAAATGCTAATAATCGAATAATCCCACTTGATTATTCATTTTTTTAGAATTAGCCTCTTTAAAGGCCGTTGTCAGTAATTCCTATGGATGCTTGTCCGAAATTGTGACGCTATTCAAACAGAAAGAATAGAAAGAGACACAGCGAACACACAAACACACAAATGGATTGCTGTCGGTAAAACGCAAAGCTCGCTGTGTCTGTTTGTTCGTTATCCATACTAATACTAATACTAACACTATTGCTGTGTTATTACTGTTTTTCACAGATAACTTTTATGCCTAGGTCTGTTCTAAATATTTTAAAATCATTAACAAAATGAACAATGAAAATAGTTATAGAAAAACTATTTTTTTAAATGAACTGCACTTTTACATAATAATAATAATAATAATAATAATAATAATAATAATAATAATAATAATAATAATAATAATAATAATAATAATAATAATGACCTTGCCAGAGAACTGAAAAGTTATGGAATATGAAAGTCAAAGTGATACCAATTGTAGTTGGTGTACTTGGAACGGTCCCAAAAGGATTGGAAAAGGGTTTGGAAAATCTGGAAATCAGAGGAAGGATTGATACCATCCAGAACACTGCACTGCTGCAATCTGCCATAATACTCAGAATAGTCCTGGATACCTGAAGAGACTTACTGTCACTCAGACTCCAGTGAAAGACCATCAGCTGATGCTGATGTGAAAACTCAAAAGGAGTAAATAATAATAGATTAAGACTGTTCACCTTATCCAAGCCAGAAGACCAGACCTAGTATTGATTAACAAAAACAGAGAACTTGTCAACTGGTAGATTTTTCAGTTCCAGCAGATCACAGAGTAAAGATAATGGAAAACGAAAAGATAGACAAATACCGGCACCTGACAAAGAATTGCAAAAGCTGTGGAATATGAGGTTGAAAGTGATACCAATTGTAGTTGGTCCGCTAGGAACGGTACCAAAAAGCTTGGAAACAAGACTGGAGGAATTGGAAATCAGAGGAAGAATTGAGACCATCCAGAAAACAATATTGCTGAAATCGGGTAGAATACTCAGAAGTCATGGAGACCAGAGGAGACTTGTTGCCACTCAGATTCCAGTGAAATACCATCAGCTAACGTTGGTGTGAAAAAACACTCATAATAATAAATATATGAAGGTAAAAGTCAAAACCAAGAGTTTGGTAAAGAGTCTCTCATAGAGATAATAATAATAATAATAATAATAATAATAATAATAATTTATTATTATTATTATCAAGAAGAAGTGTCAAGGACACCTCAAAAGAGTTACTGTCATTCAGAAACCAGTAAAAGTCACAAGACTGGGTGAAAAACTCGCTGGAAGTGATATAATGATTCTAACAGTCCGATAGGATGCTATATATTAATACTCGCTGCTTCTGTCTACAGGGCGGTTGGCGTAATAAGACCATTCTATTGATAAAGACCAACATTAGATATTGATAGTATAAACATCATTTGGGATGTCAAAATAAAAGTCGTCGGGGCGGCCTAATGTCGGTATCAGCCAGACAGCGAGGGAGTCTATCCCCTTTCACTAACGCTAGACCAAGGAGATTATTTTAGCGTCTGATGTGGAACGCCACTTTACCGCACAGATCCCTGTGTTACTGATACGCTGAGTTGGCGAGGGCCGGTATCGAACCAGGAACCTTGTGATTCCAAGCTGAACGCTCTACCGACTGAGCTAAACCGAATTCTATTGCTGGTATTAAAAAATATTTGGGGGAATGAAATAATTCTATTGATAAATTCTTGGAATGTATTGCTGGGATACACAGTACTTTTGGTGATAAGTTCATTCTCCCCAAGAAGGAGACAACAGTCAAGTCATAGCGATTTTTCTCATATCAACTCAGTTATGTATTCTTACTGTCTGCTTCAAACGCTCCCATGTCTGAAGTTGACTAAGTCAAAATATGAGAGACACAGAACAAAGAGAATTTGGAAATTGGTTATTTCATATTAGAAAATGTAACCACACCCATTATTTGCCGGGAATCAACACCAGATTCTGCAGAGGCACCGTCGGCATCATCTTTGGAAAATCGTTGGTCAACTGCATTTTCAATGTCGCTACTTAATAAGAGAAACGATCACACCTTGTACTTTCTACTAAGAACAATTATTAGATAGAAATACATGAAACCATATAATTGTGCAAACAAATGATTATTATTACATAGGAATAGTTACTTTAAACCATATAATTATGAATAAAGTATTAGTAAGTAAGTAAAGTTGTCGGGGCGGCCTAATGACGGTATCAGTCAGACAGCGAGGGAGTATATCCCCTTTTCACTTACGCTAGACCAAGGAGATTATTTTAGCATCTGATGTGGAGCGCTACACCTACCATCAGCTCCTTACTTTACCGCACATATTCCTGTGCTACTCATACGCTGAGTTGGCGGGGGCCAGTATCGAACCAAGAACCTTGAGATTCCTAGCCGAACACACGAGCGACTGAGTTGTGACCTCAGGGCATAAGTATTTAAGTTTTAATGTATATATTAAATTAGAAAGACTAACGAAATTTGATAAGAACGTATATAAAAAGATTACACTTATTTTTTATTATATTTTAATTGGTTTCTATATAATCAAATTTCAACAAATTTCAGCAAAAATAAGTTTTTAGGGGTTTGATATAATTCGTTGATTGATTCTACTGGCATTTTAACGTATCTAGGGTTATTTTCTATCTAGTTCACAAAAAGACGGCAGCATATTTTATGTAACACCCTGTTGATAGGGCAATCAAAAATGAAGTTCTTCAAACTGTATTTTTTTCTTACTTGCTAAAACACAATTGCTAATTATATCACTGGGTAAAGGCGGGAAAATTCTATATGAGAATGTTGGTTTGTTCTTGGGGGGCCATCTTTTCTGGTACAGTTGGGCTTTTAGCAAGTCAGACACGTAAGAAATGTAATTGTATCAACTTTTCCATAGTTTTGTCTATGTTGTTTTAGTTAAAAATGGAAAGTAGATGGAAGGAACCATTATGATATAAGTAGTTCCTGATAGTATGATTTTAGCAAATGGGAAATGCTGATAAATATGCTTCTATAATTAGTTGCTTAAAGTGTAGGAAGGAAGGGGAAGTAAACAGGGAAGTCGGTGGAAAGAAAGAAAGAAAAGAAAGAAAGAAAGAAAGAAAGAAAAGCCGGATGAAAGATTTCAAAAATAAACAATAAGAAAAAGAAATGAAAGAAATAAAAACAGTGAAAGAAATAAAGAAAAATAGTAAAAAGAAAGGCAAAGAACTAGAAAGAATAACAGTAAAAGAAAGAAAGAAAGAAAGAAAGAAAGACTTATTTGAATGAAGAAAATGGGATAGAAATAATAGAAAAAATGCAACAAAGAGTTCGTGTTAAAAAAAGAAAGTACGCGACAAAGAAAGAAAGAAAGAAAGAAAGAAAGAAAATCAACTTAAATTGATAGAACATGAATAGACGTAGAAAGAAAGAAAGAAAGAAAGAAAGAAAGAAATGAAGAAAAAGGGAATGCATGTGTGAACAAGTGAGTGAGTTAAAGAAAAAGATTTAGTCAAGATTTAAAAGGAAAATTTAAAGGAAAAAAGAAACATGGAAAAGAAAGAAAGTAAATGTGAAAAGAAAGAAAAGAAAAGAAAAGAAAAGAAAAGAAAAAAGAACATTAAGAAAAGGAAAGAAAGAAATAGTAAAAAGCAACGAAAAGAGCTGAAAATAATAACACTAAAAGAAAGAAAGACAGAAAGAAAGAAAGAAAAGAAAAAAGAAAGAAAAAAGAAAAAGGAAAAGAAAGAAAGAAAAAAGGAAAAAGAAAGAAAGAAAAAAGGAAAGAAAGAAAAAAGAAAAAAAAAAAAGAAAAAGAAAGAAAAAAAGAAAAGAAAAAAAGAAAGAAAGAAAAAAAGGAAAAAGAAAGAAAAAAAAAAAGAAAAGAAAGAAAGAAAGAAGAAAGAAAAAAAGAAGAAAGAAAGAAAAGAAAAAAGAAAAAGAAAGAAAAGAAAGAAAGAATAACAAAAAAATAAGAAATAATTAAAAAGAAATGTCATATTAGTACAAAAAGTTAAAAATTGAAAGAATAAAAGAAAGATGATGTAAGAAAGAAAGAAATCTCAGAGAAAAGTTAGAAAAACAGCGAAATGGATAAAGGAAAAATAGTAGAAAAAAAGGAAATAAAAAAAAAAAAACAGGAAAAGACAGAAAGCGCAAAAAAAGAAAGAAAAGAAAAGAAAGAAAGAAAGAAAAGCGGAATGAAAGAGTCCAAAAATAAACAAAAAAAAAAAGTGAAAGAGAAAGAATTATAAAGAAAGAAGTTATCGAAATGAAATCGGAAGGGAATGAAAGTTAAGAAAAAAGTCATCTAAGGAAATAAAAGAGAAAAGTGAAAGAGAAAAAGAAAAGTTAGAAAAATATTGAAAGAAATAAAGTAAGTAACGTCGTCGGGGTGGCCTAATGTCGGTATCAGCTGCACAGCGAGGGAGTCTATATCCTTTTCAATAGTGCTAGACCAAGTAGTTTATTTTATCGTCTGGTGTTGGGCTGCACACCTACCATCAGCTCTTCACTTTACCGCACAGATCCCTGTGCTACTCATACGCTGAGTTGACGAGGGCCGGTATCGGTGGTTTCTAGGCGAACGCTCTACCGACTGAGATAAGCCGCGAAAATTGGAAGAAAATAAAAGAAAGAAAAAAAAACAAAGGAAGGAGGAGATACAGTAAAAGAAAAAAATTGAAGCCACAGATGAAAAGAAAAAGATAGAAAGAAATATATCATTATTGGTTTTTTACTTACTTGTTAATATCGGTTATTTACAGTTCGTGTCATGTTTGTTGTGTTTTTACGCACGAGTAGAAATAACATTTCGTGTGAGTTGTGATAAGAAAAAGCAACCAGAATTAAAAATAAATAAAATAGAATTCAAGTCTTGCCAGACAACTGAAAAAGTTGTATAACATGAAGGTGACGGTGTTACAAGTTGTTGACGATGCCCCTAGAAAGGTCCCCAAAGGTTTAGAAAAAGAGGCTGGCTGAAAAGAAAAGAAAAACCAGAACATAGACAAATACCAGGACCTAGCCAGAGAATTGGCGAAAAACTGTGGAATAAAGTGATACTAATTATAGTTGGTGCCCTTGGAATGGTACTCAACAGTTTAAAAAACAGATTAGAGGAATTGGAAATCAGAGGAATAATTGGACCATCCAGACAACAGCATTAACATCAGCTAGAATACTCAGAAGGGTCCTGCAGATCTGAAGAGACCTGTTGTCACTCAGTCTATAGAGAAACCCTATTAGCTTACGCTGGTGTGAAAACTCGCAATAATAATAATAATAATAATAATAAATATTTTTTACACTCAGTTATATGATATCACTGTTATATGATAACAATAATATAATACAGGCGGATCACCTAACCCCGACTACGAGACCAGACCTGGTGTTAATTAACAAGAAGAAGCAAACATCATAACGTGATTTTGCCGTAATGAAGATAACAATTGTAGTCGGTGTCCTTAGAACGGCCCCCAAAGGGTTAGGAAAAGCTGAACTGGAGATTAGAGTAAAAATAAAGGTTGTACAGTATCACATTTAAATATACAAGATTTAAGTGTAAATAACCTTTTTTAATCATCTTGTTCAAGATATATACACGGCACAACCCAAAGGATAGTACGCTTGAACTTCAAGTATTTTATTTTGTATTCCAGTAATAATTTTAGAATGTTTATATATATGAGTGCAGTAACATAATAAGTATATTACTAATATTATCATTTTGTTTACATAGGTAATAATACTATATATTTAACCTTAGTTAGGTAATCAGTCTAGGAAAAGGAAAATCCTGAATTAAAGCTTATTAAATACCTCTTAAGAAATTGACCTTGTGTCACGTCCTGGTCGTGCAGAGGGGTTGGTAAATATGTAAAAGTAAAGCTATTAAAATTGCCAATTGTCGGTATCAGGCGAACAGCACGGGAGTCTATACTCTTTTCGCAGGGATTTTTTTATTATTTAATACCGGCAATAATATACTAATTTTACCGATTATTTATATATCTAGATCTAATTACGAGGGTTATTCAATAAAAAGAAAGTTAATTTTGTATAAGGAGTTAGCAATTAGAAGCACTATATAGAGGAATAGAATAGTGATGTGTCCTTTCATGACCCAGAAGACTGTCAACATGAGCTTCTCTACTGACCACACCACAGCAGTTGAAATTGACGATGGTACAAATAAGAGTTCTGGAGGAGGGCTCGTAGTATAATGGTCATGGTCGTAGAACAGGGTTCAAATCTAGGTCGAAGTTGTTTACGCTTTACATAGCACTAATGCCCTTGGGAAAGGTATATATCCAACTATTTAGCTATGTGTGAATAGTAGAGCAGACTGGACTCTTTAACCTTGGAATAACAACCGGTCATGAAGGAAAACTTCCTAATTCAAACCTGTTAATTTCCACTCGTGTCATATCCTGCTCGTGGTGTAATTATTATGATCGTAGAAAATAGACACGATGAGATGACTTATTACAAATTACTAGTATTAAATAGAAGTAATTACTTGAAACATTATAATTATTTGTATTAAATAGGAATACTTGAAACCATATATCTGTGTGCAAATTAATTGTATTAGATATGAATACTTAAAACCATACAAATATGTACAAATTATTTGTATTAGATAGGAATACTTGATATCATATAACTGTGTGCAAAAACTCTTATAAAACAACTACACAAAAAATGTGAACACAAATATACAATGAATGCAATTTCCTAATCTCTAATCATAAAATAACCCTTGACGTTTAAAATCAATTAGTAGGGACTATACAAACAAATAAACAGATTTGGTAGCTTTATATATATATATATATATATATATATATATATATATATATATATATATATATTGTGAATATTTCAACAGCAAGTTATTATTTAAACACTTTTGGTTGACTACCACGGAATACTTTTTCTTGCGGATTTTCAATTGCTTAAGTTCAAGCGCTCGAGTATTTTTCTTATATCGGAGTAGAGAAAGGTAGATATTTCCACAAACACTTTTGACCACATCCACGATCGTATTCAAGCAAGTTAGTTTGAAAATCGCATAGGCGAGAAACTGTCAATTATTAACTTTCATTTTCATGCTACCCTAACTTAGATATACTTGCTCTATCAATGATATATATATATATATATATATATATATATAATATATATATATATATTATATAATGGTCAACCACAGACATCGTGTGTTGACGTATCACGTCTCCTCAGTGTGGTTAGAATTCGCAGGCTATTCCAGCCGGCATCAGAACCCGACCGATTTATCATCAATCAGAGTTCTTAACCACTGGGCCGTCATAAGCACCTAAAAACGAATGAGAATTTATCTGATAAATACATACATAGGTATATATGTCGTAACCAGAGCGCTCATATTCGTTTAATAGGAGAACCTTGCTTTAAGCGTAGGCGTGACCGTCAGCTAAATTCACTTTCAGAGAGCTCTACCAGTTGGGAGCATATATATATATATATATATATATATATATATATATATATACATATATATTAAATATTTTATTTTTTTGCTTGAAGGCAATAACAATGCGAATATCGCATAAATTCGATGGCTGGTAAAGCAAAAGGATTTTAAAAATTGGCCATTTTGAGGTTATATGGCCGGTTTTTAAGCCTTCTTCTTTACCAATTATATTGTTTTTTAATTATATATTGAATAACTGTCAATTGATATTTTGCCAGATTGGAATCTCATGATATATATATATATATATATATATATGAATAAGATATAATGAAAAAACATTTAACACCACGGATTTACCTATAAAATGTGGGCTACTTATTTTACAGTTGGATTGTATTACAATAATTTTGATATTCCATTTTACACTTTTTATACATATTTTTACACTTTTCTATAACTTTACATCAGACTTTTTTGAGTCTTATTCATTACTATAATGCTTCTGATTATTTTCAAAATTGAAAATGAGATTCATTTTATTTTTAAATAAAATTCATTTTATTTTTAAATAAAATTCATATTATTTTTAATGCAGACAGCACAATTTTTTTTTTTTTTTTATTAATTCCAACGTTTGACTAGCAGCGTTCTGTTTTTACTAACGTCTTTTTTCCCGTCTTGTTTTTGTTGATGACCGACCCACGTGCGGTTGATACATTTAATGCAATAGGGTCCTCATATTAGTTGAGGATGGGCCGAGTGTTGCTTTTTAAAAACCGTCAAGAGAATTGGCCCCGAAACGGTTTGCACACTTTCTCTTCTGATGAGCCTATTCAGTTGTAAACATCGTTTGTTTTTTTCATTATATCTTATTCATACTGTCGGATTAATTTCCATTTTATTTTCACAATATAATATATATATATATATATATAATATATATATATATATATATATAGAGAGAGAGAGAGAGAGAGAGAGGGGGGGGATGAAAACCTTAGTTTATCAGATATAAATTTATTTCAGCTCTTTTTTTTTTTACAAATCCTGGAAGCATTATATTGCTCTGTTCAATTATATTGAACATCGAACTCTCTTCTTGGATTTAAACTACTCTAACATTCCGCCGTTGGAAGAAAGGGCAAATTTAGAATCATCCTCATACCAACTTACCTGGTAACCATCTACGGATATATATATATATATATATATATATATATATATATATATATATATATATATATATATATATGGTGTTTTAGAATCGACTATTTAGAAGTTAGAAAGTAAGATCACCACCTTTTCAATGATTTATCATTAAGTTTCCTCATAAAATCAATTAAACCACAGTAAGGTCTCTGTCAGAGAAGAAAGTCAGTTGCTTAGTGGTTTTTTTTTGTTTTGTTGTTTAAATATTTATAACCTTGTGTATTTTCAGATACAAAAATTGTATTTCTATAAATAATAGCTATTTCTGGCTTTTTATTATAATTTTACAAGAGTTGAATCTCATAACGTGATTCTCGTTTCCTGGCGAGAGAGAGGGAGAGAGATGGTGGTGGAGGGGAAGACAGAGAGCTCGAGAGAGAGAGGGGGACGGCAGAAACGGCGCTCTTTTCGACAAAAGTAATTATGCAATATTGACAAAGCCTGGAGTCGACAATCTTGATGATAATGAACAGCATTATGATGACTGTAGGTTCAACAAAGAAAAGCAGACAATAAGGGTAATGACGAGGAAAGACATTTTTACTGAGGCTGAAAACGAGTCTCCTGGTGAAGGCCTTTTCTATTTGGTAATGTCACTCGTTTTGCATAAGCCCTTTCCCCCTCCCCCGCCGCGCGCGCTACCAATTTACTTTGTACAACAAACAGGACACACTAAACTCGTTCCTCAAAATTATTGATGTTTTTAATATATTTCTTTTAGTGTTCAATTGAAGTGGGCTATTGATTCGGTTCCCTGAAGCCCCTTTCGTTGTGACACAAGAATTGATTTTTTTTCTTCTCCGGTTTGATCTCTCCGAGCTGGAAATAGCCAACACAGAACACGATTCGATGAATAACAAGATATTTTAAAACCTGTACAGAAAAGAAAACCGCATGTACCATGTTTATTCGCTGAGAATTACGTAGTCTGGCACAAGGTAGCGAGAATTATTGCAAATAATGTGGAAGCAACAGCCTACGAATTAGCAGCTGTACTGCCATTTATCCCCGTCGAGCACCGAAAATCCGACAAATAATAACAGGCTGGTTGGCTGGTTGGTTGGTTGGTTGGTTGGTTGATTTTTCACAGCATGTCAGCCCTTTTGGGGTTATGTTATGCCAAAGACTTTTTGTTTTATTCATTCTTGATAGGTATTGAAAATTCTTTTCTTTTTCAACCTCAATTTTTAACACATTTTTAATACTTATTTTTTTATTCAACCCATAGATGTATCCTAACAGGTACTACCCCTCCTGGGTAGGGTGGACCTGAGAGTAATGGTGATGAAGGGATACTCACTCTCCAAAGCTCCAGAATTTTAACTTCGTGATTAGATGCGGTTTAACGTCATACGCAGGTAACTAAGAACCTCAGTCACAGCCTTCTAGCACATATATGATAAAAATGGTTGGAGGGCAATAGGGTCAGAACAATCATATAGGTGCTAGGGCTTGACGTGACCAGCTGATTGATCGGAGAGTACCTCTCCAACCGAACATCTAGCCTAAGTAGGTGCCAACATGGAGTGTTGCATGTCATGGCCTGCTCATCCACCAGGATCCCATCCTGAAATTTCGGGGGTCGCTATCCACGGCCAAGAGGTGGCCTATTTGGGTGTGTCGATTTTTGTGACCATTTTTAGGCTGCAAATGCGAGTGATTTAGATTGGAGATCCCTTTGTGTTCCTTAGTGTTAGGTAGAATCCTTTTGTTGTTCCTTAGTGAAAAATCGTTGATTGTTCCTTTGTTTTAAGCAGAATCCCTTGGTTGTTCCTTAGTTTTCGGTAGAATCCTTGATTACTGCTCCATCCCTCGGTGTCGAATACCAGCAACTAAGGAGATTTCAAGATCGGTAATTAAATAGTTAACTAACCACGTATTCGAGCATGTTTATTGGCTAATTGAATCCATGCACCCACGCAGAGTCTATAAGTTTAAGTGGTGGACTTCAGCATACTTTATATTACAAAAAATATTCCAACAAGGTTAAAGAGCCCTGTATGCTTTACTATTATCCCATAGCTGGAGGGAGAATAATTGAATTCACACTTTTTTCCAAAGTTATAAACACAATGTGAAATGCAAACAGCCTTGTCTACGATTTGATATCAGTTTGCTGTGTCCATTTCCTCGGATAATAACCATTACATAACACCTTCCTCGCTGCTGGAGAAGTAAAGACGAACCCATAAGTGACATTCTTCTATGGATACACTAGTGTTGACTAACAAGCAAAAACGTATATTCATCAGTTTTGTGTAGAGGATTTATTAATATCATTGGAGGTACCCATTGTGTAATGGTTATCGTTGTAGGAAATGCACTCTGCGACACAGGGGTAAATCCTGGGCGAGACTAGTTGCATTTCACATAACGCTAATACCCTAATGAAAGGTATGAATCCAACTATTCTCTCTCCAGCTATGGGTAAATAGTAGGACAGACCTTTCTATGGCTACTAATCTAGAAGGATAACTCTAAATTCAAACCCGATAAACTCCGCTTAAAATTTGATCTCGTGCCACATCTTGCTCGTGTAGAGGGCTGGTTAATGTATATAGAGGCTTTACTAAATGTGATGGTCCATAAGGAAGACAAAGGAATCCATACTGTTGGCGGCAAAAATACTTACGTGTGTCATAATTTCCAAAATTTTTTTTCCACCAAATACAAGTTGGTCTGAATAACAGCTATTTACTCCCTGTTCAGTAGCTCTCCAGTAGTCGAAGAAGACAGGCGTTAGATACTCCATCATCTGAACAAAATTTTCAGTCCCAAATTTAACGACAATAACCAAGTGTTATCCTCAAAGAAATTAAGGACTAACACACAAATGAACAATATAAAAAAACACTAAACCCGTGGTGTAATGCAACATTGTAGTTAGCTAGTTCGTCAGAAAGCAATTGCGGTTGAATCTCTTAATTAGTGGTGAGGCTCTAGTTCTGGAACTTTTGGCAGTATAGAGTCACCCCCTTACTATCACCGCAGGGTCACTTTTAGGAACCCATCTAAACTATCACCCCCAGGGTCACAGTATGGAGTCACCCCCTTACTATAACCCCGGGGACACTTTTAGGAACCCATCTAAGCGTCTATTAGTTCTGTTTGACATAATGTCTGAACTTTGTATTTACTAATCTTTCATTAGTGGTGGAACAATGTCGTATATATGGGGCACCTAGTGAGACTCAAACTCACTAGTAATATTTTTTGTTAGTTTTAGCTCATCAAGTATTACACCACGAAAGACGCACATTGTAAGAATTTACTTATCTTCTCTGTTACACAAGGCTAATCTTAAACGGAGTACAGCTGGTTTGAATACAGACTTTTTCCTTTTATTTGACTGGTTCCCTATCAAGAGCTAAAGAACCTACTCTGTCATACGATTCGCCCATAACAAGGAGTAGACAATGGATTTATGCATTTCACAAGGGTATCATAGTGAAACGCAAACAGCCTCGTCCAGTATTTAAACTCGGATCACTGATTCGATTTCCAACTACCATAACCGTTACGTTAAGTGCGCCTTCGTAATGATTGATGTTTTTATTTCATTGGCTTTTATAACAATATCAACAAAGAGTAATCTATCAACCTATTTAAAATGAACGTGAAATTGTATTTTAGTACTGTATATAATTGAAGACCATAATTGTCAAACAGACTCTGGCATAGAATAACCCAACAACGGTTGACATACTGTAAAACCAAACCACAATACAATTCTTGTTGCATACTTTTAAATGCGTCATGATGGCCGTGCTGAATTGGTTGCTCAAGCAAAATAATGAACCTCACCATCGAGCACGCATAACAATAATCTGGATCCCAAAACCCTTGGTCGACCTCAAGTTACTCCAATGGCTCTCTCTCTCTCTCTCTCTCTCTCTCTCTCTCTCTCTCTCTCTCTCTCTCTCTCTCTCCGGGTTTTATTTTTTTTTAAACCCATTCAGCATGTATGGAACGTGTTGTAAACCTAATCAAATTCCCAAAAGCTACACCCATCGATGATAACTCGGTTATAGCCACCCTAGAACGTGTCTGAATAGATATATTGATGCGACAATCCCAGCACCTCACGGACTCAACATCACGTCGCATAGCAACCGTTATTCACACAAGGGCGACACGCTATGAGGTAGCTGTCTCTAATTTTCTGGCACTTGCGTTTATCTTGTTACATTTGACTGGAAGCTATGATACTTATGCCAGTATTTTTATAAGAAATATCCATTTAATTCCAACAAAGGATGTCATTCTTTAACTCGGTCTTATACATTTGATGTCAGTATCAAAGTTTTGGCATGCATTTTTGTAAAGAAACCAAAAAGCATTTGATAGAGTGAAAAGTCTGTAGTACAATAAGTTGAATAACGCCAAAAGTAAATAGTTATGCTAGTAGCATTTATATATATATATATATATATATATATATATATATATATATATATATATATAGAGAGAGAGAGAGAGAGAGAGAGAGAGCAAGACGAATAATATCAAATATTTCCGTTATAGAATTCAACAAAAATAAGCTGTGGACTAAAACGTACATATAAATTGTACATACATACATACATACATACGGAGATATATACCCGCGTAAATACATATGTATACCCGCATATATATATATATGTGTGTGTGTGTGTGTGTGTGTGTGTGTGTGTGTGTGTGTGTGTGTGTGTGCTCATTCTTTTTGTATTTTTTGTTATCAGTTTATATCTGCCTATGAAACTCTCCAAGTCTACTAGAATAAATGTGTAGCAGTTGAACTATTCCAAAAAAAGATTTTATATATATATATATATATATATATGTGTGTGTGTGTGTGTGTGTGTGTGTGTGTGTGTGTGTGTGTGTGTCATTAAAGTATCGAGATTGAAGTTTTATTTGCCAAGATAGAAATGAACAATGAATGGAACGTAAGTTCTTTTTTTTTCAGAATACAAGGTGTGTCATAAAAGTGTCGAGTTTGAAGCTGTATTTACCAAGATAGAAAGGAACTAACATTGGAATGCAATTTTTAAGAATACAAGGTGTGTCAAATCTTGATACATTTTTGACACACCATGTATATAATATATGCACACATACGTGTGTGTGTATATATATATATATATATATATTGGTAAATTAAAGATATTTTTCTGAATACCACGTTACTTTTTAATTTTCATATACTTAACACACACACACACACACACACATACACACACACACACACACACACACACACATATATATATATATATATATATATATATATATATATATATATATATATGAGGGTGTTATATTTGTACACTTCAACTTATTTGTCTGCATATAGATCAATTAAAGTCTACTAATGGTTCTATAGAGACTAATATAAATGTATAACAGCTGAATTATTACAAAGGGGCGAATATACGTCTCTCTCCTTATATATATATATATATATTATATATATATATATATATATTCGCAGTCGTTTATCGCAAAAGATTTATACACACACACGCAACCACACACCTAAAAAATGCACAATGCTTTCTTTTCGATACACACACTTACACAGTTCCATACTCACACCGTAAAAGGGAATATTTGACGTCATATTTCAAACCGTCTTCTTTTTTCAAACCTCAAATTTTAAACAGACTGAATAACAAGGACTACCACTCGCTTTTCTCGTTATTCTGTGATAAAGATTTCTTATTACCTTCCACATACCAACAAAAGCCCTGAAGATGATCTAATTAATAGATAAAAACACTGCAGCGTCGGCCAATAAACTCACCACTTAACTCATTTAAACCTGTGTTTTTTCAATCTTTCTTAATATACTACATACCGTCGGATTCACTTTCTTTTCTTCACACACACACACACACACACACACATATATATATATATATATATATATATATATATATATATCGGCTAACAGGTGGCTCTATTGGGGGATTTGACCCCTCTGAAGAAGTGCCGTCGGTGTATTCTTCAATCCCAGCCGACAGAGCATTTGATCAGTGGAGGAAACAAACTTTCTCATCAGCCCACCGAGAGGAGGGACTTCATCCAAAGAAGATCACGTTGAGTGTATTGTGGAATATTCAAGGAATTGTCCATTATAAACTGTTTGACCATATTCACACATCTCTCATATTTACTGCAACAACTTAGTTGTTTGAAAACAGATTTGTATTTTTATTTTTAAAGTCCCTTCTTAGTCAATAGAAAATGAATCACCCTCCATCACATCCTGTTGGATTATTTTGTAATATATATATATATATATATATATATATATATATATATATATATCAAATAAAACAAAATTTTTTCTCTCCTCCATTTTTTTTGTACTCCCTTCGTATCCACCTATATAGGTGATCATAATGATTACCCTTAAAGCATTATTTAGATTTGCCTGTACCAAAAATTTATTCATATATTTATTTATTTATTTATAATTAATAATACAAATGAAAAGTCGGTCCTACCATTGGTTTCTAAATAACACTTTTTCCTTTATATATACTAGCAAATATATGCACCCTCCGGGTGCAAGTATTTAAGTTTTAATGTAATAAAATATTGTATTAAATTAGAAAGTCTAATAAGAATGCAGATAAAAAGATTTGTAACAGAGTGGGGTTATAATAGAAAAATAGAAATGAAACTTACTCTTCCATCACTCCCGTCTTTCATTGCTGAATTTTACTTATTTAACTATTTAGTTAAATTAGGAAATAAAGAATAAAATTACACTTATTTTTATCTTGTTAATGGATTTCATTTAAGATTCATTGGAGAGATTTTTGCTTATATTCATTAAAATAAAACCAAACAGTTAGAAATCAATAATACTAAGCACATATTTAATAAAATCACATTTTTAATATCAATATGCAAATTAGCCTTCCCGTTCACACTGCAAACCGCTATTTTTTGTATATATAAATACAATAGCATGTTATTAGTATGTAGATATGGACAACACTAATAAAAAGGTGAGGCAATTTTATTGAATAATTGAGGTTTAAATATAAATAAAATCATGAAGAATGTGATGTAAATAACTATGTTAATTGTGACTCGATTAGTAATATAGTTTCGGTTACAGACAGAAAAACACACAATCTCCATTATAATAAGATATATATATATATATATATATATTTACCAACCCATCCGCATGAGCAGGATGCGACACAGGGTCAATTTATTAAGCGGAGTTCAACAGGTTTGAATTCAAAGTTTTCCTTCTCCTAGACTGGTTACCTAACCATGGTTAAAGAGCCCAGTCTGCCCTGCTATTTATTCATAGCTGGAGGGAGAGTAAGATTCATACCTTTCCCGAGGGTATTAGCGCTAAGTGAAATACAATTACCACGTCCAGGATTTGAACTTGGGTCGACGAGTACATTTCCCATGACTTTAACAATTACACCACGCGCTTCCTACTTTTTATTTTGTAATATAAGGTGTCCTGCAATACACTACCTAAATTATAGACTGTGCGAGGTTACGTGGTTATTTCTCCGGCCAATCAACAGCCATAAAGCATGGCTGATTCACTACTTAAACACTGATTCTTGCCATAGTTTATTTGCAATCATTGATGAGGAAATTACAATACTGAGGATTCTTTACCAGAGGATTACCTAGAATTTCTGCTGGACAAACGCTTTTGCTTAAAGATTAAAGGATGACCCATAAGATTGTAACGTGTCCTCACACAGCTCGATTGATTAATGATCTCTTAGAGGTGCTCAGTTGGAAAAATTGATCCATTCTATTTATTTTCCTGGCCAGGCTCCTTCTGATTATCACTTGTTTAGGGTATTACAGAATCATTTGGATTGTCTTAGGTTAACATCAAGAGAAAAAGGTTGAACAATAATTTCACAAGAGTTACAGCTATAATTTATTTGACAGTTGGAATGAGGTTATAGAAAGCAATGGGGGTTATGTTAAGGACGAACTATTTCTATAGGCATCATCATCATCATCTTCCTCATCCTATCATCATCATCATCATCATGACTCGCTAGTAGTACGGATATCAATGACAATCTCTCGCCAACCGATCCTATCATTCATTGCTCTCGCTAGGTCCTCTGTGCAGCATCAAGTATCCATTCAGAGCTGATCAATGTAAGTCTTTGGTGAACGGCTCGCACTGGCGTGCCCATGTGTTAGTTTCCATTATAGAGAACATCACTTATGTGTTCGTTCTTGCTCTCCAGTCGTGCCCAGTATGACTTGCTCTTCTCACACGGATGGTCTGTGTGATAGGAGGCAAGTGGCTGTTCAGCTGTTTTCTTGTGCGCCTCCCATCTTATTCTCTAGACGCTTCATTATGGTCCAATTAGTGTAGCCATACAGTAGTAATGATACAACTAAGACTCGGAAAAATTGTCGGTTTAACTTGTCAGTGAGATCGGATTTCCATATCACAAAAAATCTATCAGCATAAGATGTTTTTTTATTTAAAATACATAAGTTAAAATTAGACATTACATGATATATGTAAGTTTCACCAAAATGACATGGTTAT
>CM042150.1:110760006-110770006 GCA_023376005.1 Doryteuthis pealeii | reverse complement strand
TTTTTTTGTATTGGTTTTTTTTTGGGGGGGGGGGGGGGGGGAGTTGTATTGGGGGTTTTTTTTTTTGGGGGGGTGTTTTATGTTTTTTATTTTGTTTTCTTTCGTCTGTGGTTGACAAAGTGTATTCGATTCTCTTCAGGCCTGGTCGTCACGACGATGACGATGACGACGCCGGAAATGTGTTTGACTTCCACTTGATTTGAAGTTTTGAAACATTCAGTGATCAATTGAACTAAAATAATTTCTCACTTGATGATTCTGACAACAGAAATATTGGTGAACAACACAGAGAAAGAATTTCTTCTTTATTATTGTTTGCTTTTCTTTTCTTTTTTCTTTTTTTCTTTTTATTTTTTCTTTTCTTTTTAATCTAAAGAGACCACGAGTTCAATATGGAAAGCGAATATCTGAAGAAATTCGATATATCGTTGTTTTAAGAATGGTGGCGGTGGGTAGGGAAAAAAAGATACATCAAAACACGATGCCTTTCATGCTGATATCGCTTCAGGAGATTCTATCTTGAATAATATGTACTAATCCATTCAAGGAGAATGATATTGCTCGTTGACAGACAAAGAAGCTTTAACAACCATTTTGTTAATTTTGTTTATAAATCAATTGCGCACGTCCAATACAATGAAAATGAGTTTCGGGTTTGTTCTGTCTTCCTCATTGGCACCTAACTAGGGTGGTGGAGTTTAATGTTTATTTGCCATAGCCGATTGGGTGTGAGTATTCGGGTGTAATAGTTTTAGCTGTAATCTGGTTTAGCGTGTGCATATTTGACGACGGACATTTTTGTATTAGAAAATAATTTATAGAGATCGATCTTTTTATCTGGGACTATTCTTTATCTGAGACAACACCAATGAAGCCAAAAAAACACCGGCACTCACCAATAATTCAGGGACCAGAACTTCACAAATGCTACCATCTCTGGTCGGAGAAATGTTTTTCGCACATTGGGATTTCACAATCACAGGAGGCGCTGAACTTCCGAAGCACAATAACTATAGTATAGTCTTACGAGACTGTCAATGACGAATGATCTTTTTACGACGAACTTTTATTCAGGGTGATTTGATTAATTGAAGACAAAGTTAAAAAAAGAAAGGAAGAAAAAGGATACAACCCTTCTTAGCAGTCCTCGATTAAGCTTCTGTGACACTTAACTATTCCCCCAAGACCTGTCCGATTGAGGCTTTAGAAACACACCCGAACTGCACTCTGTAAGAAGGGGGAGGTAAAATCTTCCTCCAATGGAAGCACTTCTTGACCGTAGATAGGCCCTGGGTGGCTGGCTCAGATTTACCCGCTCTACAGAGGTGCAGTCGTGAGTGTTCTAAATCCTCAATACGACAGGATCTTGGGGGACAAGTTAGGTGTCAAAGAAAGCTTAATCGGACTGTATAGAGGGGATTGACCTTTTTCTTTCCCTTTTTCTTTTTTGAAACTTTGTCTTCAATTTATCATCACCCTGAATAAATTTCGGTCCTAAAGAAGATCATTGGCATTGCAGTCTCGGAAGACTATAATATATGTTCTTAGTGCATGCCTGTAAGTTACAGCGCCTCCCTGTGATTTGAAATTCCAATGTGCGAAAAACATTCTCGAACCAGGATGTAGCATGTGAAGTCTGTCCCTGATAATGTTGATGGTGCCGGTCGTTTTCTTGGCTTTCATGGTGTTGCTCCAGAATAAAAGAATAGTCCCAGATAAAAAGATCGTCTCTATAAATTAATTTCTAATACAAAATGTACGTCGTCAATATGCACCACGCTAAACCAGATTACAGCAAAACTATTACAGCCCGAAATACTCACACCCAAATTCGGCTATGGAAAATAATTAAATTCTCCACCACCCTAGTGGTGCCAAATGGAAGACAGACAAACCGAACTTCATTTTTTCATTGTACGGGTGGGAAGGGGGGGGGAACGTGCTGTCATGATTTTTATAAATCAAAACCTTAACAAAATGGTTGTTAAAGCTCATTTGTCTGTCAACGAGCAATGAGTCATCTCTCCTTGAATGGATAGTACATATTATTTCACAATAGAATCTCTGAAGCGATATCAGACATGAAAAGGCATCGTGTATTGATGTATCCTTTTTTTGTTCCACTACCTGACCGCCAAGCATCTTAAAACAAACGATGATACGAATTTCTTTCAGATATCGCTTTCAACATAAATTGAACCTTCGTGGTTTCTCTTTAGATTAAAAAGAAAAGGAAAAAAAAAAGAAAAAAGAAAAAAAGAAAAGATAAAGAAAACAATAAAAAGGGAAGAATTCTTCTCTAGTTGTTACACCAATATTTTCTGTTTGTGAAATCATCAAGGTGAGAAATTATTTAGTTCAAGTTGGATCACTGAATGTTTCAAAACTTCAAAAATCAAGTGGAATCAAAGCACAATTTCCGGCGTCGTCCATCGTCATCGCCGGTGACGACCAGGCTGAAGAGAATCGAATACCTTTGTGTGCATCAACAGACGAAAAGAAAACAAAAAATAAAAACATAAAAAGGCACCCCCCCAAAAAAAACCCCAACAACCCCAAAACAATACAAAAAAAAGAAAGAAAAAGAAACGAAAAGTTCCAAATTTCAATGATCCGTTGCGGGGTATATCGAGAAAAAATAGCATGATTTGTATTTTTAATGGACAGGTTCAAGCAAATGTGAATTTGATCTGTGTTCAGTCACTCTTCATCTTTTTAAAATATGTTAATCATCTTTCTAATCCTATGCTATTCTATCTAATCTATCTATCTATCTATCTATATATCATAAGGTTTTTTGGTCATTATTCTCTGCCTATTCAATCTATCATTCACGTCTGGTTGCTCCTACTCATCTCTCTCTCTCTCTTCTCTCTCTAAATATATATATATAGTATATATATATATATATCATCTATTTATAATAATGTATTTATCACAGTCGGTTGTTTTCATTAATCTATCACAGTTGATTTGCTATCGCTATCTATCTAATCTATCATATTTCAAAATTCTCATTCAATTATTCGGTAACTTTCCATTTCAATGTAATCTGTCACGGGGGTAATAGGACGAAATGGGCATGATTTGTTTTTTTAATGACAGGTCAAGCCATATATTTGATCTGCAAGTTCATTATTATGTCTTTTAAAAAATATGTTTGGCCTTCTATCTATCTATTATGCTATCGTAGTCCACATTTTTATTAATCTGTATATTCTCTCTTTCCTCCCTCCCCCTCTCCCTCTCTAACCTTGACTGGCTGTTTATCTATCTATCACCAGGTCTGTTGGATATCTTCTATCTATCTATCACATTTTTATTTATCTATACTAGCAAATATATGCACCCTCCGGGTGCAAGGTAGTTTTAGTTAAATTTTATAATAAAATATCATTATTAATTAGAGGTTAATGAAACTGAATAGATGTAAGACAAAAAGATTTTGAACAGAGGGGGTCATGATTGAAATCAGAACAACTTAGGAAACAACTCTTCCAATGATCTTTCGTTACTCCGATCTTGTCATTGAGTAAATTTTCCTAATCTAACTGTTTATTTAAATAGGAAGTAAAGAATAATGTTAAGTTTTCTTCTTATGTTAAGGGTTTCTTTTAGATTTAATTGAGAGAATTTTGCTCATAATCAATAAGATAAAACAAACAATTCAGAAATCAATAATACTAAGATATATTTCATTAAATCAACTTTTTAAGATCCAATATGCAAATTAGTCCTTTCCCATTCACAACTGGTACCTACTATTTGGTTGAATATATAAATATTAAATTGCATGTTATTAGTAAATGTAGATATGGTCAACAGTCTTAATGATGGTAAACAGATTTATTAATTAATTGAGGTTAAATTAAACTAAAATCAATGGAGAAATATGATGTAAATAACGAAAGGAATTGGGGTGACTTGTATAGTGGATATAGTTTCGGGTTACAGACAGACAAACTCACGTACTCTCCATTTAATCGATATTCTCTCTCTTTCTCCCTCCCCCATCTCACTTCCTAACTATTGAAGTCTGCTGTTATCTAATCTAATCACCGGGTTCTGTTGATAATCTATCTATCTCTTTCACTCATTATCTATCTATTCTAATCTATCTACTATCTCATTCACTCATTACTCATCTATCTATTAATCCTATCTATCTCATTCAACTCATTATCTATTGCTATCTATCCTTCTATCTCATTCAACCTCACTTATCTATTTATCTATCTATCTATCTATCTCATTCAACTCATGTATCTATCTATCTATCTATCATATCTATCCATTCAACTCAGCTAATCTATCTATCTATCTATCTATCTATCTCAATTCAACTTCATTATCTATCTAATCTATTATCTCTCTATCTATCATCATTCAACTCATTATCATTTTACGCTATCTATCTATCTATCTATGCTATCTTCAATTAACTCATTTATCTAATCTATCTATCTTATTATCTATCTATCTATTTTATCTCATTCAACCTCATTATCTATCTATCTAATCTATCTATCTATACTCATTCAACTCAATTATCTATCTATCTATCGTAATTCTATCTATCTATCTCACATTCAACTCATTATCTATCCTATCTATCTACTAATCTTATCTTCTGCATTCAACTCATTATCTAATCTATCTATCTATCTATCTAATCTATACTCATTCAACTCATTATCTATCTATGCTATCTAATCTATCTATCTATCTCATTCAACTCATTATCTCATCATATCTATCTTCTATCTATTATCTCATTCAACTCATACTATCTATCTATTACTATCTATCTTCTATCTCTCGGAAAAATAAAAACTCATTATTATCTATCTATCTATCTATCTATCTATCTCAATTCACTCATTACTACTATCTATCTATCTATCTAATTCTATCGTCATCCTCATTATCTATCTATCTATCTTCTCTATCTAGTCTATCTCAATTCAACTCATTATCTATGTAATCTATCTATCTATCTATGCTATCTATCTATCTATCTCATTCAAACTCATTATCTAATCCTATCTATCTATCTATCTATCTATCTCATTCACATCATTATCTATCTAATCTATCTATCTATCTATCTCCATTCAACTCATTATATATCTATCTATCTATCTATCTTCTATCTATCTATCTCATTCAAACCATTATTATCTATCTATCTTATCTATCTAATCTATCTCATTCACACTCATTGTCTATCCTATCTATCTATGCTACTATCTATCTATCTATCTAATCATTCACAATTCAAACTCAATTAATCTATCTATCTATCATCTATCTATCTATCTCATTCAATCATTTCTATCTATCTATCTATCTTATTCTATTCTCATTCAACTCCATTATCTATCTAATCTATTATCTTCTTCTATATCATTCACTCATTATCTATTGCTATCTTCATATCTATCTATCATCTATCTTCTTCATTTCAACTCACTATCTATCTACTATCTATCTATCTATCTATCAGTATACTCATTCAACTCAATTATCTATCTATCTATCTATTCGTATCTATCTATCTCAATTCACTCATTACTATCTATCTATCTATCTATCTATCTCATTACTCATTTATCTATCTATCTATCTATCTATCTATCTATCTATCTGATCTCATTCAACTCATTATCTATCTATCTAGTCTATATACTATCTATCTATCTTATCTATCTATCTATCTATCTCATTCAACTCAATTATCTATCTAATTACTCTAATCTATCTATCTCATTCAACTCATTATTCATATCTATCTATCTATCCTATCTATCTCATTCAACTCATTATCTATCTATCGTATCTATCTATCTATCTTATCTATCTCTCACTCATTAATCTAATCTATCTATCCTATTATCTATCTATCTATCTCATCAAACTCATTATCTAATCTATTTATCTATTCTATCCTATCTCTATCTATCTATCTATCTCATTCACTCGTTATCTATTTCTATCTAATCTATCTATCTATCTCATTCACTCATTATCATCTAGTCTATCTATCTATCTATCTCATCACTCATTATCTTATCTATCTAATCTAGTCTATCTATCTATCTATCTAGTTCTATCTCATTCAACCTCATTATCTATCTATCTATTCTTCTATCTATCTATCTATTCCAACTCATTCATCTTCTATCTATCTATCTATCTATCGTATCTATCGTATCTATCTACTCATTCAACTCATTATCTATCTACTCTGTACTAAATCTTACTCTATCTATCTTATCTATCTCTTTCAACTCATTAATCTATCTATCTATCTATCTATCTATCTATCTATCTATCTCATTCACTCATTATCTATCTAGATCTATCTATCTTCTATCATCTCATTCACTCATTATCTAATCTATCTAATCTATCTATCTATCTCATTCAACCTCATTATCTATCTAATCTATCTATCTATCTATCTATCTCATTCAACCATTATCTATCTATCTATCTATCTATCTATCTATCTATCTATCTATATATCTCCATATCTATCTAGTCTAATCTATCTATCTTATCTCCATTCACACTCATATCTTATCTATCTATCTATCTATCTATCTCATTCAACTCATTATCTATCTATCTATCTACTATCCTATCTATCTATTCAGACTCATTATATATCATTACTTATCTATGCTATCTCTTCCAACTCCATTATTATCTAATCTATGCTATCTATCTATCTAAACTCATTCAAACTCATTATCTATCTATCTATCTATCTATCTTCTTCTCATACTCATTATCTATCTATCTATCTATCTATCGTTAATCCTATCTCATTCAACTCAATATTATCTATCTATCTATCATCTATCTATCTGCATGTCAACTCATTATCTATCTATCTATCTATCTTCATCTCAATTCAACTCATTATCTATCTATCCTAATCTATTATTCTATCTATCCATCAGTCGAAGTGTATTAAAAGACATCAAACCTAAACTGGATAGAAGTCTGCTGTTATCTATCTTATGACCGATCTGTTTTGAATATCTATCTGATCTATCTATCTATCTATCTATCAACATTTATTTTATTATGCTTATAATCTCTCCTCTTTCGCCCTCCTCTCTCCCTCTAACTATGAAGTCTGCTTGTTATCTATCATAATCACGCAGGTCTGGTTGATATCTATCTATCTATGCTATCATCTCATTCAAACTCATTATCTATGCTATCTAATCTATCTATCATATCTCATTTCACTCATTATCTAATCTAGTCTGTCTATCTATCTATCTATCTACTCTGTCATTCACTCAATTATCTATCTATCTATCTATGCTATCTATCTATCATCTCACATTCAACTCATTATCTATCTATCTATCTATATATATCTATCTCATTCACTCATTATCTATCTTTATCTATCTATCTATCTATCTATCCTTATCCAATTCAGTAACGAAGATGTATTAGGAAAGACATTCAAACCTAAAAACTGATAGAATCTGCTGTTATTAATCTACCACGCGGGTCTGGTTGATATCTATCTATCTATTCTATCTATCTATATATCTAGTCTATCTCAATTCAACTCAATTATTCTATCTATCTATCTATCTATCTTATCCAATCAGTTACGAAGTGTATTAAAAGACATCAAACCCACAAACTCTATTTACACAAACACATAAAATAAATAATGAATAAAGAATTAATTTTCTCTCTATTCTTGACATTTCTAATTTGAAATGTCTTTTGCATCTAAAGCCATGATGGATCCAAGAATTAATCTTGATCCATTATCAAACATTAAATCACGAGCGGATTTATGGCAAACTTCATCTGCAATCCTTTCAAGCTTGGATTACCGAAGCAAGAACCAGATGCAAGCGCCGAGTATAAAAGAAAAAAGAAAAAATGAAATAAGTTTTCTCTGCTATCTCTAATATCAAAAGGGCTTCAAAATCCCTATTCATACAAGGCTTAGACAGAAATCGCAGGCTTAGAAACTCGGGCGCTTATTTTGGGCAGATATTGCTAAATGATTTAGAAAGAAGGATTCTATACACAGTATTGAAAATTGTATTAACGAAAGGGAAAAAAAAAACATAAAAATTTGTTAATTCCCCCCCTAAGTAAAGTCACCGATTATTTTGAAAAAAAAAAAATCTGAAAATGTATTTAGCAAGATTTTTTTTGTTTTAAAACCGCCCCGCCTCTTAACCCAAATCCCCCCGCTGGTGGGGGGGGAGGTTTTTTTGGGTAAACTATGTCAAATAGTGAAATGATAACCATGGTATTTTGGTGAAAGCTTTAAGCATATATCATGTAATGTCTAATTTTACTTATTGTTTTAAATAAAAACATCTATGCTGATAGATTTTTTTGTGATATGGAAATCCGATCTCACTGACAAGTTAAACACGACAATTTTTCCGAGTCTTAGTTGTATCATTACTATGTATGGCTAAACTAATTGGACATAATGACGTCTAGAGAATAAGATGGGAGGCGCAACAAGAAAACAGCAGAACAGCCACTTGCCCTCCAATTCCACGACCATCCGTGTGAAGAAGAGCAAAGGTCATCTGGGCACGACTGGGAGAGCAGAACGACACATAAGTGATGTTCTCTATAATGGAAACTAACACATGGGCACGCCAGTGGACGAGCGTTCACCAGATTCATTGAATCAGCCTGCTGAATGGATACATTGATGCTGCGCAGAGGACCTAAGCGAGAGCAATGAATGTAGGATCGGTTGGCGAGAGGATGTCATTGATTCCGTATCTACTAGCGAGTCATGATTGATGATGATGATGATAGGGGATGAGGCAGATGATGATGATGAGTGCCTAATAGAAATAGTTCGTCCTTAAACATAACCCCATTGCTTTCTTATAACCTCATTCCAACTGTCAAAAATAAATTTATAGACGTAACTCTATGTGAAAATTATTGGTTCACTTTTTCTCTTGATGTTAACACTAAGCACAAATCCAAATGATTCTGTAATGACCTACATCAAGTGATAATCAGAAGGGAGCCTGGCCAAGGAAAATAAATAGAATGGATCAATTTTTTCCACTGAGGCACCTCTAAGAGATGCGAATTAATCAATCGATGCTGTGTGAGGAACAGTTACAATCTCTCAATGGGTCATCCTTTAATCCTTTAGCAAAGCGTTTGTCCAGCAGAAATTCTAGGTAATCCTCTGTAATAGAATCCTCAGTACTTGGGTAAATTTCCTCATCAATGATTCAATAAACTATGGGCAAGAATCAGTGTTTTAAGTAGTGAATCAGCATGCTTTATGGTGTTGATTGGCCGGAGCCATACCCGTAACCTCGACAGTCTATATTTAGGTAGTGTATTGGGCAGACCACCTTATATTACATAAATAAAAAGTAGAAGCGCGGGGGTGTGTATATTGTTTAAAGTCATGGAATGTACTGCGTCGACCCAAGTTCAATCCTGGACGTGGTAATTGTATTTCATTAGCGCTAATACCCTCGGAAAGGGTATGGAATCTTAACTCTCCTCAGGCTATGAATAAATAGGCAGGCAAGACTGGGCTCTTTAACGCATGGTTAGGTAACCAGTCTAGGAGAAGGAAACTTTGAATTCAAACCTTGTTGAACTCCGCTTAATAAATTGACCCTGTGGTCGCATCCTCTCATGCGGAATGGGTTGGTAAAATATATATATATATATATAATATCTTATTTATAAGGAGATTGTGTGTTTTGTCTGTAACGAACTATTTACTAATGCGAGTCACAATTAACATAGTTATATTACATTTCAACATTCTTCATGATTTTATTTATATTTAAACGGCTCAATTATTCACTTAAATGCCTCACCTTTGTTTAGTGTTGTCCATATCTACAACTAATAAATGCTATTGTTTTATATATACAAATAGCGGGTTTGCAGTGTGAAGGGAAGGCTAATTTGGGATATGATATTAAAAAAATGTGAATTTTATTAG
>CM042150.1:110689896-110759906 GCA_023376005.1 Doryteuthis pealeii | reverse complement strand
AAAGAAGGAGATACCGCATATATATATATATTGTTGTGTGTGTGTGTTGTGGTGTGTGTGTGTGTGTGTGTGGTGGTGTGCTCATTCTTTTGTATTTTTATGTATCAGTTTATATCTGCCTATGAAATCTCAGTCTACTAAATAAATGTGTAGAGTTGAACTATTCCAAAAAAAGATTTTATATAATATTATTATATCTATATATGTGTTGTGTGTGTGTGTGTGTGTGGGGGTGTGGTGTGTGTGTCATGTAAGGTAGAGATATAGTTATTTTTCATAGATAGAAATGAACATGAATGTGAATCGTAATTTTTTTCAGATATACAAGGTGTGGTCATAATATAGTGTCGAGTTTGAAGCTTATTTTACCAAGATAGTAAAGTGATACTAACATGGATAATGCATATTTAAGATTATTCAAGGTGGTGTCCAAATTTGATACATTTTTGACACACCAAATGTATTATAATTATGCACACATTTATCGTGTGTGTGTATATATTACATATATATATATTGGTAAATTAAAGATATTTTTCTGATCCACGTTACTGTTTTAATTTTCATATACTTAACACACACACACACACACACAATACACACACACACACCACAACACACACAATATATATATATATATATATTATATATAAATATTTATATATATATATAGGGTGTTAATCATTTGTACACTTCACTTATTTGTCTGCATATAGATCAATAAAGTCAGCTATGTTTCTCTATAGACGACTAATATAATGGTATAACAGTGAATTATTACAAAGGGCGAATATACGTCTCTCTCCTTATAATTATATATATATAATATATTATTATATATATATATATATTCCGCAGTCGTTTTTCGCAAGATTTATACACACACACGCAACCCACACGCTAAATAAGCACAATGCTTTTCGATACACCCTTACAAGTTCCTACTCACATCCGTATAAAGGGAATATAGTCAATATTCTAACCGGTCTTCTTTTTTTTCATACCCAATTTTAAAGACTGAAAACAAGTGTATATCACTCGCTCTCGTTATTCTGTGATATAGATCTTCTTACCTTCTCACATAACCACTAAAGGCCTGAAGATGATCTAATTAATAGTATAAAATACTCTGCAGCGTCGGCAATAACTCACCACTTTAAATTCTCATTTAAAACTCTGTGTTTTTCTCTTCTATATACAGCATTATCCGTCGTGATTCACTTTTCTTTTTTCACACATCACAACACACACACACACCATATATATATAATATATATATAATATATATATATATATCGGCTAACAGTGGCTTATTGGGGGATTGACCCCTCTGAAAGAAGTGCCGTCGGTGTATTCTTCAATCCAGCCGACAGAGCATTTGATCAGTGGAGGAACAAACTTTCTCATCAGCCCACCGAGAGGAGGGACTTCATCCAAGAAGATCACGTTGAGTGTATTGTGGAATATCAAGGAATTGTCCATTATAAAACTGTTGACCATATTCACACATCTCTCATATTTACTGCAACAACTTAGTTGTTTGAAAACAGATTTGTATTTTATTTTTAAAGTCCCTTCTTAGTCAATAGATAAATGAATCACCCTCCATCACATCCTGTTGGATTATTTTTGTAATATAATATATTATATATATATATATATATATATATATCAAATAATAAAAACAAAATTTTTTCTCTCACTCCATTTTTTTGTACTCCTTCGTATCCACCTATATAGGTGATCATAATGATTACCCTTAAAGCATTATTTAGATTGCCTGTACACCCAAAATTTATTCATATATTTATTTATTTATTTTAATTATATAATACAAATGAAAAGTCGTCCTACCATTGGTTTCTAAATAACACTTTTTCCTTTATATATAACTAGCAAATATATGCACCCTCCGGGTGCAAGTATTTAAGTTTTAAATGTTAAAAATATTGTATTAAATTAGAAAGTCTAATAAGAATCAGATAAAAGATTTGTACAGAGTGGGTTAATAATAGAATAGAAATGAAACTTACTCTTCCATCACTCCGCTTTCATTGCTGAATTTTACTTATTTAACTATTTATTAAATTAGGAATAATAGAATAAAATTACACTTATTTTTATCTTGTTAATGGATTTCATTTAAGATTCATTGGAGAGGATTTTTGCTTATATTCATTAAAATAAAAACCAAAACAGTTAGAAATCAATAATACTAAGGCACTATATTTAATAAAATCACATTTTTAATACAATATGCAAATTAGCCTTCCCGTTCACACTGCAAACGCTATTTTTTGTTATATAAATACAATAGCATGTTATTAGTAATGTAGAATATGGACAACACTAATATAAAAGGTGAAGGCAAATTTTATTGAATAATTGAGGTTTAAATATAAATAAATCATGAAGAATGTGATGTAAAATAACTATGTTAATTGTGAACTCGATTAGTAATATAGTTTCGGTTACAGACAGAAAAAACACAATCTCCATTAATAAATAAGATATATATATATATATATATATTACCAACCCATCCGCATGAGCAGGATGCGACCACAGGGTCAATTTATTAAGCGGAGTTCAACAGGTTTGAATTCAAAGTTTTCCTTCTCCTAGACTGGTTACCTAACCATGTTAAAGACCCAGTCTGCCCTGCTATTTATTCATAGCTGGAGGGAAGTAGATTCATACCTTTCCGAGGTATTAGCGCTAAGTGAAATACAATTACCACGTCCAGATTTGAACTTGGGTCGACGAGTACATTTCCCATGACTTTTAAAAATTACACCACGCGCTTCCTACTTTTTATTTTGTAATATAAAGGTGTCCCTGCAATACAATACCTAAATTATAGACTGTGCGAGGTTACGTGGTATTCTCACCGGCAATCAACAGCCATAAGCATGGTTGATTCACTAACTTAAACACTGAATCCCTTGCCAGTAGTTTTATTTGCAATCATTGATGAGGAAATTACAATACTGAGGATTCTTTACCAGAGAATTACCTAGAATTTCTGCTGGACACGCTTTTGCTTAAAGATTAAAGGATGACCCATAAGATTGTAACGTGTCCCACACAAGCTCGATTGATTAAATGATCTCCTTAGAGGTGCTTCAGTTGGAAAAAAATTGAGCATTCTATTTATTCCTGGCCAAGGCTCCTTCTGATTATCACTTGTTTAGGGTATTACAGAATCATTTGGTTGTCTTAGGTTAATCAAGAGAAAAAGGTTGACAATAATTTCACAAGAGTTACAGCATAATTATTGACAAGTAGGTGGAATGGTTATAGAAAGCAATGGGGGTTATGTAAGGACGAACTATTTCTATAGGCATCAATCATCATCATCTCCTCATCCCTATCATCATCATCATCATCATGATCGCTAGTAGTAGGATATCAATGACAATCTCTCGCCACCATCCTATCTTCATTGCTCTCGCTAGGTCTCTGTGCAGCATCAAATATCCATTCCAGAGCTGATCAATCGTAAGTCTTTGGTTGAACGGCTCGCACTGGCGTGCCATGTTTAAGTTCCTTTAATAGAGAAGATCACTTATGTGTTCGTTCTTGCTCTCCAGTCGTGCCAGTATGACTTGCTCTTGCTCACACGATGGTCTGTGTGATAGGAGGCAAGTGGACTGTTCAGCTGTTTTCTTGTGCGCCTCCCATCTTATTCTCTAGACGCTTCATTATGGTCCATTAGTGTAGCCATACAGTAGTATGATACAACTAAAGACTCGGAAAAATTGTCCGGTTAACTTGTCAGTGAGATCGGATTTCCAATACAAAAAATCTATCAGCATAAGATGTTTTTATTTAAATACATAACGTTAAAATTAGACATTAATGAATATATGTTAATTTTCCACACAAAATGACATGGTTAATTTTCAACTATTTGACAATAGTTTTACCCAACACAGCGAAGGTTAGAGGGTTAAATAATTGCCTAATAAAATTCAGATCACGTGATTTACAGTAATACATATGTCTTCGTAAATTCTATACTGTTGTATAGAATCTTCTTTCTAAATCATTGCAATATCTGCCAATAAGCCTCGTTTTCTAAGCTGCAATTCGCTAAGCTTGTATGAATAGGTTGAAGGCGCTTTGATATAGAATAGCAGAGAAACTTTATTTTCCTTTTTTCTTTTTTCTTTTTATCAGGCGCTTGCATCTGTTTCTTGCTTGCTAATCCAACTTTGAAAGGATCACGATGAAGTTTGCCAAAATCGCTCGTGATTAAGTTGTTTGAAATGGATTAGTAATTCTTGGATCCATCAGGTTCAGATAGCAAAACATTTTCAATGAAATGTCCAAGATGAAAAATTAAAAAAATTCTTTATTTCATTATTTATTTTATGTGTTTGTAAATAGAGTTTGGGTTGATGTCTTTTAATAACACTTCGTACTGGAATTGGCATAAGATAGATAGATAGATAGATAGATAATGAGTTGAAGAGATAGATAGATATTATAGACTAGATAAGATAGTAGATAGATATAACAGACGGTGGTAGAATAGATAACAGAGAACTTCACAGTTTAGGTTTGATTCTTTTAATACACTTTCGTCTGAAATTGGATAAGATAGATAGATAGATGATAGATAGATAGAATGATAAATAGTTGAATGAGATAATAGAAGATAGATAGATAGATAATGAGTTGAATGAGATGATAGATAGATAGATAAGATAGATGAGATAGATAATGAGTTGAATGAGATAGAAGATAGATAGATAGATAGATAGATAGATAATGAGTTGAATGAGATGGAGATAGATAAGATAGATAGATAGATTAATGAGTTGAATGACGATAGATAGATAGATAGATAGATATCAACAGACGGTGATAGATAGATAACAGCAGACTTCAATAGTTAGAAGGGAGACGAGGGAGGGGGAAGAAGAGAGTATCAATAATAAAAATGTGATAGAATAGAGTAGATCAGATAGAATAGATAGATATCAATCAGACGGTCATAGATAGATAGACAGCAGACTTCTAACAGTTTTAGGTTTGATGTCTTTATGACCTTCGTATGAATTGGATAAGATAGATAGATAGATAGATTAGATAATAAGTTGAATGAGATAGATAGATGATAGATAGATAGATAATGAGTTGAATGAATATAGATAGATATAGATGATAATCGAGTTGAATGAGATAGATAGATAGATAGATAGATAGATAGATAATGAAGTTGAATAGATAGATAGATAGATAGATAGATAGATAGATAATGAGTTGAATGAGATAGATATGAAGATAGATAGATAGATAGATAATGAGTTGAATAGATAGTAGATAGAATAGATAGATAATATGAGTTGAATGAGATAGATAGATAGATAGATAGTAGATAGATAAATGAGTTGAGAGATAGATAATAAGATAAGATAGATAGAATAAAGTTGAAATGAATAGATAGATAGATAGATAGATAGATTAGATAGTGAATGAGATAGATAGATAGATGATAGATAGATAAGATAGATAGATAGATAGATAATTGAGTTGAATGAGATAGATACGATAAGATAGATAGATAAATAGATAATAGTTTGAATGAGATAGATAGATAGATAAGATAGATAGATAATGAAGTTGAAGTGAGATAGATAGATAGATAGATAGATAGATAGATAATGAGTTGAATGAGATAGATTAGATAGATAGATAGATAATAGATGAATAGTAATGAGTTGAATGAATAGATAGATAGATTAGATTAGATAATAGATAGATAAGATAATGAGTGAATGAGATAGATAGATAAGATAGATAGATAGATAGATAGATAGATAGATAGATAATGATGAATGAGATAGATAGATAGATAGATAGATAGATAGATAATGAGTTGAATGAGATAGATAGATAGATAGATAGTAGATAGATAGATAGATAATAGATAATGAGTTGAATGAGATAGAATAGATAGATAGATAGATAGATTAATGAGTTGAATGAGATAGATAGATAGATAGAATAATAGATATAGAGTTGAATGAGATAGATAGATAGATAGATAGATAATAAGATGAGATTAGAATAGATAGATAATGAGTTGAATGAATAGATAGATGATAGAATAGATAATAGATAGATAATGAAGTTGAATGAGATAGATAGATAGATAGATAGGTAGATAGATAGATATGAGTGAAATGAGATAGATAAGATAGATTAGATAGATAAGATAATGAGTTGAAATGAGATAGAATAGAAAGATAGATAGATAGTAATGAGTTGAATGAGATAGATAGATAAGATAGAAGAATAAGATAGATAGATTATAGATAGATAGATAGATATGAGTTAATGAGATAGATAGATAGATAGATTAGATAGATAGATAGATAGATAATGAGTTGAATGAGCATAGATAGATAGATAGATAGATAAGATATAGTTGAATGAGATAGATTTAGAATAGATAGATAGATAACGATAGATAAATGAGTTGAATGAGATAGATATGATAGATAGATAGATAGATAGATAGATAGTGGAGTTGAATGGATAGATAGATAAGATAGATTAGATATGATAGATAGGATAGAAAATGAGTTGAATGAGATAGATGATAGATAGAATAGATAGTAGATAATAGTTGAATGAGATGATAGATAGATAGAAGATAGAGATAAGAGTTGAATGAGATAGATAGAATAGATAGATGATAGATAGATAATGATTGAATGAAGATAAGATAGAAGTAGATAGATAGATAATAGATAGATAGATAAGAATATAGTTGATAGATAGATAGAATAGATAGATAGATAGATAGATATGAGTTGAATGAGATAGATAGATGATAGATTAGAATAGATAGATAGATAAGATAATGAGTTTGAATGAGATAGATAGATAGGAGATAGATGATAATGAGTTGATGAGATAGATAGAAAGAATAGATAGATAGATAAGAAATGAGTTGAATGAGATAGAATAGATAGATAGAAATAGAATAGATAGATAGATAGATAGATAATGATTTGAATGAGATAGATAGATAATAGATAGATAGATTAGAATGAGTAATGAGATAGATAGATAGAAGATAGCATAGATAGATAAATGAGTTGAATGAGATTAGATAGATAGATAGATAGATAGTAGATAATGAGTTTGAATGAGATAGATAGATAGATAGATAGATAGATTAGATAGATAATGATTGAATGAATAGATAGATAGATAGATAGATAGATAGATAATGAGATTGAGATAGAGATAATAGATAGATAGATAGATAGATAGATAGATAATGAGTTGAATGAGATTAGATGATAGATTAGATATAGAAGATAATGGAGTTGAATGAGATAGATAGATAGATAGATAGATAGATAGATAGATAATAGATAGATAGATAGATAGATAGATAGATAGATTAGATAGATAGATAGATAGATAGATAATGAGTTAATAGATAGATAGATAGATAGATAGATAGATAGATAATAGATAATGAGTTTAGAATAGATAGATAGATAATAGATAGATAGATAGATAGATAGATAGATAGATAATAGAGTTAGATAATAGATGATAGATAGATAGATAGATAGATAGATAGATAGATAGATAGATAGATAGTTAGAATAGATAGATAGATAGATAGATAGATAGATTGATAGATAGAGATAGATAGAGATGAGATAGATAGATAGATAGATAGATAGATAGTGATAGATTAGATAATGAGATAGATAGATAGATAGATAGATAGATAATGAGTTGAATAGAGATAGATAGATAGATAGATAGATAGATAATGATTGAATGAGATAGATAGATAGATAGATAGAGATAATGAGTGAATGAGATAGATAAATAAGATAGATAGATAATGAGTTGAATGAGATAGATAGATAGATAGATAGTAAGATAATGGAGTTGAGATTAGATAGAATATCAAACAGACGGTGATAATAGATAACAGCAGACTTCAATAGTTAGAGAGAGAGGGGGGAGGGAGAAAGAGAAGAGATATATTTAATGGAGATTGTGAGTTTGTCTGTCTGTAACCGAAACTATATCACTAATACAAGTCACAATTCCTTTCGTTATTACATCATATTCTCATGATTTTATTTTTATTTAAACCTCAATTATTAATAAAATTGTTACATCATTAGACTGTTGACCATATCTACATACTAATAACATGCAATTATATTTTAATATTCAACAAAATAGAGGTTTACAGTGTGAATGGGAAGGCTAATTTGCATATTGATCTTAAAAAGTTGATTTTAATAAATATATGCTTAGTTTTATTGATTTCTAATTGTTTGGTTTTATCTATTGAATATGAGCAAAATCTCTTCAATAAATCTTAAAAGAAATCCCTTAACAAGAAGAAATAACTGTAACATTATTCTTTACTTCCTATTTTAACTAAACAGTTTAATTAGGAAATTTACCAATGAAAGACGGGAGTAACGGAAAATCATGGAAGAGTTAGTTTCAAGTTGTTTCTATTTTTCAATCATACCCTCTGTTCCAAATCTTTTTGTCTACATTCTTAATTCAGTTTCATTAACCTTTCTAATTTAATATGATATTTTATTATAAAATTTAACTAAAATACTTGCCCGGAGGGTGCATATATTTGCTAGTATAGATAATAAAATGTGATAGATAGATAGATAGATATCAACAGACGGTGATAGATAGATAACAGCAGACTTCAATAGTTAGAGAGAGAGAGGGGGAGGGAGAAAGAGAGAGATATACAGATAATAAAAATGTGATAGATAGATAGATAGATAGATAGATAGGCAAACATATTTTTAAAAGACAAATATGAACTTGCAGATCAAATCATATGCTTGACCTGTCATTAAAAATACAAATCATGCTCCATTTCGTCCTATACCCGTGACAGATTCATTGAAATTGGAAAGTACGAAATTGAATGAGAATTGAAATAGATAGATAGATAGATAGATAGCAACAAACTGTGATAGATAGAAAACAACCGACTGTGATAAATACATATATAAATAGATATATATATATATATATATATATATATATATATAGAGAGAGAGAGAGAGAGAGAGAGAGAGAGAGCAACAAACTGTGAATGATAGATTGATAGAGAGAAATGACAAAAATGATATATAGATAGATAGATAGATAGATAGATAGATAGATTAGAAAGATGGATTAACATATTTTAAAAAGACAAATATGAACACAGATCAAATCACATGCTTGACCTGTCATTAAAAATACAAATCATGCTCCATTTTTTCTGTATACCCGCGACGGATTCATTGAAATTGGAACTTTTCGTTTCTTTTCTTTTCTTTTTTTTTGTATTGTTTTTTTTTTTTGGGGGGGGTTGTATTGGGGGTTTTTTTTGGGGGGGGTCTTTTATGTTTTTATTTTTTGTTTTCTTTTCGTCTGTGGATGACAAAGTGTATTCGATTCTCTTCAGCCTGGTCGTCACGACGATGACGACGACGACGCCGGAAATGTGTTTGACTTCCACTTGATTTGAAGTTTTGAAACATTCAGTGATCAACTTGAACTAAAATAATTTCTCACTTGATGATTCTGACAACAGAAATATTGGTGAACAACAGAGAAAGAATTTCTTCCTTTTTATTGTTTTCTTTTTCTTTTCTTTTTTCTTTTTTCTTTTTTCTTTTTTTTTTTTTTTCTTTTTAATCTAAAGAGAAACCACGAGTTCAATATGGAAAGCGATATCTGAAGAAATTCGATATATCGTTGTTTTAAGATGGTGGCGGTGGTAGGGACAAAAAAAGGATACATCAAACACGATGCCTTTTCATGCTGATATCGCTTCAGGAGATTCTATCTTGAATAATATGTACTATCCATTCAAGGAGAATGATATTGCTCGTTGACAGACAAAGAAGCTTTAACAACCATTTTGTTAAGTTTTGTTTATAAATCATGACAGCAACGTCCATACAATGAAAAATGAGTTCGGTTTGTCTGTCTTCCTCATTGGCACCACTAAGGGTGGTGGAGTTTAATTATTTGCCATAGCCGATTGGGTGTGAGTATTCGGGTGTAATAGTTTAGCTGTAATCTGGTTTAGCGTGTGCATATTTGACGACGGACATTTTTTGTATTAGAAAAATTAATTTATAGAGACGATCTTTTTATCTGGGACTATTCTTTTATCTGGAGCAACACCATGAAGCCAAGAAAACACCGGCACATCAACATATTCAGGGACAGACTTCACATGCTACATCTCTGGTCGAGAATGTTTTTCGCACATTGGATTTCACAATCACAGGAGGCGCTGTAACTTCAGGAGCACAATAACTATATTATAGTCTTCCGAGACTGCAATGCCAATGATCTTTTTACGGACGAAATTTATTCAGGGTGATTTGATAAATTGAAGACAAAGTTAAAAAAGAAAAAGGAAAGAAAAGGTCAACCCTCTTACAGTCCTGATTAAGCTTTCTGTGACACCTAACTTTCCCCCAAGACCTGTCGATTGAGGCTTTAGAACACACCGACTGCACCTCTGTAGAGGGGTAAAATCTCCTCCAATGGAGCCACTTCTTGACCGTAGGATGAAGCCCTGGTGGCTGAGCAGTCCAATACATGCAACATTCCATTTTGGAGTGGCTCCTTCTGATCAACCAGCTGGTCACGTCAAGCCCTAGCACCTATATGATTGTCCCAATCCTATTGCCCTTATGACAAGTTCCAATCCTTTTTATCATAAATGTGCCAAAGGGTGGCTGATGGGTTAATGCCCTGATTATGACGTTAAACTGATGGTGAAGTTCCAATTCTAGAGCTCTTGGGAATGTAGAGTAATTCTTCATCACTATTACTCCCGGGTCCACTCTGACCCGATGTGGTAATACCTGTTAGGGTCACATCTATGGGTTAAATAGAAAAATATTTTAAAAGATATTTTAATAGTAAAATTGGGTTTTTTAAAAGTTTAAAAACTGGGTACCATAAAAAAAATGAATAAAACAAAAACGTCTTCGGTATAAGATAATCCAATGGGTTGACATGCCGTAAAATCCAACCAACCAACCAAAATCCTGGCTTTTTAAAGATAAAAACGCCGTTCAAATGCCGTGGACGTGATTAAGGAAATTGTGACTGGGCAGCTGTTGGTGATCCCCAAAAAGGGTTTTGCAGACTGTTTCGTCGAGTGAAAAAGAGTTTCATTCTATACTGTTTACCTAACCAAGGTTAATGAGACCAATTCACCCAACTATTTATCCATAGCTGGAGGGAGAGTAGTTAAATACACACCTTTCCCAGAGGTATTAGCGCAATGTGTAATGCTAACAGCCTTGTCCAGGATTTGAAATCGGATCGATGAATCCATTTCCTACAACACTAACCATTACACCACGCACCTCACAACATATAGGTGTTAGGGACTCACAGATGTAAACCGGATGAAATGGTACGGACTTACAAGATAAAAGAGAAGGAAAAAAGGACGTGCTTAGGTGCTTACGCGAGGAATAGTTTGTATTGTTCGACAACAGCCAGTCTGTGGGAATGATTTTAAAGAGACCTAGAGTTATTGGTGATTAAATAACGACACAAATGTGTCAACTTGTGCCGGGATTTTAAAAGCGATGGAAATTTGCAGGGAATGGAATTATGAGTGTTGAAGACGTTGTAATTGTTAACAAAGATATTCGCTTCTGGCAAAAGAAGATGCATCTCCTGAGAAGTTCGAATGGGCAAACAGGTGTTGTGTATATCAACAAATCGCGGAATTCGGACTAAAGGCGGTGGGCAAGGTGGGGAGTGGGGGGGGGTAGAGATATATGAAACTAGTTCTTAGTAATTCGCGCCGAGCAGTGTGAAGCATTTGACTAACATTACAATACATCGAAGAATGTAAACAGTAAAATAATAGAGGTGCATGTTGTTATGGTTACTGTCGTAGGAAATGGACTCGTCGATCCGAGTTCAAATCCTGGACGAGGGTGTTTGCATTTCACATAGCGCTAATACCCTTGGGAAAGGTATGCATCCAACTACTCTCCCTCCATCTATGGATAAATAGTGAGGCAGACTGGGCTCTTTAACCTTGGCTAGGTAACCAGTCTAGGAGAAGGTTAACTCTCAATTCAGACCATGGTGTAATGGTTACTGTCGTAGGAAATGGACTCGTCGGTCCGAGTTCAAATCCTGGACGAGGGTGTTTGCATTTCACATAGCGCTAATACACTTGGGAAATGTATGCATCCAACTATTCTCCCTCCAGCTATGGATAAATAGTAAGGTAGACTGGGCTCTTTAACCTTGGCTAGGTAACCAGTCTAGGAGAAGGTTAACTCTCAATTCAGACCATGGTGTAATGGTTACTGTCGTAGGAAATGGACTCGTCGGTCCGAGTTCAAATCCTGGACGAGGGTGTTTGCATTTCACATAGCGCTAATACACTTGGGAAATGTATGCATCCAACTATTCTCCCTCCAGCTATGGATAAATAGTAAGGTAGACTGGGCTCTTTAACCGTGGCTAGGTAACTAGTCAAGGAGAAGAAAAGCTCTGAATTTAAACCTGTTAAATTCCACTCAAGAAATCGACCTTGTGTTATATCCTGCACGTACAGAGGTGTTGATAAATATATGTAAACAGTAACATAAAAACACCCAAGCGTAAACTATGCTAACACCTTAAGAGAATTGGTTGCCAATTACAAGGGATATTGTTAAATAATTAATTGGGGTGGGGTGTCGCTGAACTGTAATGGCTAACATGCTGGACTACGACTTTGTATGAATTTACCCAAGTTACATCGAAGTCTATGAACAGTAAAGTAATGATTCAGTTTGGTTTGGTTTGTTTAATGGCATACCAACCCTGTGGGTTATTTAATGCCAAAACTGTTTGTAAGTATAGTCGACGAGGTGGCCTAATGTAGGTATCAGCCTGACAGCGAAGGAGTCTATCCCCTTTTCACTTATGCTATAACAAGGAGGTTGATTTTGCGTCTGGGGTGGAGCGCCACATCTACCATCAGCTCATCGCTTTGCCGCAAGGATCTATCTGCTACTGTTACGCTGAGTTGGCGAGGGCCAGTATCGAACCAGGAACCATGCGATTCCTAGGCAAGTGCTCTACCGACTGAGCTAAGCAGTGTGAGGTGCTCAATTTTCCTTTACCGGTGTATATTTTTTTATATTTCTTTTATGTATTTTAGATTTGATTCATAATTTCCGGTAGAAGGATAAAATGTCATCCATGTTAGTTGTTGTATACTCTTCTTTTTCCTTATTTCTATTCTTCTTCTGCTCATCTTTGGTATCTTACGTTCTTCTTCCAGCGTCTGGACCTAGTCTTGGGGACTTCGTGTCTGGTCTTCTATTTCTCTGGTCTTGGTGGTCGGTCGCACTTAATTCATTTCTTATTCTAGATCAGAGTTGTTACCAAGACATTCATCAACCACAAAACCATGTTATTTATTTAAACCTTTATTTACTTAACTAAACATTTCTCATCTAACTAACATAGCGCGCGTATGCAGTGAGCTCCAGCCTGGCAGTACATCTTCTCTGCCTGACGTCCAAGCTGAAACTGAGAGCCAACCAGGTCCCACGTGACTTCACGTATTTCGCGGTCTTTCTGTAATATTCCATGGAAAGTCCCGGTCGTGATATGAAAAGGGGTCATCCCTTCAGAAATACAGGGGGTTGACAATAATCTATGCATATATTATGTAACAAGATCCATCATATTATTTGCGCTGAAATATTTCTTTCTGACTTGAGCAAAAGCTCCACACCCCATGAGGAAATGTTTGACAGTGTAGACATGTCTCGTGCCGTGGTTGATACTTCTGCTTGAGCATAAAAGAGTGTATGGACAATGCGCAGTAAAAATAAACACACACATAGGTAAAAATATACCAGTACCATGAGAGTATTTGTTCCCAGGTCAGTCACAATGGATATTGTTAAATAATTTATGGAGGGGACGGGTCCTCGAAATGTAATGGCTAACGTGCTAGACTACGACTTCATATGAATTTACCCAACTCCTCCGCATGAGCAGGATGCGAGGCATTGTCAATTTCTTAAACGTAGTTCAAAACGTTTGAATTCAGAGTTTTCCTTCTCCTAGTCCAGTTGCCATGCCAAAGTAAAAGCGTCCTGTTCGCGCTACTATTTACCCATAACTGGAGGGAGGAATTTGAAAACATAAATGTTTTTAGTGAACTTATTAACATAAGCGTATCTGAAGCTTGCATATACATCAAAATTTAACTCTCAACATAGAGCGATGGAATCGACCGAGTGACAGCTCGTAACTCGGAAAAACTCGTTAGTTGGGGCACTCGTAAGTCATTTACTATTGCATACCAATAGTTGAATGTTAGGTTTAAGATACTGAAATATATAAGTAAAACAAGCTTTACTGATCACAAAATTTAGTGAAAATACTTATTTAGCTCTTTTATCACAGGGATGTGGCACTACTTCCTATAAGGATGACCCAGTCATTAAAGTCATGGGAATTGGATTCATCGCCGTGAGTTCAAATCCTGGACGTGGTAATTGCATTTCACTTAGTGCTAATACCCTTGGGAAAGGTATGAATCCAACTCTCCCTCCAGCTATGGATAAATAGTAGAGCAGACTGTGCTCTTTAACCTTGGTTAGGTAACCGGTCTAGGAGAAGGAAAACTGTGAATTCAAAACTGTTGAGCTCCGCTTAAGAAATTGACCTTGAGTCACATCCTGCTCGTGTGGAGGGGTTGGTAAATATCTATAAGGATGACCCAGCAATAAAGATATTTTATACACAGCTCCATTGTCATCCTTGTTTATACTAACGGTACACTAACGTAAAAAACACTTACTTGTTGAGTGGGTGGGATTTTCGAGGGTGGAACTTTTGTGTTACGAATTCGGCACTTGGTAAAAAAAAACTCTTACAACACTTTATATAAAATCTCAGATGTCTGACATGATAATTAGTATTAAATCTCTGTGTAGTTTAGAATCGGAAAAATATTTTAGGAAGTTTTACAGATTTTCAGAAAAATATCTATAAAAAAAAAAACAATGAAAAAAACAATCCTTAAAAGGTTATTTCTTATAAGTCTAACATAAACAAAGGGGAACCACTCTTGACTGATAAATTATTTATTTATTTTCCCATTAAACTAACCCTAACCCTAACCCTAAACCCTAACCCTAAACCCTAACCCCGTCTTCTTTTTTCCTAGTAGATCAATAAATAAATAAATAACTTATCAGTCAAGAATGGTTCCCCTTTGTTTATGTTAGAATTATAGGAATTAACCGCTTAAAACATATCACATAAGATTCCTGTATAGCGTTAATAATGTAATATAATGAAATGGAAAACCCAAAAATTGTAAATAAAAGTTGAAAGTTACTACAATTTTGGAGATGGCGTATAAAATACTACCTGTCGTTCTCTGATGGGTCGATGGGTGTCAACAGGTGGAGAGTGAGAGAAAGAATTGTGGTGAGTTGGCAGTCTGGGCTGAGTGGGCTGAGTGGTTGAAGAGAACTGACGTATGATAAGTGTCTATTCTCCACAGCCTTTTTTACTTGGGATAAAATGAATGAGCTCAGAAAAGACAAGAAAGTCTTGTGTTTGTTATTAAAAACTATCAACAGCATACGACAAGATAACCCAACATATTCCCAAGTAATCGCCATACAACCGACCAAAAATACCAGCAACTCCGGTCCAGAACAGCAGAGCCCAACAATTCCGATCGAGCCAATAGTTGAACAATAAGAAGATTAATATTGAATTATTATAATATATTAATAATTTGAAGGCAATACAATGCGTATAAAAACTAAAAACAAAAAGATGTTTTCTTGTTTTTAGTTTTTATACGCATTGTATTGCCTTCAAATTATTAATATATTATAACATACTTAACAATGCTTCAGGCAAATTACCAATTACTTTTATAGAATTATTACTATTACACCAAAATTTCCCTTTCCAGATTGATTGCGCCACTTTACAATAAGTTCACTAAAAACATGTAAGCTTCCAAATTTATCATGACAAAGAAATTCACTTAATTATGAGGGGAAAAATATTTGTGAAGTTCCATATACGTTATCTTGTGTTCTCAATTTTTTTCTGACACTAAGCTTGAACTTTACCTAAATCTCTAAATTCAACGATACAATATTTTATATACAATAATCAGATGTCAAAGATACAATATTTGATATAAGATATCCGATATGAATGGCACAATACTTGATATATAATCTCAGATAACAATGACACAATAGTTGATGCAAAAATCAGATATCAACAATACAATAACTGATATAAAAAATCTGATATCAAAAATACAATGCTTGCTTATAGCTTATCGAAGTCCGTCACTGATATCACTCGACATGAAGTGAAACTTGTGCGTGAGATATTTTAAACGTAAAGACGGTGTACATACGTCAGTCCACTGTCTTGGCAGTCTGACTGTTGTTCCAGTGGCAGTGGAAAGTGCGAGACGAATGGACTGCCTAGCTGCCGTAGGGTGCTGTCTCACGTAGTATTGAGTCCTTTACGAGAGGAAGCCTACCTGGAAGCCCCATTGCTTGGACCCTAGTGCTAGGTTGTGCTGGGGATTTACGTTAGTTGTTGAGATATATAGGTATGTGCTAGATCCTCGCTCTTACTTATAGACTAGGCGAGATCATGTGATCTATTTCTTGGCCAATCACTGGCAGTACTCTGAGGCTGATACAATACTTAACCGACCCTACTGGTCATAATTACTGTAGCGTTCATCGAGGGCGGACATAGGATTAACCCACTGGCCCTTTATCAATACGCAGGATAGGACATACGATTACCAAAGGATCACCAAAGGATTCAATAACATAGGACTTTTTTAAAGCCATTTTCAACTGGCCAAGTAAGTACCCCAATTCTACTACTATCGGTGTAGATGGCCCTTGAAATAATATATTATTTATCAGTGACACAATAGTTATTATAAAATCTCAAATGCTATCGACACAAAGCCACAGTATATAAGATATCCATCAAAAATAACAAAATACAGGGTTACCTTGACTCACGAGTATTCCAATTTACGAATTTTCCGAGTTATGAGCTGTCTAGTTTTTGCTTTGTGAGGTGAACAAGAATTTGAGGCATGAACGAGCTTCAGATACGTTTATGTTAGTAAGTTCTCTAAAAACATTTAATTTTTAAATTCATTATGCCAAAGAGATACATTATTTACAAAAATATGAACATTAAAAATTATTACAGCACATTACATTCATTACATTCTATTATATGTTTTTATACAATACAGTGCTATTTTTCTTATTAAAAATAATATGAAATAATCAGGATGTTTTGTTGAGGTGTCGGAACGGATTAATGGTATTTCAGTTTATTTTCGTGGGTAAAATTGATTTGATACACGATGAAATTGAGTTACGAGCTGAACAGATTAAACTCGTAAGTCAACGTGCTACTGTACTTGATATAAATATCAGAAGTCAACAACACAATATTTTAAGTTATTAATGATTTCTGATATGCAAAATTTTAACTGGTGTTGTAGCTTCGGTTCTGAGCATAAACCACAGTGTCTTTTTTTGGTACAAATAATGTTCAATATATGTGAAATAATAATAGAAAAACATTTGCTCATAGATGCAGGGCCACATTGGGATATTGATATTGCTATGAAAAAATCAGAAATCATCAATAACTTAAAATCAGTTAACTGTTCGATTTTTATAGCATTTTTGGATTCCTTGAGCAGAAATGCTTTATAAACCAATTTTTAGGATTAGGGAAGCTCTAGAACTCATTTTACAGACAAAAATATGTTACAAAAAGTCGCCATTTTTCGCGACCCACTCAAATTTGGAGAGCTAAGAATCGACATAACCCCCAATTTTTTTAATTGGAAGGTCAAATTTTGGGGATTGTCTAACTTTAACATAATCCATAGCTGTACAAAATTTCAGAAAGATTGAAGTGGGGTGAGACAATTTTACTTTTTTTTCTGGTTAATTTGACATGGAATTACCCTTAGTAATTGAAAGATGTATTTTTCCCAGAATGCAACGTCCAATTGCTATATATTTCCGACCGGAAACTGGTCATAGCTTATACCACCAAGATAGTCTAAAAGTATCAAATGTTGAAGACATGATAAGTAAAAGAAAAGAAAATTGGCGGGATTGCCTATTGTCGGTCTCAGCCGAACAGCGAGGGAGTCTATCCCTTTTTTGTTATCACTAGACAAGACAGATTGTCTTGCTGAGGTGCAGGCCACCTCTACTATCAGTGCTCCACTTTACCGCACAGATCAGATTACCCAAGCTGTGCTACTCATACACTGAGTTGGTGCGAACTCAAACCAGGAACCTTGTAATTCCCAGGCGAGTGACCTGGTGTAGAAAAAATCAGATCTCACCGATATAAGATATTCCGTTATCAATAAAAACAATGGATTGTGAGAAATGTCTATCGCAACGAAAATTGTTGAAAATAGCAGATATCAATGGTTAGTAGATTATTCCAAATACAAACAACAGAGAACTTGGAATGTAATCTCAAATCACGCAGTATTTTATATAAAATTTCAGACATCAATAATACTTGATATAATATCTCACATGTTTATAAAGTTGGTATTAAGTCAAATATGTCAACGACCCAATACTTGATGTGATATCTTAGATGTCGAAAAAATCATATTTGATATAAAATCACAGATATGAATGACCCAATACTTGGTATGATATATCGGATGAGTACAAAAAGATACGTAGTATTGAATCACAGATGTGAACGACCCAATACTTGGTATGAGATATCAAATGTGTACAAAAAGATACGTTGTATTAAATCACAGATATGAACGATCCAATACTTGATATGATATAGCAAATGTGTACAAAAAGATACGTAGTATTGAATCATAGATGTGAACGACCCAATACTTGGTATGAGATATCAAATGTGTGCAAAAAGATACGTTGTATTAAATCACAGATATGAACGATCCAATACTTGATATGATATAGCAAATACAAAAGATACGTAGTATTGAATCATAGATGTGAACGACCCAATACTTGGTATGAGATATCAAATGTGTGCAAAAAGATACGTTGTATTAAATCACAGATATGAACGATCCAATACTTGATATTATAGCAAATGTGTACAAAAAGATACGTAGTATTGAATCATAGATGTGAACGACCCAATACTTGGTATGAGATATCAAATGTGTGCAAAAAGATACGTTGTATTAAATCACAGATATGAACGATCCAATACTTGATATGATATAGCAAATGTGTACAAAAAGATACGTAGTATTGAATCATAGATGTGAACGACCCAATACTTGGTATGAGATATCAAATGTGTGCAAAAAGATACGTTGTATTAAATCACAGATATGAACGATCCAATACTTGATATGATATAGCAAATGTGTACAAAAAGATACGTAGTATTGAATCACAGATGTGAACGACCCAATACTTGGTATGAGATATCAAATGTGTACAAAAAGATACGTTGTATTAAATCACAGATATGAACGATCCAATACTTGGTATGATATATCAGATGTGTACAAAAGGATATTTAGTATTAAATCACAGATATGAACGAACCAATACTTGATATGATTTATCAGATGTATAAAAAATCATATCAGGTATTGAATCATAGATCTGAACGACCCAAAACTTGATTTAATACCTCACGTGTATAAAATTATATCTTGTATTAAATCACAGACGTGTACGACCCAATATTTGATATGATATCTCACATGTGTGATAAATTTTATCTGGTATTAAATCTCAGATGTCAAAGACATGAACTTGATATGAAACCTCTGGAATCAACGACACAGCACTTAGTTATGAAATATCAAATAGCTTGCTTTCTGTTTTTATCAAATCAGATCTAATACTTGTTTGTTTCTTTCCTTCTTGATCTCGTGATTATTTTTGTTTGCCGATATTGACTTATGAGAAAATAATTTTAGATATGTTTACTGTTAAGCACTGGATGCCACTTCCCCCCCCCCCGTCTCGGTAGCTGTCAATAAATTAAGTGCGAACGTTATCTAATTCCACTTTATTTATTGCGATGCGGTTGGCTTTTGTAGAAAAGCAAACCATAAGTGAATTCATTGTGAAAAGCACACGACCAAGCACAGGTGGTATGACAAAAATAATTTTCCTCTTGAAATTCAGTTTCTCCCTTGAGGTTTCCTTTTTGTTAGCCATATTCAACTTGTTTTTTTTTTTTCTTGTTAAATAACATTAATGATAATTATGAAATAGAAATAGTTACTTTAAAGCGTATAATTGCTTGCAAATTATTGTTATTAGATAATAAAAAGAATAATTGAAACTGTGTAAATAAAGAATTCGTAATTATTAAACTAGCATACTATGATGATTGAATTATGACAACGTTTGATATGTTTACTGAAGAGCTATTGCTTTATAGTTCAATATGTAAAAAGTATAATAATCTTGATTTAACTCTCTCTCTCTCTCTCTCTCTCTCTCTCTCTCTCTCTCTCTCTCTCTCTCTCTCTCTCTCACACACACACACACACACACACACACACACACAGACACTTTTACTTTCTTTCCTTTTCATCTCTCTATTATGTTCGATTGAAACAGATTAGCGACATCGTTTCCCCGCGCTTTCCCCTATTCTCTTTCTTTCTTTCTTTCATATTATATTTTTCTGAGTAGCATGTCCTTTTTCTTCTCCTTCTTTCTATATAATAAAAACGGAACGGTCCATTATTTTGCTGAGATGACGACAATCATAAGAAATAAGAATTCAGCGTATAAGCAACGCCAGATGATTAGGATTTATACTTTCGCATTTCATCTTGGACGATTTGGACGGTCTCATTTTAATCAGAGTGTGTTGCAAGATGATAACGGTCGTACAAATAAGGAACACGAGTATTAATATATAGATATAAATAGTTACTTTAAAGCATATAATTGATTTCAAATTATTGCTGTTAGATAAAAAAGTAATTGAAACTATTTATCAATGTGCGAACAAATTAGTATTAAATAGAAACGTTTACTTTAAACCATACATTATGTATGAATTATTAGTAGGTAGGAATATTTGAAACCATAAAACAGTATGTAGATAATTTGCATTAAAGATGAATACTTGATATCATTTAACTATATGAATATAAACAAAGTGCATTTAAAAAGTTTCATGTAACCTTGAAAATATAATTATAATTACAATAAAACATTAACAAATGGATGAAAATTTCAGAGTACATAAACACAAATCTCTGTCTGATGCCCGTTCGTGCTGGATTGTGCTTACCCATATATATATATATATATATATATATATATATATATATATATATAGAGAGAGAGAGAGAGAGAGAGAGAGATGTGATGTGTCCAAAGTTTGGTAGTAAGGATGATTCTATATGTGATTTCTAAGACACACTGTATTATTATTGTATGTTGAGTTTTATTATTGTATTATTATCGGTGTTGAGTTTTTCCTTCCTTTCAAAGATATCTATCTATCTATCTATCTATCTATCTATATATATATATATAATATATATTATAATATATATATATATATATCTTCCGGTAAAAAATGGCCAATGAGAGATGAGGACAGAAAGCATTTAAGATCGTGTGCAATTGTCCTCAAATCAATTAGTGGTTGAACTTTCTGTCGACAAGTCCTATCTTTTGGTTTAACACTAAAGGAACACTAAAGACTTGTACTTATATATATTACAAGGAACACTAGAGACTAGGATTACCAACTCACCAGAGACTTGGACTTTTATATTACAGAGGAAACCGACAGACAAGGATTAACCAACTGGATTCTGTCAACAACATAAGTACTGAACCCCTACAATGTCGACACGAATTTTAATATATATATATAGAGACAGAGAGACAGAGAGACAGAGACAGACAGAGACAGAGAAACAGAGAGATAGACAGAGAGAGCAGAAAGACAGACAGAAAGAGGTAGAGAAAGAGACCAGACAGACAGACAGACAGACAAAAGTGATAAAACAAATTTGAATATTTCTTTAGAGTTATATATATTTTTCGATTGTTCTCAACTAGTTTCGATTTTTGGTCATCATCAGGAGAAAGTAATGCCTCTTGTCCATTTCCACGGAGAACAATAGGGACATCAGCCATTTTTGCCATTACTCCTAGACAGACTTTGACCCAGAGTGATTGTATCTGTTAAGGTTCCATTTATGCGTCAAATAGATTTGTTTCAAAATGATCAGTATTCGGTAGGAATAGCTGAAACTATATAACTGGGTGATATCTATTATCAAATAGGAACATTTAATACCATGTAATCTCTTGAAAAGTTATCAATATTAGTATTACTAGCAAATATATGCACCCTCCGAGTGCAAGTATTTAAGTTTTAATGTAATGAAATATCGTATTAAATTAGAAAGTCTAATAAGAATGCAGATAAAAACATTTGAAACAGAGTGGGGTTATAATAGAAAAATAGAAATGAAACTTACTCTTCCATCACTGCCGTCTTTCATTGCTGAATTTTACTTATTGAACTATTTAGTTAAATTAGGAAATAAAGAATAAAATTACACTTATTTTTTCTTGTTAATGGATTTCATTTAAGATTCATTGGAGAGATTTTTGCTTATATTCATTAAAATAAAACCAAACAGTTAGCAATCAATAATACTAAGCACATATTTAATAAAATCACATTTTTAATATCAATATGCAAATTAGCCTTCCCGTTCACAGTGCAAACCGCTATTTTTTGTATATATAAATACAATAGCATGTTATTAGTATGTAGATATGGACAATACTAATAAAAAGGTGAAGCAATTTTATTAATAATTGAGGTTTAAATATAAATAAAATCATGAAGTATGTGATGAAAATAACTATGTTAATTGTGACTCGATTAGTAATATAGTTTCGGTTACAGACAGAAAAACACACAATCTCCATTATAATAAGATTTGGATTATTCGAACTAATGTCCTCATCTTTATTGTTATCTGTATAATGTTTTGGCCTATGTACCCCCCGACCTTCTTTGGGTATTTCTTGTCGGACTCGAGGACCTTCTAAAGATGAGGACATTAGCCCGAATAATCTAAATACTACTAATTATCAAGACTCATCTTAAACAAATTCAGAGAAATTATTAATATTAGATAATAATACTTAAGACCATATAACTGTGTGCAAATTATTTTTATTAAGAATAGTTATTTGAAGCTATAATTGTTTACAAATTATTATTATTATTATTATTATTATTATTATTATTATTATTATTAGATACTTGGAACTAAGAAGGCGTGCTTTATGCAAATAAATCTATTAAACGCCACTTAAAAAATTGACCTTGTGTCACATCCTGCTCCTGCAGAGGGATCAGTAAATACATATCATTTGTATTGAGAATTGCTATTTGAAGCTATAATCATTGACAACGAATCTTTTTGGTTACTTGAAACCATATAAAAAAAAGACTTACATCGGCATTAACTCTTTGACAACTTTAAACTACTCGCAGCGGCTCTACCACCACTGCAATCCTACCGTAAGCCGCTGATGGTTATTTCATTATAATTGAGAAGTTGGCCCCGACAATAGTCCACTCCGCATAGTTTATACAACATAGTTTTTCAAAGGAATTATTATCTATTTGCCTACTTTAAACCTCTCCTTGTGACTCTAATCAAATGACAAAAACTGATGGTTAGTTCATTATAATTGAGCAGAAGGGCTCAAATTACAATAATAATAGGATTTTCTTTGAATATAAAGATTTTCTGAGGTGAATAGACGGTGAAATTTGAAATATCCCATCATACAGGTAGAAATACCGAGAAAATGTGGTTCAGCCATGGGGAAAATTTGGTAGACACAGAGTTAACAATTGATATTTCAAGTATGAAGTGTTTATTTGTTTTTTAATGGATGTGAAGATTGTTTATAAAAACCGTTAAACTGATTTTGGTAGAAAATAACCCAACGGTTGACATACCGTAAAACAAATCAGCCAGCCCTTTTTCAATTTTTTATATTCTATTATTATATATATTATTATGATATTATATATATCATTATATATTATTATGATATGATTTTATTATTTCCTGTTGAACAATATACAATCAAAACGGATATTATTAAGTATCACAGTATCACCCATAAAGAGGAACGCCCTTAACATTTTTTAATGAAAATTAACTTTCTTATAAACCTAAGATACCAAGATTTTATTATTTCTAATATATACAAGGTGTGTCAAAAAATATTGAGATTTTTTATACTTTTTGACACACCTTGTATTCTGAAAAAAATGACGTTCCATTCATTATTTTTTTTTTAGAATAAAAGGTGTGTCAAAAAAGTACCAAGTTTAAATCTGTATTTACCAAGATAGAAATGAAGAATGAATGGAACGTTATTTATTTTAGAATACAGGGTGTGTCATAAAGTACAAAAGATCTCGATACTTTTTTGACACACCTTGTATTATTTGAAACTTTCTATTATGGATAAATAACGATTTCTTTTCAAGTGTTCATTGTCTCTAACTATTTCTTCGTTTTCTTTTTGTGTTTTTCTTTGTGTACTCTTTTTTTATTTATTTCAACCCTTCACACTTCCCTCCTCCTTTGATAAATAAATAGCTTTTTTTTTCTTCCTTTTATGAACAATGTGAGACGGTGCGAAAACCTTCATAGCATCATAAATTTCCCCGCTGTAAGAACGCGGCTATAAGTAACAATTGTAAATTTAGTTTCTTTTGTAAGCAACTATAAATCAATAGAGTCTCCTGTCTTCACTTAATTTTCATCGCCTACTTTCATCTCTCCAAACGCCGAAGAGTTACCACAATTCGTTCGCTCCACCTCAAAGGATTTATTCTCGGTTTTTATTTGTCAAATCTGACGTCGGACGAAAATTATTAAAATAGGGAAACACTCAAAATTATGTTTTATTACTGGAAAATACGATTAGAATCATTACAGGCCATTTTTTTTTCTCTTCTCCCCGCAGAACAAAACGGAACATGAAAACTACAATCAGACTTATTGTTGCCCCGAATTCTTTCTTCTGTGAGACAATGGAACTTTTCTGTTCTAATCAAAGCAGATCTTACGAGGTTCATTTTTGCCGGTACTTATTTACCAACTAGCTTAAAAACCGCCATATCGGGTGGCAATTACGCTAGCTCCATCAGATAGCTCTTGATTAGGTTGGTTGACTGGTTGGTTAAATTTTACGGCATATCAACCTTTGTTGGTTTATTTTAAGCTGAATATGTATTTTTTATTCATTCACAATTGGTATTCAATTTTCTTTTATTTAAACCCAACTTTTTTAAAACACATTTTTCTATTTAACCCATAGATGGAACCCTCCGTATTAGAGTGGACCTTGAAGTAATGGTGAGGAAGGGGTACTCCACACTCCACAGAATTCCAGAATTGGAACCTCACAACTAGATGCAGTTTAACGTTTTGTTGTATACTCTCTTTCCTTTCTTACTTCTATTCTTCTGTTCGTCTCTTCTAGCGTCTGGACTTCGTCTTGGGGACTTTGTGTCTGGTCTTCCATTGGGGGTTTCTCTTTATCAGAAGCCCTGTGGCATTGGTAGTTTTTAGATAATAACACAAGACTTCGATTTAACTTAGATCATATTTTATTCTGAAATCCCCACCAGACTACCTGCGCAGATTGAGTCGGCACGTGCATAACACGACTGAACACCGTCGTGGGTTTTGGCCGATCTGACTGAAACTCTCTTTCTAATCTAAACCGGAAGAGGGTCTTCTCCACCGATTCTCACGGTATCCACCGGAAGGAGGATCAGGACAGGTCAAGCCTTGTCGTTCAATCCTTCAAGGCCGTGGGCTGCAACTTATAACAGCCATTTTTGTTTTACACTACTGTACATAAATATTAGGAATCTAATAATTATGTAACAGTTAAACCAACGGTGTCTCTTGATTCGGCCTTTGACCCAACAATAACACTTCATGCATTGAGTGCATATTTTCCTTACCATAAATCCATACTTTTAAATATTTAAAAGTGTTTTATAATTTGCTTGAAGCATTGTGTTTATATTGGTTTGGTGGTTGGTTTTGAAGGCTATCACAATGCAAGTGTAAAACAAAATAAGGTAACTATGGTGTTGTTTGTTAACCTCTAATTTATTTTTAATATTTCGAGATAAAGATTTCATAAACTGAAGGTATTGTTAGTGATCGTCCATTCTGCTTTGTGTCTTATATCTTCCAAATTCTGTGTGTGTGTGTGTGTGTGTGTGTGTGTGTGTGTGTGTTTATAAGTGTTTTAAATATTTGGTAATTTGAGGAAGTCCGTCCCGGTCTCCTGCCTCAAGAGAGAGAGAGAGAGTTTAAGAGAATAAACAAGAATTACGACAAAAAAGAAGCGACTTGTCGAAAATATCTATCTATCTGTATCTATCTATATTTGTTGTTTATCTATCTACTCAGTTCAAAACTATAATCCATCTTCATATCTAAACATTGAATTACGACAAATTACGATAAATAAACAAGAATTACGACGAGCTGGGGTGTTATTTTGATAGTCACCGGGTAGCGGTTTTTGAGGCGGGAGGCCGGGCGCACTTCCTCAATTACCAAATTTCTCCTACTTATATGCATTTTCATTGACTTTCTCTCTATTCTTTTCTCCACCCACTTTTTTATCTATTATTATCTATCAATTTGTATAGATCGTTCTCCTCTTTTACTCGTTTAGCCCATTGTATCTTCTGTTTTGACACCCACACGTTTGTTTCTCTTTTTCTTTCCTTTCCCTCTTTTTCACTATGTCTTTCTCTTACTTTTTCTTTCTCTTTTTCTTTCCCTCCTGCCATTTTCTCTCATTGTCTATCGTTCAAAAAAGTTGTAGATTATTACATTCATTCTGATCAATTATTTTAATAAATAAAGACAAAATATCAATAAAAATCAATTGTTTCTTTGTTTCTTTGTTTATCGACCTTCCATTCATATTTTTCACATTTTCTCAGATTTTTCCAAACTGTTTCTTCATATCAAATTTTATTAATCTATACATATATAACGGGCAGTTGTGTGAATCTGTTTGTCTGGAGGAAACTTCGAAAATAAAACAATTAACGACAAAGTATATATATATATATATATATATATATATATATAGATATAGATATAAATATAGATATATATATTATATATTAAATTTTTACTTGAAGGCACTTACTACGCATGTATCGCATAAAATTCGATACTTTTTCTTATAGAAAATGAACTTGACAAGTGTAATCCCAGCAAAGGATGGCTCGATGTGTAGAATACCGTACAGACTGTTTCGACTTTATTAAGTCTCATCAGCGGTATTCTACACATCGAGCCATCCTTTGCTGGGATTACACTTGTCAAGTTCATTTTCTATAAGAAAAAGTATCGAATTTTATGCGATACATGCGTAGTAAGTGCCTTCAAGTAAAAATTTAATATATACTTTATTCAGCAACGTTTCTAAATAAACAAACATCCAAAAATCTTATATATATATATATATATATATATATCAGTCGGTAGATCATTCGGCTAGAAACCACAAGGTTCCTAGTTCGATACCGGTCCCCGCCAACTCAGCGTATGAGTAGCACAGGGATCTGTGCGGTAAAGTAAGGAGCTGATGGTAGGTGTGGCGCTCCACCCCCGATGCTAAAAAAACAATCTACTTGGTCTAGCGCTATTGAAAAAGGGATAGACTCCCTCGCTGACTGGCTGATACCGACTTTAGGTCGCCCCGACGACTTTACTTACTTACTTATATATATATAATATATATATATATATATATATATATATCAAATATCACCAGGGCTTGGTTTTTGAGTAAAAATAATAGAGATTTGATTTATATCGTGAAGATAATTAAAAAATCAAATTTAAATGATAACAGCATAGATTTTTTTTTCATTTAATATTTTAGATAGTAGACATTAACATTTCTTTTCAGAGTAGCTGGATCAATGCAAGGTCTATTTTTTTACAAAGGAATTTAAATGGGGCATCCCACGAGGATTCAACTCACGATTTAGTAATAATGGATCTGCGGGACTAACTTAAGAAATCCCCATCTACCCAGGCGACGCCGGGTAGCCGCTGCTAGTCTTATCTATTTTAAAAACAATTAATAATTTTCATTGCTCACTCTCACTAGAAACTGAAAACTTTTGAACTGAAAGGGAAGATCTGGATAAATCAAGGGGACTTTTAGAATTAAAACTTTTTCCTCCTTTGCAATCTGCTCCTATGTTAGCGATTTCTTTATGCTAGGCATACTGCTGCTGTCATGAAACACCAAATGCAGATGGGAATCGCCAAGTGAAGAATAATTAAAGTTCCAATTACCGTCGAACTGGGAAGACAAGGCAACAAACGATTGTAACTGAAATACAAACCCGAATGTCACAAAGTCTACTGCAGAATGACAGGATATATATCCACAATGTCATTCAAATCAAGCAGTCAAGCAGCCAATCAGAACTCAGGAATGGAATGACCCAAATCACCCAAATTCATGAATGGGTCATTCTTGATTTCTATATATACCAACTGTCTTGGACACTGCTTAAGTTGTACTTAGTTAGCTGCTGTTATTCAAACCAATAGTAGACTTACTGACTTCAATATCATCTAAAAATTCGCCCAAAACAATCGCAGTAATAAAACCTGGGTATTGAAAATTTCAAGATTTTCGGTTCAGATTCGTCGTAGAATTTTCTTTTTAATTTGTCGGTCTGATTCCAAAATGGTATGATATGTTGGGTTAAGGCCTCTAGGAATAAAGTTGAAAATGTGACAAACTGACACACTGATTTATTTACATTCTCATTCCTTATTAGTAAATATTTTTAAATAACAACTTCTTAAATCACGGGCAACGCCAGGAAGCCCTGCTAGTTGTCAATGATTCTGACTATTTCGCCTTTTTTCTAAATAAACTACTGAAGTCTGTTTTTAACTCTTTTGCAAAGGATCAACACAGATTTCATGATAAAAATAAAGAAATATATAATTTGGCTAATGTTTATCTTTTTTCCTTTACGATTTACTTATATCCCATCAGTCTGAATCATTTCACTTAAGGAAAATACTTTCTTTTTTTTGTTTTTGTTTTCAAAGGATCTCTTTCTTTTAATCTTAAGATATAGCCATATTTGAAAAAGAAATTCCCCAAAACGACATGCACTTATCTGTGGTGAACGTGTTTGTTTATGATCCCAGCATGTTTGTTCTCTTCAATGAATATAAGACTTTGGGTTGATCTAATATTTTTAGATATTGATAAAAACACACTTATGGTTTTGATTCATTCTATGTTCAACTCAATCAGACCACAAATGACGTTGCAATGCTGGAGATCACTCATCGGATTTTTTTACATCAATTCTCATTTGCTTTTTAGATTGTACATGAGTAAAAGAGGTAAGAACTGGCAATATTTCATTTTTCATCCCTGATATTTTCATATGATCGATTATATGGAAATCTCTTGTATACAGGATCATACAGGGTTCAGTAAATTAGTACATTTAACTATATTTTCCGCCCTTTCGGCTGGGGCGTTAGAATGCACCGATTGCACCTCTGCAGAGGAGTAAGACTCCCCAAAATGTGTTGTATGCCCTTTCTTTACTTCTATTATTCTTCTGCTCATTTTTGGTATCTTACGATCTTCTTCTAGCGTCTCTTCTAACGTCTCTGTTCTTTCTGGTTGGTCGTCCTTGATTCATTTCTTCTTCTAGGTCAGTCTTGTGGCCAAGACATTCATCAACCACAAAACCATATTATTTATTTAAACCTTTATTTACTTAACTAAACATATTTCTCTAACTAACACAACGCGCGTGTGTGGTGAGCTCCAGCTAAGGCAGAAACATCTTATCTGCCTGACGTCCAAGCTGAAAACTGAGAGCCAACCAGGTCCCACGTGACTTCACGTATTTCGCGGGCTTTCTGTAATATTCCATGGAAAGTCCCACCCATGATATGAAAAGGGACCATCCCTTCAGAAATACAAGGGGTTGACAATAATCTATGCATATATTATATAACAAATGGGGCCACCTGTTGGCCGTGGGTGGCGACCCGTGATGCTTAAGGGAGTCTTGGTGGATAAGCAGTCCATGACCTGCAACACTCTTACTTAGGCTAGACAGGCGGTCGGAGAGGCCCCCTCCGATCAATCGGCTGGTCACGTCAAGCCCTAGCAATTATATGATTACCCCAACCCTATTGCTCTTATGGCAAGCCCCAATACTTTTTATCATATGGGTGCTAGAAGCCAGTGGCTGAGGGTCTACATGAATGACGTTAAACTCTATCTGATGGTGAGGTTCCAGTTCTGGAGGTCTGGGGAATGTAGAGCCCCCTTCATCCCCATTGCTCCCTGGTCCACTCTGACCCGGAGTGGTAGTACCTGTTAGGGTCCCATCTATAGGTTAAATAGAAAAATGTATTTATAAAGAAAAATTGAGTAACCATTAAGAATTACTTTATTTCAAAACTTTATCGGCATTAAATGGCCCACTGAGGTTGATATGCCGTAAAACAAGACAAACCAAACCAAACCAAATCAACTAGATTTTGCACCAAACATATAGTAACTCGCTACAGAGTGCTAAAACGTCGAGGTAGACGGTTCGCGTAATGGTTTCGTATTCTCAGCAATCATCCGATGCTCCAAAACAGCAACGTATAAATAGTCTTGGACCAGCGCATTCACTCTCTACGGTAGGTAAGCTAGGCTAGTTCTCAACAAAATCTGTTTTCTCTCATAAGATGAAGCGAAAAAATTTTCCAAACTGTAGCCGTGTTAGTGCTATTGTATAAACTGCAACATTTGGACTCTAACAAAGCGTTTAGAGAAAAATCTAGATGGGAAATGTACAAGAATGATACGTGTTGTCTTGAACAAATCCTGAAAGCAGCACCACACAAAAGGGAAATTGTACAGCCACTTGCCTCCTAACACCCAAACAATTCAGATTAGATGAACAAGACATACTGGACACTACTGAAGAAGCAAGGACGAGCTCATAAGTGATGTTCACCTATGGGCCCCTACACATAGACACACCAGTGCGGGTCGACAAGCCAAAGCTACATTGGTCAGCTCTTCACGGATAAAGTAAAGATGAATATGATATTTTTGTGTTCGTATTTAATTTCATTTGTCGTTCTAATTGAATATGATATTTAATTAACATTTAAATACTTGTGGCCTGAGGGTACGTCTTTTTTTGTGGGTTTTGTTATTTTTATTTTTTATTTTTTTGCTTGCAATAATTGTTTAACCTTACATTCATCCGTTTTGTGCGGATACTGGATGCCGTCTATAGGCCTTGCCAAGAGTGATGACCGATAGTGACACATGGCGAAAAAGAAAGTCAAAGGAAACTGTGCTGTCAGTATGCCTCGAAGATGATGATGATCATCATCATTTTCTAGTCAATCTACGCAACTATTTACCTATAGCTGGAGGGAGACTAGTTGGGTGCATATCTTACCCAACTTTCCTATGTGAAATGCAAACAGCCTCGTCCAGAATTCCATTCGGACGATTCCATTTCCTATGACTGTAAACATTTTACCACGTGCCTCCGTAAGCTTTGATATATGGTTCAAATAAACCTGCTCAAAAATTATTAGTACTTGATAGTTTCTTTTTTAAATTTTGCACTCGGTTCATAATCAAGAATTAAAAAAAACTCTTAGGAAACAACTGCACAAATATACATCTGAACGTACAATGAACGTGATTCCCTAACCTCTAGGCATAAAATAAAAACTGTGCTGTCAGTATGCCTCGATGATGATGATGATGATGATGATGATTCTTTGGCCAATAGTCGTGAATCTGTTGAGATGATCGAATGAATGTACATATTGAAATAAAAATAGATAAAATTGAACATAAAGTCTCATTATTGAGTCAAGAGAGTTTTTTTCTCGGTCATTACTTTTTTAAAACGAACTCGTAAGTTAATGGCTGTCACAGCTAAGGAATCTTTTTTTTTAAACTGTATCGATTCTACGCATAAGATTAAGAGAGAAGCGTACGTGCGTGTATTTTGTAGAAATATGGTTTTGGCATATTTAATACCTTACCTCTCGTGTCGATTTGCTTTGTTTGTTCACTTCCTATCAGCTTCCATAGAAGAAGAAGAAGAAGAAGAACAACAACAACAACAACAACAACAACAACAACAACAACAACAACAACAAGGGGAATAAAAGAATAACGATATAAAGGAGAAGGAATGAAGGAGAACAAGAAAAAGAAGAGCAACAACAGCAACAAATAATAATAATAATAATAATAATAATAATAATAATAATAATAATAATGTGAAGAAGAAGAAGAAAAAAGATAAAGAGGGATAATAATGAGAAGAAGAAGAAGAAGAAGAAGAAGAAGAAGAAGAAGAAGAAGAAGAAGAAGAAGAAATGAGAAAGAAAAAAGGATAAAGAGAAATAATAATAATAATAATAATAATAATAATAATAATAATAATAATAATAATAATAAGAAGAAGAAGAAGAAGAAGAAGAAGAAGAAGAAGAAGACGTTATTGAAAATCCAATAAGTAAGGTAAGTAACAACCTGATGGCACTTTTTTAAAGAACAATAATGGTGGTGCCAAAACAAAACCAGACTGTATATTAAATATAACCCTAACACCGTAGCGACCTGTTGACGAGGCTTAGAATATGATTGTATCCCGCCCACACAGGGGTAAGAGCCCGACCACCAAAAAAGAGATTCTCCTTTTTAAGGTACTAAACTTTATGTGGTAGTGACGCTCCAGTTTGGCGATATGAGGATGGTGGATTATCCCTACATAGTCATTACTTCAAGGTCCACTCTGACCTCTGACCCGTTATAGTCGTACCTGTTAAGCTCCCATATATATTTACTAACCCGCGTGGTGTAATGGTTAATGTCATGGGAAATGGACTCGTCGCCCCGAGTTCAAATCCTGGGCGTGGTAATTGCATTTCACTTAGCGCTAATACCCTTGGGAAAGGTATGAATCCTACTCTTCCTCCAGCTATGGGTAAATAGTAGGGCAGACTGGGCTCTTTAACCTTGGTTAGGCAACCGGTTTAGGAGAAGGAAAACTCTGAATTCAAAACCATGTTAAACTCCGCATAAAATTGACCATCCTCCTCGTGCGGAGGGGTTGGTAAATATATATATATGTATATTTACCAACCCCTCCGCACCAGGAGGATGCGACAAAATATCTATTTCTTAAGCGGGGTTTAACAGGTTTGAATTCAAAGTTTTCCTTCTCCTAGACTGGTTACCTAGCCAATCTACGCTACTATTTACCTATAGCTGGAGGTGCATATCTTACCCAACTTTCCTATGTGAAATGCAAACAGCCTCATCAAGAATTCCATTCGGACGATTCCATTTCCTATGACTGTAAACATTTTACCACGTGCCTCCGTAAACTTTGATATATGGTTCAAATAGACCTGCTCAAAAATTATTAGTACTTGATTTCTTTTTTTTAATTTTGCACTCGGTTCGTAAACAAGAATTTAAAAAAAACTCTTAGGAACTACACAAATATACATCTGAACGTACAATGAACGTGATTCCCTAACCTCTATAAAATAAATTAAACGGTTTGAGATTCCGTTGAAATCAGTCAATCATACCTAAATACCATAACTATATGCATTTATACTCCTACAAAAATATAGCCAGCTAAGATTTTCTAACAAATTAAAAAAATTGTATCTTGGTCTGATCCCTGATTTCTAAGTTTAATCAATTTTGGAATTAAATAACCTCTGAGGGGTTGATATGCCGTTAAACTAAACAAATATATCGAATTCTATCCACTGTTTATCCGGATGATTGCATTTTTTACGACCACTTATATCCTATCACACAAAATATCTAAGTAAATCGAACAAGATATACTGAACACTAGTGAGAACCAAGAACGAACTCATAAGTGACGTTCTCCTATGGGTACATACACATGGACACAGTAGAGTAGGTCAACCAGCAAAATAGTTCATCAATCAGCTCTGTGCGGATATTGGGTGCCGTGCGGATATTGGGTGCGTGCGGATAGGGACGGGTGACGAGAGAGAGAGTGAGTCATGGGAATCCATACTGCAAGCATGAACTGATGATGATGATGATGATGATGATTAGACGTAATCATAGATATTAAAAGTGTTTTGAAAAAGTGAGTTTTGAAAAAAATTGTGTACCCATCAAGAATGAATAAAACAAAACGTCTTCGGCATAAAATAACCCAACAAGGATTGACATGCTGTAAAATCCAACCAACCAACCAACCAACCACCCAACCAACTTATAGATATTCACACTTACTTACTTGTTTGGAGATATGTGTGCCTTCGAAGTGTTTTATATTCCCTGCGTGAGATTAACAATGCAAAGAGTGGGCGTTAGTACAAAGGCCAAAGGTAAGAGTGTTTGTCTGGTCGATGAGCGAGATGTTATATGTTCGTGCGTGTCCTTCTAAATATTCTCTGTATTTCTCACGTGGGTGTTCACACATGGAGGCCGAGTTGAAAAAGCTCAGCGCCTTCAAATCAAGAATACAATTAGTACAACAATAACAAATATATTGCTAATCACAAATGTTTAACAATAATCTTATTATAATGGAGATTCGGTGTCAATCTGTCTGTAACCGAAACTATATCACTACTCAAGTCACAATTCTCTTAGTTATTTACGTCACATTCAACAGAATTTTATTTTTATTTAAACCTCAATTATTGATAAAATTGTTTTACATTATTAATACTGTTGAAAATATCTACATACTAAAAACATGCAATTATATTTATATATACTACAAAATAGCAGTTTACAGTGTGAATGGGAAGGCTAATTTGCATATTGATATAGAAAATCTGATTTTAATAAATATGTGCTTAGTATTACTGATTTCTAATTGTTTGGTTTTATCTTAATGAATATTAGCAAAAATCTCATGGATAAATCTTAAAAGAAATCCATTAACAAGAAGAAATAACTGTAATTTTATTCTTTACTTCCTATTTTAACTAAATATTTAAATTAGGAAAATTTACCAATGAAAGAAGGGAGTAATGGAAAATGATGGAAGAGTTAGTTTCAAAGTTGTTCTATTTTTCAATCATACCCCTCTGTTTCAAATCTCTTTATCTGCATTCTTATTCAGTTTCATTAGCCTTTCTAATTTAATGTGATATTTTATTATATTAAAACTTAAATACTTGCACCCGGAGGGTGCATATATTTGCTAGTAATAATAATAGACTGTGGTCCCCGCTAGCTTTTTAATCTCATCATCATCACCATGTCACGCATGTAGCACGGGTATCGACAACAATCTTACGCCAACCCTCCCTATCATTCATTGCACCTGGAAGTTCCTCTGCGGAACAGCCAGTATCTTCACATAGCTGGTCAATGTAGGTCCTTGTTGGGCGCCCCACACTTGCATGACCATGTGTTGGCTTCCACAGGAGAACGTCACTTATGAGTTCATCCCTACTTCTCCAGCAGTGTCCTGCATGCCTTGTCCGTCTCACTCGGATAGTTTGTGAGATGGGGGGCAGGTGACCGTATAGCTGTTTCCTTGTGGGGTGCTGTTTCCATGACTTGTTCAACACTGCTCGCAGCATCCTTGTGCAGCTTCCATCTAGCTTATTCTCAAGACGTTTAGTTAGGGTCCAGGTGGTGCAGCCATAAAACAGCACCGACACAACCACAGCCTGGAAGAACTGTCGCTTCAGCCTGTTAGGGAGATCGGACCTCCATATGACCGATAATCTCCTACTAGAATAGAAATAGTAACCACAAACTTAGTACTAAAATACGGGGTAGAACCAAGAACGAACTCATAAGTGACATTCTCTTGTGAACAACTACACATGGATACACCAGTGTAGGTTCGACAGGTAAAAATCTACATTGATAAGTGTGCGGAAGACCTGCCACGAGCGATGACTGATAGGGACGGTTGGCGGGAGAGAGAGTGGGTCATGGGAATCCGTGCGGTACACTTTCAGGATGTTCGCTTTTTTGATAGTTTGTTTTTTATTTAGCACGAAATAAGCTAATAACAGATACAATATGTAACACAAGGTTGCAAGTATAGGGCATCCAGCGAGGATCGAACTCGCTATTCAGTAATATTAGATCTATGAGACTACCTTGCTAACCGTTACACCACGATGGGATGCCCAAATCTGTTTAAAAGTATGTTGTAATTTTTATACGTAAGTATTTCAACACCTGTTCACTACGAGTAGCGAGGATCGAACTCGCCGTTCTTTAGTAATGATTCTGCGAGACTAGCTTGCTAACCATTCCAGCAGAATTCTGTTGTAATGAGATCTCTGGAAGTAGGTATTTACGCAACCCTTTGCCACGGATAGATATTACACAGTCCACAAATATGGGGCATCCTGCGATGATCGAACTTGCTATTCAGTATTAATGGATCTGCACAAATAGCTCGCTAACTATTACACCAGGGCGAGACACCCCTAATAACTGATACAGTATTGGACAAAAACAGAGACATTGAAAAAATGAATCATTTTTATTATTGCTACAAATTTTTAAGAAACTTCAATGGCTTAGACACACATAGGAAGTGATTATTTTCCTTGATTATTGTTGTCAAATTGCCCGTAGTTGTAGCGAGGTGTTTGAAGAGCCCGTTGATAATGGTTAGCGTCGTAGGAAATTGACTTGCTGACCAGAGTTCAAATCCTGGACGAGGCTGTTTGTATTTCACATGGAGCTAATTGCATTTGGAATAGTATGAATCCAACTATTCTCTCTCTAGCTAAAGTTTAATAGTAGGGTAAACTGGGCCCTTTAACCTTGGTTAGGCAACCGATCTAGGAGAAGGAAAACTGTGAATTCAAACCTGGAAAACTCCGCTTAAAAATTGACTTTGTGTCACGTCCTACTCGTGCGGGGTGGGGGTACATAACTGATAGCTGGCCTATTAATAATATACGGTAAGTGTTGGTTAGATTGAAAATAACGGTTTAGTGAAAAAACACTGGAAATTGATTGACACTTTTAACCTTGTATTGACCTCTATTCCGGTTAGCAAGTGCAAGCCGTGTGAAAATATTCGCTTGTATTGCATATAACTGAAAAACATATCTTAATGTTCCTGAAACTAGTATGTATGCAAATATTGCAAGACTTACCCTAGAATTTTGAAGATGGTAAAGTTGTCTTGTAAATAAAGAACTGCACGAAGAAAAAGCGACAAAGTTCTTGGTTCGTTTGTGGCCTCCAGTCATCGCCCAGCTGCTGTCCGATGTTTTGCTAGTTATCTGCCAGTCGGTTAGGGTAAGGAAAGACGAGGGAGAGAAGAAGAAGAAAAAAGAAGAAAAATCAAAAACTTTCCTTTCTTTGATTTATTATGTGATGCCATCAATTAGAGGAAACACCACAAGTCCCTAACTTTAATGATCTCAATAAGAGTTACAAGTTGATTCTTGGTGAACGTCTGCTGACCAAATTAACCGTTCGACGTATCAACTTGGAGCGATACCTTCACATCCTAAAACTGCTGATACAAGGTTTCTATTTGATGTTACAAAGAATGATTTCATTTCCACACACGGGACTATAATCTGCTGTCATGTTTTTCTTTCTTTCATAATAATAATAATAATAATAATAATAATGATAATAATAATAATAATTCTCTGGGACTTCGAGATAAAGACAGATCACCCTATCCTAGCCAGGAGACCAGACCTAGTGTTGTTTAACAAAAACTAAAGAGAACGTGCCAACTGGTGACTTTGCGGTTCCAGCAGATCACAGGGTGAAGCTGAAAGAAAACGAAAAGATGGACAAATACCTGGACCTTGCCATAGAATTGGAGTATGAGGGTGAAAGTGATACCAATTGTACTTGGTGCACTTGGAATGGTTCCAATAAAGTTGGAAAAAAGGCTGGAGGATCTGAAAATCAGAGGTAGAATTGAGACCATCCAGACTACTGCACTGCTGCAATCGGCTAGAATACTCAGAAGAGTCCTGCAGACCAGAGGGGACTTGTTATCACTCAGCCTCCAGTGAAATACCATCAGCTAATGCTGGTGTGAAAAATCTATCAATTATTTAACTATAATAAGGTCGTACTAATTGTAAATGTTGCCCTTGGAACGGTCTCTCAAGTGTTTGGAAAAAAGTATGGGGAATCAGAAATGAGAGGAAGAATTGAGACCATCCAAACAACAACAATGTTTAGATTGGCTAGAGCCATGAGGCACCACCAGATATGGCGAGTGTGAAAAACACTCTTGGGGTGAAATAGTAATTGCAAGAGAATTGAAGAACCTGAGGAACATCAGGATAAAGGTGGGACCAATTATCATTAGTGTCCTTGGAACTCCAAGAATTTTGAAAAATACCGGAGGAAGTGGAAATCAGAGGAGGGACTGAGACCATAATGACAACAGTATTATTAAGAATACTCAGAAGAGTCTTGGAGACATGAGGAAATTTGCTGTCACTTACAGTTTAGTAAAAGACCAGCGGCTAAGGTTGGTCTGAAAATATTCCAAATAATAATAATAAAGATTATTATTTACTCCTTTTGAGTTTTCACACCAGCATTAGCTGATGGTCTTTCATGGCTTTCATGGCAGATTGCAGCAGTGCAGTGTTCTGAATGTTTCAATCCTTCCTCTGATTTTTTCCAACTTTCCAGAGTTTCATATTCCATAACTTTTTCAGGGACTGTTCAAGTGGCACAGTTCTCTTATTAGTTTTTTATTATTATTGATTATTATTATTTATTTATATTATTGTTATTATTATTTTGGACCTTGCTAGTGAATTGAAGAAGCTGTGGAACACGATGGTAAAGGTGGTAATAATTTAGCGTCGTTGCAATGGTGCACAGGGGGTTTGAAAAGAGGCTAAGATAAGTGTAAATCAGAGAAGAATCTAGGCCATCCAAATAACAGCATTGTTTATATCGGCTAGAATACTCAGAAGTGTCCAAGAGACCTTAGGAGCTTTACTGTCACTCAGACTCCATTGAACTACCAACTAAGGTGGGTGTGAAAACCTGGAAATCAGAGGAAGAATCGAGATCATCCAATTAGTGATAATGTGATAAATTCAAAAGTAGTAAAAGAAAATCCACTAGAATACTAAGTAAAGTTCTGTAGTCTGGAGGCAGCGAGTAACAGCAATGATCACATCTGTAGGGGATTATCTTTCATTTGCCGGAAAGAGTTATCTTCTCGTTGCGTTGCTGTTTGTTCCCACTAGGGGCACCTCTAGTAGTTAAGCGCGTTCATAGCAACTTGTCTTCCTCTTTTAGCTGGACGCTTCTCAACGAACTGTTATGGGCTAGAGTCTATCTACCCCCTTCTCGGTGGGGCTTTTGCTCACCCACCCCCACCCCCTTACATTACTGTAAGTCCTTTATACAGCATGGACTATGCTTTAGTTCCATGTCTGTAACATTTATATGTTAGGTATATTTGGGTATCTTGTTTATACCTAAATATTGTATATGTATTTACATGTTCTATTCTCCTATACATTATGTATCTTATCGTTTCCATGTGCTGTTATATATATTAAATGTTTTGTCTCACAACGTGTCGGAATTGTATATTTCATTAATGACATTGAATCTTACACATCAAATAAATCTAGAACATGCGTCTCCGATTGGATTCTTGACTTCTTACCCAACGTAATCAGGTACTTCAACTATTGCAATTAAACGAAAAACGGTCTGAAAAGGAGCACGTGATTAAAGAAGTTTATCATTGACTCAAAACTGGCTGGAGAGACGGAACAAATCACAGGAATTTTTATCAGTTTAATTTAAGTAGATCTTTTCTCTGTGTGAGTTTTTGATAGCTATTTATGTTGAGAAAGTATCGGAGTTCCAAGCAGATATCGGTATTAAAACAATTTTATGCAGGATAGGCTGGCATCTGTAGAATGAAATCTCTGGTGAGAAGTTATGTCTATTGGCCGCATTTGGACAAAGATATAAGAGAAATCGTGGCGCGATGCCACAACTTTGCTTTGGCAGCAAAAGCAAACACCCACCACCACGAGCAGAAATACAATTTTGGCCAGAAACTCGGCAGTCGACGATGCACATCGATTAGGCGGTCCCATTTGAGGGTAACTATTAACCAGACGTCGTAGATTCCTTTTCAGAATTATCAGAGTTGTTTATTTGCTGAGGAATCACATTTATTACGGTATTTTTCTTACTCTTTTTTCTTCTTCTTCATTTCTTCATATTGAAGTCAGTCAGTCAGTCTACTTTTGATTTGGACAACAGCAACTGGCTAAGCACCTGACTATACTCAAAAACCGCTGATACTTATAGAACTCAAGAATAGTCTATTCATGCATTTGGATGATTCCATTCCTTGAGTCCAGATTGGCTGCTTGGTTGCTATAGTGTTATGAGGCTTCATAAATACTCTGGCAATCTGCAGTAGGATTGCAACAAGGTTAGATCCGTATTAGATTACGGTGCCTTGTTTCCTTGTTTTACCAATTCAACGGTAATTGGAACTTAGTATGATTATTCTATACTTTCGGTCTTCACAAAAATGAAGATGTTGATTTCGCAGAAGTTTCTGAATACTGAAAGATTACTATTACCAAACACAACGCAATGTAGAGTGAAATGACTAAGTAGAAGAAATTCTTGATAACTTTAAAGTTTGTCCAAAAAATAAACTCATAACCAACAAAATAAACACACATACATAAAAACTTTTTCGTACCGCAACCAATAATGTGATTCCTCAGCAAATAAACAACTCTGATAATTAAATGGGGGGGGGCATCCAGCAAGGACCTACATAGATCAACATAGAGGATCCTCCGGGAACGATGAGGCCAATAGACGGTTGGCGAGGGATAGTCATGGATATACGTGCTGCCAGCGCGATGATGATGATGATGATGATGATGGCATGTTAATATTTTTGCTTATAGGGTTTCAGTTATGTCGAGTTTGGTAATAAGTAATAACTAATGGTATCCGTTTTCATTGTATAATGTCTAACTAGAAATAATTCCCTTGTATATTTGGTTAAGAAGAAGATTCTAATTTAGATAAGCACCCCCATAATACTTAGGAGTGTTTATTTATGGGCAATACTGAATAAATTTTAAGAAAGGGGATAAAATTATTATATGTGATTAAATAGTTTTGTCAATGGTATCAGAAATTGGGTTATCTGCCCTCACCGGAAGTCCGGACATAGGGAGCAGACACTGAACCCTGATTCAGCAGAACTGGCCCGGTAGGCAAAGGGAACAGAACTAGCTGGCACTAGCAGAACGACAGAGTCCGCACCCGTGAGAGAAACACGTCAACTTCGACATGCAGACATAACAGAACCACAGCGACCTTACCGGACAACAGAACCACAGCGACCTCACCGGACAACTTCAAGACATTGCTAAGACCAATACAACTAAGATAAGTGTGCTTGAACCTCTATGCATTACCTCAAAATATATCCCGCCTAGAGAAATCCTCTGGCAACCTCTTAAAGATATTTATACAATCGTATACTCACATTTAATATCAAAACCAATAAACTGTTAACCCAATTATAAATACTATATTTGCCTTGTCTGCTTCCTTTACGACAGAGATACTAATTCACCCCAGTATTTCTGTTAATGGTAGACATCTTTTTAAACAAGAACGCGTGCTTATATCTAAATTGACCTGACATTAACGTAGCGTCGCTAAAAAAATTTTATCTTTTTATTTTTCCGATGAAAACTTTCAAATTAACAATACAAATTTTGCAACGTAAAAGCAATGGTAGCCATTTTTTAAACAAGAACGCATGGTTATATCTAAATTGACCTGACATTAACGTAGCATCCCTAAAAAATGTTTATCTTTTTATTTTCCGATGAAAACTTTCAAAATTAACAATACCAAATTTTGCAACGTAAAAGCAATGGTAGCCATTTAAACAAGAACGCGTGGTTATATCTAAATTGACCTGACATTAACGTAGCATCCCTAAAAAATGTTTATCTTTTTATTTTTCCGATGAAACTTTCAAAATTAACAATACCAAATTTTGGAACGTAAAAGCAATGGTAGCCATCTTTTTAAACAAAAACGCGTGGTTATATCTAGATTGACCTGACATTAACGTAGCGTCCCTAGAAAATTTTTATCTTTTTATTTTTCCGATTAAAACTTTCAAAATTAACAATACCAAATTTTGCAACGTAAAAGCAAAGATGTTTACTGAATTACAACGACAATGTATTATGAATTAATGTTTATTCCCACTGATGAAATAAAGTCTTTTTATTTTTTTTCAAATACACCAGACGGTCGTCTGCATCAGACACGAAGTTCTGCCATTTTTATTTCTTTATTTTTTACTTGTTCTTTATTATATCTTTTTTCCCGCGTTGAAATGTCATTGTCTGACACAGGTGTTATTTTATTTCATTTCACAAAAGCAAAATAATGCATATATTATCAGTATATTTGAAAATAATCTTTGGTCATCTCGTCTTATTTTTTTTTCTAGAGGGTCAAAATCTAATATTGTCGTATTGGGTGTTATGGTGCGAAAGAAAGAAATGTTGCTTTCAAACATTATGATCTGACTATAGAATTTCCTTTTAAAAAATCTCTAAAGCGGCTGCTGAAAACTGAATTTTGGGTTAACTTAAAGTGACTTTTTTTAGTATATTTCTAAATTGTGATATTTTATCAAAATACTAGCGGAAGTACGTGTCTACGTCGGGTAATTGCGACTATTTATTTTATAGAGGAGCCGGGTTAGCTCATTCGGTAGAGCGTTCAGCTAGAAACCACAAGGTTCCTAGTTCGATACCGGTCCTCGCCAACTCAGCGTATAGTAGCACAGGGATCTGTGCGGTAAAGTAAGGAGCTGATGGTAGGTGTGGCGCTCCACCTCAGACGCCAAAAATCAATCTCCTTGGTCTAGCGCTATTGAAAAGGGGATAGACTTCCTCGCTGACTGGCTGATACCGACTTTAGGCCGCCCCAACGACTTTACTTTACTTACTTATTTATTTTATAATTTTTGTTGCTGATTAAAAATTACACCTATCAATACAATTTTTTTTTCAATCAAATATTAACTTATTTAACAGATTTATACTGTATCGGCCAAAAATAAGTACATTATTATCATTTTTTTTTTGTACAAATCGAAAACTCCAGGTTTTTATTATTTATAGTGAAACATTATAAAATTCAAACTGCGGGGATTGAAAATAAATAAAAGTGTTACAAGATGGATATACATAACCTATCATTTTTGTAAGGAAGTGTAATGTAGATTTTAGAATTAACACTGTGGAAAATTACAGTAGATTTAAAGAATTTGATTGACACGTCCTGAAACCAAGTTTATCTGTAGAGGGGCTCTCATTGGCTTTGATAGTCACCTGACCAGGCGAATCTGGGAAAACAGAATTTATTCAGTAAGAGTTGAGCCTGGGTGGACGTGTATCTACGTCTCTACTTCTTTCCCACGCGCGGCAAAGAATGTATCGGGAAATCGGGTCAATAAAGATGTACACAAGGAAATTTCTCAGTGTTTTCTTGATTTAAGAACAAAGTTGGGAGACACACACAGAGAGAGAGAGAGAGAGAGAGAGAGAGTGTGTGTGTGTGTGTTGTGTGTGTGTGTGTGTGTGTGTGTGTGTGTGTGTGTGTGTGATTATTCCAGCAAAATATTTTTTAAAACTGGGCTGATTCTGGGGATTACAGCAGCATTACTTCTCTCTGTTACATAGCCATCCTTTCATTTTATATTAGTTGTATTTTGCGTATACCTGTATACTTGTGGACATATATTTATATACTTAGCTTCTGTTTCTTCTTCTTAGCTAGTATTAAACTGCTGGTTCTAATATTCTGTGTTTTCTATCTGTTATGTGAATCTGGACTTGGTAGCTGGTTTCTTGTTGACTTCTTTAGGTTTTTGATCCTGACCTGGAATTTTTTGTCCTGTGCCAATTGCTTGTTTTTTCATTAACGAACACAAGATTTCTTTTGTCTTTTTAGTACTCGTTATTATTTAATAAACCCCGTCAGTCAAACACGTGCGTGAGAATTTGGCTTCGAACGGAAGACCACCATCTTGCTTCCTGTCCGTTCAGCGCCCAGCCAAAAACTGGGCGCTGAACGGGCGGGAAGCAAGTCCAATGAGAGAAGAGATCAAAACGCTGAACAAAATGTTGATCAAATTCCTTATATTTTTCCACAAAATTTTAAAACTTGAAATTAAGCTACACTATCGTACATAATTGATAGGCTACCTATCAATTTGTTATATACTGTATCAATTGACAGCGCTGGTGTGTAGTACACTGGATTAAAACCAACACAGGTATACAAAAGAAAGCTGGACTTTATTTTCTTTCCTCGGTTGGCGTGGATGAAAGGAGGTGTGAGACGTGATAGCGCCGGCTGGGATAAGTGGTGAAATGAACCGTAGTTATAACAAATCTCTTCTTCGGAGAGTCGACGGGAGTCTGAACTTAACGGCTACCAAATCTCAACTACTGAACTCCCGGTCTAACCGTCACTTGTTCAATTTTTTTACCCAGCATGCTCTGGTCTATTCAAATTACACCGGAACTGTACGGCGTGACCTGCAATCCTAGATCTGTCACTAGTCAATAGGAAGTCCTTTGTCATCCTGCTATTGTTGTTTTTCCGGACAGTTCGTTTGACCCGGTCAGCAGTAAGTCTCAGGTCTTAATCACTCTTCCTCTTTCTTCTGTCCAGACTTCTGTCTGGAACATCCTTTGTTTCCCAATTTCTTTGTCTTTTTGAATTTCTTTTCGCGCCAAAAGAATTGAAACAATAGTTAATCTGCAACAAATTATGTAACACCTTATTGCATTAAATGGAGAAGAATCGGGGTAGTCTGATACCAGAATGGTAATTGTCACGGAGATCAAGACTATTTTAGCCTTTGCGCATGCGTTTGAACAAAAGCCTCCTCGTGGCCATGTGCCAAAGCCGCTCCCGATGGAGAGAACTGCTAAAACTCAACAGAGAACAGACCTACGATTTCATTTCATAAGAAACGAATTTTATTTGCCTGGTTGTCACGAACAAAACCCTCCTCATGACCATGTGCCAAAGCCGCTCCCAAAGGGAAGAACAGTTAAAATTTAACAAAGAACAGACCTACGATTTCACATCATAAGAAACGAATTTTATTTGTCTAGTTGCCTCCAACAGATTCGCTGAATTAGTGATATACAGTTTTACTTTCTTCACTTCTAGCGCCAGAGGGCGAGATAGAAATTGCCATTTTAAAATGGAATCCTCTGGACGACATCAAGCTGGATATTAGTACGTCTGAAGAGTCTTTTAACTTTTGCAAACTTTCCCCGAGCGATAATATAATTTCTCTGTTGAGTGTCCAGAAGTATTATTCAGTCAAACGGAAAACTCGTTTTCGCTACAAACATAGCAAAGCAAACAGTGGAAATGGACGCGTTACAGTCAACTGAAACAAGAGGCGGCAATGATTTTCGGTAATATTCTATCCAGAGGCATGCCGGGTAATTTTCTAGATAAATTCGCACGGAGTGACTTGGTATTTTAATGAATAGAAAAACATGCAACCGTAGGCATTCGTAGATTGACTTCGACAGCGTGAACACACAGAATAGATCTTTTTGGACTTATTATTACTAACCTTTGCTCAGTCTGCCCAAGAGGGTTCGGTTGCTTGCAGTACCCGCTCTTCTAAAAATGTTCATTCATCGCTGCTTAAATTCGGTTGGTTGTTTGGTTGGTTATATTGTTTCGACATATCAACCCTTGGTTTATTTTATGCCGAAGATGTGTTTCTTTTACACATTCTTGTTGGGTATTCAATTTTTAACCTATTTTTAAACACATTTTTGAACCGTTTTTGATCTATTCAAACCATACATGGGAGCCTAACAGATAATACCACACCGGGGCAGAGTGAACCTGGGAGTAATGGGAATTTATGGATACTCCACACTAACCATAAGCTCCAGAATTGGAATCTCACCACAAGAAGTAGTTTAACATCATACCCAAGACAGTTACCGCGTTCTATAACATATATGATAAAAAGGGGTGGAGTCCATAAGGGCAATAGTTTTGAGACAAGCATATAGATGCTAGGGCTTGACGTGGCCAGCCTATTAATCGGAGGGGGGGGCTATGACGAATATAATTTATTTCAAATAAAACTCAATAGTGTGTTTCTCTCATATTCATGTTTTGTAAAAAGAAGGATTTCCAAATAAATAATAAGATTTTTAAAATTTTATAAAATATGTATTACTAGAAGTGGCTACCCGGCGTCGCCTGGGTAGAGGGGGCATTTTTTAAAGTTAGTCTCGCAGATACGTTATTACTGAAATATGAGTTGGATCCCTGCTGGATGCTCCATTAAAATCCCTACATAAAAAAGACCTTGCGTTGATCCAGTCACTCTGAAAATAGAAATTTATGTCTACAATATTAAATGGAAAAAACTCTATGTTGATATCATTTAAATTTTATTTTTAGATATCTTCATAAATTTAGATCAAATCTTCATTATTTTTACTCAGAAACCAAGCTCTGGTGATATTTAATGTGTATATATATATTTACTTTGTCGTTTTATTATTTTATTTTCAAAGTTTCCTCTGGACATACAGATTGACACAACTGCCCTTTATATATGTATAGATTTCATCTGGACATACATACAACTGCCCTTTACAGATGTTAGATTTCATCTGGACATACATACACACAACTGCCCTTTATATATGTATAGATTTCATCTGGAACATACACACAACTGCCCTTTATATATGTATAGATTTCATCTGGAATACATACACACAACTGCCCTTTATATATGTATAGATTTCATCTGGACATACATACACACAACTGCCCTTTATATATGTATAGATTTCATCTGGGACATCACATACATACACACAACTGCCCTTTATATATGTATAGATTTCATCTGACATACATACACACAACTGCCCTTTATATATGTATAGATTTCATCTGGACATACATACACACAACTGCCTTTATATATGTATAGATTTCTCTGGACATACATACACACAACTGCCCTTTATAATATATGATTTCATCTGGAATACATACACACAACTGTCCTTTATATATGTATAGATTTCATCTGGACATACATACACACCAACTGCCTTTATATATGTATAGATTTCATCTGGAGATACATACACACAACTGCCCTTTATATATGTATAGATTTCATCTTACATAACACAACTGCCTTTATATATGTATAGATTTCATCTGGACATACATACACACAACTGCCCTTTATATATGTATAGATTTCATCTGGAGATACATACACACAACTGCCCTTTATATATGTATAGATTTCATCTGGACACATACACACCAACTGCCCTTTATATATGTATAGTTTCATCTGGACATACACACCAACTGCCCTTTATATATGTATAGATTTCATCTGGACATACATACACACAACTGCCCTTTATATATGTATAGATTTCATCTGGACATACATACACACAACTGCCTTTATATATGTATAGATTTCATCTGGACATACATACACACCAACTGCCCTTTATATATGTATAGATTTCATCTGGAGATACATACACACAACTGCCCTTTATATATGTATAGATTTCATCTGGACATACACACCAACTGCCCTTTATATATGTATAGATTCATCTGGAGATACATACACACAACTGCCCTTTATATATGTATAGATTTCATCTGGACATACATACACACAACTGCCCTTTATGTATGTATAGATTTCATCTGGACACATGCACAGAACTGCCCTTTATATACGTATAGATTTGTGTTGGCATGTAAAGTCATAAAGTTTTCAATAATGAATTAGATATTATCAGCCATAAATTGCAAAAGATGTGACAGATGAAGAAGATGCATCTAATATTGATTCTTCAGATTGTGTTATACTTTTGATGAACAGATGATTGTACAAAGAAAATTGTTTGATCTAATGAATTCCTCTACTAAATGTGATGTTTGTCTATTCCAGTTCTTTGCAACGGTGGGTGCATATTGATCATGTGACTTTTCATCTTATCTCTTATTTTTACTTTTGTGTGAAAGTTATATATACTAGCAAATATATCGGCTAATGTACAACCATCATTGTTATTTTTCATGTGACAGAATGGATTTCATTTAAGATTCTGCTTATATTCATTTCAGTTAGGCACATTCGATTTTTTAATATTAATATGCAAATTACAAACCGCAATTGCACAGACATAGCAGAATGTAAGACATCAATGTGATGTCAATAACGAATTGTGACTTGAGTAGGAATATAGTTTCGGTTACAGATAGATAAGATATATATATATATATATATATTATTCTAATTATATATATATATATATATATATATATATTATTCTAATTATTATTGTTGTTGTTATTATCATTGTTATATCATTGTTTCCACTATTATTATTGTTGTTAATATTATTATTGTATAAATTGTTAATGTAGTTACAGGCATTTAATAATAATAATAATAATAATAATAACAAACACAAATATATATATATATATATATATATATATATATATATATAATATATATATTAAAATGAAGGCACTTACAACGCATGTACATAAAATTTGATATCATATGTACGTATCGAATATATACATAATCAAGTAAAAATTTAATATATATATATAAAATATCCAAAAATATATATATATATATATATATATATATATATATATATATATATATATATTCATCAAACTGGGGAAATGCTTCCATAAAATTCAAAAATGATTAATTTATTATTAAGATTAATATAAATATAATATAAGATGTATATTAATTATTATTAAAAAAAATAAATGAATAAAAGAAAAAATTAGATAAAGAAATTAAAAAATTTAAAAAACTACAACTACAACTAAATAGATTTACCAGAAGACGTTAACCCCAGTAGTATACACAAATAAGATAAACAAAATGAATAAAGTAAAAATATAATTTGTTTACTTCTCCTGAGGAAAGTATACCTTGAACACCGAAACCGTGGTAGAGAGAAAAAGAATTTCTACATATATATATATATATATATATATATATATATATATATATATATATATATAACAAGCCCACCACAAGAGAGAATAGGATGTGACAACAGGTCAATTTCATAAGCGGAGTTTAACAGGTTTGTATTCAATTTCCATTCTCTTGAACCGGAAGCCTAACCAAGATTGAAGAGCCGAGTCTGTCTGACCATTCACCTATAGCTGGAAGAGAGAATAGTTGGATTCATACCTTTCCCATGGATATTTGCGCTATATGAAATGCAAACAGTCTCGTCCAGGATTTGAACACGGGTAGCCGATTTCATTTCCTACAACGATAACCATTTCGCCACGCTCCTCCATAAAGGTTGAAAAGGATATCGGTCCTTTTTAAGGAGTCTGAGGATTTAACGAACCAAAGAATAATCAGAAGATTCCCGATTCTCTTATTAGACTCTTTGATTCTTCTGTTATTCCCAGTTCTTAAGTAGATGTTCTTTGAGTGGTATTTCATTATCCAATCTCGTCTCAGAAACGAGACTTCGATGGTTCTAGTCTTTTTTTTCCTTCTCAATCGCCAGAGGCAATAACAGATTTAGCCAATCACAAACGTCTGCTTGACTTTGATCTCTCGGCCAACGCGTCTCATTGATTATTATAGATATGAATCCGGGTGTATTCCCAGAACGCATGCCTCCAAATACAATATATAATTCTTTATATAATCAGCTATTCTTAAATATATAAACATCATGAATTGGGGGTTATTGAATCAGGCAGGAGTGAACGTGCTTATTTCCGTTAAAAGATGCTTGAAAACGATTTAAAGATGAGGCCAATAGTACGAATAATCCGAATAATACAAATTATCAAGCCTCATCTAAAAACATTCAGAGAAATAGATTTAAAAGAATTCCAGCATTTTTATTTTATGCAAATTATACGTTCATTCGGGCCAGTGTACCTGTCTTTGTTGGTTTCATGTAAACGTTTTGTCCGCAGTATCCTCCAACATTTCACAGGAGATTTTTGCTTATGCTAACATTCGGGAATTTTTTGTTTTTTTGTTTTTTGGTTTGTTTTATCTTAACTGATCAAAATGTACAAATTATTATTTACTAATTTATGCCTTTCGATAGCTCAGTTAGATCGGCTAGAAACCACAAGTTTCCGCCAACTCAGCGTATGAGTAGCACAGGGATTTTTGATGGTTTTCAGATGTCCTTGGTTTAGCGCTAGTGAAAAGGAGATAGACTCCCTCGCTGATTGGCTGATACTGACTTTAGGCAACCCCGACGACTTTACTTACTTTACTTATAAGCAAATGGTGCTCTGGAATGTTTTGGTCTCCTCTGTCTATACAAGGACGAGCCGTACAAAAAATTGTTGCTGCCTTTAAGATACAAAAGTGACGTTTTGAACTAGCCTTGTATAAGACCGAGAAATTCTGATCAGAATTGTTGGCTCTACACGAATTTATATTACACAAATCCTCTCCAGTGGCAGAGTCCTCTGCCCACGAGAGCCCGGATGAAGATAGCGAGATGTTTCCTATTTCGCGTTAAACATGCTGACCTACTCATACATCCAAACGCTGAATTTGTTTATAATTTCATATATATAATTTCATTATTTTTCGGGCTCTTCATTTGACGATACCAATTTATTATCATTCGGGCTCTTCATTTTACGATGTCTTTTTATACAGTAAACCAGCATGTTATAGGCCATTGCTTTCTTGTTATCGTCCCAATAATAATAATAATAATAATAATAATAATAACGTGTTCTTAACAACAAAAAAAGATCTTTAGAATTTTCCTAGTCTATAAGCCTAATGTGGTTATCTCCCTTTGTTTTCTGTGTTGTCCTGCGTAAATGTTTTCTTTCGAATGTCAATTGGAAAATGGAAATAGGCCAATTATAAAAGAATGCAGAGACGATAACATATTTTATTTATTGTTTTTTTGTTTTTTTCTCTGTATGAAATGAGAAGCAAATCCCTTTGGTGTCAACATAACAACTGTTCTGAAAAATATGGCGCCTTAGTTGAGTAAAATAAGAAACCAAGTAATTATCGGCTTGTCAAGATGCGGCTCTTTATTTGTTTTTGTTTGAGTTTTGTTTTTTTAGTGGGCTTTTTTTCTTTTCTTTGTTTGCTGTATTTTTGGGAGGAGGGGGAATTTTGCCTCTTTTTTTTTCTTTTTTTTTCTTTTTTTTTCTTGCTTTTTTCTTTTTTTATTGTTGTTGTCTCTGATTGCATTGTATTCTGATGAGAAAGTTTGTGGGTTAATTGTTTTTCTTTTTTTGTTTTGGCTTTGTGTTTTAGTGTGTGTTTTAGTATGCGCGCGCGCGTGTGTGTGTGTCTTTCGTTTTCTAGTTAGCATCATTGAAGCTGTTTCTCGATGGGGGAGAAAGTTGAATGCATGTAAGTAAACTAATGCATTTGCATGAGAGATTCTGTCTTTATTCACGGGTACCAACATCGAGCACTGGACCGGATGCATACAAACATGCATATATAAGTAGAAAATAAATAAATAATATATATGTATATAGTAAACATATATATATATATATATATATATATATATATATATATATATATTAAGGGATGAACAAAAGTGATGAGACAAACAGGAATATTTATTTTATGTTATTTATTTATTGGTTGTTCTCAACAAGTTTCGACCATGGGTCATCGTTAGGAAAAAATGTTTTTGAGAAAAAAAGAATATATATATATATATATATATATATATATATATATATATATATGAAAAGAATTTCAAAAAAATTATTATTATTCAAAATTCTCTGTATTCTGACCCTTTTAACTTCAAATATCAAACATTTTACCCTGAAGAAGGACGTTTTCTTTGTACTCTTAAATATTTCATAATTTTCTATTATTATTATTTTATATTTAAAATAATAATAAATAGAATACAATGTGTACATGAACAAACTCCTGGTCAAAACATGTGTTGGTAATTCATTAAATTAATTCTATCCATTCAACATTTTCTTTCTTTTATTTATTTATCCTTTCAACATATTGTCTGATTCATTTCCATTTTTCAACTTTATATATATATATATATATATATATATATATATATATATATATATATATATATATATATATATATATATATATATATATATATATATTATATATATATATATACATAGAGAGATAGAGGGGGAGAAATGGAGTGGGAATTAATAGTTAATTGCCCCTTCTCGATCTTTTTTATGTTAGCCTTAATTCTTTCTGTCCTGAATTTTACTAATTTAAAGCAATATTCTTTATCAAAGTAGCTCCAACGGAATGGCATTTAATAAATATTCTTTGGTATATGGAGCCGTCTCATAGACTATTTATTCCACCGTAAATTTTCAATTGGATTTATATCCGGAGTGTTCGATGGGCATGTCATTGATTTTATGGGCATTTCCGGAAAACTTAACTGATGAGCCATCATACGTCGTAAACAACGGACAATTCATTCTCTCTCTCTCTCTCTCTCTCTCTCTCTCTCTCTCTCTCTCCTCTCTCTCCCCCCTCTCTCTCTCTCTCTCTCTTCTATATATATATATATATATATATATATATATATATATATTGGATTTAGATATCACAAACGCAAACATTGACTTAATTCAGATATTGACTTCTTAAAGGGGTACCGATACTATTTAGATAAATACACCTCAAGTAATAAATTCACTACAATCCAAATAAATAAATGAAGCTGATTCACAAATTTCGACTCGTGCAAACATAATATAGATATACTAGCAGAACCTGTGGATATACCACAGTATGATGATTTAATTATCACAACGTTTGATGTGTCTATTTAACAGTTATTGCAAATAGTTCAATATGTAAAAATTATAATAATTTTGATTTAACTCTCTCTTACACTTTTTCTTGCTTTCTTTCTTTTCATCTTTTCATTATGTTTGATTGAAACAGATTAGCGTTATCGATTCCGCATTCTTACGCACTGTTTCCATTTTCCCCTACTCTCTTTCTTTCTCTTTCTTTCTTATTATACTTTTTTCTGCATTGCATGCAATTTTTCTTACTTGTCTTTCTTTCTTATAAAAACGGAATGGTCCATTATTTAGCTAATGATACTCATAAGAAATAAGAATTAGGTGATTAAGCGACACCGATAATCAGGATTTACATTTTTGTATTTCATCTTGGACGATTTAGACGGTCTCATTTTTAACCATAGGATGTGCAGATGATAACGGTCGGAAGAACAAGAGTATTGATAATAATAATAACAATATTTCTTAAAAGGGACACAGACGCTTTAGCTACAAACATCTCTAGATTACCTAGACGTGAAAAGGATATACTATAATTTTTTAACTACAAATTAGACAGAAACAAACACATATTAACTAATCAATTCGGACTGACTCCTGTTGAAGACATCAAGCCAGTATCATTTTTGTTTTTTATTGCCGGATGAAGAGGAAAAGGGTTTCTTGAAATATTGCAAAATCATGCTTCAATTCCAACGGCCTTAGACATAAGTACATGTAAGTTTTTTCAAAATTTTCTTTAGTAGTTATTAGTATTATTTCAATATATAGACCATGTAATCTTTAATACACACACACACACACACACACATATATATATATATATATATATATATATATATATATATATATATATATATATATATAAAGTTAGACCTAATGAGTCAGATATAACTACTAATAGTTTCGCTTAGTAGCACATCAGGGCAAGAATCTGACTCTTGCCCTGATGAGCTACTAAGCGAAACTATTCGTAGTTATCTTGACTCATTAGGTCTAACTTTCTTATCTGCTCTACTTAGGTATCGAGCACTTTTTACATTTTAGCTTTAGACAATCCTAATGGTTTATATATGTATTTTTTTCTTTTGGCCAAGTGTTATTGAGTTAACCGATTATTTTCGGTTGGTGCGACCTTCTTGGTCTTGTCTTTTTTCATTTCTTCCCCAGGTGATGTTTAGTAGTATATTTTACTAACAAATTAATTGCCGGGCTTTTTTCTTATAGATTACCACAACCAGAATATTCTGTAAACACCGCGTGTGACATACGGAAATATTGGACAGCTGTTTCGACCTATTAAGCCTCATCAGCAGTGTATACCGTGATCTCCCCGACTGGAAATCGAACCAGCAACCACAGAATGCAGAGCAAAACTCTTCCACTAAGCCACAGCCTACGCCACACACGACGATCACCAAATCAACTAGTTATGATAAACACGCAACCACTTAACTTTAATGTTCTGTCCAGTGCATCCTCTTATAGGAGTCATGCTTTATGCGTCCACATTGAATCAGAAAGACATGTAGCCAGAATATTCAGCTATTAAAGAGTTGGATAATGAAATACCACTCAAAGAACATCTACTTAAGAACTGGGAATAACAGAAGAATCAAAGAGTCTAATAAGAGAATCGGGAATTTCTGATTATTCTTTGGTTCGTTAAATCCTCAGACTCCTTAAAAGGACCGATATCCTTTTCAACTTTATGGAGGAGCGTGGCGAAATGGTTATCGTTGCAGGAAATGGAATCGGCTATCCGGGTTCAAATAGTGGACGAGGCTGTTTGCATTTCATATAGTGCTAATACCTTGGGAAAGGTATGTATCCGACTATTCTCTCTCCGGTTATGGGGCAATAGTCAAGCCGACTGGGTTCTTTAACCTTGGTTAGGCAAGCGGTCTAAGAGAAGTAAAACTCTTAATACAAATTTTCTAAATAAGACCTAAGTGAATATTATCGTTGTGTATTAATTCGATAATTCATGCCAGGTGTAATATACAGTGTACCTTGACTTACGAGGGCCACAACATAACAGTTTTCCGAGTTAAGAGCTGTAACTCGGTTATTTTTTGCTTTGTTTTGAGAGCTAACATTTGAGGTACGAGCGAGCTTCGGTGCGCTTATGTTAATAAGTTTGCTAAAAACATTTAAGTTTCCAAATTTATTACACCAAAAAAAATATTATTAATTAAAAAAATAAACATGAAAATATATTACACCACTTAATTAATTACATTCTGTTTTATTAATTTTTTTTTTTTTTTTTTGCTTTTTGCTTTTTTTTTTTTTAGCTAGTATATTAGGTCTGAGACCTGTCAGCTGTTCCTTATAAGCATTCATCTTAATTCCACAGAATATGTATAATCTTTCCACAGATTATCTAACATTGCCTTAAAGGAGTTTAGAGATGGGGCATTCAATATTCATTATTATGTTTTATAGCTCTATTTTCTTAATTAAAAAACATAACAAAAAATTAAGATATTTTAGGGGTGGCCTTATACCACGATTGGCCGCACTGTAATGTTGATGTGTATTCTATTCCCGTGTTTTCTCTTTTTATTTTCTTTCTTGTTATTACATGTACAGTGATGCCTTGACTTACGAGGAATCCAACTTACGAGTATTCCGAGTTACGAGCTGTCATTTGAGGTACGAGTGAACTTCAGATAACTTCCCTAAAAACATTATAGTTTCCTAATTTGTTACACAAAAAATATTATTTATAAAAAATGAACATTAACCCATATTACAGCACATAATTCATTACATTCTATTTTATGTTTTTAATACAATCTTTTGCTATTTTTTCTTATTTTAAAAAGACATAACAAAAACAATGGTGTTTTGAGGGCTGAATGGATTAATGGCATTTCAGTTTATTTCGCTTGGAAAAATGAATTTGACATACGAGAAAATAAGTACATATATAAATACTGTGTGTCTGTCCATGTGACTAACATGTTCCGAGAACTGATTCTAATAATATGACTCTAGGCCATCTCAACGAAAATATACGTCAACACGTAACTTCCGCTTCCGGTTAGCGGCATTAAGAGGTGGATATGTTTACTTACATGGAATATTAACTGTCACGACTCGATTTTCTTTTCTTTATTTATTTTTACTTGGTGATAGAAATACCATATATAATGTGTAAACCTTCATAGGTACATTGTATAAAAATTTCAACTTTTAATCATTTTTTCATCTCATCTTAAAATATGATAAAACATTATTTAACTTTTCAACAGATCATTTCTACTTTTGTAGTATTAGGGCGTTCGGAAAGTAATTACGTTTTACCAGTGAGCATATAAAAACAAACCGGCCTGTCGGCTTGGACTATAGAATATGCCGGCTACACATCTGTTACATGACAGGATCATTTAAGAGGTAGTTGGTTGTGTTGCAATCCTATGGGCCACCCTGTAGGCTGTAAGCAAGAGCGCTTGTCCAGTGGAATTGTCAATAGTCATAAGTTCCTCCTCAAAGATTGCAAGTGAACTGTGGCAAATATCAGTGTTTAAGTAGTGAATCAGCCACGCATTATGGTTGCTGATTGGCCGGAGGAGTAAACCATGTGGCCTCGGCTAGTCTATCAATTCCGGGTGGGAATTGGAGCACACCTTATATCAGAAATATTTGGGGCACCTCACGTGGTGTAATGGTTATCAAGGTAGATTTGCAGACCATTCTTAGTGAGTTCGATTCTCACTGGGTGCCCCATACTTCTGGCCTTGTGCCATATCTAATCTAAGCTTAGTAAATAACTATATCAGAAATATTCCAACAGGTTGTATAGTCATTAGGAATAAAAATTGTATATGAGACGTGACGTCTAATTGAAGGAATGTGGAATTTCTATACTTATCTGAATCTTTGATTTATGCTATTCTTTATATCTGCTATATCTGGATAGGTGTAGCGGTTATTCTGCATCTGTTGTTGGGCTAGATGGCTTCTTTCCGTTCTTCTAATCTGGAACGAATTGGGTTCTCTTGGAATGTCCTGTCTTGTGCCGTTAATCATTTTTAGTAACGAACACAAGACGTTTTAGTCTTTGTTCGAGCTCTTGATTAAATCAAACACAAGCTGGAGATGGTTTTGTGTTACGTTGTGGGATCATTTTAAAAGGCTAGTAGGTTATAGGAATCAAATATCATCAACATATATATATATATATATATATATATATATATATATATATATATATATATATATATATATATATATATACCTTTGAAAGAAAGATAAAATAAAAGAAAGAAAGAAATATATACCTTTGAAAGAAAGATAAAAATATGAAGATATAGATTATTATGCATTGAGCTCTCTATGGATTTATAAAAATCCCTGTATTTGCACCTACTAAAACATGCAATATATTATACAGTGAGATTTTGAAGATCCCATGTAGAATCATCCCTTACTACCAGTTTTGGATACCTTACAATATATATATATATATTATATATATATATATATATATATAATGTACCCAAAAGTATGTGGGTATTATTAGACAAAAATACTTTTCCACGTTATTCTTTGAGAAAAGTAGTATAAAAAATATTCAAAACCTTGACACACATATATATATATAAAAGTAAAGTAAAGTTGACGGGGCGGCCTGAAGTCGATATCAGCCAGTCAGCGAGGAAGTCTATCCGCTTTTCAATAGCGCTAGACCAAGGAGATTGTTTTAGCATCTGAGATGGAGCGCCACACCTACCATCACCCCCTTACTTTACCACACAGATCCCTGTGCTACTCATATTCTGAGTTGGCGATGACTGGTATCGAACTAGGAACCTTGTGGTCTTTTAGAAGCATATATATATATATATATCCCAAATTACAAATTTCATATGGTTTTATGAACAAGACTTAGCATTAACTAACCCACGAGAGCTGATATGGCATGAAAACAACCAACCAACCAGCCAACAATAAAAACAAATCTAAGTTTAAATTATTCAAGCATTATCATCAAAAACGTAATTATCATCATTTTCAACGCTTACATCCCAATGGCAAATTTTCGATTTCATGATTCCAAGAAATCTGGGAGTCTTCTCAGAAAAAAATATTTGAAAGACAGTTTGCAATTTTTTCCTTATTTCTGAATTTCCTGCTCTATTATGAAATGCTCAAAGTGTCAATCCAAAAGAAAATCTGTTGGTGTTAAATCTGGTAAATTTGGAGAACGTGGAAGAACCTGACATAATATCCTAACGCTTTCTCATTTTTTTTTTTGGGGGGGGGGGTTGACGATGGTTACATTTTTTTATGAATATATTTAAATAGATTTTACTTGAATTTGGTGTTACATCCTCTCTGGTGTTTACATTCTCAACACCCAAATAATTTCTTTCTTTTTCACACCGTCAGTAAATTAGAGCTATTTCGATATATATATATATATATATATATATATATATATATATATATATATATATAATTATATATGAAGCCAAAAAATTAATGAAGTTCTCATCGAGATACCTGGATAAGCGGGATGACAAGGAGGGGAAGAATAAGATCCTGGATAAGCGAGGTGACAAGGAGGAGTAGGAAAAAATGAATGCTTCTAAAAGATGAACCACGGGAACGTGGACGAGTGTGTGTAGATGTGTAGGCACATGAAGGTGTGCGTGTGAGTGAGTGTATATGCACTACTTTCACCCCAAAGCAGAGAAATACACACATGCGCGTGCACACACACACATACACACACACACACACACACACATATATATATATATATATATATATATATATATATATATAGAGAGAGAGAGAGAGAGAGAGAGAGAGAGAGAGAGAGAAATCTATTTTACTATGGTGTCAAAAATAAATGAATTATGTGAGCGTTCGAAACATCAGAGTTCATAATAACCAAATAAATTTGTAACATTTTGGGGACCATATTACTTTTAGGCACCCCTTTTTGATCTCGATTAAGAAAGGACATGTTTTTCATTTACACCATCAATATCCGGTTGTTTCTTAGGGGTTAGGGTAGGGCTTAGGGTTAGGGTTAGGGTTAGTGGTTAGTTTCTTTTTTTTAATCTAAAAATCGTCTGTTAAAACAACCGGATATTGACGGTGTAAATGAAAAACATATCCTTTCTTAATCGAGATCAAAAGGGGGTGCCTAAAGGTCATATGGTCCCATTTTGTTTAATTTCACTTGAAATAATAATTTTTGAAGGTGTTTCTTTTTACTAGCAAATCAATGTGAATATTTTACAACCTAACTTTTCATACTAATATGTTTCAATCGAATATAAGGAAAACATGAAAAGAAGGAAAAAAGAGTGAGAGAGAGTTAGATTAAGATTACTATAATTTTTGCATATTGAACTATTTACAATAGCTCTTAAGTAAACATATCAAACGTTGTAATAATTAGATTATCATACTGTGGTATATACACAGGTCCTGCTAGTTACTTTAATATTAATCTGGAATTCTTATGGTTTGACTGAAAAGCAACAATGTATGTTGGCATTGTAAAATACTGCGGGGTGCCCTCTAGGTTAATGAAGCTTTGACGTCATCATTTGATGAAGACTTTCTAAGCCGCTCAGCTCTTTTGTTTTGTTTTGTTTTGTTTTTGTTTTTTGCGGGGGGTGCTTTGTCCGTTTGTTTTTTGTTTTGTTTGTTTGTTTGTTTTTTGGGGGGTTTTTTTTTTTTTTGTTTTTTTGTTTGTCTTGTTTTTTGTTTTTTTTTTGGGGGGGGGAGGGTTTCCAGTAACTACATATGAATATAATATTATATATCATCATCATCATCATCATCGTCATGTCGCGCTTTCAGCGCGGATATCCATGTCAATCCCTCTCCATCCGTCCCTATCGCTCATCATTCTCGGGAGGTCCTCTATGCAGCATCCTGCATCCGCACAGAGCTGATCAACGTACGTCTTTGCTGGTCGGCCCACACTGGCTCGTTCATGTGCTGGCTTCCACAGGAGGACGTCGCTTATGAGTTCGTCCTTGCTTCTCCAGCAGTGTCCCGCGTGTCTTGTCCGTCTTACTCGGATGGTTTGGGTGATATGTGGCAGGTGGCCGTACAGCTGTTTTCTCGTAGGGTGTTGTTTCCACGTCTTGCTCATGATCACCCGCAGCATTCTTGTGCAGCTCGCATCTAGTTTATTCTCTAGTCGCTTAGTTAGGGTCCAGGTGGTGCAGCCATAATGAAACGAAATGTATATAAAATTCGATAATGTGAATAAGTATAAAGTTTTTGAAAAAACAAGAAGATTGACATTTAGAAACCGGACGCTAAAGCGTTTCGGTTTTAATTAAACCATTAACAGGTCTCTACTGGATTAATAATCATAAATCACCTGAAAAGAAAATATATAGGATCTATTATGTACGGGCACACGAGAGTATATTGCACTGTGTATACTTTTAATTTGTTCGAAATATTTGAATACATTTGTCTTTGTCATGTGTGTAAGAGGGATGTATGTGCGTGCGTGTCTGTACATTAATTCTAGATAAATATATGAATATGAATATGTATTTGTATATTTTATGTACGTGTACATGTGAGTATTTACCTGTTTGCACAGTGTAGTCTTTCCACTCTTTCATTAAGTGTGTCTTTGTTATGTGTGTGTGCATGTGTGTGTGTGTGTGTGTGTGTGTGCGTGCGTGCATTATTTTCAATAATATATATGAATACATATGAATATATAATAATATACATGTATAACGTATAATGATATATATTAATACATATGAATGTGTAATAATATACATGTATAACGTATAATAATATATATGAATAAATATGGATGTGTAATAATATACATATATAACATATAATAATATATATGTATACATATGTATATGTATGATAATATACATGTATAACGTATAATAATATATATGTATACATATGTATATGTATAATAATATACATGTATAACGTATAATAATATATATTAATACATATGAATGTGTAATAATATACATATATAACATATAATAATATATATGAATTACATATGAATGTATAATAATTTACATGTATAACGTATAATAATATATATGAATACATATGAATATATAATAATATACATGTATAACGTATAATAATATATATGAATACATATGAATGTGTAATAATATACATGTATTACGTATAATAATATATATGAATACATATGAATGTATAATAATATAAATGTGTTGTAGGTGACTCACCTATGACACGAGCATAGACTTACCCAAAAGGGTATATCTAACAGAGCAAAGCTACTCAAGTGAAAAGTAGCAGATACATGTTCTTCGTGTACGCTGTAACAAGGAAACTTTCCTCAATTGTACATTGACATATTGCTGAATACATCTGTTCCCTACATTTTATCAGTGTTGAGTTATTATTTATTGACCCTTAAACAGGTCATAACAATATGTATAACGTATAATAATATATATGAATACATATGAATCTATAATAATATACATGTATAATGTATGATAATATATATGAATACTTCATCATCAGAGATTCGTATCAGAATCTGATACGAATCTCTGATGATGAAGTTCATACTTCGAAATCGATAAGACAAAAATAACATCTTTTTGTTTTTATTTTTCATACGCATTGTATTTGCCTTCAAATTACTAATATATTGTAACATACTTAACAATGCTTCAAGCAAATTACCAATTACTTTTATATATGAATACATATGAATGTATAATAATATACATGTATAATGTATAATAATATATATGAATACATATGCATACGTATTTGTATATTTTGTGCGCATGCGCATGAAAATATTTACCTGTTTGCTCTGTGTAGAATTTCAATGCATTTTAACTGTTTGAATAAGTCTACCTTTGTACAAATAACGTATGTTTATTCATGACGTTTTGTTTCATGTCTACGTAGATAAACACAGATACATGTCGCATCGATAGGCGTATACGCACTCTCATTTCATATGGTTACTTATGTATGTACAGCCATTTGCCAGTATCAAGCAGTGTGAGCTGCTTTCACACACACACACACACATATATATATATATATATATATATTATATATATATATATATATATCGATCGCATACACAAACCAATTGTTTTATTCATTATAAAATTCTAAGAGCTAAGAAAAAAATTGGATAGCTAACGAGCCGGTTTCATTCCTCACTTAACAGAGCTAAAATCGAGCAGATGTATATATACTAGCAAAAGTATGCGCCCCTTGGGCACAATTATTTAAGTTTTAATGTAATAAAATATTATACTGAATTAGAAAGACTAGCGAAACTAAATAAGAACGAATATAAAAATATTACGGTTATGTTAATGTTTAATGTATGTATGTATGTGTTATGAGAGTGAAAGAATCGTGCATGAAAACCTAAAACGTCAACTTCGAAAGGGTTACACCTGTCATATTGGAGAGAACATGGAGGGTTGGAAGTGTCTGACATGTGGTCGAGTTTTGCTTTCGAGGGCTGGCTATGTCAATCATAGGAAATCTCACCTAGGTCAATCCATGTAGATTCCAGGAGTAAATAATGTGTCTTGTGCTATATGTGGCAAGATCTGTAAGTCGGCTTCTGGTCTTAAAAGACATATGGTGGTGCATAAGCATCAAATTTTATCATCTGACTCATCTGATTCATCTGAATCATCTCATTCAGCGGGAAGAAGTATTTTCAATGTCATATTTGCATCAAACTTTGTGGATCTGCAGCAGGTTTGATGAGTTATTTGAGGGCTCATGCAAGGAAGGGTTCTGGTGGTGGAGTTGTGGGATTGTGAGGGACGGCAATGATCTGTAAAGATTATGCTATTGCTATATGCCATATGTGTGTGTGAAGAAGAAATTGAAGTGACTCCGACAGTATGTGATATTATGAAAAGTTGAAAAACACAAGTTCATAAATTAAGTAATGTTTATTTCGCCTACGCTGCAGTGTTTCGTTTCATTCAATACTTTTAAATAGACTGGCCCACAAAAGCACATGAGTCTAACACATTTCTTATTCTCTGTGATACACTTATTTTTCTCAAACTAATAAAGGCCCCGATGAAGAGCTATTTAAACAGATCGAAACACTGCAGCGTAGGCGAAATAAATATTACTTAATTTATGAACTTGTGTTTTTTCACTTTTTTCATCATATTACATATATATATATATATATATATATATATATATATATATATATATATATTTGTGTGTGTGTGTGTGTGTGTGTGTGTGTGTGTGTGTGTACCAACCCCTCCGCACGAGCAGGATATAACACAAGGTCAATTTCTTAAAAGAAGATTAACAAAATTGAATTCAGTGTTTTCCTTTTCCTAAACTGGTTACCTCGGCAAGGTTACAAAGCCCAGTGTTACCTATATTTTGAAAGAGAGTCGTTGTATTGATGCCTTTGCCAAGGGTATTATATATATACATATACATATATATATATATATGGAGGCGCGTGGTTTAATGGTTAGAGTCATAGGAAATGGACTCGTCGATCTGAGTTCAATTCCTGGACGAAGCTGTTGGTATTTCACATAGCGCTAATACCCTTGAGAAAGGTATGAATCCAATTCTCCCTCCAGCTATGGGTAAATAGCAGGGCAGGCTGGGCTCTTTAACCATGGCTAGGTAACCAGTCTAGGAGAAGGAAAACTCTGAATTCAAACCTGTTAAACTCCGCTTAAGAAGTTGACCTTGTGTAGCATCTTGCTCGTGCGGAGGGATTGGTATATATATATATATATATATATGTGTGTGTGTGTGTGTGTGTGTGTGTGTGTGTGTGTGTGTGTGTGTGAAAATGGACTGGCTAAATGAAGAAGTCGACACGAAGCGAACCGCTTGTCCTCTCCAATCGATTCATGCGACGGTCTTTCTGTTGGCGGCGATGGTGGAATCGGTGTCGTCGTCGTTGTCGTCGTCGTTGTCGTCGTCGTTGGCCAGACAATCCGACCTAATAAACATCAACCGACTGGGCGGATTACGTTAATGAGACGACCGACTGCGTCACTGAATAAGAAATGAAAAAGCGGAACGCCATCCACTTTCAAATCGTAATGAAAGTTCTACACCACAACGTTATACCTTCCCGCCAATTCTCTCTCTCTCTCTCTCTCTCTCTCTCTCTCTCTCTCTCTCTCTCTCTCTCTCTCTCTCTCTCTCTCTCTCTCTCTCTTTGTGTGTGTGTGTTTGTTTGTGTGTGTGTTCCCCGTTCTCTTTACCCATACTTCTCCATTCCCAAGTGATTCACCCCCTCCTTTTTATCTTCTTTCTCCATCTCCAAACCAATGAATTTCACCCTCTCTCTCTCTCTCCTCTCTCTCTCTCTCTCTCTCTCTCTATCTCTTTCTCTCTTTCTCTCTCTCTATGACACACACAAACAACTCTCTCTCTCTCTCTCTCTCTCTCTCTCTCTCTCTTTCTTCTCTCTTTCTCTCTCTCTATCACACACACAAAAAACTCTCTCTCTCTCTCTCTCTCTCTCTCTCTCTCTCTCTCTCTCTCTTCCCAGTCCTCTTTACCCATTCCTTGCGTGGTTCTCTGGCCTCCTTTTTCTTTTTTCTACGTCTCCAAATCAACGAATGTCAACCCATATCTCTCTCTCTCTCTCTCTCTCTCTCTCTCTCTCTCTCTCTCTCTCTCTCTCTCTCTCTCTCTCTCTCTCTCTCTTTCTTTCTCTCTTTCTCTCTCTCTATCACACACACAAACAAACTCTCTCTCTCTCTCTCTCTCTCTCTCTCTCTCTCTCTCTCTCTCTCTCTCTCTCTCTCTTCAGTCCTCTTTACCCATTCCTTGCGTGGTTCTCTGGCCTCCTTTTTCTTTTTTCTACGTCTCCAAATCAACGAATGTCAACCCCTCTCTCTCTCTCTCTCTCTCTCTCTCTCTCTCTCTCTCTCTCTCTCTCTCTCTCTCTCTTCCCAGTCCTCTTTACTCCCCGTTCCCAACATGGTTCGACCGCCCGTACCCCCCCCCCATTTTGTCCATTGTCGCTATCGATTGGCTGCATAATATTCTTGTTTGACAGATGGGATTTGTTTACTTTGTCGGCCCGTTCCGAATGCTGTCCAACACTGCAGAGAGCTTGACAACGCGTCAACACTCACTAACCTGCTTGCTCATGTAATATACTCGTTGCACGCGATGCAGTGTGCAACTCTCTACTCTTCCCATCTTCCCATCTTCCCATCTTCCCTCTCATCACCATCTTGTTTGTTTTTTATTCCTATTTACTTTCACTTTCGTTTTCCAAACCCTTTTCCTTCTTTTAAAAGTTTATTCAAGTCAATACATACTTTTATTCAAAACTAGAGTTTCTTTGTTTGAAACTAGAAGCGACTACCCAGCATCACCTGGTAGAGGGGACCCAAAAAAAGTGGTGTAATGGTTTGCAAGTTTGGCTCACAGATCCATTATTATTATGTATATTTTAATTTTTTAGATATCTTCGTGGATATAAATGAAATCGTCGTAATTTTTGTACAAAAAAGCAAGAACAACCGGTGATACTTAACACATATATATATATATATATAATATATATATATATATATATATATATATGGCTGAACTTGCACAAAGATGTCAAAATTAGGGTGACCCAGAAAAAACAGAACCCACAAATTTTGTAATAAAACTGTTAATTTTAACTATGACCCACATAGGGTTAGGGTTTAGGGTTAGGCTTAGGCTTAGAGGTTAGGAATAGGGTTAGGGTTGGGGTTTAAGGTTAGTTTACTGGGAAAATGAATAAATAATTTGGGTTCTGTTTTTCTGGGTCACCCTAATTTTGACACCTTTGTGCAAGAAAATACAAATATCAACAATATATATATATATATATATATATATATATATATATATATATATATATATATATATTGTTGATATTTGTATTTTCTTAGTTTCACCCTGACATACATACATACATACACACCAACTGCCCTTTATATATGTACTAGAAGTGGCTACTCGGCATCGCCTGGGTAGAAGAGGAAGGGATAAACAGGTTAGTCTCGCAGATCCATTATTACAAAATTGTGAGTTAGATCCTCGCATTAAAATCCTTACGTAAAAAGATCTTGTGTTGATCCGGCCTGTGAGGCATCAGAAAAACGGTTCACAAACACTTTGAAAAGAAAAATGATTCTCCTATTTAAGATATTAAATGAAAAAAAGAAGTCCAAGCTGTTACTATTTAAATTTCATTTTTTAATTATTTTCACGAGTATGAATCAAATGTTCATTATTTTTGCTCAAAAAGCAAGATCTGGTGATAGTGAATATGTATATTTATTTACTTTGTCGTTAATTATTTTTTGTTTTTGTTTTTTCGTAGTTTCCTATAGACATAAATACACACCCGCCTATATATACACAGAACTGCCCTTTATATATTTATAGATTTTCTCTGAATGTTTGAGATGAGGCTTGAAGATTAGTATTGTCTACTTTCTTGTCGTAATCGGGAGCCATCACTGTTCAAAGTTCCGTGATGGCTCCCGATTACGACAAGAAAGTTCCCGAGTTCGAAAAGAAGGTTCCCGAGTCCAAGAAAGTTCCCGAGTCCGAGAAGGTTCCCGAGACCGACAAGAAATACCTGAAGAAGGCTGGAGGGCATATCGGCCGAAACGTTGTACAAATAACAATGAAGATGGGGACAATAGTCCGAATAACTCAGATAATACTAATATTTATTGATAGACATATGTTTGCCTCGTCAGAGAGGCTTAGAATATGCTGACTGTATCCCCTGCAGAGGGATAAGACCCCCCACCTAAAAAAAGGGTGTTGTCTCCTGGGTATGACATTAAACAGTATCATGGTCAAGAGTATGGTTGCAAGGGAGAATATGTTGGATGTTAGGAAAGGATTTAATTTTTTTATCTTAGACTCAGTTTATAACGCAAATGCACTTGTGTTATGTGCATGCATGATAATATGGAGTCGAGAAAAGAAAGAATAACGAAGGGTTAACAATGAGGGGAAGACAATCAACAAGACATAATTTAGATTTTTGGGGCGAAATTTGGTAGACAAAAAGTTTTATAAATCATATGAAAATCTATGTACAACTGAATATGTGTGTGGCGGATTTCTCTGTTGGAATATTCGTTAGCGATTTAATCTCACTGACCATTGCTAGTGAGTTCGATTCTCACTTGGTGCTCCATACTTCTGAACTACTGTCAAACTAAGCTGAATAAATATCTACATGTGTGTTTATATATTTACCCCAAGAAGGATGTGACACAAGGTCAATTTCTTGAGCAGACGTTAACAGGTTGGAATTCACAGTCTTCCTTTTTCTTAACTGGTTGTCAAGCCGAGATTAAAGATTTCAGTTTGCCCTACTATTTACCCATAACTGGAGTGAGATTTATACCTTTTCAAAGAGTACTATCACAATGTGTAATGAAAACAGGCTTGCCCGGGATTTGAAATCGTTTAGCTGAGTTCATTTCCTACGGCGATAACCATTACACACTCAGCGCCCCCCTCCTCAAAAAAGAAATTCGTTGGAATATTGCTTTGCGAGAAGTTATTTTGTATTTCAATCTCTCTCTCTCTCTCTCTCTCTCTCTCTCTCTCTCTCTCTCTCTCTCTCTCTCTCTCTCTCTTCTCTATCTATCTATCTATCTATATATTTATATATATATATGTATATATATGTGTGTGTGTGTGTGTGTGTGTGTGTATGTGTGTGTGTGTGTTTGTTGTATATATATATATATATATATATATATATATATATATATATATATATATATCAAATAATTCATTTTGCCGAATCAGTTCTTGCTTCATCCAATTTTCTTCCTCCTTTTACTGGAAATCAAATGTAAATTCCATTAAAACGTATTTCATAATTTTAAACTCTTCATTTTCACTCAGAAATAAATTGAAATTCGTTCAAATAAATTAGATGGCTCTTAATTTAAATTATTCATCAAATTGATATTTATTAACCTCTTTTTGATCAAGAGGCAAATTTCGAGCGTTCATTTAACCTTAAAAGCGGCTGACGAAATATCTCGCTAAAAAAATGTATTTGCAAATATCAAGAGCCAACGGCAGATCAACTTATTTTGGGTTATTTTATGCCGAAATTTGACTAATTTTGAAATAGTTGATTACAGTCATAACAATATATATTTTCAATGTTCCATAAAAAATATTTTTAATCACACTTTTTTATTTGACAATAATAATGATCACTTACTTGCACCGTTATATGGTATCAAGTATTCCTATCTAATACAAATATTTTACTCATAGTTATATGATATCAAGTATTCCTATCTAATACAAATATTTCTACTCATAGTTATATGGTATCAAGTATTCCTATCTAATGCAAATATTCTACTCATAGTTATATGGTAATCAAGTATTCCTATCTAATGCAAATATTCTACTCATAGTTATATGGTATCAAGTATTCCTATATAATACAAATATTTTACTCATAGTTATATGGTATCAAGTATTCCTATCTAATACAAATATTCTACTCATAGTTATATGGTATCAAGTATTCCTATCTAATACAAATATTCTACTCATAGTTTATATGGTATCAAGTATTCCTATCTAATACAAATATTCTACTCATAGTTATATTGGTATCAAGTATTCCTATCTAATATCATACAAATTATTCTACTCATAGTTATATGGTATCAAGTATCCTATCTAATACAAATATTTTTACTCATAGTTATATGGTATCAAGTATTCCTATCTAATACAAATATTCTACTCATAGTTTATATGGTATCAAGTATTCCTATCTAATGCAAATATCTACTCATAGTTATAATGGTATCAATATTCCTATCTAATACAAATATTCTACTCATAGTTATATGGTATGACGTATTCCTATCTAATACAAATAATGTGCACACAGTTATATATTATCAAGTATTTCTATCTAACATAAATAATCGGCTCACAGTTGTATGGTATCAGGAATTCATAACACAAATAATTTGCACACAGTTATATGGTATCAAGTATTCCTATCAAACACAAACAATTTATCATAAGCTTACACATAGTTATATGATTTTAAGTAATAAATAATAATCCTTAGTTAACAATTATACATTTCCACAAATTCAAATAAAACAAATTGTTTTGTTACTAAAAAAAAGTCTATACACAATTATATGGTTTTGAATAACTATTCCGATCTAAGGAGAATCATTTTATTTTTTTAAAGGAAATAAAAGAACTGTAGAAGTGTTTGACAGCCTCTTAGTATTATTCTTATTATTTTCTTATCATTATTTAATCCAGTTGGTCACATGGCGTAATGAATATAAGGGTTGAGTTAATACAGTTCTAAGTGGCAATCATGTTGCAGGCTGCAGATTCAATCTAACAATGCAACAATAAAGACGAGGACAACAGTCCGAAAAATCTAAATAATACAAATAGGCTATTCCATTAATTATATAACAGAGGGGCTAAGGCTATTGGAGAGAAAATCAAATAAACATCAAATAATAATTCCTGTTAGACTTTGGGGGAAAATTGAAAAATACTTCTTTATGTTAACAAAATAAAAATGGGAATTTGTAAAATTCCTTTTCTTTTTAATTCCCGATAAAAATGACTAAATATGATCAAACGATAATAACTGTAATCCTTAGAGATTTAGAATGTTGTCAGAAAATTCAAAATGGCAACCAATTAATAAATCCATCTTTCTCTTTTATCTTTTATTCATTTTTGTCTTTCTTTCATTCATTTCTTTCTTTT
>CM042150.1:110677396-110687396 GCA_023376005.1 Doryteuthis pealeii | reverse complement strand
GCAGGATGTGACACAAGGTCAATTTTTAAACAGAGTTGAACTCACATTTTTCCCTCTCCTCGACCGACTGTGTTACCAATGTTAAAAAGCCCAGTGTGCTCTACTATTTACTTCTATTTGTATGGAGAATAACCTTCCCCAAAGTATTAGTGCCTAAATGAAATGCAAACAGCTTCGTCCAGCATTTGAACTCGGTTCGCCGTGTCCATTGCCTACGACAATAAGCATGACACGACTAATGCCTTCCTTTTTGGCTGTAATGGTCGGAATCAGTTTTTATAAGACGTGTCTGTAGTCTTTGAAAAGTTTAGGTGTCCCCCCCCCCAAATATTATAGCATATACATTTGCCTATGGCACAATGACCCAGGTAACCCAAAATGAAAAGGACATCTAATAAACGAATGAAATCGACATCCTCTTCATATTGTTTACTGAGCGAAAGGGAATTAATTATCCCGTATTCTTCATTGAATACTCGAATGTGTTACCATGGCAATTAACCGTGTCGCCTCCTTGCAATCATTGAAAGAGTCATCATGATGACATTATGTATCTATTAATACAAAATCACTTTAGTACTGTGGACGTAAGTATGAAAGACATAACTGGTAGATGCACAAAGAGTGTGGTTGGTTGGTTGATTGATTGGTTTGTTGGATTTTACGGCATCTCAGTCCTTATTGGTTATATATTATACCGAAGACGTTTTGTTTTATTCATTTTGCATGGATACTCAATTTTCTTTTTAAACTAATTTTTTTTAAACACATTTTTTATGTTTTTCTATTTAACCCATAGATGAAACCCTAACAGGTACTACCACTCCGGATCTTAGTGGACCTGGGGTTAATGGTGATAAAGGAGTACTTCACATTCCCCAGAGCTCCAGTATTGAAACTTCCCCATCAGATAGAGTAACGTCATACACGGACATTAAGACTCTCGGCCACCGCCTTCTAGTATCCATATGATAAAAAGGATTTGGGGTTTGCCATAAGGCAATAAGGTTAGGACAATCATATAAGTGCTAGTTGCTGACAACCACCTGTGCATCTCTTGAAAGACCAGGACAAGAAGTTAGAAAAACTAAGAAAAACAACCAAAAAACAAACCAATTGAAATACGCCCGGAAGTCACTATGTACCATATTTGGTGAACATTTTTTGAGTAATTTTCGCGTCTGTAAAACACACACCCGACACATTACTCATAGATATTTCCATTTTATAGATACTAAATAAACAATTAATAACATTCGTTTGTAGTTGATTTATTTTTAAGGTGACATTTCCAGGCAATAAACTCATTAAGATATTGCTAATAGTTTTAATGGCACAACATTAAACGAGGGAAGTGACGGGTGGTGAGGTTCGTTACCAATGATACCCAAATGTGAAGGAACACATTGATGAGGAAACTTAAAGTATATAGAAATAATATTTACAATTCATTCTGCATACCTCTTTGTGCATATACCAGTTACATCTTTCATACTTACGTGCACAATCAGCTGGAGCTTTAGTATACGCCGACTGCACCTCTGCAGAGAGGTAAACTTTCTCAGTGGAGTCACCTTTTGCCGTGGGTGGTGACCCATGATGCTTAAGGTGGTTGAGCCGTCCATGACATGCAAGATTCCATTTTGGATAGACAGAGGCCCCCATCGATCAATCTGCTTGTTCATGTCAAGCCCTAGCACCTATATGGTTGTCTCAGTCATCTTGTGCTCATGGCAAACTCCAACCCTTTTTATCATTATTTGCTAGAAGGCGGTGGCTAAGGGTTTAATGTTCTGAGTATGACGTTAATTTTTTTTTTTTTTTTTTGGGGGGGGGCACACCTAAATAAACACACTTGTATATATTCAGCCAACCCATCTCCCACGAACAGAATGCGACACAAGGTACTTCACGTATAATAGTTAGCGAGCTAGGATTGCAAACCATTGGCGGTAAGTTCCATTCTTACACGTTTTTTTTGTTGTTTTTTTTGTACTTCTTTTTTTTATTTTACGGTATACCAACCCTTGCTGTGTTATTTTATGCCGAAGACGTTTTATTCTATTCATTCTTGATGAGTATCGAAACTTCTTTTTTGAACACATTTTCTTAACTCATTTTCTTCTTCGTCTAGCCTAAGTAAGGCCAAAGTGGAATGCTGTGCGTCATGGACTGCTCAGCCACCAGGGTTCCGTCTTTAAGCATCAGGGGTCACCACCCACAGCCAAAAAGTGGATCGATTCGGGGATTACCCCTCTACTGGGGTGCAGTCGGCGTATTATACAACCCTAACTGACAGAGCGAACCTGTATTTCTAACCTTGTGCCAGACTATACGAAGCTTAATAAATGAATAATTAATTTCAAATCATTTCAAATGGTCCCCGGGGAAGCCACACATCAACAAATACTTTGTTGCCGTTCCTGGAAACAGTTCAGGATATCTTAGATTGATGCTGTCCGCTAGTAAGTTCATCACGAGCTGTTGCGTGTGCTCAACACTTCCTGGAAGGCGACCACTTTAGCGGATTTTGATCTTGGGAAACAGGAAATAATAGAAGACTCAGCCTATGGCAGTAGGGGGGGGCTTCCACTGGAATATTCTTTTACCCCAAAAACTCATTTAGAAATAGTTTTTGGAAATTAGTTGGCTGGTTGTTCTGTTTCACGCCATATCAACATTTTTCGGGTTATTTAATGCCAAATCATTTTGGTAAACAAAGGACACAGTTTGCTTAAAGCATCTTACAATACCTGCTGTTGCTTAAGTGGCCACCCAATTAATTATTGAACAGGCTCATAGCTGCTTAACTTCGGTGAACTAGTGGGAATCGGTTCTTTTAGCGTGACTTGACCGGTTTAACGGCCAAGGGGAATAATAATTTTGAATTTTTTTTATTACTTTCTTAAACGAATGTCCATTACCCACCTGAACCTGAATTTTGAGATCCAAATATCAACTGAATGTTTCTGCATGTGATCAAGATCGAAATAGACCAGCTGGTTTTCAATCAGAGTTGCCAACCGGAAAAATAAATGAAAATTTGTCATTACTTTCTAAAACGAATGTCGTCGTGTCTATTACCAAACGGATCATGAATTTTGAGTGGCAAATATCAACTGAATGTTTTTACATATGATCGAGATCAAAATAGATCAGCTAAATTTCAATTAGAGTCGCCAACCTGAAAAATATTTTTTCTAAATTTTCATTAGTTTCTAAAATCGAATTTTCTTATATTATCATCAAAAATGTTTCCCGATGGAGTTCAGTTTTAAACCTATCAATAAATACGCTCAACCTTATTATGACAGAACACCGACTCGACAACCGCTTAGCTATTGGCTCCTTTGTGCTAGATGACAGATTTCATTGGCTGCTCTAACCCACGTTTGGCAGATCTAATGGCTAGTTTCAGTTTCAAACTTCCGACAATCTCTGAACTTGTTCTTCACCTGTGCCTCGAAAGAGCACAGTGACTGAGCAAAGTAATTACGTGTTCTTTACCGGCGTTCCTATGTCCGACGTGTCGGTAGCCGGCGGTAAATGTCTCAAACTGCTCAACATAAGGAACAAAATTATTGATTATTCGCCCTTTTTGCGGTTAGCGCAAAGAGGTATAAGTTCTCTGTCAGTGATTCAATCTCGATATATTGACTGCGTAAAAGAATTTGGAAGGAAAAAGAAAATTAAGAAAGAAAAAGAAAGAAGAAAAAAACACAGAAGAACGTCTATGTTAAAGGGAGGTAATTCGTTTCACGAAACGACTGTGTGTCAGTCTGGTTAATGAGGTGAAGAGATGTGAGTGTCAGAGGTCGTAGGACACTGTTCAGTTTTGTTTTGTTTTTTTTTTTTTTTTGTTGGTTTTTTTTTGTTGTTGTTTTTTACAGCTGTGTCTCTTCGGCTCAGTGTGTAGCGGGGTCAGAGCATTTCGCACGCATGCGCCCAGGGGTGAATATAAATTTCACCTAATTAACTACCGATCGAAATTCCTTCAGACAAGTAGTTTTTCTTCCATTGGCAGCTGCTGCTTCCACGAAACGACACGGAAAACTTTTCTTGAAGTCATTATTTCGGAACAGACCAGGTAAGTTATGTGGAAAGAGAAATAGCAATTTAAAACTGTCTGCAACACGGCATCTTCACAGAGAAGTAGTGATTATCTGGCTAGACTCACAATATCATCGTGACCTTAATCCTCATTGGGTACTTTACACATACACTCGTCCTGTTGGTGGAACCTAGAACACACGGTAGAGCCAATTCAATTATTCTCCCTTCCATCTATGGGTTGATAGTAGGACAGACTGGGCTCTTTAACCATGATATGGCAACTGCTCTAGGAGAAGGAAAACTCTGAATTCAGACTTGTTAAACCAAGCTTAAAAGTTGACCTTGTGTCGCATCCTGTTCATAGTGGAGGATACCCTTTGGAAAGGTATTAATCCAACTGTTCTCTCTCCAGCTATCGGTTAATAGGACGGACTGGGCTCTTTAACCTTAGTTAGGCAACTGGTTTCGGAAAAAAATCTATTAAAGTCTGCCCACTTAAGAAATTCACCATGTGTCACATCCTGTTCCTGTGGAGAGGTTGATAAAAGGTGTATGAATATTTCTCAGTTATTTCTCTGATTTTTTTTTTCTTTTAGATGAGGCTTGAAAATTTGGATTATTTGGATTATTCAGACTATTGTCCTCATCTTTATTGTTATCTGTACAACATTTCGGATGATGTGCCTTCCGGCCTTCTTCAGGTATTTCTTCTCGAACTCGGGAGCCTTCTCTTCAAACTCGAGAACCTTGTCGTAATCGGGAGCATCGAATTGAATAAAGGTTGGGTTCAGAGTTTCGTGAAGGCTCCCGATTATGACAAGAAGATTCCCGAGCTCGAAAAGAAAGTTCCCGAGATCGAAGAGGATGTTCCAGAGTCCGACAAGAAATACCTAAAGAAAGCCGGAGGGTACATTGGCCAAAACGTTGTACAGATAACAATCAAAATGAGTAAAACAGTCCAAATAATACAAATAATAAAAATAAATATCAGCTGTTTCGGCCGTTCTATTCTCCCATTGGGAAAATAAATTTTCATTTGATCTAATTATGTTAGTTGAAAAACACTTTGAAATGTAAATGACGCAATTCTTTTCTTTTTGTTTTCGCAAATTTTTGGGATCTAGCGAAATAATTTCCTTTATAAATGCTAATATAATGCAATTTGTTTGGGCACGGATTTTTATGCAATCCGTACAATTGAGACAGAAAGTAGGAATGCACTTGCAAATGCATCAGCTGAAATACGAATGCCTCAAAGCGATGAATAAGTTCTTCAGTTGCGTTTTTTTTATTTATTCTTTTTTTATTCTATCGAATATTTGGTTGGTTTGGTTTGTTTTGTTTTGTTTTACGGCATATCAACCTCAGTGGGTCATTTAATGCCAAGAAAGTTTTGAAATAAATCAATTCTTAATGGATAATACAATTTTTTATAAATACATTTTTCTATTTAACCCATAGATGGGACCCTAACAGGTACTACCACTCCGGGTCAGAGTGGACCAGAGAGCAATGGTGATGAAGTGGTGCTCCACATTCCCCAAACCTCCAAAACTGGAACCTCACCATCAGATAGAGTTTAACGTCATTCCCAGGACATGTATCGAATATTTGGATACATCAGAAGACAAATCCTGCTATGGATATTTGGGTTTGAATTTATAATCACACTCCAAAGAATAGGGCGTCCTGGGTATGACGTTAAACTGCATCTAATGGTGAAGTTCCAATTTTTAGACCTTTGGGGAGTGTGGAATTCCTCTTCATCAATTCCTTGGTTCACTCTGACCAGGAGTGGTAGTACCTCTAAGACTTCCATCTATGGCTTAAATAGGAAAAACTGAGTATTAAAAAAATGTGTTTAAAAATTGAGTTTATTAAAATGTTGAATAACCATCAAGTATTGATAGAACAAAATGTTTTCGGCATAAAATAACCCAACAAGGGTTGGCATGAAACAAACCAAACCAAAGAATAGAATGAGGCTGTTTAGAGGCAATAAATAATTATCTCTCAGAGAAGATACCAGTCTCAGATAAAACATTATCACCTTTTTTGCCTCTGTTCTTTGAACAGTAGAGACGTTATCTGTTGCCCTTGCCATAAAACAGTAAAGACATTTTACTTTCCATCATCAAATAAGCCTCTTTTTACTATTTCTCTGAATGTTTGAGATGAGGCTTGAAGATTAGTATTATCTGCGTTATTCGGACTATTGTCCCCATCTTCATTGTTATTTGTACAACTTTTCGGCCGATATACCCTCCGGCCTTCTTCGGGTATTTCTTGTCGGACTCGGGAACCTTCTCGGACTCGGGAAGGTTCCTGGCATCTAATCTATATGATCCAGTGACCTTTGTTGTAAAAGGATTTATAGATGCAAATAGGTAAATTCCCCTCGTGGACCCGTATACTTCACCCTGTCAAAAGTTTCTTCACCCCTGGGATCTATTTTGCCACCTGGGATCTATGTAGACCATTTTGAGATGCCCTTGCCTAGAAGGTATAAGCATTAGTTAAGAGTTTCGAGCTTGAGAGGTTACCGTCGTAGGAAATTGACATGGCGACCCGACTTCAAATCCTGGACGAGGATGTATGCATTTTCCATAGCGCTAACACCCTTGGGAGAGGTGTGAATCAACTTGTCTATGTATAAATAGTATGACAGACTGGGCTCTTCAACCTTGGACATAAAAGTAGTCTAGAAGGAAAACTCTAAATTCAAACCTGTTCAACCCCGCTAAAGAAACTGACTATGTATCACATCCTACTCATGCGAATATATATATATAGGCAATAAATTATAATAATATTTACAAAGTACTAAAATAAGAAATCCTGTTTCGGCATAATCAAAGGATGACAATTAGTGATGTTACACCAGTATCCTTACAGATTTCGGATTTCGCAACATTATATCTGTTCTACCAGTAGACCTGGCATGATATTAGTCCGCTTCCTTTCCAGATTTACTCTGTGTATTTTACGAATAGAACATTAATTCTTTAATATTGGCTCATGGATATGCAACAGCCGCACAGAGACTTGCTCGGTACTTGTATACAATAGGAGACCTAGAATTACCTAACTAAAAGTTAGTCATTAATATGTACGCACTTTATTATGTTTTAGAGGGCGTCGTCAGTGATGTCAATGCTTGGTTCCTCGGGAGTATAAAATAACCCTAGAAGGGTTGACATGCCGTACAATCTAACAACCAGCCAACCTGAAAGTTTGAAAACATATCCTGTACCATTGAGCTCCTTCTGCAAGTACGCTTATTCATCAGACTGTATTTTTCGTTTATCTTATTTGAACTTGGAATGTTTGTTAAATATAGTGAGTGTTTGTATATGAATAAATGAATATAACTTCAGCTGTTGATGACAATCGATGAAATCTAGAACGATGTATGTACAAGAAAATAAACTTTCGACAAATGTTCGTTTATTTAAATAACAGTGATAAGACTTTATTTATATTGTATTTACTCTGATCATTTTTGAATGCTTCTATTGTCTACACCACAGACCGCCATATTATCGATGAACAATTTCAGTTTATTTCATGTTGGTTTTTCTTTTGTTTGGTTTTTGTTTTTTTTTTGGTTTTTTTTTTTTTTGTTTTTTTGTTTTTTTTTTTTGTTTTTTTGCTTGGCTTTTTGTTTTATTGATCAAAATGTCAGCTTTATGACCTTCGAAATATTGCGTTCCCTGCAAGGAAGGATGTTCGATTTTTTTTGCGAGTTTATTTGTTTTTGTTTTATTTTTTTTTTTTGGCTTTTTTGTTTTTTTGGGGGGGGGGTCTTTTTTGTTTTGTTTTTGTTTTTCTATAAATTAAACTAAAGAGTATTTGTCTGAATTTTTTAGATGAGGCTTCATAATTTGTATTATTTGGATTTTTCGGACTATTGTCCGCAACTTTATTGTTATATACACAAAGTCTCGACTGATGTTACTCAAGTGTTTCTTGTCGAACTCTAGAACCTTTGTGGGGATCAAAATAAAATTAAGATAAAATAAAATGAAAACATAAAAGAATAACAATATCCCAGGGGGCCACAGACAGGAAGAACTCTCTGGCACCAAAAAGAAACCTCGACTATTTTATCGCAGACCGTTACTGGGGACATACACTATTGACTGGCTCAGGAAGAAATTTCAAGAAATAGCTATGAACTTAGATATAAAGTCTGAACCTTAAAAGTATCTTTTGTCATTTGTCTCTTTTCTCCCTTCCTTAATTCCTTTTTAGCTCGACAGAAGAACAACGTATATTGTTGTTATTAGAGGCGCGTAGTCTAAGGGTTAGTGTTGTAGGAAGTGTACTCTTCGACCCGAGTTTAATTCCTGAACGAAGCTGTTTGCATTTCACATGGCAGTAATACCATTGGGATAGGTATGAATCCAATTTTCCCTCCAACTATACAAAATTTTGACAGTAAAATAACAGGGTGGATTGTGATCTTTAACCATGTCTAGGTAACCAGTCTAGGAGAAGGAAAACTCTGAATTTAAGCCTGTTAAACCCCACTTTAGAAATTGACCTTGTGTTTCATCTGCTCGTGTGGAGGGGTTGTTACATATTAATTTTCATGCAAGTTTCACTATGTTAAATATAGGGGGGGGGGCAAATTTCACAGGGAAAATTGGTGGTACCTAGGATATTGTTATCATTTTTGTTACCTTCCAATTTCCAATTCTAAAATGAAATCTGATGCCGATATTGACGTTTGTATATTGTCAGAATTTTGCTGGCAATATGATTGATACATGGGAAATATATTGTTTGTATATTATTTTAAATATATCCAACCACCAACGTAATCCTGATAATTTCTATCGAACTCTGACAGTTATTTTGCTCCATATTCAATGGCTGAACGGAAAAACTCAAAATGTAAAAGTGCCAGATCTTAACTGATGTTGTAACTTCGCTTGTGAGCAAAAACCAAACTCCATTTTTGGTACAAATAATGTTCAATATATGTAGAATGATAATTTAAAGGAAAAAAAAATATTTGTAGTGCCACATTGTGATTTTTTCACTTTTTGATCTTGCATTGAAAACATCAGAAATCATTAATAACGTAAAAAGGGTTAATTTTATACCTATTTTGATAACATTTTGGAGTTTCTCAGGCTAAAAGCTTCTATAAACCAATTTTTAGGAGTAGGGGAGCTCTAGAACGCATTTTATAGACAAAATATGTCGCCATTTTTCGCCCCCTTCAAATTTTCGAGTTTAAAATCGACATAACTCGACGAATATTTCGAATTGGAAGCTCAAATTTAGGGGATTGTCTAACTTTAAACTAATCTACACCAGTACAAAATTTCAGAAAAATTGAACGGAGTGGGTGACATGGTCTTGATGATTTGACATGGAATTACCCATATATATATATATATATATATATATGTATACTTCGGCAGCATTTTTCTTTTAGACAAGTTCTGTTAACGCACAGACAATTCAAGTCTGAGGAGTTTTTTTATGGTCCTTTCAATTTTCCTAGCGATCTTTTTCGTGTTTGGTGGAGAAAGTTGTAATAGTCACCAAATCCTTGTTTTTTTTTTTTCGAGCGCTTTCGGCTGGTTTATCAGCCATCATCAGGTGGGGAAACGATGTTAAGTTTTCAAGTGCCTCGTTTTTATAGAAGAACGAGTAGTAGCTTAAGAGTGGTGGTGGTATTAGTACGAAACAATGGATTTAATGGGATATATATATATATATATATATATATATATATATATATATATATATATATATATATATATATATTGAGGCTAAGAAAAGAAACAAGCTACATACACCAAATAACCAAAGCATAATCCCATAAAGTTATAACTCCACTGCATGAAGACTTCCGAGTTAGATGTTTGAAAATTATAAGTATTAAATGTGAATATTTGAAATCATATAATTGTGTACAGAGTATTTGTAT
>CM042150.1:110662396-110672396 GCA_023376005.1 Doryteuthis pealeii | reverse complement strand
TTATTATTATTATTATTATTATTATTATATCCGCAATTACTCTGTAAGGCTTACCAGTGTGTTTGTGCAGCGTTACAAATTTATTTGGACTAACGCTCTTTGCAGAGAGTGGCCACAGGACAACTAATCGACAGTCAAGACAATAGTGTTTGGGCGTGATAAAAAATTTGATGCAATCACGGATGGCAAAATATTTTTCAAGACCAAAATAATTTCATCATACACCCCAAAAATGGATTCATATTACTGCAAACCACTGCACATGACCTAATCTGAGGAGAATATAGAAATCGATTACACCTTGTCGCACCGGTGGGTCTAAAACTGACCGTATGGCGAAAGAAACGAAACTAAAGTGGTTGTTTCAATTAATTTGCACAAAGCTGTATTTGTAACTCTTGTAAGATATATATCTATTTTATTCTATTCATATCTATATCTCTTAGTATCTTCCCCACACACACACAGATATATATATATATATATATATATATATATATATATAATATATATATATACATATATATATACATATATATATATATATATCAAGCTACCTGTCTATCAGTCTGTCTCTCTATATATCTGTCGTGTACAGACAACAGGAAATTTGTTAACGGACACATGAAAGCTCGTCCTCAAATTGTGGCGTGAGCTACCTTTATTATAAATTCTTCAAAAGCAATTTTTGTCAAAATAATGGAGCTGTCACGAAAACAGCAAAATATCCATCATGCATACACAGATTTTCTGTTATTTGCATCAACGTGCACAGATGCAGCTGCACGCAACTATCATATAAACAGTGTAGAACAAAGTCACTTAAATCTAGGTCTGTCAAAAGCGTGTTCGTTTTTTTACAGTACTTTCATGCATACATGATTATAATTCGACTGAATTATTAAAATGATTAATTCATATACAAAGTATGATCAAACGTCTCTAGAATTGAAGGTTTCATTTGTGTATGTTAAATTTTAAATGGAAATAAAAGCCTACGCCTAAATGTTCAACTTATACTATAAAGTGATGTTGTCTAGACGTCTAGACTACAATCTAAACGAGTTAGTACCAATTTGAAAAACATAATTAGATATATAGATAGATAGATGGATAGATAGAAACAAAAAGAGACAGATAGATAGGAACAAAAGTCATTGATAGGTAGATATATAGATAGATAGATATGAACAGAATGAGATAGATAGATAGGTAAATAGATATATAGAGAGAGGGGGAGAGAGAGAGAGTAGGGGGAAGAAAAAGAAGGAATTAAACAGGGTTATTGACATGAATAGATTGACATGAATAGAATGAAATAGACATAAACAGAGTGAGATAGATAGATACATACATACATATGAACAAATTATCTATCTATCTATCTATATATGTATATATATATGGTCATCCACAGACACGTGTTTCGACTTATCAAGTCTCTTCAGTGTGGCTAGACATTTTGTAAGCTACCTACAGCCGGAATTGAAAATCGGTGGGTTGGGTGTCAGTCCGGCACCTTAACCATTAGGATGTCTTCACTTACAGAATGGGAAGGGGGTTTTAACTGTTTTAATACACACATCGCTTTGTGTGTAAAGGCCGTCACAGAGTGCTCTATTCCTTATATAGAAGAGCGTTGCGTTTACGCTTGAGTTGGCGGTCGTCAGCGGAATCCCCCCCAGAGTGCTGTGTGTGTGTGTGTGTGTGTGTGTGTGTGTGTGTGTGAATAGAATGAGATAGACATTATCAGAATGAGATAGATAGATAGATAGATTAAACACACAGATACCATGTATATGAATTTTAAAGGGAATACATTCTATTCCTGATAACACTTCTTGTAATCATAACGAGAGATATGAGAGACTCGCTATAAATTACATAAATCTCCGTAAATTGCAAAATTTGAAATAAACCACATGATGAGTAAAAATATGTACACCAAAAAAGCGACAAGCGAAAATATCACTTCGTACAAAGGCAGAATTGCTATTAAGACGCTGCTCTTCTGATATTTTTGCCTTGTTTGCAACGGTGCCCAATGATATTGGCATTTATATGCGTCTTTTTTATGTTCAAATAAATAAATAAAATAATATTTTTGGATGTTTGTTTATTTTAGAAGCATTGTTGAATAAAGTATATATTATTATTTATATTTTTGCTTGAAGGCAATTACAATGCGTATATCGCTTAAAATTCGATAATTATAGAAGATAATAATGACAAGGGAATTTCGGTAAAGAATTATTCTGTGTATAGAACATCGATGTTCTACACACAGAATAATTCTTTACCGAAATTCCCTTGTCATTATTATCTTCTATAATTATCGAATTTTATGCGATATACGCATTGTAATTGCCTTCAAGCAAAAATATAAATAATAATATATAAATAAATAAAAATATAATAAGAAGAAAGAAAGAAAGAAAGAAAGAAAGAAGGGGAAAATAGAGAGAGGGTGAGCACGCGGAAGCAATAACGCTAATTTGTTTCAATCGAACATAATCAAAAGCTGAATAAAGAAAAGAAAGAAAAAAAATTGAGAGAGAGTTAAACCAAGATTATTATACTTTTTATATATCGAACTAATTCGCAATAGCTCTTAAGTTAACATATCAAACGTTGTAATAATCAAATTAAACATACTGTGGTATATCCACAGGTCCTGCAAGTAACTTTTGTTATTGTTCCCTATAAATGTTGTTGGTGTTCCCTATAACTGCTTTCAATTTCCGTGAAGGAAAAAAATGGGAAGCATTATTTTCCGCGTGTTTGTTGTATTTTTATTATATGCCAAGCAATATCTTTTTTTTTTTGGGGGGGGGGGATTTGTATCTTTTTTAATAGATTTATATCATTTTTATTTTGTGGGGAAGTTGTAAGATTTGTCTATGAAAAATATATGGAGAAAATTTATCTATTAATTTTTATTCTTTTTTTTTCTTTTTTTTAATCTGAATCTTTTCAGCTGAACACTTATGGGACAAAAAAATGTCAACTCACACAGTCAGTCTGAGAAAATCTATTTTGTAAAAAAGAAACTTGACGATGGAAATAGAGAAAGTTAGTCGCAGACAAACGTCAAAAGATTTTTTTTTTAATTCCTTGGTAAATAACAAAGATCTTCGGACCCAAAGGGAAGTCTGGTGAACATTGAAAATTTCCTAACGGAAATTATCAAAAAATATATAAAACCGCTTCAAATATGGCGCGCCGTTCATTTTTATGTTTTTTCAAAGGTTAACTTTCTTCAGACTCTATTTTTTAATGGCTGTCTCGTTGTGAGGATTATGTATCACATTGTTGTTGTCAGGATACATTTTTTGTCCCAAGTATTTGACGTTAAACTGCATCTAATGGTGAAATTCTTATTCTTAAACTCTTCAATTCTTTGAATTCTTGTATCCCTTCATCCCCATCCTCATCCCCATCCCCATCACTTCCAAGTCCTTTCTAACCCAGAGTGGTATACCTTTTAGGGTCCCATATATGGGTTAAATAGAAAAAAGTTTTTTTTAAATGTGTTAAAAAGTGAATTTAAAAATTTGAATACTCATCAAGAATGAATAAAACAAAATCTTCTGCATAAAATAACCCAACAAGGGTTGACATGCCGTAAAACCAACCAACCAATCAACCAGGATATATCTTAAGGTGTCTTTTTGCCGGATAGTCGAAGAAATCTTAGAATATGCTAACCTTAAGACGATACACCCCCTCAAAAAAAAAGAGATTTCCTGAGTATGACACCAAACTGAATTTCCAGTTCTCCATTTTCATTACTTCCAGGTCCACTCAGACCCTGTGTGGTAGTACCTGTTAGGGTCCCACCAATAGGTCAAAATTATTTGTATTCGATAGGAATACTTGATACCAGATAACTCTAAATTATGTTACTTGAAGCTATAAAAGTTTATTAAATATTATTAGTAACTTAAAACCTTTATTACTGTGTGCAAATAAATAACTATTATCAGATAGAAATAATTACTTTAAACTACAGTTTAGCTCAGTCGATAGAGCACCCGCCGAGGTATTTGGTTCCGGGTTCGATACCAGTCCTCGCCAACTCAGCGCATGATAATCACAGCTTGGGTAATCTGATCTGTACGGTAAAGTAGGGAGCTCCACCTCAGAAAAAAGCAATCTCCCTGGTCTAGCACTAGCGAAAAGGGTAGATACTCCCTCACTGTTCGGCTGATACCGACAATAGGCCACTCCACCAATTTTACTTTCTTAGATACGAATACTCAAAACCATACAACAATGTGCAAAATCTTCTTAAGGAAGAATTACACAGAACATGTGAATATGAATGTACAATAAATGCGATTCCCTAACCTTTAGGCGTAAAATAACCGTGGGGGGGGGGGGTATATGGTTGAAATCAATCAACTGAATTGAATTGAAGATAATTACTACTGAGTTTATTCGTCCTATTTCTAAAAAAAGAATAGGAAAAAGAATGTATTTTTTTATGAATTACGAAGATACTCTCAAAGGTAATGTCTCCAAAATATTTATAAATCACAGAACTGTTTATTGTTTATTGCAAATGATGTTCACATCTTATTATAATGAAGATTTACCTATCTGAAACTGAAACTACGTCACTGCTTATGTCACAATACCCTTAGGAATTGCGTAAGTTTATCAATGAATATTTAATCTAGTCAAAATCCTTGATAGAATGAATCTTATTATTAACGATGTCTCTATGAAAATCTGAGTTAGATTTGCATCAAAACAACTCATGTAATTCATGCATTTAAAATCCTACATCACTCAGAATAAAGGTTTACATAATATATGGTGTGGTTAATTTGCATACTGGTTTTTTAAAAAAAACGGGTTTAATAAATAATTACTTGGTGTTATTGATCTCTAATATTATTGTTTTATTCTCCAACCTATTAAAATCAAGCCTATGAATTATTTTATATAGAAACCAATTAAAATATAATTAAAGTAAGTGTAATATCTTATGTGCGTTCTTATTTAATTTCGTTAGACTTTCTAATTTGATATATATCATTGCATTAAAACTTAAATACATACGCTCGTGGGGTGGCGCATATTCTTGCTAATGATTTTAAAGTTGGAACATGTAAAGTTGACACGTATTTGTAGTTGTGATGGAGTTTAGCATTGAAGTTGAAAATAAAATAGAAGTTGATTAAAATGGTTTTGAATGACGTCACCGTATGTCAGTGAAAAAAATGAATTTGATTGATTTTGACAGCATGTTAACCCATCTAGGGTTATCTTATGCCTAGAAGTTAGAGAATTGCGCTCATTGTACATTTGTGTGTGTGTGTTTCAACATAAGTTAAAAAGATTTATAAGTCTGTGTCGTTTTTGTTTCTTGACAATTTTTTCAAAATTCATTATTTTTTTGATTTACCTTATCAGTTTCATTTAGTCAAGCCACCGAAAGTCTGGGGGTATGATTGACAGGTTGCAGGTCAGGTTTCGAACAAACAACCATAGAACAACCATAGAAAAGTAAAAATGGCGTGTACGTTCATTCATTAACTAGAAGTTGTTACATGAAATCTTAGGTCTCCTTAGATCTTTTAAGTTGGTTAGATTTTAATCCAGAAGAGACATAGTGATATAACTGAAGACTTAATCGTAACCGCTCCCCATGGGAATCGAAGTCTTATAAATAAAATAGTAAATCATTCCTTCATCAACAAAAGAATCTCTTCATCGCCATTACTCCAAGGTCCACTCAATATTATTCGTATTCGATAGGACTGTGTACAAAAAAAATCTTAAGAAACTACACAGGAAAAGTAAATATTTACACACAAAGTACGTGATTCACTAACCTCTGGGCATAAAATAACGCTCGACGATTTGTCCTGCCGTTGAAATCAATCGAATCCAGTAAACCTTCGTCGAGATCCAGCAATTTAATATAAGGATTTTTTTAAATTATACCTTTACCAATAAACAAACACTTTAGCCTTTACTTAGGCTAGACGGGTGGTCGAAACCCTCAGCCCCCATTCGATCAATCAGCTGGTCACCGCAATATCTCTCATCCATATGATTGACCCGACCCTATTGCCATTATGGCAAACTCCCAACCCTTTTGATCATATGTGCTAGAAGACTGTGCTAGAAGATGTCATAGGTACGACGTTAAATTGCCTCTAGTAGTGAAATTCCAATTCTGAAGCTCTGGGGAGTGTGGAGTACCCCTTCATCGCCATTAGTCCCAGGCTCTTATCTTTGGCTTAAATAGAAAAAAATGAGTTTAAAAATGTGTTTTAAAAATTTAGTACCCATCAAGTATGAGTAAAACATAATATTATTTGTCTGTATTTTTTAGATGAGGCTTGATGTGAATAATTTTGTTGTTTCGGACTATTGTTCTCATCTTTATTCTGGTATGTATAAACTCGGCGTTTTGGTCGCTGCATCCTCCGGCACTGGGGATACCTGAGGAAGGCCGGAGGATGCAGCGACTGAAAAGTTGTGTTTATACATACCACATTAAAGATTAGGACAACAGTTCGAAACATCAAAATTATCCAAAAGAAAACATCATTGGCATAAAATAACCCATCACGGGTTGACAGCTCGTAAAATCGAACCAACCAATCCCTCTATGGGTTAGATAGAAAAACTTGTTTTAAAAAATGTGTTGACTAAATTGAATAACCATCAAGAATGAATAAAACAAAACTCTAAAGGCATCGAGTAAACAAACTATAAAGTTACAATTCTGGAGCTCTAGGGAGTGTGGAGTACTCTTTCATCGCTGTTTACTCCCAGGTCCATTCTGATCCGGAGCGGTAACTCTGTTCGGTTCCCCTCTACGGATTAAATAGGGAAAAAATGAGTTAAAAAAATAATGTCATTAAAATATAAATTTGAAGGCAATTTACAATGCAATGTAATAGGTGTTAAATGATGTTTATTTACCTAAATATTTTCGAGAAAATTTCTCATCATCAGAGGCAGAATCATCCGTGTTTTTTTTTTAAGCACCGCGCCGGCGTAATCTTTTATTGTTATTAATTTGGAGGAACGCCAGATATTTGAAATTTTCGGGATTTTCCGTGATGGCATGTCGGTCCGTTGTATATGCGCTCGTGCGGATTCTTCGAAATTCTATTTAATGTCATTAAATTTTTTTTTTAAATTTTGAATACCCACCAAGCATTAATAGAACAAAACGTCTTCGGCATAAAATAACCCAACAAGGGTTGACATACTGTAAAATGCAACCAGCCTAACAACCAACCAACCAGCCATCTAAATTTATTCAACTTTTCTTCTTTCTTGCTTTTTTTTTTTAGGTTTATTTGCAGCACAAAGTAATCGCAGCACGTGAAAAACACTTCCTTCGGCAACAGCACGCTACTTACTCTTTGTGCAACATTTCATTTTCGGGTCGGAGAAAAAGAAGATAGAAAAAGCATAAAAATTGAACCGAGTTTCATCGTCATAAAAATTCAATCTTTTACGCCACAGTCCAGGAAATTGCAAGTTCAGTGAGAGATAGGGGAAGGAAGGAAGAAGATAACAAAAAAAGAAGGTCGTTCACTGATTTCAATTTTAAAAGGGAACTCGATACTCCAAGAAAAGTAACGTTGAGGACAAATAATTTGGTTAATGTAGCCAGAAAAAAAGGGAGATAATTGGTGGCCTCTCGTAAATGGACAGATCTGCCGGGTTAGGGCAGATCTGTGCTTGCTGATATGACCGGCCTTCGGAAAAAGGGACCATTCGTTGTGACTCAATGTTCCTTCAATAAACTGAGCGGAGTGAGTCAGCGAAGCGGAAAACAACGGATTTACGACTTTCCCCCCAACATGACAAAGCGATCGAATTCTAAGTCGCAAATTAGTGAAGATACAATCCTGCCCGCAATCGTTACAGTTGCACCCAAAGACCAAGGCCTAACCGAATGAAACTATTACGATTGCTCTATTCCCTATCCTTAGTTGAGGATACTAATTATTCGTCCGATTTCAGTCATTTTCGGACGATAAGGGTCGGCTAGTTGATTGGCTGGTTGACTGGCTGGCTGGCTGGCTGTTGGTTAGTTTTTACGGCATGTCAACCTTGTTGGGTTAATTTTCACCGAAAACTGTTTTATTTATTATTGATGGATACTACGCCGGGTTAGCTCAGTCGGTAGAGCGTTCGGCTAGAAACCACAAGGTTCCTAGTTCGATACCGGTCCTCGCCAACTCAGCATATGAGTAGCACAGGGATCTGTGCGGTAAAGTAAGGAGCTGGTGGTAGGTGTGGCGCTCCACCTCAGATGCTAGAAAACAATCTCCTTGGTCTAGCGCTATTGAAAAGGGGATAGACTCCCTCGCTGACTGGCTGATACCGACTTTATGCCGCTCCGTCGACTTTACTTACTTACCTTCTAAGCTCAATTTTCTTAACACATTTTTAAACTCAGTTTTTCTATTTAACACATAGATAGGACCCTAACAGGTACTACCATTAATGATGATAAAGGGATATTCCACCCTCCCCAGAAGTCCTGAATGGGAACTTCACCACCAGATAGAATTTAACGTCATACCCAAGACGCCAGGACTCTCAGCCACCACCTTCTAGCACATATATGATAAAAAGGGTTGGGGTTTGCCATCAGATCAATACGGTTAGGACAATCATATAGGTGCTAGGGCTTGACATGACGAGCCAATTGATCAGAAGGGGCCTCTCCGACCGTCCGTTTTAGCTTAAGTAAGGACCAAAGTGAAATGTTGCATGTCATGGACTGGTCAGCCACTAGTTTTCTTTCCTTAAACACCACAGGTCACCACCACCGCCAACAGGTGGCCCCATATGGGGTCTATATTATTGGTATGTATATTATGTATATATATATTTACCAACCCTTCCGCATGAGCAGGATGCGACACAAGGTCAATTTCTTAAGCGGAGTTCAGCAGGTTTGAATTTAGAGTTTTCCTTCTCGTAGCCCGGTTGCCTAACCAAGGTTAAAGGGCCCACTCTGCCCTACTATTTACCCATAGCTGGAGAGAGAGTATGATTCATACCTTTCCCAAGGATATTAGCGCTAAATGAAATGCAATTACCACGTCCAGGATTTGAACTCGGGGCGACGAGTCCATTTCCCATGACTTTAACCATTACACCACGCGCTTCCTACTTCCTGTATATTATGTATATATATTTACCAACCCCTCCACACGAGCAGGATGTGACACAAAGTCCATTTCTTTCGGGAAATATTTAGTAATACCCATGTTAAATAAATAAAAATACTGGATTATTTTATCATGAATAGCTATGAGTGTAGGTTTTCAGACTAGACTAATATTTTTTTTAAATATAAATGACTAACCAGTCGTGTTAGAGTTGATATTGCAAGTGATATTGAACTCATGACATATTTATACTAATTATCATATTGCCGGTTAAGGCAGAAGTGACTTTTTTTGAGTTAATGGATTTTTTTTATGTGTCTTATGTGTAGAAAAATATTTGAAAATTATTTACTTAGGAGGATTACTAAGGGATTTGATATTATGGTAAGAAAAAAACAGGCAAATAGTGTTACATAATTTATACATAGATTATTGTCAACCCCCTTTTTTTCTGAAGGGATGGCCCCTTTTCATATCACGGGCGGGACTTTCCAAAGAATATTACAGAAAGCTCGCGAAGTTCGTGAAGTCACGTGGGACCAAGTTAACCCGTTAGTTTCAGCTTCGACGTCAGGCAGATAAGATATATCTGCCTTAGCTGGGATTCACCTGCATACACGCGCTGTGTTTAGTTAGATGAAGATGTTTAGTTAAGTAAATAAAAGTTTAAATAAATAATATGGTTTTGTGGTTGATGAATGTCTTGGCAACAAGACTGACCTAGAAGAAGAAATGAATCAAGGACGACCAACCAGCAAGAACAGAGAAATAGAAGTCATAGAGAAAGAATAGAAACGACCAGAGATCACCAATGGCCAAAGAAGTAAGTTATGCATCTC
>CM042150.1:110637396-110659896 GCA_023376005.1 Doryteuthis pealeii | reverse complement strand
AAATATGGAAAATAAATCCGACAATATTAAGAAATTTGAAAAAACAAATCTTCCGAAAATACGATGAATTTATTTATCGATGTTTAAACATTTCGGTTTCTTTAAACCTTCATCAGGATTTCACTTGGGGTGAAGAAAATGATGGGTGACAGGAGATGAAAATGTTTATAAAAAACAAAACAAAAAAGATTTTATAAACATTTTCATCTCCTGTCACCCATAATTTTCTTCAAATTTCTATGTGTGTGTGTGTGTGTGTGTGTGTGTGTGTGTGTGTGTGTGTGTGTGTGAAAGAGATAGTGTGTGTGTGTGTGTGTGTAATTAAATAAAATGTACTCTCGTCGATTTCGGCGCATGAGGGTTCATCCAAAGAACAACCTACACAGTGGTTTGTTTATAGTGGTGAAGACTTGTGTTGGGCCATCCACAATTTTTGGCACATGCGATAGGAAAGCATTGGTGCACAAGAAATGCCACAAACTCAATCAACGACTGACCTCAGGATTTTCAAATTCAGAGTTTTCCTTCTCCTAGACTGGTTACCAGTCCACATATATATATATATATATATATATATATATATATATATATATATATATTGTCATTCACATACAGTCCTGTTTCGCCGTTTCATGGCTCATCATTGTGGCAAGACAAGGCAGACTGGCTTCAGGCTAGGATCGAAACTCAACGGATTTTTCGTCAGTCAGAATTCTTGCCTCCACACAAAACGCAATTTTTAAGAAAGGGAATTTACTGATATAAACATGTAAAGCCACTAGGAGTGCTGTATCTGTCAAGGAGACCTATTCAATTATTACGTAATTAGTGAAAAATTCCACTTCCAGAGAGCTCAACCCACCAGGGGTGAAGAGAATATATATATATATATATCATATTATTCTTACGTTATATTCTCAATGGTCATTAAATTATCATTATTTAACCTCAATTAACATCTTACTTATTAAAAATGTCTCTATTACAGTCTAGATGAGATAGATTTTCCTCAAAACAACCCATATTATTAATGTATTTAAATTCCTGCAATATGTGTTATATATAATTAAGGCATAAATGCTTACATAGTATATGATGTGAATAATTTGCATAGTTTTAATAAAACCGTGTTTAATAAATAATTACTTGGTGTCGTTGATTTCTAATATAATTGTTTTATTCTCAAACGTATGAAAAGCAATCCTATGAATAATTTTATATTGAAATTAATTAGAATAAAGTAAAAATAAGCGTAATCTTTTTTGTGTTCTTATTTAATTTCATTAGTCTTTCTAATTCAATATAATATTTAAATATACTAAAACTTATATAGTTATGGAGTTCTGCTCTAAATCTCATTTTATATTATCATGATCAACTCTTTCGGATTTCAATTTTCTGGGCAAATTCGACCTTCCTAGTCAATTTTAAGCTAAAACGTTCCGAGTAGGATATATGTATAATATATGCAAAAATGCGTATTTAATTTTCGGGATACTCTTGCGAATTCCAATTTTATGGACAAATTAGACCTTCTTTATAAATTCTGAACTAAAATGTTCCGGGCACTTGCCTCATTCCTATAATTATTTTGCTTTAGCTTTAGTGTTGTTTTACGGCATATCAACCTCAGTGGGTCATTTAATGCCGATAAAGTTTTGAAATAAATCAATTCTTAATGGATAATACAATTTTTTTATAAATACATTTTTCTATTTAACCCATAGATGGTACCCTATAATTCTGTTGATTTGTTTTATTTTGTTCTGTTTGGCTGGTTGGTTGGTTGGTTGGTTGGTGTTTCTTTTTTTTTTTTTTCTTTTTTTTTTTTCATTGAGTTGTGGATGTTTCTTCTATAGTGACATTTTCAATATAATTCCTAAATACTTTATTACTATCAGGTTCTGAAAATAGAAAATAATTCAATAAAGAATCTCAGATCTTACTTACGAAAGCAACATTTTTTTTTAAATAGTAGAAAAGAAAAGAAAACAACTAAGGCTTATTTTTCATCCCTCCGGTGTATCTATATATTGATATTCTTGTTCCTTAATCTTCCGACCGTTATCATCTTGCATCACCCTCTGGTTAAAAATGAGACCGTCCAAATCGTTCAAGACGAAATGCAAACATATAAATCCTGATTATCTTGTGTTGCTTATCCGCCTTATTCTTACTTCTTATGAGTGTCGTCGCCTTTATCACGTTTATTATAAAACAAGAAAGGGAGAAAAAGGACATGCTACACAGAAGCCTATAATAAAAAAAGAGAGTAGATGAAAGATAGGGGGAGGAGTGGATGCGCGGAAGGAAAATGCTAATCTGTTTCAATCGAACATAATAAAAAGATGAAAAGAAAGGGTCCGCGGACGTCGCTAAATGTGAAAGGTCATGCTTTTGGCCTTTTGGCTAAGATTGTAGAATGAGAGAGAGTTAAATCAAAATTATTATACTTTTTACATATTGAACTATATTTCAATATCTCTTAAGTCAAACGTTGTAATAATTAAATCATCATATTGTGGTATATCCTGCTAGTATTGTATATCTTAGCTCTGTGTTTCTGTTTTGCTGTTGTCTCTCTCAGTGCAACAACCAGTTACAAATGCAGCTTCCTGATATTAATATCTTCAATGCTGATAAAAATATCTTACCAGTTCAATGGCCGAAATCACTGGACACAGTTTTCCGAAGAAAGGCGCTTAGAATGTACGTTTATTAACGTACCTGGTATATATTGTATATTTCAATTCTCTGCTTCGGTTTTGCTGTGTGTGTCTCAGTGCAACGAGGTTACAAACGCAACCTCCTCCTGATTCTTCTTCCCTCCTCCTCCATTAGGAGTGACGACAAAAGAAGCACTGCTGCCCACGCCACAAACGACCGACCGACCGACTTTTCCGTGTCTTTGAGTTTCTCGTAATCTATAGAAGAACGCAGATGTTTTATAGTTGAAAGAAATTCTCCCTGACATTATCATCACAGTCCTGTAATAAACATCTTCCAATATCAGTGATATGAATTGCCTTTTCTTCTTACTCTTTGCCACCATCGATCGTGCGGATGTTATACGTCCAGAATAGATGTACATGATAAAGAAAAAAAAAAAAAAAGAAAATTCTTTAAAAAAATTATTCGGACCAAAGAAAGCCAAAAAAAAAAGAAAGAAAGAAAGAAAGAAAGAAAAAAACTCTTATTGAGATGAAAGAAATAAAAGAAAAACGAAGAAAAAGAATTAGTCACAAAATAAAAAAAATTTTTAAAAAAGAGAAAAATCTTTATTCAAAATTTTCTTAAAGGCTTTATTCTTTTTTCTTTTCTTTTTCTTTTTTTTAAGGAAAGGGGCGCGCGAACCGTGGCGCGAAGCCGGGTATCACGTGACTGGCATTGTTGAATGGGAATGAGTATCAAGTCAAGCAAATAACTTTCAACAAAGGAACTAATAGACATAAGGAAGAGGAATAAAAAAAAACGGTAAATATTAGCCGAGACACCCTTTAAAGAAAACCACTTAACGGATCGATAAAAAAAACAGTCAAAGTAGATATTTGTTATTTGGACAAATATAATATGTATTGTGTACCGATATATACACGGGCATCTTGACTTATACATACACACACACACACACACAGACACACACACACACATATATATATATATATATATATATATATATATATATATATTGGGAGAATATGTGCTTAATTTAAGTCGAACCTAATTTTTGAAAGTTAATTCATTAGTAATTAATTAGGCGGGATTTACCTATTTAAATGTAAGGCTAAACAAATCGAGAAAAATCAATCTCTGTATGTACATTTCGGCCTATTAGGCCTCATCAGCAGAGCTATAGATACGAAGACCGCCCCGTGTGTGATTCGTATCTATAGCTCTGCTGATGAGGCCTAATAGTTTTGTTGAACTGTACAGACAGTTCCTGTCGGACAAGTTATTACCTCCCATTTCTAATTCCTTGCTACTACTCGTTCTCGTTAAAAACGAGACACGAAACCATACCATTGTTTCCTACCTGAGGATGGCAAATTGTATTGCCGAAAGCGCTCGTTTTGAAACCTTTGGTGGACTGTTATACCAGTTACACCCCGACACCAGAAAGATGGCCCGAAAATTGGAACGGATCAACGAAAAACTTGTCCGACAGGAATTGTCTGTACAGTTCAACAAAACTTGTACAAAAGAAAAATTGCTGCTAAAATACACTTATATATATATATATATATATATATATATATATATATGTGTGTGTGTGTGTGTGTGTGTGTGTGTGTGTTCCATAAAGTCCGTGTGCACTTTTTAAAAATTGAATACAAATAAAATTATATATAACAATTCTAAAGAGCATACAGACTTTGTGGACGCTATCCCCTTCGCATTCTGTGGGTGACGATAGCCGAGCGGTTAAGCTGAAGAGACTTATATAAGTCGAAACACGTGTCTGTGGATGACTATATGTGCTTCCCATCCTCCTGGGATTGAGCACTTTGGAGGGAAATTCGCTGATGACCGCCAACTAAAGCGTAAACGTAAACGCAATGCTCTCCTATAAAAGGGATGGAGCACTCTATGGCGGCCTTTACATACATACAGATGTGTTTATTAAGAACAGTTAAAATCCACTTCGCATTCTGTGGGTGACGATAACCTAGCGGTTAAGCTGTCCGACTGATGCTGAATCGATCGGAGTTCTATCCCGGCTGTAGGTGGCTCACAAAATATCTAGCCACACCGAAGAGACTTGATAAGTCGAAACACGTGTCTGTGGATGACTATATATATATATATAATATATATATATATATATATATATCTTATTATAATGGAGATCTGTCTGTAACCGAAACTATATACTACTCAAGTCACAATTCCCTTAGTTATTGACATCATAGTCTCCATGATTTTATTTTAACCTTTTTGATAATTAATAAAATTGTTTTACATTATTAATACTGTTAACCATATCTATATACGAATAACATGCAATTATATTTATATATACAACAAAATATCGATTTACAGTGTGAACGGGAAGTCTAATTTGCATAATGATATTAAAAAATCGAATTTAATAAATATGTGCTCAGTGTTATTGATTTCTAACTGTTTGGTTTTATTTTAATGAATATAAGCAAAAATCTCTTCAATGAATCTTAAATGAAATCCATTAACAAGAAAAAATAACTGCAAGTTTATTCTTACTTCCTATTTTAACTAAATACTTACATTAGAAAAAATAGCAATGAAAGACGGGAGTGATGGAAGAGTAAGTTTCAGTTGTTCTATGTTTCAAATCTTTTGATCTGCATTCTTATTTAGTTTCAGTAGCCTTTCTAATTTTATATAATATCTTATTACATTCAAACTTAAATACTTGCACCCGGAGGGTGCATATATTTGCTAGTATGTATAAGTTTTATAATTTGCTTGAAGCATTGTACGATTTGCAAAAGAAATTGTTTCAATAGTTTCAAAACGAAAGGTAGAATGTGAAATAAAGTATTCAGATACAGTTAAACAGAGCAATATGAAAATCTTATTATAATGGAGATTATGTGTTTTTCTGTCCGTAACTGAAACTATATTACTACTCATGTCACAATTCCTTTAGTTATTTATGTCAAATTCTCTATGATTATTTTTTTTATTGAAACCTCAATTATTATTATTAAATTGTTTTACCTTATTAATACTGTTGACCAAATCTACAGGTATTTGCCTCATACCCCACTTGTATGGGCTGGGCACAAGGCTTCGTTTTAACGTGGGCCCACCCACAAGCTGAAGCTCATGGGTGGGAAAGAACAAAAATTGCGTCGATCCCTTCGGCATTCCCCCTCAAGGGGGCGCCTCGGGTGCTGGGCAATAAACCCAGCCCTGCCCCTTTAAATCAAGGGGGCAGGTATTTCCTGGGGGGAAAGCCACATGGGATCGACGTTATTAACTTGTAAAGATCCAGGACCGAAGCCACTGGATCCCCGGCGTTGGCCAGGACCTACATGCTAATAACATGCAAATATATTCATATATACAACAAAATAGCGATTTACAGTGTGAACGGGAATGCTAATTTGCATATTGATATTAAAAATTTGATTTTAATAAATATGTGCTTAGTATTATTGATTTCTAATTGTTTAGTTTTATCTTAATGAATATGAGCCAAATTCTCGGAGATAAATCTTTTAAAAAATTCATTAGCAAAAAGAAATAACTGTAATTTTATTTTTTTTACTTTCTATTTTAACTAAATAGTTAAATTAGGAAAATTTAGTAATGAAAGACGGGGGTGATGGAAGAAAAAGTTTTAGTTGTTCTATTTTTCGATTATACCTCCCTCTGTTTTTTATCTGCATTCTTATTTAGTTTCATTAGCCTTTCTGATTTAATATAATATTTTATTACATTAAAACTTAAATACTCGCATCCGGAGGGTGCATATATTTGCGAGTTACAATATTTTTTTTACCTAGCAAAAGCTAGTTGCTTAGTTACGAGCAGTTTTATGGGCTTCGTGTCTTTTTTTTTTTTTTTTTTTTTTTTTTTGTTTTTTGCTTTGGGGTTTTTTTTGGAGGGGGGTCTTTGTTTTTGTTCTTTGGGTTTTTTTTTACTCATACAACCTTCTGTCTGAGAAGTGTGTGTGTGTTTTTTTTTGTTTTTTGTTTTTTTTGTTTTGTTTTTTTTACTAAAAGAATGCGTGAAACTGTCTGTTAAGTATTTAAGTAAGTTATGCATGCATACACACACACACACACACACACACATATATATATTATATATATATATATATATATATATATATATATATATTGGAGAGTCGTTCAAAAAGTTATAAGTTTTAGCCAGAAAGAAAGAAAAAAAACTTCTTACAAAACGAGAAAAACTCCTTCAGATTTCTGTCTCAATTTCTGTGCAGGTGATGCAAATATAAAGGTGAGGGGCGTGCTATAAATCTTAGAATTGGACAAAACAGACGCCCGGGCAGTCATAAAGTATCTGGATGAGGCTTGAAACAATTTGAACGACTCTTGTATATATATATATATATATATATATATATATATATATATATACGAGAGTCGTTTAAAATGTTCTAAGCCTCATATATATATATATATATATATATATATATATATATATATATATATATATATATATATATATATATATATATATGGCGGGTTTAACAAACGGGAAAAATAAAGTCAACGAGAAAATTGCACCCATGAGATCGGCTGTGAGATCTTCCAAATAAAAATAAAACACAAAAAATCGGACTGAAGAGACATTATGGTGAAATAAATTTATATCTAAAACAAGGTGTATCAAGAAAGTATCGAGATTTTTTGGACTTTTTGACACACTTTGTATTCTGAGAAAAATAACGTTCCATTCATTAACTTTTTTCAGAATACAAGGTGTGTCAAAAAAGTACCGAGTTTAAAGCTTTATTTACCGAGATAGAAATGAAGAATGAATGGAACGGTTTTTTTTTTCAGAATACAAGGTGTGCCAAAAAGTACAAAAAATCTCGATACTTTTTTGACACACCTTGTATATCCATGTAATCCATATGTAACATTAGATCTCTCTCTCTCTCTCTCTCTCTCTCTCTCTCTCTCTCTCTCTCTCTCTCTCTCTCTCTCTCTCTCCACTTTTCACCTATCCGTCGTATACTCCAAGTCCTATTCCAGTTATAAATCACCATGTCCCAAAGATGCCTTCTAACGCAAAAGATCAGAAACTAGCATGTGTACACGGTGTTGCCCGGGTGCCAAATATAGCTGAACAGATATTTTTACACTTAGATGACATAACAGCTGAAATATCTATCTACGTCAGGTCTTGAAAAAATCCAAGACTTTAGGTGAAAAATCATTGTTTATAGACACTTCGATGGCGTCTTTAAACTATTCATTTTCGATATTTTTCAGCACCTGTCAATACAAAGACATTTATAGGGCTTCTTCTGATATATATCCCTCACTCATATTGCGGGTATATAAACAGTTCTTTAACAGAGAAGGGAGAGAGATAGACAGGTAGACAGACAGATGATATGAATAACTTGCATTACTTACTTCTTTGGTCATTGGTGATCTCTAGTCGTTTCTATTCTTTCTCTCCATGTTGGTTGTTCATCTTTGATTCATTTTCTTCTTCTTGGTCAGTCTTTTTGCCAAGACATGCATCAACCAACAACACCATGTTATTTCTTTTTAAAGACTTTTATTCTTAACTAAACTTCGTTCTCTAACTAAACACAGCGCGCGTGTGCAGGTGAGCCCCCAGCTAAGGCAAGACATGCCTCCTGCCTGACGTCCAAGCTGGTACTGAGGGTTAACCAGCTTTCACGTGACTTTACGTGATTCGCGGGTTTTCCCTCTGTGGTATCAAAAGGTAACCAACGGTTTGTAAATGTCCATCTACACAGTGTTATCAATAATCTATGCCGCTACATAGATTATTCAACACTTCTGTCTTCTCTTGTCAGCAAAGATCCTGCAGTAAGTTAACCAAGTGGTTAGTGAAATGTTGTATCGCGAGGTGGAAAGATACACAGATAAATGGTGTGCTTAACACATTTATTAAGCACCAGCATCCGGTGCCGAACGGATACATACAAACACAGAACAAATAAGTACAAATAATTCACAAGACAACTCACACTGAAAGAGGAGGATCAGTTCGGTATAGCCAATGCAGCAAAGTCAGTCTGAATATCATTCAGCTAGTTAATCTACTTTAATCTTAGGCTATTTTATGGATATGAGTCAGTCAATCTGGTAGAGTACTGAAGGGGTGCTAAGGCTCTGAGCCAGTCCATCTGGTAGAGTGCTGAAGGGGCGTTACCTACTCTACAACATGAAATAACATAAAATAATTAAATAAAATTACAATAATAATAGAAAAAAATTTTCTATTTTGATTATTTCATTTCATTTGTTTATTTAATGATAATAATAGTTTGAATCGTGTACACAAGGATAATCTGACCGAAACACATGTGTAAGTGATATTGATTAAATTCATCTTTTATTATCCATTCTGTACTTTCTTTTCTTTATTCATTCTTCCTCATATATATATATATATATATATATATATTATATATATATATATGTGTGTGTGTGTGTGTGTGTGTGTGTGTGTGTGGTGTGCATGAGATTGACCCTAAAATAGGAAGGGTGTCCGGTTCCAAAAGGTTTGAAAAACACTGATTTTGATGGGGCACTGTTTTCCCCTCATTGAAAGGAGAAGGCGGGAAAAGGAACCCCTAAACATTGAGTGCTTGGCAGTCCGCTGCAGATGTTTTGATATCTAACATCGTAGTCTTAACAGAATAAAAGCCAATAAATTCAACCTTGGAATTTGGAATGTGCGAACGCTCCAAGACACTGACTCCACTCCAGAACGAAAAACGGCGCTTATCTCTCTCTCTCTCTCTCTCTCTCTCTCTCTCTCTCTCTCTCTCTCTCTCTCTCTCTCTCTCGAAATGCAGAAACGTCAATATTTCTGCACTCAGTGGAACCCATATTGCATATTCGTCGCTGTTAGCTGGAAATAAAGGATGGATACTCATTCTTATATATATATATATATATATATATATATATATATAATATATATATATATATCAACCCCTCCATTCGAGCAGGATGTGACACAAGGTCAATTTCTTAAGCGGAGTTTTAACGGTTTGAATTCAGAGTTTTCTTTCTCCTACACTGGTTACCTAGCCAAGTTTAAATAACACAGTCTGCCCTACTATTTACCCATAGTTGTAGGGGGGGAGTAGTTGCATCCATACCTTACCCACGGTTATTAGCGCTATGTGAAATACAAACAGCCTTGTCCAGGATTTGAACTCGAGTCCTTTTCCTACGAGAAAGGTATGAACCCCTATATCACCCCTGGCTAAGGGTTAAAGAGTAACACTACAGTTCTTCTACAAGGATGGTTTTAGCATTAAATAACCCATGAAGGTTGGTATACCATTAAACCAAGAAAGAACCAAAACTCTGCAGGAGATACTGAAAGTGTATTCTAAACTCGGCTGATAGGACGTAGATTTGGTTGGAGTGTACATATTTATGAGTAATGATTTACATATTACTAGAAGCGGCTACCCGGTGTCGTCTGGGTAAAGGTGTGGGAAAGTTAGTCTCACATATCCATTATTACTGAATCGTGAGTTGGCTCTTCGCAGGATGCCCCATTAAAATGCCTATGTAAAAAACTTGCGTTGATTCGACCAGGTGAGGCGTAAAAAAAAATAGTGCACAGACACACTGAAAAGAAAACCATTGTCTCCTATTGTTGCATACCCTTTCTTTACTTCTATTATTCTGTTGCTCATCTTTGGTATCTTACGTTCTTCTTCTAGGCCTAGACTTCGTCTTGCTGGTTGGTCGTCCTTGATTCATTTCTTCTTCTAGGTCAGTCTTGTTGCCAAGACATTCATCAACCACAAATCCATATTATTTATTTAAACCTTTATTTACTTAACTAAACATTTTTCCCTAAGTAATCACAGCGCGCGTGTGCAGTGAGTTCCAGCTAAAGCAGTTACATCTTCTCTGCCTGACGTCCAAGCTGAAACTGAGAGCCAACCAGGTCCCACGTGACTTCACGTATTTCGCGGGTTTTCTGTAATATTCCATAGAAAATCCCACCCGTGATATGAAAAGGGGCCATCCCTTCAGAAATACAGGGGGTTGACAATAATCTATGCATAGATTATATAACACTATTTAAAATATAAAATGAAAAACAACACATGCTATTACTATCCAAATTTTATTTTTCAATCATTTTCACGAATATAAATCAGATCTTCATTATTTTTGCTCAAAAAGCAAGATCTGGTGATAGTGAATGTGTATATATATTTACCGTGCCGTTGTTTTATTTTTGTAGTTTCAGCCGAACATACATACACACAACTGCCCTTTATATATGCATAGATAACCTTCCTTGATCTTTTTTTCTCGACATTCGAGACATACTCACATTTTTCAGCTTAGATACGTCGACAAATCTGCACTGTGTGAAATCACAGACAGCTAATGTATTGACGAACCTTATGGCAGTTACGTTCAACATGTCTTGTTTTGTTTGTCTTTGGGGGGGGGATTTTTTGTTTTGTTTGTTTATTTTTCTTGTTTGTTTTGGTTAGATTTTACGGCATGTCAACGTTTCTAGGTTATTTTATGCCGAAGACATTTTAAACACATTTTTAAACCCATTTCTTCTATTTAACCTATAGATGGGACACTACCAGTTCAGGCCAGAGTAAAGGTGATGAAGGGGTACTCCACACTGACTTATATGATTTACATTTGAAAAATACTAAAAATAAACTGTTTTCTCATGTTAATGGAATTTATTTTGTTGTTGTTAATAATAATAATAATAATAATAATAATAATAATAATAATAATAATATAAATAGTAGTATAGTAGTAGTAGTAGTAGTAGTAGTAGTAAGTGTAGGTTATGTGGTGAGAGAGATAAAATAGTTAATCACATGATAAGTAAATGCAATCCTGACTGGTCAGGAAAGATGATCAACTAGGAATTGTGCAAGATATTAAGATTTGACCATACTAATGGTATATGCTCAAATCAAAATCTGTCCTGGAATATAGGATGCATACAATTCTTTGGGATTTTGAAATACAAACGGATCACCTAATCTCAACCAGAAATTAACAAGAAAAAAAAAACTTGTTATTTAGTGGATTTCCCTGTTCCAGTAGACCACAGAAAAATAAATAAAAGAAAGCAAAAAAGATGAATAAATAATTGTATCTGACTAGGGGGCTGGAAAAAAACAAAGTGAGACATGAAAGTGACAGTGATACCAATTGTAGTTAGTGCACTTGGAATGGTCCCCAAAATCCTGGAAAAGAGCAATAGGGTCGGGACAATCCTATAGGTACTAGGGCTTGATGTGACCTACTGATTGATCAATGGGGGCTTCTCCGACCGCACTTCTAGCCTAAGTAAGGACCAAAGTGGTGTGCTGTATATCATGGACTTTTCAGCCACCAGGATTCTGTCCTTAAGTATGGGTCGGCACCGACGGCCAAAATGATGCCTCATTGGGGGGGGTATTACCCCTCTGCAGAGGTGCAGTCGGGCTTAAACTTGTCTTGTGTCAATCTAAGTTTAACTGAGTCATTACTGAAGATCGTACTCACTTAATTCTTTATAGGCAAAGCAATGGACTGAATACATCATCGAATGAATTGAAGTCTTCTCCAAAGAGAACAATTGCATTGTCCACTATAGACTCTGGCAATCGTTTCAGAATATATTTTTTCTTCTTCTTCTTGTTATTCTGTTTACAACAACCTCTTTATAGCAAGACTTAACGAGATGGGGATGTAAGAGATGTTACTTGTGTATGACCGGAGATCTTTTTTTTCTGTTTTTTTCTTTCTTTTTTCAATAGCTTAATGTAGTTCGTTCACTAGTCTCTAAGAAACATATCATAAATGGACGTGTAGGGCGGGGGTCGACGTATCACTTACCTTTATTCTTATAATGTTGACTCTTTAACTGGTGCTCGCAGGTGTTAAGGACATTCCGATATATATATATATATATATATATATATTGTCGGATTTACCCAATCTGTTACTCCTCATGTATGTATATATCCATATTCCTATATAAGTTTCTCCATCAAACGTTTCTCCTCAACTACAACAAACCAAGTAAAAGAAAAAAACAAGGACATTTATAACATACCAGCAGTGGAATCCGACATTGCCCGGGATTTAAAAAATATTCTAAATCACATTTTTATTAACTGAACAGTTCATGACATGCAACACTACAGTTTAGCCTTTACTTAGGCTACACTGGCGGTCAGAGAGACCCTCTCAGATCAATCGGCTGGTCACCTCGATCCCTATGGTGGTCCTAATCCTGTTGACTCTATGGTTCCCTTTGGATCGGTACCTGGAAAAGAGACTGGGAGAATTGGAAATTAGAGAAACGACTGACATCATCCAGTCCAAGGTGCTGTTAAAATTAGCCAGAACACCTGGCTATATATACATTGAAATATATGGTTATTAAGTACGCAGACGTAACCTCAGTAGCAATATCTTATCAACTGAAAGCGATGTCAACAGACGTATAAAACGGGGAATTCCTCCAGTCTGTAGCCAAGTCAGTTCTAAAAACTGACGAGAAAAACTCGCAAAGGATATGACACATATCTTGCAACCCCAACCCTTTTTATCATATATTTGCTAGAAGGCGGTGGCTGAGGTTCTTAGTGTTCTGGGTATTAAATAACATCTAGTGGTGAAGACCAAACATCTTTATTAAAAAAATAGGTTCATTTTTTCAACGTTCTTTTTTCTCAGACTTCAAATTTTAAACAGACCGATAAACAAGGACTATTACTCGCCTTTCTCCTTATTCTGAGATAAAAATAATTTTTTATCACCTTCCACATACCAACAAAAGCCCTGAAGATGATCTAATTAATAGATCGAAACACTGCAGCGTCGACCAATAGACTCACCACTTAACTCATTTAAACCTGTGTTTTTTCAATTTTGTATTATACTACACACACACACACACACACACACGTATATATATATATATATATATATATATATATATATATATATATATATAGGGGTGTGAACTCATTAGTTTCCCTTAGTAACAGCTGTCTACGATAATATTGATCAATTTATTCAAGAATGCATAGAAGGATTTTAATGAAACTCATTTCTACCAGTTTATTGATACACATGAAGTTTAATAAATATTTAATATAACATTTTTTTTTCTATTGATAGATCGATACACTTTGAGTTAATGAAAATTATTTCTACCAATTTATAAAATCAGATCAAACAAAAATATTCACCAACAAACTCTTAACTTACAAATCGTATATACGAAAAAACAAGATTTGGAATTAAATAGCCCACAAGGGTTTAAATGTCATTAAGTAGAATAACCTACGAATATAATTATTTCTACCGATTAATATACATGAAGTTAATGAAAGATCTAATATTAAAATTATTGGTAATTTATGAGGAAGTGCGTTCCGGTCTCCTGCCTCAGAAATTGCTATCCGGTGACTATTAAAATAACGTCCCCAGCTATGTCGGTGTTACTTGAAAGAAAACAACCAACTTAGGGCGTTAAATGTATTTTTAGAGGGGGGCATCTCTTTTTTGGCGTAATTCTTATTTATTTATCGTAATTTGTCGTAATTCTTGTTAATTTATAGAAATTTGTCGTAATTCTTGTTCATTTATAGAAATTTGTCGTAATTATTGTTTATCGTAATTTGTCGTAATTCTTGTTTAGATATGAAGATGGATATATAGTTTGGAATAGACTGAGATAGATAAACAAAATAATATAGATAGATATGAACAAATGGAGACAGATATATAGATATTTTCTACAAGTAAATGTATTTGTGGGGTGTCGCTTCTTTTTTGTCGTATTCTTGTTTATTTAAACTAAAAACAAGACATTAAACAAACATGAATAAAAGAAAATCTGAGACGACATAGCTGGGGACGTAATTTTAATAGTCACCGGGTAGCATTTTCTGAGGCAGGAGACCGGGACGCACTTCCTCATAAATTACAAAAATATTTCTTCCAATATATTAATACACATTAAGTGAGAAACATGCATATATTAAAATATATTTGGCATTGAATAACTCACAATGAACCAACCAAATCTACATAATGGTATGAAGAATTGTGAGAATTAAATTGAAATCTATTCAATTTTTTTTAACATATTACGATAGATAAGGAAATCTAACTCTGTAATTAAAGTTTTATAATTATCTCCCTTGGTTTTTAATATGGCAATCAAGCAAATTCAGGGTGTATTTTTAGCCTAAAAAAAATTATGAGCAGGTATCAAAATTTATTTGCCCAAAATACGTTCAGATGTTAGCTGCATATCTGTACTTAATTTGATCAAAATTGGTCAATATATCAGACTGGACCTGGGAGTAATGGCAATGAAGGGGTCAAATCTCCAGATCTGGAACCTCACCATCAGATGCAATTTAGGGTCATACCCAGGACACCATTTTGGGGGTGGAATCGTAGCACTCTGTAGGGTATACATTCATCGTATTCTAAGCCCCGCAGACCGGGCGAAAATTACTCGGTATTTATTTGTTGAATTTGATGTGGGTTCTAATCAAATCCAATTTAATTTGATCCGGACTCAAATCTTTTGAAAAACAATCGTTCACTGATTTCAATTAAGGAATGATCCATCAATGGTTGAATGTTGATAAAGGGATTCTGGATCAAATAACGGATTTCAGTTTGACTTTTGACCTTTTTTCTTTTCTTTTTCTCTTTTCTTTTTTCTTTTTCTTTCTTTCTTTTTCTTTCTTTCTTTTTCTTTTCTTTTTCTCTTTTCTTTCTTCCTTTTTCTTTTTTTTTCTTTTTCTTTTTTCTTTCTTTTTCTTTTTTCTTTTTCTTTTTCTCTTCTTTTTTTTCTTTTTTCTTTGTTTTTTTTTCTCTTTTCTTTTCTTTTCTTTCTTTTTCTTTCTTTCTTTTCTTTTTTCTTTTTTCTTTTTCTTTTTCTCTTCTTTTTTCTTTCTTTGTTTCTTTTCTTTTTCTTTTCTCTTTTCTTTCTTTCTTTTTCTTTTTTTCTTTTTCTTTTTCTCTTCTTTTTTTTTTCTTTTTTCTTTGTTTTCTTTTCTTTTCTTTCTCTTTCTTTCTTTTTTTTCTTTTTCTTTTTTTCTTTTTCTTTTTCTCTTCTTTTTTTTCTTTTTTCTTTTTTTTCTTTTTCTTTTTCTTTTCTCTTTTCTTTTCTTTCTTTTTCTTTTTCTTTCTTTTTCTTCTTCTTTTTTTTCTTTTTCTTTGTTTCTTTTCTTTTTCTTTTCTCTTTTCTTTCTTTCTTTTTCTTTTTCTTTTTCTTTTTCTCTTCTTTTTTTTCTTTGTTTTTTCTTTTCTTTTTCTTTTCTCTTTTCTTTCTTTCTTTTTCTTTTTCTTTTTCTTTTTTCTCTTCTCTTTTTTCTTTTTCTTTGTTTTCTTTCTTTTTCTTTTCTCTTTTCTTTCTTTCTTTCTTTTTTTTTCTTTTTTCTTTTTTCTTTTTCTTGTTTTCTTTTCTTTTCTTTTCTCTTTCTTTCTTTCTTTCTTTTTATTTTCTTTTCTCTTTCTTTTTTTCTTTTTCTTTGTTTCTTTCTTTTTCTTCTTTCTCTTTCTTTCTTTCTTTTCTTTTTTCTTTTTCTTTTTCTCTTCTTTTTTCTTTTCTTTTGTTTTCTTTCTTTCTCTTTCTTTCTTTCTTTTTCTTTTTTTCTTTTTTTTCTCTTCTTTTTTTTTTCTTTTCTTTTTTCTTTTCTTCTTTTCTTTTCTTTCTTTCTTTTTCTTTTTTTTTCTTTTTCTCTTCTTTTTTTTCTTTTTCTTTGTTTTCTTTCTCTTTTCTTTCTTTCTTTCTTTTTTCTTTTCTTTCTTTTTCTTTTTTTCTTTTTCTTTTTTTTCTTTTCTTTTTCTTTTCTTTTCTTTCTTTCTTTTTCTTTTTTCTTTTTCTTTTTTCTTTTTTCTTTTTCTTTGTTTTCTTTCCTTTTTTTCTTTTTTCTCTTATCGAGTTTCTTTTTTCTTTGTTTTTCCTTTTTTTACTTTAATTTTCTATTTTATTTTTCTCTTCTTTTCGTTTTTCTTTTTTCTTTGCTTTTCTTTTTTTCTTTTTCTTTATTTTTTCTTTTACTTTTTTCTTTGTTTTTCTTTATTTTTCTTTCTTGTCTTTTATTTATTTTTTCTTTCTTCGTTTTCTTTTTTCTTTTCTTTCTTCCTTTCCTTTTTTCTTTTCCTTCTCTGATTTTCTTTTCCTTTCTTTCTCTTTTTTCTTCTCTTTTTTCTCTTATTCTTTCCTTTCTTTCTCTTTTTTCTTTTCGTTTTCCATTTTATTTCTTTTCTTCTTTCTCTTCTTTTTGCTTTGTTTCTTTCTTTCTCTTTTTTTCTTCTCTTTTTCTTTCTTTTCTTTTTCTTTCTCTTTTCCTTTGTTTTCTTCTTTCATCTCTTTATTCCCAAAAGATCATATCCAGCAGATGACGCAGAATCAAAACTTTTCAAATTCCAATATTTTCTCTCTGTTTCCGCCTTCTTCATTTTTCCACCAATCACTTTCATTAACATACATTAATCATTATACCCCCCCCCCCCCGCGCGCTTTTATAACAGATTGGAGGGACGAGTTTTGTTTATTCTAAAAAAATATTAATCCCTTTTTCATTAGACACAAGAGTTTTAAATCCGAGTTAATCAATTCGAATGACGCTAATTGATTCTGTTGACTATATTCTACTACCCTTTCCGGGACAAATCTTTTACTGGGGATAAAAAAAAAGGGATTTTTTTTCTTTTAATGACTGTCCAAACGAGTATTTCTAAACCGGGGATTATATGGCCCCTGTGGACCGTATAAAATTTTTCGGGGCCCATTCAAGCAAAAAATATTTAATTATAAAAATACAATAGAACTTTTACACATAGAATGGCTATGGGGAAATCCACCAGAGTAAAATAGCAATCAGAGGGGTCCCTTGGTAAAGCGAAAGGTTGAGAAATACTGGTCTAAAGAAAACCTTGTTTATTTTTTGTGTCGATTAGGTTATTATGTTGTGTAAATACAACACAACTTTTGAGTGACGTTCGACACAAGAGTTGAAATGGGGTGATATTTAGTTAATAAGAAAAATCGTTATTTCTTAGTTCAGTAACATGATATTACAGGGTGACCCAGAAAAAACAGAACCCAAATTATTTATTTTCCCATTAAACTAACCCTAAACCCCAACCCTAACCCTAACACCAACCCTAACCCTAAAGCCTATCCCTAACCCTAAAGCATAACTCTAACCCTAACCCCGCTAATTGAGTAACATAGTACTACAGGGTGACCTAGAAAAGACCAGAACCTACAAATTTTGTAATAAAACTGTTAATTTTAATTTTTTTTAAAGTTTAAGTCAAACAAGGGTTAGGGCTAGAGTTTTAGGGTTAGGGTTAGGGTTAAGGTTAGGGTTAGGGTTAGGCTTGGGATTTAGGGTTAGTTTAATAGGAAAATAAATAAATAATTTGGGTTCTGTTTTTTCTGGGTCATATCATGTTACTCAACTAGGAAATAACCGAAAAATCTAATTTTTATATATTACTAAACTAATCATTATTAATAGAGGTTCAAACAAAGTCAACGATGCTTGAAGAGTGTCTGTTTCTCGACTATGCAATCATCAGACCGAAAGATTTGGTCTATGCATAATCAAGAGGCGTTCGTGGTATAATGGTTGTCATGGTAGTAAATGGATGCGGCGACGCGAGTTCAAATCCTGGACGCATCTGTTTGCATTTTATGTAGCCATAAATAACATTGTGAAAGGTATACATCGAATTATTCTTTTTCTCACTATAGGTAAATAGTAGGGCAGAATGGGCTCTTTAAATTCGGTATGGCAACCAATTTAAGAGAAGGAACTCACTGAATTTAAATCTGTTAAACTCCGTTTAAAAATTAATCTGGTCGTATCCTACTCGTGTGGTTTAGTTAGTACATACACGGTAATCGCATAATCTTTACAGATTACGGCCGTCCCTCACAATCCTACAACCCCACCACCAGAACCTTTCCTCTCATGATCCCTTAAGTGATTCATCAATCCCAATGCAGATCCACAAAGTCTGATGCAAGTGTGAGTCAGGGAGGACGTGACAGGGAGGATCAGATGGTAAAATTTGAATCTTGCGGACCACCAAATGTCTCTTAAAACTAGAAGCTAATTTACAAACTTTGTTACAGATTGTGCAAGTCGTTTTGTTTGTTCCTAGCCTGTTTGCATGAATTGTCTCTGATGAGATTTCCGATCTACATCAGTGGAATAAACTTGCTCTCAAAAGTTTTCCCATGTACCATCAAAGTCCAAACAGTCAAATCGTTCAGTTAGTTTTTCACTAACATCCTTTTGTCTTAGTTTATTAACATCAAGAATCTTTTGAATTTTCGCTTCAGGCACACCACGAATCTTTCTTAAACACACACGCGGTAGCTCAATCGGTAGAACGTTCGGCTAGAAACCACAAGATTCCTAGTTCGATACCGGCCCTGGCCAACTCAGCGTATGAGTAGCACAGGGATATGTGCGGTAAAGTAAGGAGCTGATGGTAGGTGTGGCGCTACACCTCAGCCGCAAAAACGATCTCCTCGGTCTAGCGCTAGTGAAAAGGGGATAGACTCCCTCGTTGATTTCTGATACCGACTTTAGGCCACCCTGATGACTTTACTTTACCACAGGTATCAGTGTATACCTATGAGTTTCATCAGACCGCTAACTTTATTGAAAATGGTAAACAGATCATACATGAAGCTTTATATATCATTTTTATGGGAAATTCTGAAAAGGTTTCGGGTTTCAGTTTATATATATATATATATTATATATATATATATATATATATATGTGTGTGTGTGTGTGTGTGTATATATATGTGTGTGTGTGTGTGTGTGTGTGTGAATAATACTTACAAGTGTAATGACGAGGCAAACCTACCTAACTCAAAACGGTTCCGGTGCATGGCTTGCAGGGAGAAAATGTAGCGAAGAAGAAAGGAATGTGGTCGGAGTGAGAAATGTTGAAAAGTTGGAAGGGGGGCAGAGAAGACATTTTTATTGATATTGAAAGGCACTATGGGTAATGGCCCATGGTGCATTGCAACTCCTGCTTTCACCATAAAAGTGGCCGAAATAGCTTATGTCTTCTTTCCTTCCTCCTTCCTTCCTTTCTTTCTTTCTTTCTTTCTTTCTTTCTTGATACAAAACGCCGTGTCACTAAAGCACGCAAAAAATCGCCACACCCTCTCTGCCCAAAATGGGCCACTTTTATGGTGAAAGCAGGAGTTGCAATGCACCATGGGCCATTACCCATAGTGCCTTTCAATATCAATAAAAATGTCTTCTCTGCCCCCCTTCCAACTTTTCAACATTTCTCACTCCGACCACATTCCTTTCTTCTTCGCTACATTTTCTCCCTGCAAGCCATGCACCGGAACCGTTTTGAGTTAGGTAGGTTTGCCTCGTCATTACAACAAGCAAGTTGATCCTCTCAACTATAAATTAAGAATAACTCGCCATAAAAATGCCTAAAAAAGCATGAATTAAAATGGCGAATCTGGTTATACAAGCGATTTTATGAATGGACCCTGTGCTACAACCCCGTGACTCTGCAAATGTACTCATTAGACGGGTGGTTTTTTTTACTACTAGCTACGATGAAGATAAGGGTAAAATAACCCTGTTTAGGCAACATTTAAATGTTTGAAAAAGTACTCAACCCCACTTATGGAAGAAGCCATATGTAATAGTAAAAAAACAAAACAATATAAACGTACCATTCCCTATATCTCCGAAAAAGATAGCCAATTTCCGAAATGTATTTTTTTTTTTTTTTAACAAAGAGCTCGACTAGAGAAATATAGAGTATATATTCTATATGAATAATATTTATAAGCGAGTCGATCATCTCAAACAATAAGTTGAAGAGAACAACTTTCCATAAAAAGTGTTGCTCTATGCCTAAATAAATAGATAAATAAAAGTGCAGCAGTTGGTTATACAATCAATGTTATGAATGAACTCGTGCTACATATATACATGGAGGCGCGTGGTCTAATGGTTAGAGTCGTAGGAAATGAACTCGTCGACCTGAGTTCAATTCTTGGATGAAGCTGTTTGCATTTCACATAGCGCTAAATACCTTTGTAAAATGTATGAATCCAATTCTCCCTCCAGCTATGGGTAAATAGCAGGGCGGACTGGGCTCTTTAATCATGGCTAGGTAACCAGTCTAGGAGAAAGAAAACTCTGAATTCAAACCTGTTAAACTCCGCTTAAGAAATCGATCTTGTGTCGCATCCTGCTCGTGTGGAGGGGTTGGTAAATATATACATATACATTTGTGTGTGTGTGTGTGTGTGTGTGTGTGCGTGAGCCACGCTAAGTGTCATCGTCTATCTTCTACAGAATTTCTGATCGATATATTAATATTCGTGTTCCTTATTTGTACGACCGTTATCATCTTGCAACACCTTCTGGTAATAAATGAGACCACCCAAGATGAAATGCAAAAATGTCAATCCTGATTATCTGGTGTTGCTTATCCACCGAATTCTTATTTCTTATCAGTGTCGTCACCTCGGCTGACTATTCCGTTTTTATTATAGATAAAGAAAATTCATACGTTAACTTTCTTTCTTTGTAATAAAAACGGAATGGTCCATTATTCAGCCGAGAATGACGAGACTTGTAACGAAATAATAATTTTCGTCGGATAATCAACACCAGATAATCAGCATTTTACATTTTTGCATTTTACAACGTCTAAAAGGTGTTAGGGTCAGAGTCTTGTCTGCATGACGGATGGCGTCCCTACATATTTCGACGGAGCCAGGGTATTTTTGACAATGCTCTTTGGTTAATGAATAGACCTTTAGTTACATAACCCCAGTGGCGAGAAGGTGACACCATCGTACAAAAACCATCACGCTTCTTTTTTTTTTACTTCTTCTTCTTCTTCTTCTTCTTCTTCTTCTTATCTACGTTCTAAGCAGTAAACAGACGATAATTTTGCTGAACAGTTTTTCGATGAATAGATTGTTGAAATTGGCCCCACCACTGCAAGAAGATTAATAACACATACAAAAGGTGGGAAACGATGCTTTTGTTTGGCTAGAAACCACAAGGTTCCTAGTTCGATACCCGCCCTCGTCAACTCAGCGTATGAGTAGCACAGGGATATGTGCGGAAAAGTAAGGAGTTGATGCTAGGTGTGGCGCTCCACCTCAGATGCTAAAATAATCTCCTTGGTCTAGCGCTAGTGAAAAGGGGATAGACTCCCTCGCTGTATGGTCGATGCCGACATTAGGCCTCCCCGACGACTTTACTTTACTTATACCCTATCCACCTCCCACTTACCCTCGCCTTATCAAAATTTACTAGCCCTGTCCATCCTACCTCATGTCCGATATATTATATATATAATATATATATATATATATATATATATATACAGACACGTGTTTCGACTTATCAAGTCTCTTCAGTGTTGCTAGACATTTTGTGAGCTACCTACAACCGGGATAGAACTGATCGATTCAGCAGGAGTCGGACAGCTTAACCGCTCGGCTATCACAGAATGTCACCTATGGAATGCGACGGGGAATATGCTCATGTGTTGGTTTCCACAGGAGAACGTCGCTTATGAGTTCGTTCTTGCTTCTCCAGCAGTGTCCAGCATGTCTTGTCCGTCTCACTCGGATGGTTTGTGAGATGGGAGGCAGGTGGCCATACAGCTGTTTCTTTGTGGGGTGCTGTTTCCATAATTTGTTCAAGACAGCCCGCAGCATTCTCGTGCAGCTCCCATCTAGCTTATTTTCAAGGCGCTTTGTTAGGGTCCAAGTG
>CM042150.1:110622396-110627396 GCA_023376005.1 Doryteuthis pealeii | reverse complement strand
TTATAGACTGTTCCAAAATAGCAGTAGCTGAATTAACCAATCAAAAACGCCCAAACATATATTTAATTTGATATTTAACGGCGTTGATAAATTGTTCTCAAATACTTTATTGATGGAGTGCTTAAAGGAATAACCAACAGGATCAACTCTGATACAACTTTCTACTTTGAGGACAGATCAACAGACAAGGATTAAAACTGATACTACATCTTTCTACTTCAAGAAAGGGCCAAACTTTATGCTACAAAGAATCTACAGTCCTAAAATAGCAACGTGAATCGTAACATTACTCTATGTAATTCAAATATCCCATATAAGAAAAAGGCCTCCCAGACATACGATTACGAATGCGGACTACGCAGATGATCTGGCATTTCTTGCAAATACACCTGCTACATAGCCTGGAGAAGGCAGTACGGAACAATGGCCTCCGATAAAACTGAGTCCATGTTTGTTTTGTTTTTTTGGGTTTTTTTAATCAATTTTTTGATAAAAAAATGTTGCTTCATAAACTCTACAACGTTCGTATTTTAGAATATTATCAACAACATAATACTTAGAATTATAGATAATACAACTGAAATTTTATTGGAGATAACTACAGCAGACCTCTTTGCCTCTCCCTAGAATACCCCGACTGTATTTACTGCAGAGGTTTAAGAAGCCTCTAAAAATTACGTCCTGAATACGACATTAAGCTGCATCCAGTAGTAAAGCTTTGTTTATGGAGTTCTGAGGAATATGTGGTTATTGGTATTTATTTGACGCACCTGTGTTATATACCCACATGTTGGGCATATATACAAGTGTCCTTTTACTAGAGAGGGGCGAGAGTGATAGACAGGTAGACAGAGAGATGCATAACTTGCATTACTTACTTCTTTGGTTATTGGTGAACTCTAGTCGTTTCTATTCTTTCTCTCCATGTTGACATCTATTTTTAAGTTCCTGTTGGTTGTTCGTCTTTGATTCATTTCTTCTTCTTGGTCAGTCTTTTTGCCAAGACATGCATCAACCAACAACACCATGTTATTTCTTTAAGACTTTAATTCTTAACTAAACTTCTTTCTCTAACTAAACACAGCGCGCGTGTGCAAGTGAGCCCCAGCTAAAGCAAGACATGCCTCCTGCCTGACGTCCAAGCTGGTACTAAGGGTTAACCAGCTCCCATGTGATTTTAGGCTTCACGTGTACCTATTTAAATTACAACCGAATTAGACACATGTAAGGAAAGGAAAATAATATAAACAAAAATAGTGTTACTTAATGTAATACACGTTCTTGTAAGTATACCCAATTTGTTGAAAAATCCTTGTTTTTACAAAACAATTTTAACCCCCCTTCACAAAAAATTGCCAAAAATCAGGTAATTATCCGATTTTAATAAAATTTTCAGTGTTGATTTATCAATGAATGGATTTTATAATGCATTAGTTATTTCATTTCAAAACTTTCTGATTTTTTAAGGGTATTTAACTTTAACCGCTCCCACCTATTTTGCGGGCTCAAAATATCGGTGGGGTTATATAATTTTGAAACTATTTACAGTATGAATAAAAAGACAAAGACCGAAGGGAAAATTGGTGGTACCTACATTTCAATAATTAATTAGCTATTATCTTATTAAATAAAACATTATATTTGTTCTATTTAAAAATCAACCAGCTTTAATTTCATTTACTTTCGGGGATAGAATTCATCACATTATTTGACACATAAATGGGACCCTAATGTCCACTTCAGATCAGAGTGGACAAGAGATTAATGAAAATGAAGAGGTGATTCCATACTACCCAGAGTTCTAGAACCGGAATCTCATTATCTGATGCCATTACTCCCAGGCCCACTCAGGCAATACATGTTAGGAACTTTTCTAAGTCGAATAAATCTGTTAGAAAATTATTAGTATTAGCTAGGAATACTTAACCGTTTAGTTTTCCGTTCTAGTTCTCCAGTGACCGCTATTGGTTCATCTATTTCTGGGTTTCACATACTGCTAATACCTTTGGCTACCCTGTCGGATGGGGCGTTAGAATGCACCGACTGCACCTCTGCAGAGAGGTAAGACTACCCCAAATGGGGCCGCCTGTTGGCCGTGGGTGTCGACCCGTGATGCTTAAGGATAGAACCCAGGTAGTTGAGCAGTCCACAACTTGCAATACTCCACTTTGGCCCTTTCTTGGGCTAGACGGGTGGTCGGAGAGACCCCCTCCGATCAATCGGCTGGTCGCGTCAAGAACTAGCACCTATATGATTGCCCCAACCCTATTGCCCTTATGGCAAGACCCAACCCTTTTTATCGTATGGGTGCTAGAAGGCGGTGGCTGAGGGTCTACATGTCTTGGGAATGACATTAAACTATCAGATGGTGAGGTTCCAGTTTTGGAGGTTTGGGGAATGTGGAGCACCCCTTCATCACCATTGCTTCCTGGTCAACTCTGGCCCGGAGTGATAGTACCTGTTAGGGTCCCATCTACGAGTTAAATAGAAAAATGTATTTATAAAAAAAACTGAGTATCCATTAAAAACTAATTTATTTCAAAACTTTATCGGCATCAAATGACCCATTGAGGTTGATATGCCGTAAAATAAAACAAAACAAACCAAACTAATACATTTGGGAAAAGTATGAGTCCAGCAATTCCTCTTCCTGTTAGGGGTAAACTGGGTTTTTTAACTTTGGTTAGGTAACTAGTCGAGCAGAAGTAAAGAAATATTAATTCAAATCTGTTAAACTCCACTTAAGAAATTGACCTTGTGTCATGTGTGTGTGCGTGTCTGTGCGTGTGTGTGTGTGTGTGTGTGTGTGTGTGTGTGTGTGTGTTGTGTGTGACTGCAATACTTATTCTCGTAATTTCTATTCGCATTGCATCCCTTTACATATCTCCTTCACTAAGCAAATCTTAGTAACTATAAATTTTTCAGTAGAATTGGTTTGCCAACAAGTATAATAAATTACTAATATAGCAGCGAAATAGATTTACACTTTTGTTTCACTCACGTGATCTTGGGCTATGAATGAATGATAACCTTTCTATTCAATATCAGCATAATGTTGAATAAATGAAAATGGGTCAATTTTCAAGGGAGGTAAATCTTTTTTAAATTTAAAGAGTTATTTCCCTTAGACAAGGACTGACATTTCTTATAATTCCAATATAAACAAAGGGGAACAATACTCTTGACTGATAAATTATTAACTTATTTTCCCATTAAACTAATCCTAAACCCTAACCCTAATCCTAACCCTAGCCCCTAACCCTAACCCCGTCTTTTTTCCGAGTAGATCAATAAATAATTTATCAGTCAAGAGTGGTTCCCCTTTCTTTATGTTGGAGTTATAGGAAATAACCGAAATTTCTATTGGTATAAATTTACAAATGGCAAATGCCAGTTCCTTGTAAATTCTTAATTATTATACAATTTTAAAAGTGATACATTGTTCAGACATAAAATTCTTCAAGTGTCTGTAAAAAAGAAAAAGAGTAAAAAAAAGTAAACGAAGTGGTCTATTGTCGGTATCAGCCGGACAGAATGGGAAACTATCCCCTTTTCGCTAGCACTAGATCAGAGAGCTTGTTTTTGCTGAGGTGGAGCGCCACACCTACCCTCAGTACCCACTTTATAGCACAGGTCAGATTACACAACCTGTGCAACTCATACACTGAGTTGACGAGGACTGGTATTGAACTAAGAATCTTGCGATTACCAAAGCGGGTGCTCTACCGACTGAGCTAAACTGATCCTTTCTGGAACGACCAGTGTGTTTCATCATATCTAAAAAGATAAAATTGAACTTTCCCATGACTTTAACCAATACACCACGCGCTTCCTATATTTTGTGTATATAAGGTGTGCTCCAATTGCCCACCTGAATTTATAGACTAGCCTAGATCACGTGGTTTATTACATCGCCAATCACTAGCCATACTGCATGGCTGATACACTACTTAAACACCAACACTGGCCATAATTCTAATTGCACTCATTGAGGAGGGACTTACAATACTCAGGATTACCAGACGATTACCAATACTCAGGACTCTTTACCAAGGGATTGCCACGGATCCAATTCCACTGGACAAGCGCTCTGGCTTAAGGCTTACAAGGATGGCCCAAATTATTATGACTAGAGATCAGGGAAACACGTTCATTCTACGTTCATATTTAAATTTTTGTGCAGTTGTTTCTTCGAAGCTTTTTTCTTTCTTTTTTTCTTTCTTCTTTATTTTTTGTTCCTATCGAATAAAACTAATCTTTAAACAGATCTATTAAAGCCAGAGCAAGGAAACTAACTCGTACTACCACTCCGTGTCAGACTGAACGTGAGAGTAATGACAACGAAGGGGTTCTACACATCCCTCCTGGATATCTCGACTGGATCTTCATCATCAGATACAGCTTAGTGTCCTATCTAAGACAGCTCTTTTGGGTGGTGTGGGGACGGTCTTACCCAAATGCAGGTGATACAGTCAATCTATTCTAAGCTTCGCCAACAGGTTGTCTTCTAAGAAAAGATCCAAGTGTATTATTATTTATATAAAGTAAAGTCGTCGGAGTGGCCTAAAGTCGGTATAAGCCAATCAGCGAGGGAGTCTATACCCTTTTCAATAGCGCTAGACCAAGGAGATTGTTTTTGCGTCTGAGGTGGAGCGCCACACCTACCATCAGCTCCTTACTTTACAGCACAGATCTCTGTGCTACTCATACGCTGAGTTGGCGAGGGCCGGTATACACATACAAAATTGATACACACACGAAATTTCAAAATGGGTGTTCAAAATTTGTTAAAAACTTTTTTTCCTTCTATTTCCCCCATAGATGGACCCTAAAAGGTCATACCGTTTTTCATAATTAAATTATCGATTATTTCCCTTTTTAAGGTCGTATATTAAAACCAAAAAGGAAAAGGAAAAACCACCCTCATTTTGGGGAATTTATTACCTATTTTCCCATTTTAAAAAAAACTTAACCCTTAAAATAAACAAATTTCCCTCCCG
>CM042150.1:110616687-110622296 GCA_023376005.1 Doryteuthis pealeii | reverse complement strand
TTATTAGTGTTGTTTCCATATCTGCATACTAATAACATGCTATTGTATTATATATACAAAAAAATAGCGGTTTGCAGTGTAATGGGAAGGCTAATTTGCATATTGATATTAAAAATGTGATTTTATTAAATATGTGCTTTAGTATTATTGATTTCTAACTGTTTGGTTTTATCTTAATGAATATATAGCAACAATCTCTTCAATGAATCTTAAATGAAATCCATTAACATGAAAAAAATAAGTGTAATTTTATTTTCTTATATTCCTAATTTAACTAAATAGTTAAATAAGAAAAATTCAGCAATGAAAGACGGCAGTGATGGAAGAGTAAGTTTTTCATTTCTATTTTTCTATTATACCCCACTCTGTTTCAAATCTTTTTATCTGCATTCTTATTAGACTTTCTAATTTAATACGATATTTCATTACATTAAAACTTAAATACTTGCACCCGGAGGGTGCATAATTTGCTAGTATATATAATATATATATATATATATATATATATATATAATATAAAATGGTGTGCATGAGATGACCCTAAAATAGGAAGATGCCCGAGGTTCCAAAAGGTTGAAAAACACTGATTTTGATGGGGCCACTGTTTTTCCCCCTCATTGAAAGGAGAAGGCGGGAAAAGGAACCCCTAAACATTTTTTGAGTGCTTGGCAGTCCGCTGCAGATGTTTTTGATATCTAACATCGTAGTCTTAACAGAATAAAAAGCCAATAAATTCAACCTTGGAATTTGGAATGTGCGAACGCTCCAAGACACTGACTCCACTCCCAGAACGAAAAAACGGGCGCTTAATCTCTCTCTCTCTCTTCTCTCTCTCTCTCTCTCTCTCTCTCTCTCTCTCTCTCTCTCTCTCTCTCGAAATGGCAGAGAAACGTCAATATTTCTGCACTCAGTGGAACCCATATTGCATTATTCGTCTCAGTTAGCTGGAAATAAAGGATGGATACTCTCATTACATATATATATATATATATATATATATAATATATATATATATATATATATTTACAACCCCTCCATTCGAGCAGGATGTGACACAAGGTCAATTTCTTAAGCGGGGGTTTTACAGGTTTGAATTCAGAGTTTTTTCTTTTTTCTCCTACACTGGTTACCTAGCCAATTTTTAAAGAACAAAGTCTGCCCTACTATTTACCCATAGTTGTAGGGGGGAGTAGTTGCATCCATACCTTTCCCACGGTTATTAGCGCTATGTGAAATACAAACAGCCTTGTCCAGGATTTGAACTCGTGTCGACAAGTCCTTTTCCCACAAGAAAGGTATGAACCCCCTTATCACCCCTGGCTAAGGGTTAAAGAGTAACACTACAGTTCTTCTATAAGGATGGTTTTAGCATTAAATAACCCACGAAGGTTGGTATACCATTAAACAAAGAAAGAACCAAAACTGCAGGGGATACTGAAAGTGTATTCTAAACTCGGCTGATAGGACGTAGATTTGGTTGGAGTGTACATATTTATGAGTAATGATTTACATATTACTAGAAGCGGCTACCCGGTGTCGTCTGGGTAAAGGGATGGGAAAATTAGTCTCACATATCCATTATTACTGCATCGTGAGTTGGCTCTTCATAGGATGCCCCATTAAAATGCCTATGTAAAAAAAACTTGCGTTGATTCGACCAGGTGAGGCGTAAAAAAGTTTAAAATAGTGCACAGACACACTGAAAAGAAAACCATTGTCTCCTATTTAAAATATTAAATGAAAAACAAAACATGTGTTACATAATCTAGGCATAGATTATTGTCAACCCCCTGTATTTCTGAAGGGATGGCCCCTTTTCATATCACGGGCGGGACATTCCATGGAATATTACAGAAAGCCCGCGAAATACGTGAAGTCAAGTGAGACCTGGTTGGCTCTCAGTTTCAGCTTGGACGTCAGGCAGATAAGGCCTATCTGCCTTAGCTGGGACTCACCTGCACACGCACGTTATGTTAGTTAGAGAAATATGTTTAGTTAAGTAAATAAACGTTTAAATAATATGGTTTTGTGGTTGATGAATGTCTTGGCAACAAGACTGACCTTAGAAGAAGAAATGAATTAAGGACGACCAACCAGCAAGAACAGAGAAATAGAAGTCCAGACGCTAGAAGAACATAAGATACCAAAGATGAGCAGAAGAATAATAGAAGAAAAGAAAGGGTATACAATACATGCTGTTACTATCCAAATTTTATTTTTCAATCATTTTCACGAATATAAATCAGATCTTCATTATTTTTGCTCAAAAAGCAAGATCTGATGATAGTGAATGTGTATATATATTTACCGTGCCGTTGTTTTATTTTTGTAGTTTCAGCCGAACATACATACACACAACTGCCCTTTATATCTTGTATAGATAACCTTCCTTGATCTTTTTTTCTCGACATTAGAGACATACTCACATTTTTCAGCTTAGATACGTCGACAAATCTGCACTGTGTGAAATCGCAGACAGTTAATGTAATGACGAACCTTATGGCAGTTACGTTCAACATGTCTTGTTTTGTTTGTCTTTGGTGGGGGGGGGTATTTTTTGTTTTGTTTGTTTATTTTTCTTGTTTGTTTTGGTTAGATTTTACGGCATGTCAACGTTTCTAGGTTATTTTATGCCGAAGACATTTTAAACACATTTTTAAACCCATTTCTTCTATTTAACCTATAGATGGGACATTAACAGTTCAGGCCAGAGTAAAGGTGATGAAGGGGTACTCCACACTGACTTATATGATTTACATTTGAAAAATACTAAAAATAAACTGTTTTCTCATGTTAATGGAATTTATTTTGTTGTTGTTGTTAATAATAATAATAATAATAATAATAATAATAATAATAATAATAATAATAATAATAATAATAGTAGTAGTAGTAGTAGTAAGTGTAGGTTATGTGGTGAGAGAGATAAAATAGTTAATCACATGATAAGTAAATGCAATCCTGACTGGTCAGGAAAGATTGATCAACTAGGAATTGTGCAAGATTATAAGATTTGACCATACTAATGGTATATGCTCAAATCAAAATCTGTCCTGGAATATAGGATGCATACAATTCTTTTGGGATTTTGAAATACAAACGGATCACCTAATCTCAACCAGAAATTAACAAGAAAAAAAAACTTGTTATTTAGTGGATTTCCCTGTTCCAGTAGACCACAGAAAAATAAATAAAAGAAAGCAAAAAAGATGAATAAATAATTGGATCTGACTAGGGGGCTGGAAAAAAAACAAAGTGAGACATGAAAGTGACAGTGATACCAATTGTAGTTAGTGCACTTGGAATGGTCCCCAAAATCCTGGAAAAGAGCAATAGGGTCGGGACAATCCTATAGGTACTAGGGCTTGATGTGACCAACTGATTGATCAATGGGGGCTTCTCCGACCGCACTTCTAGCCTAAGTAAGGACCAAAGTGGTGTGCTGTATATCATGGACTTTTCAGCCACCAGGATTCTGTCCTTAAGTATGGGTCGGCACCGACGGCCAATATGATGCCTCATTAGGGGGGGGGTATTACCCCTCTGCAGAGGTGCAGTCGGATTTAAACTTGTCTTGTGTCACTCTAAGTTTAACTGAGTCATTACTGAAGATCGTACTCACTTAATTCTTTATAGGCAAAGCAATGGACTGAATACATCATCGAATGAATTGAAGTCTTCTCCAAAGAGAACAATTGCATTGTCCACTATAGACTCTGGCAATCGTTTCAGAATATATTTTTTCTTCTTCTTCTTGTTATTCTGTTTACAACAACCTCTTTATAGCAAGACTTAACAAGATGGGGATGTGAGAGATGTTACTTGTGTATGACCGGAGATTTTTTTTCTGTTTTTTTCTTTCTTTTTTCAATAGCTTAATGTAGTTCGTTCACTAGTCTCTAGGAAACATATCATAAATGGACGCGTAGGGCGGGGGTCGACGTATCACTTACGTTTATTCTTATAATGTTGACTCTTTAACTGGTGCTCGCAGGTGTTAAGGACATTCGATATATATATATATATATATATATATATATATATATATATATATATATATATATTATCGGATTTACCCAATCTGTTACTCCTCATGTATGTATATATCCATATTCCTATATATAAGTTTCTCCATCAAACATTTCTCCTCAACTACAACAAACCAAGTAAAAGAAAAAAACAAGGACATTTATAACATACCAGCAGTGGAATCCGATATTGCCCGGGATTTAAAAAATATTCTAAATCACATTTTTATTAACTGAACAGTTCATGACATGCAACACTACATTTTAGCTTTTACTTAGGCTACACTGGCGGTCAGAGTGACCCTCTCAGATCAATCGGCTGGTCACCTCGATCCCTATGGTGGTCCTAATCCTGTTGACTGTATGGTTCCCTTTGGATCGGTACCTGGAAAAGAGACTGGGAGAATTGGAAATTAGAGAAAACGACTGACATCATCCAGTCAAGGTGCTGTTAAAATTAGCCAGAACACCTGGCTATATATTATATATATATATATATATATATATATATATATATATATATATATATATTATATTGAAATATATGGTTATTAAGTAAGCAGACGTAACCTCAGTAGCAATATCTTATATCAACTGAAAGCGATGTCAACAGACGTATAAAACGGGAATTCCTCCTGTCTGTAGCCGTGTCAGTTCTAAAAACTGGTGAGAAAAACTCGCAAAGGATATGACACATATCTTGCAACCCCAACCCTTTTTATCATATATTTGCTAGAAGGCGGTGGCTGAGGTTCTTAGTGTTCTGGGTATTAAACAACATCTAGTGGTGAAGACCAAACATCTTTATTAAAAAAATAGGTTCATTTTTTCAACGTTCTTTTTTCTCAGACTTCAAATTTTAAACAGACCGATAAACAAGGACTATTACTCGTCTTTCTCCTTATTCTGAGATATAAAAAATTTTTTATCACCTTCCACATACCAACAAAAGCCCTGAAGATGATCTAATTAATAGATCGAAACACTGCAGCGTCGACCAATAGACTCATCACTTAACTCATTTAAACCTGTGTTTTTTCAATTTTGTATTATACTACACACACACACACACACACATATACATATATATATATATATGGGGTGAACTCATTAGTTTCCCTTAGTAACAGCTGTCTACGATGATATTGATCCATTTATTCAAGAATGCATAGAAGGATTTTAATGAAACTCATTTCTACCAGTTTATTGATACACATGAAGTTTAATAAATATCTAATATAAAAATGTTTTCTATTGATAGATCGATACACTTTGAGTTAATGAAAATTATTTCTACCAATTTATAAAATCAGATCAAACAAAAATATTCACCAACAAACTCTTAACTTACAAATTATATATACGAAAAAACAAGATTTGGAATTAAATAGCCCACAAGGGTTTAAATGTCATTGAATAGAATAACCGACCAATATAATTAGTTCTACCGATTAATATACATGAAGTTAATGAAAGATCTAATATTAAAATTATTTCTTCCAATATATTAATACACATTAAGTGAGAAACTGAGGGCACCCGGCCGGCAGGGAGACCACGCATACGCTTCAAAGATGTCTG
>CM042150.1:110444187-110611687 GCA_023376005.1 Doryteuthis pealeii | reverse complement strand
ATAGTTATTTCTTCTTATTAATGGATTTCTTTTAAGACTTATCCCCAAGATTTTTGCTCATATTCATTAAGATAAAACCAAACAATTAGAAATCAATAATAGTAAGCATATATTTATTAAAATCAAAATTTTAAAGATTAATATGCAAATTAGCCTTACCATTCACACTGTAAATCGCTATTTTGTTGTATATATACAATTGCATGTTATTAGTTATGGTCAACAGTCTTAATGATGTAAAACAATTTTATTAATAATTGAGGTTTAAATAAAAATAAAATCATGGAGAATATGATGTAAATAACAAAGGGAATTGTGACTTGTATAGTGATATAGTTTCGGTTACAGATAGACAAACACACAATCTCCATTATAATAAGATTTAGTGCCAGTGAAGAAGGCGCTATGCAACAGTTTGTTCCTAGCTTGTGCATGGATTGTCTCTGATGAGATTTCATATCTACATCAGTGGAATAAACTTGCTCTCAAAAGTTTTCCCATGTACCATCAAAGTCCAAACGGTCAAATCGTTCAGTTAGTTTTTCACTAACATCCTTTTTTCTTAGTTTATTAACATCAAGAATCTTTTGAATTTTCGCTTCAGGCACACCACGAATCTTTTTACGAACACGGAGTTTAAACACACACACACGGTAGCTCAGTCGGTAGAGTGTTCGGCTAGAAATCACAAGGGTTATCCTAGTTCGATACCGGCCCTGGCCAATTCAGCGTATGAGTAGCACAGGGAGCTGTGTGGTAAAGTAAGGAGCTGATGGTAGGTAGGCGCTCCACCTCAGACGTAAAAACGATCTCCTCGGTCTAGTGCTAGTGAAAAGGGGATAGACTCCCTCGCTGTTCGGCTGATACCGACATTAGGCCACCCCGATGACTTTACTTATATATATATATATATATATATATATATATATATATATATATATACCAAATTTATTGGTAAATCCTCGCGGTGAGAAAAAAACCAGCAAATAGTCTGATTGTAAAAATATACTACCAAACATCAACCGAGGAGAAAAAAAATTTTTGGAAAAAAGAAAAGTCCAAGATAATCGTACCAACCAAAAATAATATATTGGTACAATATTTGGCCAAAAGAAAAAACAATTTATATGCATATATATATATAAGATATATATATTCATACAAAACCGTCAGGAAACTAAAGCTAATAAGTAAAAAGTGCTCAATACCTAAATAGAGCAAATAATAAAGATAAATCTAATGAGTCAGACGAACCTATTAAAAGTTTCGCTTAATGCTCTTCAGGGCTAAGATCTTCAGGGCTAAGATCCGACTAAGAGTCGGGTCTTAGCATTAAGAGAAACTTTTAGTAGGTTCGTCTGACTCATTAGATTTATTTATGCATTTTGAAAATGCATAAATTATTTTAAGAATAAAATAAATTTTATTTTAAAAAAATCAGAAGCATTATAATCCACAAGAAAACTCAAAAGAGTTTGTTGTAAAAATATATTAAAAAAATGTATTTAAAAAAGTATCGAAAATGTTCATGATTCCAGCCACAAATTCCTTTACCATTTTCAAAATTTAAAAAAAATCCGGTTCCGAACATGAACGTTCGTTTGTACCCCTCCTGTTTTGTAACGGTTTACTTGTCCCGTTCTTTCCATCACAAATATTTTGCTCTTGATGAAGACCGCTTTAATAAAAGGTCGAAACAGATTTCTGTCAGCGAACTATAACATTTGTTGTTTTTTTCTAAAAAAATGTAATTCATATATATATATGAATAATACTTACAAGCGAGTTGATCCTCTCAACTATAAGTTAAGAATAACTCGCCATAAAAATGTTTGTTCTATGCCTAAAAAAGCATGAATTAAAATGGCGGATCAGGTTATACAAGCGATGTTATGAATGGACCCTGTGCTACAACCCCATGACTCTGCAAATGTACACATCAGACGGGTGTTGTTTTTTTTTTTTACTGTAGCTACGACGAAGATAAGGATAAAATAGCCTGTTTAGGCAACATTTAAATTGTTTGAAAAAGTACTCAACCTCACTTATGGAAGAAGCCATATTTAATAATAGTAAAAAAACAAAAACAATTATAAACGTACCATTCTTCCTTATATCTCCGAAAAAGGATTAGCCAATTCCGAAATGTATTTTTTTTTTTTAACAAAGAGCTCGACTAGATGAAATATAGGAGTTATATATTCTATATGAATAATATTTATAAGCGAGTCGATCATCTCAACAATAAGTTGAGGAGAACAACTTTCCATAAAAAAGGGTTGTTCTATGCCTAAATAAATAGATAAATAAAAGTGGCAGAGTTGGTTATACAATCAATGTTATGAATGGAACTTGTGCTACATATATACATGGAGGCGCGTGGTCTAATGGTTAGAGTTGTAGGAAATGAACTCGTCGACCTGAGTTCAATTCCTGGATGAAGCTGTTTGCATTTCACATAGCGCTAATACCCTTGGAAAATGTATGAATCCAATTCTCCCTCCAGCTATGGGTAAATAGCAGGGTGGACTGGGCTCTTTAACCATGGCTAGGTAACCAGTCTAGGAGAAAGAAAACTCTGAATTCAAACCTGTTAAACCCCGCTTAAGAAATCGACCTTGTGTCGCATCCTGCTCGTGTGGAGGGGTTGGTAAATATATACATATACATTTGTGTGTGTGTGTGTGTGTGTGTGTATATGTGTGCGGGAACCACGCTAATTGTCATCGTCTATCTTCTACAGAATTTCTGATCTATAAATTAATACTCGTGTTCCTTATTTGTACGACCGTTATCATCTTGCAACACCCTCTGGTAATAAATGAGACCGCCCAAGATGAAATGCAAAAATGTCAATCCTGATTATCTGGTGTTGCTTATCCACCGAATTCTTATTTCTTATGAGTGTCGTCACCTCGGCTGAATAATGGACTATTCCGTTTTTATTATAGATAAAGAAAATTCATACGTTAACTTTCTTTCTTTGTAATAAAAACGGAATGGTTCATTATTCAGCCGAGATGACGAGACTCGTACGAAATAATAATTCGACGGATAAGCAACACCAGATAATCAGCATTTACATTTTTGCTTTTTACAACGTCTAAAAGGGGTAGGGTCAGAGTCATTGTCTGATGACTGGAGCGTCCCTACAAAAGGGATGGGGCATATTTCGACGGAGCCAGGGTATTTTTGACAATCCTCTTCGGTTAATGAATAGACCTTTAGTTACATAACCCCAGTGGCGAGAAGGTGACACCATCGTACAAACCATCACGCTTCTTCTTCTTCTTCTTCTTCTTCTTCTTCTTCTTCTTCTCTACGTTCTAAGCAGTAAACGGACGATAATTTGCTGAACAGTTGTTCGATGAACAGATTGTTGAAATTGGCCCCACCACTGCAAGAAGATTAAAAACACATACAAAAGGTGGGAAACGATGGCTTTCGTTTGGCTAGAAACCACAAGGTTCCTAGTTCGATACCCGCCCTCGTCAACTCAGCGTATGAGTAGCACAGGGATATGTGCGGAAAAGTAAGGAGCTGATGCTAGGTGTGGCGTTCCACCTCAGATGCTAAAATAATCTCCTTGGTCTAGCGCTAGTGAAAAGGGGATAGACTCCCTCGCTGTATGGTCGATACCGACATTAGGCCTCTCCGACGACTTTACTTTACTTATACCCTATCCACCTCCCACTTACCCTCGCCTTATCCAAATTTACTAGCCCTGTCCATCCTATCTCATGTCTACCATATTTGCATATGACTGATATTTTGTTTGTGGTCGACCATGCCTTTGATATTCGTGTATTAACATCGCTTTCTGTGGATGAGATATTACTACCTAGGTATGTGAATTGGTCTACTGGCTTTAGAGGCTTACCGTTGAGAGTAGAGATGCCTCCTTTCTTTTTGAAACATATGAACTCAGTTTTATCTGAGTTCACATAGAGGCCGATATTCTTTGCTGCCTTCTCCAGGCTATGCAGTAGTGCCTCGGTCTGTGCCGGTGTATCTGTAAGAAGTGCAAGGTCATCAGCGTAGTCTGCATCTGTGATAGTCAGTGCGGGATATCGCCTGCTTCTTGCCTTTTTTAGTGTGAAAACTTTTTCTTTTATGGTATCTAGTGATGTTCGGAGTAAATAGTCTAGGCATATCATAAATATATATGGTGCTAATGTATCTCCTGTAGCGATGTCAAAGAAATCTGTGTCGTCATCAGGTGAGTGTACCATTGCTTTTGTGTCTTTGTAGAGCATCATTATAGCGGCTACTGTTTCTTTGGGGAGACCGTATGCTAGTAGTATTTGTTCCATTTTCCCTCTGTGTATGGAATCAAATGCCTTGGAAAAATCTACGAATAGCAGCGTTGCCTCTAGGTTCTTTGCTCGAACCCCTTCTATGATCTGTCGAATAGTCAGGATCTGAGAGGTTGTGGATAGATTTCTGCGGAATCCGTTTTGGTTTTTCCTAAGGACTTTCTCTTTTTCGGGTCGGATGCGATTAAGAAGAAGGGCATTATATATCTTAGCTGCAATAGCAGTAAAAGTTATGCCTCTGTAGTTTTAAATGTTTTTAATACACACATCTGTATGTATGTAAAGGCCACCATAGAGTGCTCCATCCCTTTTATAGGAGAGCGTTGCGTTTATATATATATATATATATATATATATATATATATCATTTTAATATATATCATTTTTTACTTCGCTTTCCTTTGATTGGACAATAGGATGCCAGCTGATTTTGTATATATATATATATATATATACAAAATCAGCTGGTTTCCTATTGTCCAATCAAAGGAACGGAAGGTGAAGAAAAAAAAACTTGGAGGATAGGGACACTAAATACATGTGTATGCTTAATTTTTATTTTAGGGAATATTTGCATCTTGTGTTGGAGTTTTCTTGGCGCTCAGGATAAATGTCAAAAAACAGCCGAAAGCAAAATGAATTCCTTTGATATGAAAAAAAAGGCATTAAGTGTTTGTAGCGTTATGCAATCGAGTTGCACTCCTCCCCCAAAATAGATGCGCGCTTTGCGAGATTATAAAGAAATTGGTTGGCGTTTTACGAGTTTAGCAGGCGTTGGACTTGCACACTTTGCCGTAAACGGTTCTGAATCTATTTCTTTCTTGTTCAATTGAATTTTTATGCATGCGTGCGCGCGCACGTGTGTGTGTGTGAGAGGAAGAGAAAGAGAGACTGGTGGATAGAGAGAGAATGTGTATAGGAGTGTATAGGTGTGTGTGTGTGTGTGTGTGTGCGAGACAGAGAGACAGAGACACAAAGAGAGAGTGTGTGTGTGTGGAGAGAGAGAGAGAGAGAGTGTGTGTGTGTGTGTGTGTGTGTGTGTGTGTGTGAGAGAGGAAGAGAAAGAGAGACTGGTGGATAGAGAGAGAATGTGCATAGGAGTGTATAGGTGTGTGTGTGTTGTGTGTGTGTGTGTGTGTGTGTGTGTGTGTGTGTGTGTGTGTGTGTGAAGAGAAAGCGTGGTGATTAGAGAGAGAGAGACAAAGAGATAGTGTGTGTGTGTGTGTGTGTGTGTGTGTGTGTGAGAGAAAGAGTGGTGGTTAGAGAGAGAGAGACAAAGATAGAGAGAGTGTGTGTGTGTGTGTGTGTGTGTGTGTGTGTGTGTGCAGGAGCAACAGAAAGAGTGGGGATAGCAATAGAGTGTATAGATGTGTGAGAGAAAAAAGAGAAAAAGATGGGGAGAGAGAGGGGGAGAGAATGAGTGTGGGAAAAAGAGAGATGAAGAGAGACAAGTGGATAAAGAGAGTGTATAGGACTGTGCGTGTGTGTGTGTGTTGTGTTGTGTGTGTGAGAGAGAGAGAGAGAGAGAGAGAGAGAAAGAAAGCATTAGAGACAATAGATGTGTGTGAGAAAAGCAGAAAAAAGATGTGGAGAGATAGAGGCGAAGAGAGACTAGTGGATAAAAAGAGAGAGAGAAAGAATGTGTGTGTGTGTGTGTGTGTGTGTGTGTGTGTGTGTGTGTGTGTGTGGAAGAGCAATAGAAAGAGTGAGGGATAGAAATAGAGAATATAGATGTGTGTGTGTGTGAGGAAAAGAAAGAGAAAAATAGGGGACTGTAGGAAGAGAGTACGTGTGTATGAGGAAGAGAGAGGGAGAGGGATATATAGATAGAGAGGGAGCTCCAGAGAAAGAGAGAGATAGTAGAAAAGTGTGTATGAAAAGAGAAAGAGGAAGATAGAAAGAGAGAGTACGTGTATATGATAAAGAGAAAGAGAAAGAAAGAGAAAAAGAGTGTACAGGATGTGAAAGAAAAAGAGAGAGGACTATAAAGAATAGAGTACCAATGCCAAAGAACACACTTTGCTCTTTTATTTAACCATATAGGCGGGGACATATGGATTCATGCCTTTTCCAAGAGCACTAGACCCAAATGAATCAAGGATTTGAACTCGAGTCGCTGAGTCCATTTCCCACAAGTGAGTACCCGTGTCTAACGTATTGACCTGTGTCATTGTAATAAACAGGTTCGAACTCCAGGCGTGCTATTATATTCACGTTCGAACTAATACCTAAAGGTACGAAGCCCCTCATTCCACCAGCTATTGGTTAAATTGTACCACTACTGTTCATCTATTTAAAAAAAAGTTGGTTAAATCCTACTAAACGGACATAAATTCCATTCCGCCGAAAGAAAAAAAATACTAAAAATCAAGGAATTAACTGAATTTAATGAAATTTTCAGTGTTGATACATTAATGAATAAAATATATGATTCACTAGTTAAATTATTTAAAAACTTTTACATTTTTTCAGGTTAATTAACTTTTGAACCACGTATGTTTGTGAATCTGTGTTACGCTTCCTTAAGAGGAAAAAATCACATGGAGCTAGGTCGGTCGTATAGAGAGGTTTATCCAGCACAGCACCCATAAGTTTTCCTGCCACATCTTTCGCATCTTCTCGCGCACTGAACGAAGCAAACGCTGCAGTATTTCTTTGTAGACATGCTGGTTGATCGTCGGGCTCTGTGGCAAGAACGCAGTAGACGATGCCCTTCACATCGAATTTTTCTGACATACTGAAACTATTCTGACATACCCCGTATAGAGAGTACATATATGAGTGCGAGAAAAGGAGAGAGAAAGAGAGGGGCTAGGGAAAGAGTGTACATGTATGTGTGAGAAAAAAATAAAGAGAGGAAGCTACAGAGAAAGAGGTGGGGAGATATGTGTGGTGAAGAAGAAAGAGAAAAAGAAGAAAAAGAGGGATAATGAAAGAGTATATATATATGTGTAATAGGGTAGGTTGGTTTTTCATTTTTTTTTTTAAATATCAAATTCTCCCAAACTGTAAGAGTTGTGTGTTGGTATAATGAATACTACAACCAAAAACTAGATCTCTTAATTGCACCATTGTTTGAGGAAATAGCATCAAAGATCGTCTACTAAAAGGCACCAAAATTCTCATTTACGCACAGTTTAGCCTAGAGATTGGTTAGAAAAATTAGCAATTTCAATATTTAAACAAGAAAAGATTGTCAAACAAATAAAATATTATAACTAGAATTCAAATTGAAAATATTGCCCCACCACAAACGACACTTCCGCCATGTTGCTTTTTACCTAACAAGTAATCTGTAACAGTGATAATATTTTAAAAGAATTAAATCTATTTCCTCAAACGAAGACAAAGTTTTGAAGAAAAAATATTTTGTGCGGTAACTTTTTTAAAGTTAATTTGCAATTTTCGCCACATTCCAAAATAGATAATGAAGACAGAAAGAGAAGGATAGCAAAAAAGTTTATATGTGAGTGAGAAAGAGAGAGGGATAAATAGCCACACACACCACACACACATAGTATATAAATATATATATTATAATATATATATATATATATATTATATATGTGTGTGGTGTGGGTGTGTGGTCTGTAGTGTATATATATATATATATGTGTGTGTGTGTGTGTGTGTGTGTGTGTGTGTCAGTGTGTCAGTGTGTGTGTGGTCAGTGTGTGTGTGGGTGTCAACCCTTGTTGGGTTATTTTATGCCGAAGACGTTTTTGTTTTATTCATTCTTGGTAGTTACTTAGTATTTTTAAAACTCCCATTTTATCTATTTAACCCAATGATAGAACCCTAACAGGTACTACCAGTCTGGGTCAGAGCGGACCTGGGAGTGGATTCCATAGGCAAAAATGCATTTATAAACCAATTTTTAGTAGTAGGGAAGCTCTAGAACTCATTTTACAGACAAAAATAGATCACAAAATGTCCCCATTTTTCGTGAACACCCCCCCTCGAATTTGGAGAGCTAAAAATCGACATAATTCCGCCAATTCTTGGAATTGGAAACTCAAATTTTGGGGATTGTCTAACTTTAACATAGTCCACACATCTACAAAATTGATGGGAGTGGGTGACATGGCCTGGATGATTTGACATGGAATTACCCATAGACGTCATATTGATTCTCCTCCCAACAAACAGCAAAATAGAACCCATCGCCGACAAACTAAATTCCGTAGAAACTACCATAAAATTTACCCTTGAAGAAGAATCAACAACACCTTACCATTCCTCGACACCCTACTAATAAAGTCCGGAAACAAACTCACCAACAAAGTTTACCGTAAAACCACCAACAAAAACGACTACATACATTTCTATTCTCATCACAACAACAATATATATATATATATATATATATTATATATATATATATATATATATATAGTATATTAAGAAAATTGAAAAAAATACAGGTTTAAATAAGTTGAGTGGTAAGTTTATTGGCGACGCTGCAGTGTTTTCGATCTATTAATTAGATCATCTTCAGGTCATTTATTGGTATATGGAAGGTGATAAAAAATTTTTATCACAGAATAACGAGATAAGCAAGTGATTGTCCTTGTTTATCAGTCTGTTCAAAATTTGAAGTCTGAAGAAAGGACGCTGAAAAAAGTGGACGGTTTGAAATATGACATCAAATATTTTCTTTTACGGTGTGAGTATGAGAGTGTGTGAGTTTGCGTATCGAAAAAAGGCATTGTGCATTTTTAGGCGTTTTGTGTGTGTGGTTGCCCGTGTGTGTATAAATCTTTTATATATATATATATATATATATATATATATATAATATAATTTAATATACCAAGCGTGTTGGTAGATCCTTGCGGAGAGAAAAAAAAAACCGGCAGAAAGTTTGATTGTAAAAATATACTACCAAACATCAACCAGGAAGAAAAAAATTTTTGAAAAAAAGAAAGGACCAAGATATTCGTAATAACAAAAAATAATCTATTAGTACAATATTTTGGCCAAAAGAAAAAACAATTTATATGTATATATATATAAGATATATATATATTCATATAACCGCTAGGAGAAGGCTAATAAGTAAAAAGTGCTCGATATCTAAGTAGAGCCAATAATAAAGATAATCTAATGAGTCAGACGAACCTACTATTAGTTTCGCATAAAGCTCTTCAGGGCTAAAATCCGACGGATTTTGTATCTATATATATATATATATATATATATAGAGAGAGAGAGAGAGAGGGGGGGGAGAGAAAGAAAGAGGGACAGAGAAGAGAGAGAGAGAGAGAGAGAGAAATGGTATCCAGAGTTTCCTTGATAGGATTCAACTAAAACTGAAAATTGAAAATCTTAAAATTATCAAAAATCAGAATGAAAGATGCAAAAAAAAATGCCAAAATTAATCCTGTGTGTGTGTGTGTGTGTGTGTGTGTGTGTGTGTGTGTGTGTTCTGTTATTAAAATGTTATTCATCATAAACGGGCGAAGAATTATACGCTCCGAAATCAAATGTTCATGTGGGCATATCTATGAATTGAATGAATAACGGTGCACATAAAACATGCTATAATAATGTCTGAATATACGAATGAAAAAACAAATACGAATACAAAAATCACATGCATATTTATATGGGGATAGATGCAATTTATACATTTCTGAATAAATCTTTCTAAAATTATCTATGCATATTCCTGTAAACACATTCACGCCCACGCGCGCGTGCACACACACACACACACACACACACACACACACATACACACACACACGCACACACACACATACACACACATACACATATATATATATATTATATATATATATATACATATTTTACATTATATAATATGTTTATTTTATATATGTATATATATGTTACATATATATATACTTACAACACACGCGCACGCACGCACACACACACACACATACACTCACAGACACACATATATATATATGTATATATATATACATATTTTTACATATATATATGTTTATTTATATATGTATATATATGTTTACATATATATATGTGTGTGTCTGTGTGTGTCTGTGGTACTTACACACGCACACACGCACACACACACACACACACTTATATATAGTTTGTAGTAAAGTCCGCGGAATGGCCAATTGTCAGCATCAGCCCGATAGCAATTATATATATATATATATATATATATATATATATATATATATATGTGTGTGTGTGTGTGGTTGTGTGTGTGTGTGTGTGTGTCTGTGTGTGTGTCTGTGTGTGTCTGTGTGTGTGTGTGTGATCTTGAAAAATGGGAAAAGATCATAATAAAAAGTTTAGAAATGAATCAAATTTCGGCATTAAATAACCCATAAAGAGTAGATATGCCGTTAAAGAACTAAGCTAAATCGAAGCTTAACAAATCCCAATCTGGAAAAGTCTGACGCTGATTGGCTGGTAGGAGGTAGTCGATCGATCAATGGTCGAATAATCAAAGCCGTTGTGTTTTGCATATTCGATCAATGAGGAGACATGCAACACAATGTCAACTATAAATGTTGCATGAAGCAGTGGGTGCTGTCAATTTGAGAGATGAAGATGAGGAAAAGAAAGAAAGAAAAAAACATCAGTTAAAAATCCATCACATCCCAAATTTCAATTTGCCATCTATGCAACAACAATAACAAAATTTCAATTGGGAAAAAAAGAAGAAAATAAAATTACTGACAAGTATAATATGTCGACTTGGTGGATTATTTGGGTATAGTTATTTACCAAGCTTAGCTTAGATGTGGCACAAGGCCAAATTATAGTGCGCCCATTGAGAATCGAACTCACTAACAATGGTCTTCAAATTTAGCTTGTTAACCATTACACCACGTGAGGTGCAAAACGTCCTTTATATCGCCATCATTAGCGTCTAAGATCGGGATTATTTGGGTATAGTTATTTACTAAGCTTAGCTTAGATATAGCACAAGGCCAGAAGTGTGGGGCGCCCATTGAGAATCGAACTCACTAACAATGGTCTTCAAATTTAGCTTGTTAACCATTACACCACGTGAGGTGCAAAACGTCCTTTATATCGCCATCATTAGCGTCTAAGATCGGGATTATTTGGGTATAAGATGTGCGAAAGACCACAAGTTATATTTATAGACTGTTCCAAAATAGCAGTAGCTGAATTAACCAATCAAAAACGCCCAAACATATATTTAATTTGATATTTAACGGCGTTGATAAATTGTTCTCAAATACTTTATTGATGGAGTGCTTAAAGGAATGACCAAAAGGAACAAGTCTGATACAACGTTCTACTTTGAGGACAGATCAACAGACAAGGATTAAAACTGATACTACATCTTTCTGCTTCAAGAAAGGGCCAAACTTTATGCTACAAAGAATCTACAGTCCTAAAATAGCAACGTGAATCGTAACACTACTCTATGTAATTCAAATATCCCATATAAGAAAAAGGCCTCCCAGACAGACGATTACGAATGCGGACTACGCAGATGATCTGGCATTTCTTGCAAATACACCTGCTACATAGCCTGGAGAAGGCAGTACGGAACAATGGCCTCCGATAAAACTGAGTCCATGTTTGTTTTGTTTTTTTGTTTTTTTTTTAATCAATTTTTTGATAAAAAAAATGTTGCTTCATAAACTCTACAACGTTCGTATTTTAGAATATTATCAACAACATAATACTTAGAATTATAGATAATACAACTGAAATTTTATTGGAGATAACTACAGCAGACCTCTTTGCCTCTCCCTAGAATACCCCGACTGTATTCACTGCAGAGGTTTAAGAAGCCTCTAAAAATTTCATCCTGAATACATTAAGCTACATCCAGTAGTAAAGCTTCGTTTATGGAGTTCTGAGGAATATGTGGTTATTGGTATTTATTTGACGCACATGTGTTATATACCCACATGTTGGGCATATATACAAGTGTCCTTTTACTAGAGAGAGGCGAGAGTGATAGACAGGTAGACAGAGAGATGCATAACTTGCATTACTTACTTCTTTGGTTATTGGTGAACTCTAGTCGTTTCTATTCTTTCTCTCCATGTTGACATCTATTTTTAAGTTCCTGTTGGTTGTTCGTCTTTGACTCATTTTCTTCTTCTTGGTCAGTCTTTTTGCCAAGACATGCATCAACCAACAACACCATGTTATTTCTTTAAGACTTTTATTCTTAACTAAACTTCTTTCTCTAACTAAACACAGCGCGCGTGTGCAAGTGAGCCCCAACTAAGGCAAGACATGCCTCCTGCCTGACGTCCGAGCTGGTACTGAGCGTTAACCAGCACCCACGCGATTTCACGTGATTCGCGGGTTTTCCACCTGTGGGGTCAGAGGTCCCCAACCGTTTGTAAATTTCCATTCTACACGGTGTTGTCAATAATCTATGCCACCACATAGATTATGCAACACCTGGAGTTGCTAAATAGTTCAACCACGACCCTCCTAGATGTCAAATGAAATTCTCTCTATAACTTACGAATTTCCTAAATTCCTTCACCCTTTCCTCTCTGGCCGTCCAGCAACCAACACCAGACAGCAGCACAGTAGGATATCGCTCTCGAGACGACATGCGAGCAAGAAGCTTCCAGTGTTGATTTATCAATGAATGGATTTTATAATGCATTAGTTATTTTATTTCAAAACTTTCTGATTTTTTAAGGGCATTTAACTTTGACCGCTCCCACCTATTTTGCCGGCTCAAAATATCTGTGGGGTTATATAATTTTGAAACTATTTACAGTATGAATAAAAAGACAAAGACCGAAGGGAAAATTGGTGGTACCTACATTTCAATAATTAATTGGCTATTATCTTATAAAACATTATATTTGTTCTATTTAAAAATCAACCAGCTTTAATTTTATTTTCTGGACAAGAGATTAATGAAAATGAAGAGGTGATTCCACACTACCCTGAGTTCTAGAACTGGAATCTCATTATCTGATGCCATTACTCAAGCAATGCATGTTAGGAACTTTTCGAAGTCGAATAAATCTGTTAGAAAATTATTAGTATTAGCTAGGAATACTTAACCGTTTAGTTTTCCGTTCTAGTTCTCCAGTGACCGCTATTGGTTCATCTATTTCTGGGTTTCACATACTGCTAATACCTTTGACTACCCTGTCGGATGGGGCGTTAGAATGCACCGACTGCACCTCTACAGAGAGGTAAGACTACCCCAAATGGGGCCGCCTGTTGGCCGTGGGTGTCGACCCGTGATGCTTAAGGATAGAACCCAGGTATTTGAGCAGTTCACAACTTGCAATACTCCACTTTTGCCCTTTCTTGGGCTAGACGGGCGGTCGGAGAGACCCCCTCTGATCAATTGGTTGGTCGCATCAAGACCTAGCACCTATATGATTGCCCCAACTCTATTGCCCTTATGGCAAGACCCAACCTTTTTTATCATATGTGTGCTAGAAGGCGGTAGCTGAGGGCCTACATGTCTTGGGAATGACGTTAAACTATCTGATGATGAGGTTCCAGTTTGGGAGGTTTGGGAAATGTGGAGCACCCCTTCATCACCATTGCTCCCTGGTCGACTCTGGCCCGGAGTGATAGTACATGTTAGGGTCCCATCTATGGGTTAAATAAAAAAAAACTGAGTATCCATTAAAAACTAATTTATTTCAAAACTTTATCGGCATTAAATGACCCATTGAGGCTGATAAGCCGTAAAACAAGACAAAACAAACCAACTAATACCTTTGGGAAAAGTATGAGTCCAGCAAATCTGTTAGGAGTAAATAGTAGAGCAAACTGGGCTTTTTTTTAACTTTGGCTAGGTAACTAGTCGAGCAGAAGTAAAGAAATATTAATTCAAATCTGTTAAACTCCACTTAAGAAATTGACCTTGTGTCATGTGTGTGTGTGTGTGTGTGTGTGTGTGTGTGTGTGTGTGTGTGTGTGTGTGTGTGTGTGTTACTGCAATACTTATTCTCGTAATTTCTATTCGCATTGCATCCCTTTACATATCTCCTTCACTAAGCAAATCTTAGTAACTATAATTTTTTCAGTAGAATTGGTTTGCCAACAAGTATAATAAATTACTAATATAGCAGCGAAATAGATTTACACTTTTTGTTTCACTCACGTGATCTTGGGCTATGAATGAATGATAACCTTTCTATTCAATATCAGCATAATGTTGAATAAATGAAAATGGGTCAATTTTCAAGGGAGGTAAATCTTTTTAAAATTTTTAGGAGTTATTTCCCTTAGACAAGCACTGAAATTTCGGTTATTTCCTATAATTCCAATATAAACAAAGGGGAACAATACTCTTGATTGATAAATTATTTATTTTCCCATTAAACTCATGACTGATAAATTATATAATTATTTTCCCATTAAACTAATCCTAAACCCTAACCCTAATCCTAACCCTAACCACTAACCCTAACCCCGTCTTTTTTTCCGAGTAGATCAATAAATAAATAAATAATTTATCAGTCAAGAGTGGTTCCCCTTTCTTTATGTTGGAGTTATAGGAAATAACCGAAATTTCTATTGGTATAATTTTACCAAAGATAAGTCACGTGCATATTCATTGAAGTAATAATTTACAAATGGCAAATGCCAGTTCCTTGTAAATTCTTAATTATTATACAATTCTGGAAGTGATACATTGTTCAGACATAAAATTCTTCAAGTGTCTTTAAAAAAGAAAAAGAGTAAAAAAGTAAACGAAGTGGTCTATTGTCGGTATCAGCCGGAAAGAATGGGAAACTATCCCCTTTTCGCTAGCACTAGATCAGAGAGATTGTTTTTTGCTGAGGTGAAGCGCCACACCTATCCTCAGTTCCCACTTTACAGCACAGGTCAGATTACGCAACCTATGCAACTCATACACTGAGTTGGCGAGGACTGGTATTGAATTAAGAATCTTGCGATTACCAAATCGGTGGCTCTACAGACTGAGCTAAACTGGTCCTTTCTGGAACGGTTCCTAAGTCAGCGTGTTTCATCATATCTAAAAAGATAAAATTGAACTTTCCAAGAAAATGATTGATTAGTTGATTTTAACGGCATATCAACCCGTCTAGGAATATTGTTGGAATATTTTGTGTGTATATATATTTACCAACCCCTCCGCACGAGCTGGATATGACACAAGGTCAATTTCTTAAGCGGAGTTCAGGTTTGAATTCAGAGTTTTCCTTCTCCTAGACCGGTTGCCTAACTAAGGTTAAAGAGTCCAGTCTGCCCTACTATTTACTCATAGCTGGAGGGAGAGTAGGATTCATACCTTTCCCAAGGGTATTAGAGTTAAGTGAAATGCAATTACCACATTCAGGATTTGAACTCGGGGTGACGAGTCCATTTCCCATGACTTTAACCATTACACCACGCGCTTCCTATATTTTGTGTATATAAGGTGTGTTCCAATTTCCCACCTGAATTTATAGACTAGCCTAAGTCACATGGTTTATTACTTCGCCAATCACCAAACATACTGCGTGGCTGATACACTACTTAAACACCAACACTGGTCATAATTCTAATTGCACACATTGAGGAGGGACTTACAATACTCAGGATTACCAGACAATTACCAATACTCAGGACTCTTTACCAAGGGATTTACCAAGGATCCAATTCCACTGGACAAGCGCTCTGGCTTAAGGCCTACAGGATGGCCCAAAAAATTGTAACAAATATATTATGACTAGAGATCAGGGAAACACGTTCATTCTACGTTCATATTTAAATTTTTGTGCAGTTGTTTCTTCGAAGCTTTTTTTCTTTATTTTTTTTCTTTCTTCTTTATTTTTTGTTCCTATCGAATAAAACTAATCTTTAAACAGATCTATTAAAGCCAGAGCAAGGAAACTAACTCATACTACCACTCCGTGTCAGACTGAACCTGAGAGTAATGACAACGAAGGGGTAATACACATCACCCCAGGATATCTCGACTGGATCTTCATCATCAGATACAGCTTAGTGTCCTATTAAAGACAGATCTTTTGGGTGGTGTGTGGGCGGTCTTACCCAAATGCAGGTGATATAGTCAACCTATTCTAAGCTTCGCCAACAGGTTGTCTTCTAAGAAAAGATCCAAGTGTATTATTATTTATATAAAGTAAAATAAAGTCGTCGGAGTGGCCTAAAGTCGGTATCAGCCAATCAGCGAGGGAGTCTATACCCTTTTCAATAGCGCTAGACCAAGGAGATTGTTTTTGCGTCTGAGGTGGAGCGCCACACCTACCATCAGCTCCTTACTTTACAGCACAGATCCCTGTGCTACTCATACGCTGAGTTGGCGAGGGCCGGTATACACATACAAAATTGATACACACACGAAATTCAAATGGGTGTTCAAATTTGTTAAAAACTTTTTTTCCTTCTATTTCCCCCATAGATGGGACCCTAAAAGGTCATACCGTTTTCATAATTAAATTATCGATTATTTCCTTTAAGTCTAATATAAACAAAGGAGAACCACTAATGAATTATTTACCTATTTTCCCATTAAACGAACCCTAAACCCTAACCCTAAACCATAACCTTAACTCCGTCTTCTTTTTTCCTAGTAGATCAATAAATAAATAAATAATTTATCAGTCAAGAGTGGTTCCCCTTTGTTTATGTTAGACTTATAGGAAATAACCAAATTATCATACTGTGATATATCCAGAGGTCCTGCTATTTACCAATAACTCTTCACAACCAACATCTAATACCCTGAATTCAAACCTGTTAAACCTCGCTTTAAAATAATCAACGTTGTGTTGCATACTACTCGTACGCAGGGATCAGATGGTTGGATTTTACGGTATGTCAACCCTTGTTGGGTTATTCTATGCCGAAGACATTTTGTTTCATTTGTTTTTGATGGGTATTCAACAATTCTTTTTTAGACTCAATTTCTTTAACTCATTTTTCTTGACTCATTTTTCGAAACTCATTTTTTCTATTTAACGTATAGATGCGACCCTAACAAGTACAAACATTCTGGGTCAGGGTGGACCTAGGAGGAATGGCAATGATGGAGTACCACATTCCCCAGAGCTCTAGAATTGGAACTTCACCATTAGATGTTTTAACGTCATATCCTGGACACTCGTGCGCAGTGGTTGGATGAATGAATACATGCATGCGTGTCAGTAAATCGGAGATTGTTTCGATATAGTATTTACACTGTAATCAAGAACCAACTTCTGAAATCGATTAAAATTAATGTTTTTCGAAATTGACAAATCGCAACAGCAAAGATAGTTATTCTGTATGATAAAAAAAAAAAAATAGGTTATTTCCTATAAGTCTAACATAAACAAAGGGGAACCACTCTTGACTGATAATTTATTTATTTATTTTCCCATTAAACTAACCCTAACCCTAACCTAACCCTGTCTTCTTTTTTCCTAATAGATCAATAAATAAATAAATAATTTATCAGTCAATAGGTTTTCCCTTTCTTTATGTTAAACGTATAGGAAATAACCGAAAAATATTTCCAACAAATATGTCATCAAGATGCTCTCTTTAATGAAAATTATGTGTACACTTTTTGTCGTCATTTTAAACTTACCTCGATGGATCCTCGATGTGAAGTGGGGGCGGGGAGGGGGCGAAAGGGTAATAGAATCCCTGCTCTTGTGCGGTGGTCGTCGAACCAAGAAATGGGGGATTTAATTTCTCCTCGACTCCAATTTCATATTGTTGTAGATCATTGATTGTGTTGTTACATAATCTATGCGGTTGCATAAGATTATTGTCAATCCCCTCTATTTCTAAAGGGATGGCCCCTTTTCATATCACGGGCGGGACTTTCCATGGAAGATTACAGAAAGCCCGCGAAATACGTGAAGTCACGTGGGACATGGTTGGGTCCTCAGTTTTCAGTTTGACGTCGGGCAGAGAAGATGTACTGCCTTAACTGGAACTCACTGCATACGCGCGATATGTTAGTCAGATGTTTAGTTACATGAAATGTTTTAGTAAATAAAAGCTTAAGAAAATAACACGGTTTTGTGGTTGATAAATGTCTTGGTAACAAGACGGATCTAGAAGAAGAAATGAGTTAAGTGCAACCGACCACCAAGATGAAGTCAAGATGTTAGAAGAGACGCCAGAAGAAGAATAGAAGAAAGTAAAGAAGGGTATACAACAGTGTGAGACTACATTTGTATCAAAAGGAATAAAAGGATAACCTCCCACCCCTCAAGCGCTTGTGTTTATTTTGCTAGCTGTTAATTGGTCGGTTACTCAAGTTAAACTGTTAATTTTACAAGGACATACACACGTTGCTAGTAAGCAACAACTCAAAAGACAATCAGTTGCATCCTACTACTTAGTTGGAGGTGTGTGGTCTAATGGTTAGAGTCGTAGGAAATGGACGCGTCGACCCGAGTTCAAATCCTGGACGAAGCTGCAGTTCACATAGCGCTTAAAATACAGTTGGGAAAAGTATGAATCCAACTAATCTCCCACCAGCCATGGGTAGATAGTAGGGCAGACTGGGCTCTTTAACCTTGGTTAGGCAACCAGTCAAGGAGAAGAAAACTATAAATTCAAACATGTTCAACCCAGCTTGGGGTGGTCACTACTCGAATAGGCTCACTCCTAATTGGTGATCTATTTCCCTATCTTTTTTATTAGTTACCCAGGACTCCGATAAGAAGCAAGCGAGAAATCAACCAACAATTTTCTCCTTTTCATATCGAATCTATAGTTCCAACGTTACAGTGTTACCAATAGTCGGAACGTCACTTTTCCCCAATCAGTTGGTAGAAATAACAAAAACATTTTCAAGGAAGGTAACTCTAAAAGTATTTTATAGAGTTATTTCCCTTACATTAAACTATTTGTGATGTGAGGTATCTTTAAATAAAGTTATAGCCGTTATTTGGGTTATTTCCTATAACTAGAACATAAACAAAGGGGAACTACTCTTGACTGATAAATAATTTATTCATTTATTGATCTACGAGGGGAAAAGGACGGAGTTAGGGTTAGGGTTGAGGGTTAGGGTTAGGGTTTAGGGTTAATTTAATGAGAAAATAAATAAATTATCAGTCAAGAGTGGTTCTCCTTTGTTTATGTTGGAGTTATAGGAAATAACCGTTATTTTCGCTAAACAAAGGGGAACTACTCTTGACTGATAAATTATTTATTGATCTACGAGGAAAAAAGAAGACGGGGTTAGGGTTAGGGTTTAGGGTTAGTTTATTGAGAAAATAAATTATCAGTCAAGAGTGGTTCCCCTTCGTTTATGTTGGAGTTATAGGAAATAACCGTTATTTTCGCTAGTTCTTCCAAAATATATCTATAATTATATTGGGTACAATGTACTAAACAGATAACAATTAATTTACTCGGATGAGTCAAAAGTTTTGCAATATTTTGGTACGTGCTACTTTACGGTGCGTGTATCAGGTGACGTGAAGAGGCGTCTGATGTAATGAGTCGTGGAAATGGACTCGCCAACCTGAGTTCAAGTCATTTACGAGGGTGTTTGCATTTTACATTACGCTAATACCCTTGGGAAAGGTATGCATCCAACTACTCTCTCTCTCTCTCTCTCTCTCTCTCTCTCTCTCTCTCTCTCTCTCTCTCTCTCTATTTCCAAATATGGTAGGGCGAACTGGGATCTTTAACCTTGGTTAGGTGACTAGTCTAGAAGGAAAACTCTGATTCAAACCTATTAAACTCCACTTAAGAAATTAGCCTTGTGTCGCATCCTGACTGTGCTGAGGGGTTGGTATAATATATATATATATATATATATATATATATATATATAGCCTAAATCTCCCGACTCATCAGGTGCGTCGGGAGATTTAGAGTATTTGTCTAAGCTCCCTGAAATAGACTATAATGCTAAATCTCTGTCTTTTGTTATTTCTTTACTCATATATTTGCTCTGTGAATCTAACATTAAGAGCACACATTCAGCTCTCAAACTGCGACTTAGTTTTGTTTAAATAAAACTCTTGTGTCGTAAGGAAGATTTCTTCTCTGGACTTTTAGATTATATATATATATATATATATATATATATATATATATATATATATATATATATCACGCGACTATAGCAGTCCAAGCCATGGAACCAGGGGCTCATTATTGAAAATCCTAACTAGATTGAAACCTAGGGATCCACCAATAGCAGGGGCCCACCAGAATTATACGAAAGGAAAGAAAAAAAGAAAAAGGGTTGTCGAGAAGGCTAAAGAATCTCTAAGGGGTTCTGCCATAGGTTAGCCCGGTACTACATGGAATGTACGTGCTGTGGTCGGTAGTACCGTGACAGATGGTGCGCTGACACATTATGCCTTGATTCATTGCGTGTGTGATTTAAAAACAGCACAAATGAACGGGCAATGTAGTCTCATTCATGAACGTGTGCGTCAAAAGTGAGAACTGGTATAAAGAAATATTTATCTACATTAGGTGGGTTATCTCCTTTGGTAGATATACCACCTTTTTAAAACCAGCCAATCGCTGGCCCGCAATTGTTAGCGCCAGAAATCAAAGATAAGTATCTTCCTCTTTTCCAACCGATATCTTGAGAGAGGTGGACGTCAAATATTTCACACTTACAATATCAGCAGAGAAAAAGGGGGAGAGCTGTTTGTAAGTACAAAAAACTTTAACTTCCCTAAGGACTTCAGTTAGCTGGACTATGTTAGTACACGAATAGCAAAGGTATGGGCGGCCACAAATAGTTTATCAGTCATATGAAGGTCCGATCTCCCTAGCAAGCTGAAGCGACAGTTCTTCCAGGCTGTGGTTGTGTCGGTGCTGCTGTATGGCTGCACCACCTGGACCCTGACAAAGCGTCTTGAGAATAAGCTAGATGGGAGCTGCACAAGAATGCTGCGTGCAGTCTTGAATAAGTCGTGGAAACAGCACCCCACAAGGAAACAACTGTACAGTCACCTGCCCCCCATCTCACAAAATATCTGAGTGAGACGGACAAGGCATGTAGGACACTGCTGGAGAAGCAGGGATGAACTCATAAGTGACGTTCTCCCCTGGAAGCCAACACATGGACATGCAAGTGTGGGGCGCCCAGCAAGGACCTACATTGACCAGTTATGTGAAGATGCTGGCTGCTCCGCAGAGGAGCTTCCAGGTGTAATGAATGATAGGGAGGGTTGGCGAAAGATTGTCATGGATGCCCGTGCTGCATGCGCGACATGATGATGATGATGATGATGATATTTATATAATGCAATATAGCCGCAAACAGAACAAATTGTTTGCAACTGAAAATATTACAACTGTATTTCTTTATGTATGAATGTAATACACTATTCTTCAAAATTCCAAAATGTTTAAATTTTAAAAAAATTTTTTTGTGGCATAAATCACTATACTAGGCCATAGCGCTGCGAAAGCACCCAAAACATTTGCTGTGTGAAAGGTGAAGGCGCAGTTGATTAGAGTTCAGTAACCAGATGCTTCAAGAAATTTCGCTCGAGTTGTAAGAACTTCGACGATCAAGCAAGGTTCGGAAGGCCTAAAACCGTGCCCAAGCCATACAGACAAATTCGAAGAGTAGCATTCAAAGAGTATATATGTTTTACGTTTGGGGTTTAACTTATCGTGGTCTCATGTAAAATGTGGAGTATGTGCGTGTGCGAGTTTACATGTAAAAACAATTATTAAATAAACAAATGAACAAAAACCTATAGATGAGGTTTAAGGAAAACCACATTTCTAAAATCTTTCTTGTAAGTCCGGAGTCCGATTTTTAGTCTTAGAAGCAGAAGTATGTTTGGATGATATCAATAAGAATGTACTTATTGGACCATATGACCTTTAGGCACCCCTTTTGCGATCTGCATTCATAAGGATATCTTTTTCATTTACACCGTCAAAATCCGGTTGTTTGTTAGGGGTTAGGGTTAGGATTAGGGGTTAGTTTTATAATTAAAAAAAAACTCTAAAAATCGTCTGTTAACAAACAACTGGATTTTGACGGTGTAAATGAAAAAAATGTCCTCATGAATCGAGATCGCAAAAGGGGTGCCTAAAGGTCATATGGTCCTACTTATTGATTGAGTTGAAGTCAGCATGGAGCTTAGTTGAAGAGCCAAATATTTTTTTTTCGGAAGTGGAGTCATAAATATGGACAGATAATTTTTTTAAAAACTTTTTGGGTTTTTTTTTTTTTTTTTTTTTTTCGTAGCACGAGTAGAGTGAATCAGTATTATTTTAATACTTTATTATTATTCTATTTATTAATTTTATCTTATTTTTCCTCAGTGTATTTACGCCCTATTGGCTGAGACAGATAACACCGACTGTACCTCAACAGAGGAATAAAATCCTCCCAATGGGACAACCTGTTGGTCGTGTCCTGTGATGATTAAGGACGGAATTCTGGTGGCTAAGAAGTCCATGACATACAACACTCCACTTTGGCCCTTACTCAGGCTAGCCGGGCAATATATAAATTTGCTGACCTCATCAAGAAAAAATCTCTACCTTTGTCAGGTTATAGTGCAGGCCACAAGAAAATTGCTTCAGATTGGAAGAAGCGGTTGTTCAGGCAACACGGTTTTATTTAGAACCTGGAGCCAGACGACAGAAGCTTTAGATATGACAGGAACAATCTAACACTCCACAATTTATGAGTACCTACGTCCTTGAAAATGACCAAAGATGGTCGAAAGAACGTGTATACTCAGATTACACAAACATACCACTTTGGTCAGTTCATAAACTGAATCTCGTTTGTCAAAAACAAAACCTGAATAAAAAGCCGCCTGTCATTTTTAATCAAAACATGCCAACAAGAGAATGTGCTGCCGATATATATATATATATATATATATATATATATATATATATATATATATATATACTATATATATTCAGCCTATTAGGCCTCAACAGCAGAGCTATAGACAGGACAATGCTTGGCTGACAGGCGGACACTCTAACCGTTACACTAGCTGGCTTCCCCAGAATTTCTCGTTTATTTTAAACTGATGTGTATATCGCACTTTTTTGGTGACTTATAGCACGACAGTATGAAGTGGACAAACAATGTGTTTGAAATGGCGATAGCCAACAATTTTTTCGGAGATTATGTGCTTAATTAAAGTCATACCTAATTTGTTAATTAATTAATTATAATTAAATGAATTAGGCGTGCATATCGGTTTAAATGTGAAGCGTAAATAAATCGAGAAAAAGTCAATTCTGTATGTACATTTCAGCCTATTAGGCCTCATCAGCAGAGCTCACTGTCCTGTCTATAGCTCTGCTGATGAGGCCTAATAGGCTGAAATGTACATACAGAGATTGACTTTTTCTCGATTTGTTTACGCTTTACACACACACACACACACACACACACACATATATATATATATATATATATATATATATATATATATATATATATTCCAGTGTTTTTCAAATCTAATTAAAGAAAAATGAATATTATTTGAAATCTTCAAACTTCTTAAAAGTTTTTTTTTTTTTAGCTTTTCCTCGGTTATTTTAAGGATTTTTCGTTTGGATAGATTATCTGTTGGAAACGAATCGTTTTATGTTCTTTTTTATGTACTAATGCAAAAACAGAGCGCAAAAGATATCATTAGATTACGGATAATAAGCATTACATTTCACGGAAATACCCGAAATCTTTAAGACGCTAGGGTTAGGGTAAGGGTTAGGGTTACTTTTAGGGTTAGGGTTAGTACTGGGTTTGTGCTAGGCTAGTTCGGAAGTTTCCGTAATCTGATGCTACTTATACGTAAAATGCGATTCTAATGATATTATCTCTTGCGCACTATTCTGCATTTTTACCCTTTTGTGGTTGGTTGCTAGTTCTAACCGACTTTTATCTCCAATTTCATTGATCAAAAAAACTCATTTATGGTTGCTACAATCAGTGCTCACAATTGATTTTTTTTATTTCTATTGTTGGCATGGTGACCTGTTGCATGGACATTTTTTCAAAATAAAAGACGCAATTTAAGAATAAAAAAGGTCACTCATTTCTGAACCATGATCATGCGAGAAAAATTGAAGATGCTTGGCCCAAAGAATGGCAAAAGGGAATCTTTGAATCAACTGTAGAGAGACAATAAATAATTATCTCCATTAGAATGGGCGTATCCGTGGGATGTCCATAACACTTGTGGAGATTAAAATGAAATTAGAATAAAATTGAATAAGAAATAACAATCTCCCAGGAGGCACCAGACGGAAAGAACCCTCTGGGCATGCGCAGAAAAAAATTCCACTTCCTGGCACCAAAAAAAACCCTCAGTTATTTCCAACATATACCTTATTGGAAATACCCTTGGGAAAGGTATGAATCCTACTCTCCTCCCGCTATGGGTTAATAGTAGGGCAGACCAGGCTCTTTAAATTTGGTTAGGCAACCGGTCTAGGAGAAGGAAAACTCTGAATTCAAAACCTGCTGAACTCCGCTTAAGAAATTAACCTTGTGTCGCATCCTGCTCGTGCGGAGGGGTTGGTAAATATATATACCTTTGGAAACACATGTTATTGACAGTCTCAGGAGAAAATATCCTCTCCAGGATATAGCTATGAACCTAGAAATAAAGCCTGACCCTTAAAAGTTTCATTGCAGCTCGGCGATCAACGGAAGGATGAGCCACTTATAATGGGGTTCATATGAAAAGAAACCCTGCGAACAGGCACCAAATATCCTAAAAGCCTAATCCCCCATAAATAAAATCTATACCACATACACTCCCCTCCCAAAATATTCTCACACTATTTTGAGTATGTTCTTTGAACAGTAGAGACGTTGTCTCTTCTCCTGCCATTGAACAGTAAAGCCAACATGGCTATGACCATTTTACTTTAAACCTCATTTCCCTTTTTGTACCCCTTTCACATACTGTTTGTTCATAGAACAATACTTGCATATTTCTAGCCGTATATTCTTTTCAATACTATTTATATATGACATCATCATCATCATCATAATCATAATCATAATCAACAACAACAACAAGTTGTGGAGTGCTACTACCAGAACTTCTTAAAGACAGCAAACAGCATCAGTGTGTAGTTCCCATCTAGATTTTTCTCCGAGCGTTTCTTTAAATTTCAACTGGTACAGCTATCCCTCCTGCTATTTATTCACTCTTCCATTTCCCCCCTTTCACATACTGATTGTTCATGGAACAATATGTGTATAATTCTACCTTGCGTAGAAGTTATAACCCTGATTTTTTGGAAGGAATACAATACTCACCGTCGCAATGGGATTCAAATTAGCTTAGTTTGATTTGGTTTGGTTTGCTTTGTTTAATGGCATATCAACCCCTGGGGGTTACTTAATGCCAAAAACTGTTAGAGTGTGAGAAAAATTGGTACTCAAGTTTCCTTTACAGGTTTTTTTTATATATAGATTCATCATTTTAGGTATTGTTGGCATTCTTCCGTCTGTTAAAGACGATGGAGTAGAGTCCATTTTTTTTCTTTCTCCCTTTATCTGCAACTGCATGGGTGGCTGAACAGACCAATTTTTGAATGCCAATCCCTGGCGCAGTGTTAGAAACAGGGTTAGTAGCAAGCATATTTATTATCCTCGTACCCCACTTGTACAAAGTCAGGCACAAGGCCCTATTAACGTGGGGCCATTTACAAGCCGGGACTCATTGGTGGCGGGTTTAAAAATTGCGTATATCTCCTCGGCATTCCCTCTCAAGGGGGCGCCTCAGGCACTGAGCAATAAACCCAGCCCTGCCCCTTTAAATTGAGGGGGCAGGTGTTGCCTGGGGGCCCTGGGATCGACGCTCATGATTTTACTCACATGGTTAAAGAACCAGAAGGATAAGAATTATCCACAAGCGTATGGTGGCAAGGAAAAACAAACACAGATTTTAAGTTTAACAATTGTATTAAAAAAAGAACATGAAAGGGTTGTAAAGTTGGAAATGATTTTAAAAGAGAAAGTCTGATATTGGTGATAGTCAGTTCTGATGTGAATAGAAAAGTCAGTGAAAGGTCCGGTGGCTGAGTCAGTTGTAGTGGAGGTGGTGATGTAGGCAGATGAGCCAGTGATTGTAGTCAGATGTTGGTTATGTGGGCAGAAGATTTGATGTTTTAGGAGTTGCGTATGATAGCGGGTTTGTATCGTGTGTGCGGAAAGCCTTACGGTGGTTGGTAAAGGCTGATGGATGATAGTGAAAAGAATTGGTAGTTGTTCGCCCCATTAAGACTGCCGGTCGGTCAGATTTTGAGGTAGGGGGTAGGTGAGAGATTTAGGTCGGCCGTCTTGTGATGTATGTTTCGTTTTGCGGGCCATCTTTTGTGATGTGAACTGTACTGTCGCCACGATATCTGAGTTATATAGGTTGTCGTGATCCGAAATCGGATCAACTCAAACTTTTTTTTTTATTTCTGCCGGTAATCATTTAGATTGGACGAAAAATACGCATTCTGATTTTATTTATAATTTTATTTTTTAATTTTAAGATTGCCTTATGTGTGGAGCCTGGTGCGCAAAGACGAAATTTCGTCATTTTGGCCTTACATCCGGTCGGCATTCTCTTTATTGTGGGGTGTGGGCGAATTGAATTTGATGAATTAGTGAATCGGGAGATATCTATATTTGTGTATATAACAACAGTTACCGCGAACAAACAACTCTCCTTCCTTTTGGCTCTCTTTTCTGCGGCGGCTTCTTTCCTCTCTTTTTCACTCCTTGCATTCCTTGTTTGACGAAAAGGTGCCATGTCGAACGTTCTTCTGCACAAGCCTCCCATGTGTTGGTACCGATGTGGCATGTCTTCATTTCCCTCTTGCAGACATCATTTTTGTAGTGAAAACTATGTAGCCTGGGCAGGTTGTTATGGAGGATGAGCTGTCGCCCAAGCAGCAGATCCTCCCTCTCCACACAGCCGTTGTGGTCCAAAGGAAAGTTAGGTACCAATGAGGTTTGGCAACGGCGGTATATTTTATCAAAAAGGATAAAATGTCATCCGTGTTAGTATTCTCAAACAGATCCCTCATATCATTTGCGCCAGGCTGGTGTAAAAACCGAGTCGCAGCGCAAGGCTAGACTGTGGTCATCCATATTGCTGAATGGACTGCCGACAGGATCACAACACAACGCGCTAGTTATACTTAGTTATTGCTCTATTCAACAGTGAAATAACTCACTCAATTAAACATGGCGCTGGGATCAGAATACGACCAAGCTGAATGGGAAAGCACTTTTATTGATGCGGGTATATCTGTTGCCTCTACCAAGGCTTATGCGCAGATATTTTCTAACGAGGAGATTACGAGAGACAGATTGAATATGCTGGACCGTACAATGCTTAAAGAACTTAGCATCAGGACTATGGGTGACATGCTCGCCATACTAAAGCTACCCAAAGAACCTCTGGGGCTAGGTTACGTTCGTTGGTGCTAGTATCTTGTCCCCAATAAAAGCTGGTTTTTGTTCTTGTGGGCTGGTCAGCTGAAATGGAACTTAGGAACGAAAAGGCACAAAAGAAGAAAGAGATGAAGGCAAGAGGTAGTTTTACGACTTAGACTTTATTGAACAGGACATAGTCGTCCGTAGCGAAGGGCAAGCCCCTTGGCTAGGAAAACGACTGCACTCAGTTGCGGCCTCAGTTCGAATGGCCGAGGTATTATTTTGGGGGTAGGGAGTCAGTCCCTTTTGTCTGACATGCGCAAAGCTGTTCTTCTGGTCAAGGCCCCATGGGAGTCTGTTATTTTTAATTTTTATTTTCGTATTTTTTAATCCCACAAACCCCCTGTATCACTTCCATCACTAGCTAGTTATACTTAGTTATTGTTGCGGAAATCAACACCATGGAATACGTTTGTGCATTCTTTCTTTCAATACCTCTTGTATGTATATAATGTATATAAAAGAGAATTGTTTTCCGTTTCATTTCGTGGTGTTAAGTATGAGTATATCATAGATATACAAATGTTTATATTAGTCCTTGGCTAGTGAAGAATCTTTGTTTCCTGGGCATGACGTTAAACTGCTTCTTGTTGGAGCTCTTGAAAGTGTGGAGTTTTGTTCCTTTGTCCACATTTTTCCCTCTATTCTTTACTACGTTCTGTCGGATTTACTCCAATCCTCCTAATCTCATATATATATATATATATATATATATATATGGTATTTGTGGAAAAAGTAATTTACCGATGAAAATGGTCACAGTGGTTAGTTGATTCAAGTTTCACAATTATATGACAGCAATAAAACAAATATAAAGTGCTCAATACGTTAGTAGAGCAAATTTATTATCATAAAGGTACACGATAATAACCTACTCGAGTTTCACCATAAGGATCTTCAGGGTTAAATCCATTGGATTAATCAAGATATTGATTAATTGCAGTCGTTTTTCATGTGTGTTTAATGCTGCATTGAAAAAATTATTAGATTCTTCGTGGTAGGGAAAATATTCTAAAATCTTCTCTCCAAGGACTAATATATTAGTATTGAAGGGTTCGTGCTAGGGGGATATTTAGTCGTTTCCCCCACTCACCAATATCCAATATTAGCTTTAGTATATCCACTGATATACCGCCCTGTCGGCTGGGGCGTTAGAATGTACCGACTGCACCTCTCCCCCAATGGGGCCACCTGTTGGCCGTGGGTGGCGATCCATGATGCTTAAGGATGGAACCCAGGTGGATGAGCAGTTCATGACATGCAATACTCCACTTTGGCCCTATCTTGGGCTAGACAGGCCATCGGAGAGGCCCCCTCCGATCAATTGGCTGGTCACGTCAAGCCCTAGCACCTATATGAGTTTCCCAACCCTATTGCCCTTATGGCAAGCCCCAACCCTTTTTATCATATGGGTGCTAGAAGGCGGGTCTACATGTTCTGGGAATGACGTTAAACTCTATCTGATGGTGAGGTTCCAGTTTTGGGGGTTTGGGGAATGTGGAGCACCCCATTCATCACCATTGCTCCCTGGTCCACTCTGACCCGGAGTGGTAGTACCTGTTAGGGTCCCATCTATGGGTTAAATAGAAAAATGTATTTATAAAAAAATTGTATTATCCATTAAGAATTGATTTATTTCAAAACTTTATCGGCATTAAATGACCCACTGAGGTTGATATGTCGTAAAACAAAACAAACCAAACCAAATCCACTGATATACTAATACTGAACAAACAAAAGAAAAAATAAGATAAGCTCATTTACACATATAAAGACATTTAATACATATATAATATACATACAATAAGTATTAACGTTAAAGTATCAAATCAAAACTTGGGAGGCGCCCGTAGTATAATAGTTGCTGTCATAGGAAATGGATCCGGCAATACGGAAACATGAGGTCAAATCCTGGACAAGGCTGGTTGCACAGAACTAATAACCTTGAGAAAGGTGTGAATCCAACATTTATCTCACCCAGCTATGGGTAAATAGTAGGCCAGTCTGGGCTCTTTAACCTTGGAATGGCAACTGGTCTACGAGAAGGAAAACTCTTCAAACCTGTTAAACTCCACTTCAAAATTTACCTTGTGTCTCATCGTGCTTGTGAGGAGGGGATGGTAAATACATACAAAGAGTATTAAAAAAAATACCCAAACATGTGTGGTGATAAAAAATAAAATAAAAACATTAAATAAATAAAACCAAATAAAATAGAATAAAATAAAAATAAAAAAGCACAAAAAATAACAATCTCCCAGGAGTCCTGAACAGGAAGAACATCTGGGCATGCGCAGATACAACAAGGGCTTCCTGGCTCCAAAAATAAATTTCATTTTTTTTTAGTTTGTTTGTTTGTTTGTTTTGTTTTACAGCATATCAACCATGGTGGGTCATTTAACCCGGTAAAATTTTGAAAAATTTGTAGCGATAGTTTGAAGAAAATTTTTTAAACTCAATTTTTTTGTGAGGTCTTGCTTTTTTCTTGCCCGAGGTTTCACCATTTATGGAAAACAGATGATTCCATTGTCTTCATTCAGGTACTATAGGACACTAACCAAGATTAAAGACCCCATCTGCCCTACTATTTACCAATAGATGGAAGGAGAATAGTTGGATATATAACTTATACATAGTGCTAATACTCTTGAGAAAGGTATGAATCCGTCTATTCTTCCTCCAACTATGGGTAAATAGTAGGGCAGACTGGCATCTTTAACCTTGGTTTGGCAATCAGTCTAGGAGAAGGAAAAATCTGATTTTAAACCTGTTAAACTCCACTTTAGAAATTGACCTTGTGTCACATCCTACTTGTGTGGAGGGATTGGTATATATATATATATATATATATATATATATATATATATATTAAAATAACTATTATGCTAGATGTGTTTAAAATGAAGTGTTCAAAAAATGCTGATGACCCATCAAGAATGAATAAAACAAAACATCTTCGACATAAGATAACCCAAGGGTTGACATGCAGTAAAAGCCAACCAACCAACCAACCAACCAACCAACCCCACCTATTTACACAATTTTGACTCGTGCTAAACTAAACTTTAGTAAATACTGATTTCAACTCTTACCTGTTACCTCACTATTGGGATATGCCTTTTTTCCCCAAGGGTAAGAGTAAATGTACGCACCCTCAGCTAGAATTGGAATTTGGTTTTGCAATCACATTTTCCATGTTGATAACCGTTGCGTTTCCTTACATCTCTTTTGGGAGAGGATTATTTTGTAAATTAGGCATTCTTTGAAGTTGTTTAAGATAAAAAGATTTTTAAAATGGATTTATTGCAAAAGGTGTTTGTTTCCAGAACCTTGTGGGAGCCATTTTCTTCTTTTCTATGTTACAGGGCAGTTCTCATGGGACGATTTCTGTCTACCAAGTTTTATATTCTTCAGACATGAGAGGAAGTAGGACAAAGTACTTGGTTGCTAGAATCTTTTCAAATACACTCTCCAATAAGTGTAAAAATTCAAGTACAAACCTGTTGTCTTATCAGAGACAAAGCAGAATATTGTTAGCAAATTATTGTAATATATACCACAGTAGGATGATAATTTAATTATTACAACATTTGATATGTTTACTTAAGAGCTATTGCAAAATAGTTTGATATGTAATAAGTATAATAATCTTGAATTAACTCTCACTTTCCTTTTTTTTCTTTCTTTCCTTTTCATCTAATCATTATGTTCAATTGAAGCAGATTGGTGTTATCGCTTCTACGCACTCAACCCCTCTCCATCTTATCCCTATTCTCTTTCTTTCTTTCTTTCTTTCTTATCATTTTTTCTATGTAAAATTTTCTATGTGATGCTGGGGGTTGAGAAGTCCATGACATGCAACACTCCACTTTAGCCCTTGCTTAGGTTAGATGGGCGGTTGGAGAGGTCCCCTCCAATTAATTGGATGATCATGTCAAGCCCTAGCACCTATAAGATTGTCCCAACCCTATTACTCTTATGGCAAATCCACAACGCTTTTTATCATATATCTGCTAGAAAGTGGTGACTTAGTGTTCTGGATATGACGTTAAACTGCATCTAACGATGAAGTTCCAGTTCTAGAGCTCTGGTGAGTGTGGAGTACCCTTCATCACAATTACTCCCAGGTCCACCCTGACCCAAAATGGTAGTACCGCTTATGTTCCCATCTATGGGTAAATAAAAAAATGATTTTTTTAGATATGTTTAAAAAAAGATTGAGTTTGAAAAAAAAGAATTTTCAATACCCATCAAGAATGAATAAAGCAAAGTATCTTCAGCATAAAATAATCCAACAAGAGTTGACATGCCATAAAATCCAACCAACCAACCAACCACAGATTTTAAAATAGGAAATACAAAATTTGCTTAAGATTGTCAAAGTTGTTTAGCAGAGTTCAGGTCAGAAGTATGGGGCACTCAGTGAGGATGAAATTCCCTTATTAATAGTAATTGATCTTCAAGATCAGCTTGCTAAGCATAGCACCTCAACCATATTTATACTTATACTTATATATATATATATATATATATATATATATATATTTAATATACCAAACTTATTGGTAAATCCTCGCGGTGAGAAAAAAACCAGCAAATAGTTTGATTGTAAAAATATAATACCAAACATCAACCGAGAAGAAAAATTTTTGGAAAAAAGAAAAGACCAAGATAATCGTACCAACAAAAAATAATCTATTAGTACAATATCTTTGCTAAAAGAAAAACAATTTATATGTATATATATATATATATAAGATATATATATTCATACAAAACCGCCAGGAGACTAAAGCTAATAAGTAAAAAGTGCTCAATACCTAAGTAGAGCAAATAATAAATAAATCTAATGAGTCGGACGAACCTACTAAAAGTTTCGCTTAATGCTCTTCAGGCTAAGATCTTAGGTTCGTCTGACTCATTAGATTTATCTTTATATATATATATATATATATATATATATATATATATAAGTTGGGTGCCCCATTATGGTGTAATGGTTAGAGAAAGGATATACTTATTGGAATTGTTGATTTTTTGATAAATTTCACAAGTTGTGACTTGTATTCCTGTTAACATGCTACATAATATATCAAGAAACTAATTACTATTCAAGCATAAATGTTTCTCTATGCTATAAGGTCATATATTTGCCTGGCTTCTCACATCTTTATTGTCTCTTTTATAGAAACATCATAACAAGGGGAGATAATTACGATATTACACTTCTCCCTTTAATGAAAAACTTTTATGAAAGTCAGCAAAGTATCTCAACTTGGTAATTTTATTATAGTTGCTATCATCATCCCCTTTTTTTGTTGCCATGGTGATATATGGTGTTGGATTGAAAGGGGGCGTACTTTTATTTTGCTTTGTCCCCAATTGATAAATTCATGTGTTTAGTGTCCCAATTTTTGTCATAATGACGTTTCATGTGTTGTTTTGCCATAGAATCCATTTGTCTTATATCTTGGTTGGTTGGATTTTATGGCATCTCAACCCTTGTTGGGTTATTTTATACTGAAGATATTTTGTTTTATTCATTATTGATGCTATTCAAATTTTTTTTTTCAAACTCATTTTTTTAATACATTTTTTCAACTCATTTTTTCTGATTAACCCATAGATGCAACCCTAACAAGTACTATCAGAGTGGACCTGGGAGTAATGGCAATGAAGAGGTATTCAACACTCCCCTTCTGAATTGGAAATACACTAAATGCAGTTTAATGTCATGCCCAGGACAATAAGCCCCTCAGCCATCCCCTTCTAGTACATGCATGCTAAAAAGGATTGGGGGTAAGAGTAATAGGGTTGGGACAATCATATAGGTGCTAGGGCTTGACATGATCAGCCAATTTATCTCTGACCACCCGTCTAGCCTAACTAAAGGCCAAAGTGGGGTGTTACATGTTATGGACTGCTCAACCACCTTGATTCTGTCCTTAAGCATCACAGATTGCTACCCACGGCCAATAGGTGGCCCACTGGGGTATTTTACACATGTGCAGAAGTTCAATCAGTGTATGCTACAGCCCCAGCCCACAGGTATTTGCCTCATACCCCACTTGTATGGGCTGGGCACAAGACCTCATTTTAACGTGGGCCCACCCACAAGCCAAAGCTCATGGATGGGAAAGAACAAAAATTGTGTCGATCCCTTCGGCATTCCCCTCAAGAGGGGCGCCTCGGGCACTGGGTAATAAACCCAGCCCTGCCCCTTTAAGTCAAGGGGGCAGGTATTGCCTGGGGGGAAAGCCCCTGGGATCGACACTATTAACTTGTAAAGATCCAGGGCCGAAGCCACTGAACCCCCACCCTGTTGGGCGGGTTTACATGCCCCAGCCTACAGCCCGAGCCCACAGGGCAGTCCATGTATAGGTGATCACCAGATAAAATCACTTCCCACAAAAAAACAGTTTTACAGCAACTTACGACCTATCACATGAACCATCCAAGTAAGATGAACAAGACATGCAAATGTAGCATAATGGTCGGGCCTTACTTGGGAACACCATATTTGTGGCCTTGTGTCAAACAGAAAGAAAGCTTAATAGATGTAGTATGATTCTCAGACCTTACCGGGTGGTCTCTTTGAAGAATCGGCCCGAAAAGAAATAAAAAACATAAACAAGATTTTTGGAGACATGAAGACGGTTTTTGAAGGATTCCAGAGTTCTTGACCGTTAATTGTTCTTTGATCCGAATGGCTGTGAACTCACAATGACCGTAGAAGGAATCGAATGATTAGAACGAATCGAAACATTCTTTTCCTTCTAGGAAGAAATGGATTCTTCGAGAAAAAGATCCTTCTAGATTGGTTCTGTTGAGATAATATATAAGGTAGGACCATGGCTAGGAGATCAGTTGGTCTGGGAGTTGGGCAGTAGAGTTGGTCTGACAGTTGGAGTTGAGTTGGGCTGAGATCAGGGAATGATCTGTTGTCGCTGAAACAAAAAGGGCTGTCCTGATATTTGCCGACTAGAAAAATTTTGTCACCAAAAGTTTACTCAAAGTACTGAAACTCTAAAGACCATATAAAGACATTACTTATTAATTAAGCTGACTCTCTCTCTCTCTCTCTCTCTCTCTCTCTCTCTCTCTCTCTCTCAAAGTTAAGAAGCCGAAATTGAATTTATTCTAATAAACTCCTGAAAAATAAAATAAACTCAGTATTCATCATTTACTATGAAGAAAATACTACAAGAGATTGTTATGAATGAACCATTCAAGTGTTACGTACCGGCCTTCTTCGCTACTCTGTGTATGTTAGTAATCAGGTATATATATGGTCACGTAGCGAAGTATGTAGTAGTCAGCTACTACCGACTACTGGACTTCAATAAACAACAGATACGTATGTACAAAGATAGGACCCTTCTTTATTTTCTTCGGTGTGTGGGTGGTAAAGGCGCAGAGCTTCACAATGAAAATACCGATGGCTGGCGAAGAGCGCAGTGTTCACAATGAGTGCCTGAGGAGTGTTTGCTAACGGGAGACGTGAAATGTCCTTTTTGGCTGCTGGCTGGCGTCTCTGTCTGTTGGCTCGAATCTTCTCGTCTTTATATTGATAGATACGCCTCCGCATCTTTATCTTTTGATCTGATAACGGACATTTGTTATATATTTCTTTATTTCCTTGACTGGAAACCCTCTCTTCCACTTTCTCTTTCTTTTTAAATATATATTTTTATCTTTCTCTTTGTTCCTCTGCCAGAAACTCCGTCTTCCGGGTGAGGACAATACAACACAAGTAAGATGAACAAGACATGCAAGACACTGCTAGAAAAGCAAGGACTGACCAGATGATATCCCTTTTCAATTGCTATATTAACAAAGTGTGAATTTTTGGGCTACAATTTTGAATATACAGCAGCCATATTGGAAATGCACAAAATCTGCAGGTTTAAGAACAGTACCATATTATTCCCTATATTAAAAACTATTAATATGTGAATTTCCATGAATTTATCTGGAGTGATAGTAGAGAAAATTGATTTTATTTATGAATGGGTATTTTTTATGAATGGGTATTTTTTAAGTCACTGAAATTCTGTTTGTTTTTGCAAATAAAAATGGTACAGGTAAAAAATCCAAATTACTCAGCAATCATCCAATGAATTTTTAAAATTCAAAAAGCATTTTTATTTTCTCAGTGAGTTCTATTCAAAATTCTCACTTTTATATACATTTAATCAAAATTTTAAAAAGAAAATTGAGTGTGCATTGCTACTTACATTATTTACTTACCCAACCCCTCTGCCACAGACAGGATATGACATAAGTTCCACATAGCATATGAAGAATAATTAAAGTTCCAATTACCATCAACTGGGAAGACAAGGCAACAAACGGTTGTAACTCAAATACAAACCCGAATGCTACAAAGTCCACTGACAAAGTATATATAAGACTCCACAACGTCATTCAAATCAAACAGTCAAGCAGCCAATCAGAACTCAAGGAATGGAATCACCCAAATCACCCAGATTCATGGATGGATCATTCTTGATTCCTATTTATATCAACTGTCTTGGACACTGCTGGAGTTGGACTTAGCTGCTGTTATTAAAACCAACAGTAGACTAACTGACTTCAATAGCATACAGTATCTGCTGTTCCTAAATAGAATTCTGAAATTTAAAAAATTTTGGATGTGTTTATAATATTGTTGTGCTGCTTGTAAGCAATTCTGGTTCACAATGAAATCTTTCCATTTTGTTGATTTTGTGGAATCTAAACTCTTCTTTTTGGAGTTAGATAAATTCTATTAATATATCTTAAGTAAACATACATATATTTATATCAATAACTAGGATGTGTATGTTGGTCTATTTTTTATAGCTGTTGAACTACCAAATTTAATATGTATGAGAATCACTCAAGAAGTTTTAAGTTCAAATTGAAAAAATAAAGAATACTCAGAAATTAAAAAATTTTAAATTCTCACAAATTGCGAAAAAAAAAAAATTCTCATTTTCTCTCAATAAAGAATTCTCAATAAAAAAATTTCACAAATTGGGAAAATGAAAGATTCTCAAAAATTGAGAAAATACAAAAATTCATGAGTAATAAGTAATTGAGAGTTACTTCCCCTGTTTTATTATTACCTCCCCTTTGTGTAAATATTTAACTTTCTGAAAGTATATGAACTCCAAAGAAAACTGCAACTGTAGAAGTAGAATAAAGCTTTCTCAAGTCTGTGTGTTCATTTATTATTACATCTTGTTAAATTAAATTTTGTATTTGTTGTATTATTATTATTATTAAGTTTTGACCAACATTTTGAAAACTTTGAAACAATCGATTTTAGGCCAGTTTGAAACTGTATGTTAAATAATTATAATTTTATAAATTTGTGAATTTCAAAAATTCAAAAGATCTGTTTAAAAATGATTCTTATTTGATTGAAATGTGCAAAAAGAAAAAACCTCTTAAGAAAAAACTACACAAAAAATATAAATATGAACATACAATGAATGCAATTCCCTAAGTTCTAGGCAGAAAATAATCCTAAACAGGTTTGACAGGCCATTAAAATATATCAATCTAAATATGATAATGTCCCATCTTTAAGGCAAATAAATTTGTTTGAAAATTATCATATTCGAGAGGAATACTTGATACCATATCGCAGTAAATTAATTGTATTAAGAATAGTTACTAAGCTATAATTGTTTATTAAAGATCATTATTAGTTAAAACCAAAAACTGTATGCGATTCACATGGTATCCACCAGAAGAAGGATCAGAATGAGATCAAGACTTGTCACTCAATCCTTCAAGGCTACTGGCTGTAATTCATTTAGCCATTTTGGTTTCTACACTAACTGTACATAAGTGTTAGGGTACTAACAATTATGTAACACTTAAAGCTATGATTATTTATTAATGATTACAATTATTAGTTACTTGAAACCATATATATGTGGGCAAACAAATGATTATTATTAAATAGAAATAATTACTGTATGGCTACACCATGTGGACCTTTATGAAGCGCCTAGACTCAATGGGAGCTGCTCATGAATGATGTGCAATCTTAAACAAATCGTGGAAACAACACCCCACGAGGAAGCAGCTGCATGGCCACTTGTCCTTTATTACACAAACCATTGAATAAGATGAACAAGAAATGCTGAAACGAACTCATAAGCAATGTCCTTCTATGGAAGGGCAATGAATGATAGGGACGGTTGGTGAGAGATTGTCATGGATATCCATGCTACTAGCGGAACATGATGTTGATGATGACATAGGGATATTTGAAACCATACAACTATGTGCAAAATAACTCTTCAGAAACAACTAGTTGTATACCCTTTTTCCTTTCTTACTTCTATTATTCTTCTGCTCATCTTTGGTATCTTAAGTTCATCTTCCAGCATCTGGACCTAGTCTTGGGGACTTCGTGGCTGGTCTTCTATTTCTCTGTTTTTGCTGGTTGGTCGTCCTTGATTCATTTCTTCTTCTAGGTCAGTCTGTTGTCAAGACATTCATCAAACACAAAACCATATTATTTATTTAAACCTTTATTTACTTAACTAAACATATTTCTCTAACACAGCGCGTGTGTGCAGTGAGCTCCAGCTAAGGCAGAAACATCTTATCTGCCTGACGTCCAACCTGAAACTGAGAGCCAACCAGTGACTTCACGTATTTTGCGGGCTTTCTGTAATATTCCATGGAAAGTCCCGCCTGTGATATGAAAAGGGCCATCCCTTCAGAAATACAGGGGGTTGACAATAATCTATGCATAGATTATGTAACACTACATGAAAAATGTAAATATGAATGTACAATGAATGTGATTCCCTAACCTCCAGGCATAAAATAACCCTAGATAAGTTGACATGCCATTAAAACCAATCAGAATAAATTGTTACTTCAGGTAATGTACGATAAATGGCTGATATTGAATAACACTCAATTTGAACAGTCTCAATGGAAGCGTGAAAAACTTGGTGAAGCATTCATATCTCTTTATAGTCAGTAGTTTTATATTGTTGGGATTCATAAGGATTGATCAGTGTATGTGTGCATGTGTGACTCTCTTTGTTGTAATTGAGGGGCGGGGAATCATTATTGATATTCATATTATTTATTCACATGGTGTAGCAATAATCAATTCTGGTTAAAGTGAGCTTTCTCTTAGGCTCATTGTCCCTTTGGGTTTTTAACAGGCGGAAATTCTTCAAATAATCCAGCAAATAATTTGGCACATATTACAGTTAAACTCCAGAGTGCAGACATTTTTCTTTTTTTAAAGCTATCCCATCATTCCAATAAAAATAAAAGCTGTGAATGGTTGTTCTATTAAGTATTTTTATTAGTAGTATCAGGTTATTGGGCAGAGGAAAATAACACACAACCTGAAATATTGGGCTTATAGTGTATAGTAAAACAGCAATCAACCTGAAATAGTGGGTTTATAATGTATCGTGAAACAGTCTGAAATATCAATCTAATAGTAAAAGAGCATTCAACCTGAAATATTGGGCTTATAGTGTATAGGAAGCGCATGGTGTAATGGCTAAAGTCATGGGAAATGGACTCGTCGCCCCGAGTTCAAATCCTGGATGCGGTAATTGCATTTCACTTTGCGCTAATACCCTTGGGAAAGGCATGAATCCTACTCTCCCTCCAGCTATGGATAAATAGTAGGGCAGACTGGGCTCTTTAACCTTGGTTAGGCAACCGGTCTAGGAGAAGGAAAACTCTGAATTCAAAACCTGTTCAACTCCGCTTAAGAAATTGTCCTTGTGTCACATCCTGCTCGTGCGGAGGGGTTGGTAAATATATATAGTGTATAGTGAAACAGCAATCAACCTGAAATATTGGGCTTATAATGTATCGTGAAACAGCCTGAAATATCAATCTAATTGTAAAAGAGCATTCAAACTGAAATATTGGGCTTATAGTGTATAGTAAAACAGCAATCAACCTGAAATAGTGGGTTTATAATGTACTAGAAGAGCAGTGGATATACCACAGCATGATAATTTAATTATTACAATGTTTGATATGTTTACTTAAGAGCTATTGCAAAATATTTCGTTGTATAAAAGGTATAGTAACCTTGATTTAACTCTTTAATTTTTTTTCTTCTTTCTTTCCTTCTTTTCATCTTCTCATTATGTTTGATTGAAACAGATTAGTGAGCACTCACCCCCTCTATCTATCTTTTCCCTACTCTCTTTCTTTCTTTCTTTTTGATTATATTTTTCTGTGTATAGTGTCCTTTTTCTTCCCTTTCTTTATAATAAAAATGGAATAGTCCATTATTTAGGTGAGGTGACGACACCCATAAGAAATAAGAATTCGGTAGATAAACGACACCAGATAATCAGGATTTCCATTTTGGGATTTGATCTTGGAGAATTTGGACAGTCTCATTTTTTAACCAGAGGGGGTAGCAAGATGATAATGGTCAGAAGATTAAGTAACAAGAATATTAATAAATAGATAGTGAAATGGCACTTTGAAATATCAATCTTATAGTAAAATAGTACTCAGCCTGAAATAGTGGACATACGGTTATTTCCTATAACTCAAACATAAACAAAGGGGAACCACTCTTGACTGATGAATTATTTATTTATTTACTGATCTACTAGGAAAAATGAAGATAGAGTTAGGGTTAGAGTTTAGGGTTAGTTTAATGGGAAAATAAATAAATAATTTATCAGTCAAGAGTGGTTCCCCTATGTTTATGTTGGAGTTATAGGAAATAACTGTATGTCATACAATGTAATAAAACAGCAATCAGTGTGAAATATCAATCTTGTAGAAAAATAGTGCCTATTCGGAAATTTTGGTCTTATAGTGTATAGTAAAATAATACACAGCCTGAAATATCAATCTTACAGTAAAAAAAACACTCAGCCTGGAATATTGGGCTTATAATGTATAGTGAAATAATTCTCAGCCTGAAATATTGAGCTTAGATGATATTTTTGTGATGAGGCTTGATGTAAATAATTTTGATGTTTCAGATTGTTGTCCTCATCTTTATTGTGGTAAATATAAATATACGGCGGACCTGAACTTTCAGAACCCCCCCATCTAAAAAATTTTTTTTCAATTTTTTTTTTCTTCTTTCAATGGATTATTATCGATTGCACACCAATCTATCAGACTGTAAAAAAAAATTCAAAAAAGTTATTTATTTTTCGAATTTTCAGGGGTGCTCAGTTCCCCGTATAAGTTTATAGTAAATCGATCCCCCATATCGGAACCGCTCGAAAGGAAACTGGCGCAAAGGTGTCAAAGTTAGGGTGGCCCAGAAAAAACAGAACTCAAATTATTTATTTATTTTCCCATTAAACTAACCTTAAACCCCAACACCAACCCCTAACCCTAACCCTAACCCCCCTAGTTAAAATTAACAGTTTTATTACAAAATCTGTGGGTTCTGTCTTTTCTGTGTCACATTAATTTTGACACCTTAGTGCAAATTCAGCCCAACTGTTAAGATAGAGTGGTCCTGATATGGGGAATCGATTTACTATAAACTTATACGGGGAAATGAGCACCCCTGAAAACTCAAAAAATAAAGAACTTTATAGAATCTTTTTTTTACAATCTGATAGATTGGTGTGTAAACGATAATAATCCATTGAAGAAAAAGAAAAGAAATTACAAAGAAAAAATTTTTTTCAGCGGTTCTGATATGGGGGATCAATTTACGATAAATTTATACAGGGAACTGAGCAGCCCTGAAAACTCAAAAAATAATAACTTCTTTATAATTTTTTTTACAATCGGATAGATTGGTGTGCAATTGATAATAATCCATTGAAAAAAGAAAAAAAAAATTTTTTTTTAAATTTTAGATGGGGGGAGGGGGGGGTCTGAAAGTTCAGGTCCGCCAAATATACATTTATATGTATAAAATATCAAAAATTCTGATGTCATTGGATTTTACACTTCGAGTTGTACAGGATAAAACACTTTTTTTTTTTTTTTTTTTCCTTTTTGTCATAAATGATTGTGATTCTTCTCATGACAAATGATGGAATGAAAATACATTCAAAATCAATGATGTCATTAATTGAATAAGATCTTCAAAAGTTCTTCAACACCTGTTTGATCAACTATCAAACTATTAAAAATGATTTCTCAGGTTGGATCATTACTATACTCATATACACAGGCAACATCTGAGGAAGGCCAGAAGATACAACAGCCGAAACATTGTGTTTATACATACCACAATAAAGATGAGGACAACAGTCTGAAACATTTAAATTATTCATATATAAATTTTGTTTGAAATATATTGTAGAATAATACTAAGTCCAATTACTGTCGAATTGGCAAGACAAGTCAGCAAGCAGTCGTAACTGAAATATGATTCTGGTTTGCTGCAAAAGACTACTGCAAAATGGCAGGATTTATGGAGCCACAGAGGATCATACAAACCAAGCAGCCAATCAGGACTCAGGGAATGGAATCACCCAAATGCATGAGTGGACTGTTCTGAATTCCCATAAGTACCAGTTGTCTTGACACTGGTTCAGTTGTGCTTGGCCAGTTACATTGTTCAAACCAATAGTAGACTGACTGACTGACTGACTGACTTACTTCAATATATATGAAAAAATAGCAACAAAAACACAATTACATTTTTTTTTCAGTTATTTGTTTTATAATGCATATATTATATTTGTTACAGCTAATGTTACATAATTGTTAGTACCCTAACAAATATGTACAGTTAGTGTAGAAATTAAAATGGCTGTTAGAAATTACGGCTAGCAGTTTTTAAGTACGATATCATGGAAGATTGATTGTCACATGTTAAATTCATGTTGATCCCTTTTCCGGTAGATACCATGAGAATTAGTAGAGAAATGAGAAAGAAGGGTTTTTCCAGTTTTGATTTGAAAGAGTTAGTTCAGTATTGGGCGAGACACAGATATAGTAAGTCGTGCTCAGTGTGCACCCAGTGAGGCCATACTCAATCTGCGCAGTTAGTCTGGATGGGGATTTCTAAATAAAATAAAATATAATATAAAGAAAATCTAAGTCTTAGGTTATTTATCCAAAAACTACTAATGACCCAGGGCTTCTGATAGACGAGAAATCCCTAATGGAAGACCAGACACGAAAATCTCCAAGACAATGTTCCAGACACTAGAAGAAGAACATCCATTTACATAAGATACGAAAGATGATCAGAAGATGAGTAAGAAGTATATAACATTGAAACCATATGAAATTTAAAATTTTAATTATATTATACATTGCATTTTAAGATTATAGATGGGCTGTAATTGAATAGATAGCCGTTAGGAAATGATTGTCCTCAAACAAGGACACTGGGATTATACAGGAAATGGGAAAAGTAAATATTTTTGTTTTAATGAGTTAATATCTAAAATTAAAAAAGACAGCAAGTTAGTAGAAAGAGATAAGTTTACAAATGAGTAAGGGTATTTTAAAAGAAGGGTATTCATTTTTAATTTTATTTTTTCTATTAATCTGTTCTGTTTTTTAATGAATGATCATGTGGTTGAAACAGCACTCAGTCTGAAATATTAATCTCATAGTGAAATAACACTCAGCTTGAAATATTATGTTTACACTGTATAATAAAACAGCACTTAGACAAAAATATTGGGCTTACAATGTATAATAAACAGCAACCAGACTAAATATTGGGCTTACAATGTATAATAAAACAGCAACCAGACTAAAATACTGGACTTACAATGTATAATAAAACAGCAACCAGACTAAAATATTGGGCTTACAATGTATAATAAAACAGCACTCAGATTAAAGTATTGGGCCTACAATGTATAGTAAGATATCATATTATAGTACCCATCTTTGGGGTAAATAGAAAAACATGAGTTTATAAACAAAATGTGATTATCCATCAAGAATGAATTTATTTCAAAACTTTATCGGCATTAAATGACCCACCAACGTTGATATGGCGTAAAACAAACCAAACCAAACCAATATTTTAGTAAAATAACACCCAGCATAAAATATTGGGCTTACAGTGTATTGTTAAATTTTTAGAAAATACAGTAGGTTAGTAAAAATAGATAAGGTTACAAATAAGTAATGATATTTTAAAATAAGGTTATTCCTTTATAATCTTATTTTTCCTATTGTTTTTTTAATGAATGATCATGTTGTTTTATAGCCATTGTAATTATTCTCAACTATAATAGTTTTGTCAATAGCACTGATCTTCTTCTCACGGAAAAGTAACATTACGCCTGTGGTAAATCAGAAACCCTGACATGTCGGTATTCCGACACTAGTCCAATAAGAATATGTTTATATTCCTACAGCACGACACGTAAGAAGATCTCTTGACTCTCTCTCTCTCTCTGAGGTTATTCAATTGGTATTTCCTTTCACTGAGAACCTGGCTCCACCCATGTTGTGTTTCAGATCCAGAAAAGACATCAACAAAAGTTTCTTAAACATCTGGAGAAGAAACTGGTACCACACGTCCCTGCCTTCCTTCAGTGAACATGAAGGAGATGAGTGAACCTTCTTCGAAAGTACGAGAGTCAGTCAAAATGTAATGCCATTTTCTCTATTTCATATGAAGTTTTTTTTATAAAACTAATGCCTACATTGAGACCCTAACAAGGCTCAGAGCAAGAATCTGACAAGTAAGACCCAACTTGCCAATTGACAATGTCCTCCTTCTGCATGACAATGCTTGACCACACATAAGCATCAGTACAAGGGAGAAAATCACTTCATTTGGGTGGACAACTTTACCACATCTTCCATACTCACCAGATTTAATGCCTTCAGACTATCATCTTTTGAATATTGAATTAACTACAAGACTTGGTTGTATTTGATCAAGTTTTATTTTCTCAGCCCATATTGATTCCACAGGGAAAAAGACCGAACCCGGAGAGAGCCGAAAATCGCGTCTGCTCTCTTTCGAAATCGGGTCAATCTGCTTAACTAAAAACTATTCCCACGCGTCCAATCGCGTGCCTTCTAAGGGGTCAAAGAAAAGGTCACCAATCGTCTATAATCGGTGAGTAACTTTCTATAGGAAACCCTTGATTTTAAATCAAACAGACCTTAATTTAGATATTCTAACTACAGACATGTTCAGTCCGCAATGAGCTTAAGAGTAGCTCACTTACTCGGGTGAGACAGTCCGTGGAGGTGTTGAAAAACCTGTTTTCGAAGCGTAGGGGGAATGTAGGGCCTAGGGACGCCTAGGCTGATATAGCAGTACAGTTTGTCGATATTGAATTAACTAAAGAGGGTTAGAGAAGCAAACATTATTCCAGTGATGAGGAAGTGAAATCTGTAGTGAAGAAGTGGCTCAAAGAACAGTCAACAGAATTTTATGGGACAGGGATACATGCTCTGGTTCAAAGGTGGAACATTGCTATTGAGAGAAATGAGGACTATGTGGAGAAGTAGGGGTGTGATCCTCAGAGAACCAGCTTCATTTTGATGTATGATACATGTTCCTGTGTTGATAATTATACCTGTCCTAAACAAAATGGCATTACTTTTTGACTCACCCTCATTTTAAGTAAAAAGTAAATTTGGCAGAGTGACCTATTGTCGGTATCAGCCGAACAATGAGGGAGTCTATCCCTTTTTTGATAGCACTAGATGAGGGAGATTGTTTACACTGAGGTGGAGCACCACACCTACCATCTGCTCCCAACTTTGCCACACAGATTAGATTACTCAATGTGCTACTCATGCACTGAGTTGGTGGGGACCGGAATCGAACCAGGAACTTTGCAATTCCTAGGCATGTGCTCAACTGACTGAGTTAAACCATCCCCTGGGCGATTCATCCATTTGATAAGAGAAAATTCCAATTGGTTGCTTGGTTATTTTGTTTAATGGCATATCAACCCTTCATGCTAAATTTTGGCTTTTTTATATATATATATATATTTACCAACCCCTCCACACAAGTAGGATATGACACAAGGTCAGTTTATTAAGCGGAGTTTAACAGGTAATTCAGAGTTTTTCTTCTTCTTGACTGGTTGCCTAACCAAGGTTAAAGAGCTCATTCTATCCTACTATTTACCCATAGCTTGAGGGAGAATAATTCGATTCATACCTTTCCCAAGGGTATTAGTGCTATGTGAAATGTAAACTGCCATTTTCAGCCAACAGGTGTGTGGGGGGGATATTACCTCACTGCAGAAGTGTAGTCAGTGTATTCTAAGACAGGCCAGTTGTCATGATGTCTATTAGAGAGTTTGCTGTACAGTATATTCTTGGACAGGAGATGATTCCTCCTCGAAGCGACGTGTGCTGCCCCAGTGTGGCTAGGACTACATGGCCTTGATGCAGATGATCCTCGCTTGTTCAAGGATTTCAATATTGTTGATGAATTCCATTTGATCTAGTACTTTTATAAAAGGCATGAAACAACTTTTCCCTAAACAAATGGAGAAAACAATTAAGTTAATTGGTAAACATTAAAATTAGACTTAAGCTCATTATTTTTAAGTTTGGTTGGTTGGCTGGTTGGTTGGTTGGTTGGATTTTACAGCATGTCAACTCTTGTTGGATTATTTTATGCCAAATATGTTTTGTTTTATTCATTCTTGATGGGAAATCAAAATTTATTTTTTAAATTCAATTTTTTCAAACTCATTTTTTTCTATTTAATCCGTAGATGGGACCCTAATAGGTACAAGCACTCAATGTGGACCTGGGAGTAATGGCGATGAAGGGGTACTCCACATTACCCAGAGCTCTAAAATTGGAATTTCATCATTAGATGCAGTTTAACATCATACCCAGGACACAGAGTTAATTGGTTACACTAGCCATTGTGGTGGGTAACAAATGTTGCGTATTCTATAAGTTTTTTTTGTTTTTTTTAACATGAAGAAAATGTTGTAGAAGAAGAAGAATGTGGAGGAGTAGTGGAGGAAGAGTTCTCAAAGAGTCCCTTTTCCCTGTTGGGATTATCTTCCCTTTTGGCCTGGAAGAGTTATCTTCCTGCTGGGTTGTCGCTTGTTCTCACCAGGGGCTATGGTATTTAAGTGCCTGGTTCAAATGCTTCTTCCTCTTTTAGCTAAACATCTCTGGAACGAGCACAGGGGTTAGAGACCATTATCGCACCCTCCTCCTGGGGGCTTCGGCCCCTCATCACTAGTAAGTGATTCTGAATGTATGGATTCTCCAGTCCTTTAATCTCTACTGTTGTATGTTCATGTACATGTATTTCATAGTTATTGTATAATGTCTTATTTCCGTAATGTTTTGATATATAAAATGTTTTGTCCCACAAGCGTGTCGGAGTTGTATGTTCATCCCTTTTGGTTTGAATTTTCAGGCGAAAATTTTCATTTTCAGGCGATTCGTGCAGGACGTTGGTGACATGACTTCTAGGTAGTTCGATTAATTGCTTGAAATTCGAACTTTGTTAATGTTTTCAATGCATATCAAGAATTTATACTGATTGTATGTAGTTATTTGAATGACTAGTTTCTAGAGAGAGAAAACGCTACACAAAATCTTAGATAAAGTTCTATGCTAATAGACAAAAACGAAGCAATCTTCCAGTTCCAGAAGTAACCAATGACGTGTTCGCCTTCCATGTCTATATCAATTAAATTCATTGGAGTTCTTTGTAAATCTAACTAACAAATCAACATTCATCTAAGAATTAAACATTTCAGAGATTTTCCTTAGAAATTTAAAAAAACGGGAGAAATTTGATATCATCCAGTTTGTTAAAATCGTGTGAGGTCGTTTGAAGCCATCAAACAGCAGTGGTATCGACAGCGGGGTCGGTGACGGCACAGGGTTCCTTGGTATCAATTTCGATAAAAGGCGGGTCACAGGTAGTACATGGTTGACAACTGAAGTAGCGACATCGCCAGAAAATACTCATGCCGATGACCAACAGAGATCATCAAAAATCATCAAAGACCAAAGTTTAAAAAAAATTCACACCCTATTTTTGTCCAAGAGGATGGTAAAAAAAAACTTTTATCTCTTACTTTCCATTAGAAAAGCTAGATAAAAATATAACAAGGGTATAAATCAATGATGTATTAGAAAAATGAATTAAAATAATTAAAATACTAATACTAATTGTAATGACAAATGATAACACCGATAGACTTTGGAAAGCTTTATCCTACTTAGAATGATTGGTACACTTATTGAGAGTTTATATAGTCTAGTATTCACTAGAGAGTTCTCTAAAGGGGAGGTAACTCTCAATTACGTATTACACTAATATTATCAATTATCAAATCAATAAAGGATATAACATAATAAAAAGCAAATAAAAGAAAAAATAAACAAGAAGAATAGTAAAGATAAACAACTTAAAAAAAAAGAATATATAAAAGATAATAAAACAAATATATAGAAAAAGAATTTGATTAATCTATGAATATTAGGAGGTGCATGGTCTAATGGTTAGAGTTGTAGGAAATGGACTCGTCAACCCGAGTTCAATTCCTGGACGAAGCTGTTTGCATTTCACATAGCACTAATACCCTTGGGGAAGTTATGAATCCAATTCTCCCTCCAGATAAATAGCAGGACAGACGGGGCTCTTTAACCATGGCTAGTGAACCAGTCTAGGAGAAGGAAAACTCTGAATTCAAACCTGTTAAACTCCGCTTAAGAAATTGACCTTGTGTCACTTCCTGTTCATGCGGAGGGGTTGGTAAATATATATATATGAATATTAGACCAGTTTAGCTCAGTCGATAGAGCACCCACCTAGGAATCGCAAGGACCCTGGTTCGATATCAGTCCCTGCCAACTCAGCACATGAGTAGCACAGATTGGATAATCTGTTATGTGTGGTCAAATCAGGAGCTTATGTTAGGCATGGCACTCCATCTCAGTAAAAACAACCTCGCTGGTATAGTGCTAGTGAAATGGGGATAGACTCCCTTGCTGTCTGGCTGCTACCAACAATAGGCCTCTCCACCAAATATTTAGTATTTGAATATAGATAAGAGTTTGATTTTTAACTTTATAAATTCAAGGCAATGCCAGGTAGCCCTGCTAGTTAGAAATATAAAAGAAAACAGGTGAGAAAAAATAAGTTTGAAAATGAATAATGAAATGTTATCATTCATTTTCAGTTTTATTTTTTTCTAAAAACCTGTTTTCTTCTTTTTCTAAAAATCAATTTTTTGAGTTGAATATGCAAATTAGTTAACTCCATTAACTATTATTATATTTGCCTCGTCAAGTTGCAGGCTAATTAGAAACCTGTTGGAGGTGGGAAGAAGTGATTGTTTTAGGTAGATCCTGGCCAACGCCAGGGGTCCAGTGGCTTCGACCCTAGATCTTTACAAGTTACTAGCGTCGATCCCAGGGGGCTATCCCCCCAGGCAATACCTGCCCCCTTGATTTAAAGGGGCAGGGCTGGGTTTATTGCCTAGCGCCTAAGGCGTCCCCCTTGAGGGGGATGCCGACAAGATCGACGCAATTTTTCACCTGCCACCCATGAGCTTCGGTTTGTGGGTGGTCCCACGTTAATAGGGCCTTGTGCCTAATCCGTACAAGTGGGGTACGAGGTAAATACAATGTAGAACCTGGACACAGACACACCAGCTTTATAAAGTAAAAAGTAAAGTTGTCGGATAGCCTAAAGTCGGTATCAGCCAATCAGTGAGGGAGTCTATCCCCTTTTCACTAGCGCTAGACAAAGGAAATTGTCTTTGTATCTGAGGTGGACCGCCACATCTACCATCAGCTCCTTACTTTACCGCACAGATATCTGTGCTACTCATACACTGAGTTGGCGAGGGTCGGTATCGAACTAGGAACCTTGTGGTTTCTAGTTGAACGCTCTACCGACTGAGCTAACCCAGATAAAATAAAAATAAAGAATAAAATAAAAAACTGAATAAGATAATATATAAAAAATAAAAATTGGAAATTTAAAACAAAACGTTAAAATTAGGAAAAGAAAAAAAAAGTCCTCTCACGTCTTTAATAATGAAGGGTTAAGTACCTTTTCCTCTAAAGCTTGTAATCTGTTTTAAGAAAAGTGTTATTGTCCGTGTACGCCGCTTAAATAGAATGTGCCATGTATTTGATTGGTTGTTAGCGACAGCCAATCAGATGCGTGGTAGAGATTTTTTTAAATCGTCCAAAAACTATAAAAAGTCAAACGTCTGTTAGCGTCTCAAGTTGGTGAGTGGATCAGAGTTTTGATCATCTCTGATAGGGTCAGCATGGTGAGCGAAGTCTGATGTTGAAAGACCCAAAATTTCCCAGTGACCTATGCATACTACATTACTGACAACACCCACCAGCGCCCCAAATGTAGGAGTGTATATTTAAAGTATATATATATATATATATATATATCCATAGATGGTATTAGGATGATTCAAAGTTGGAACTTTCTTCCAACAGCGGAATGTTAGAATTGTTCAGACCATATTAAGAGCTCGATGTTCAACATTACTGAACAAAGCAATATAATTGGTAAAGAATATATATAATTTATTTATAAAGCCTCATGAATTATCTGTTTACCATTTTCAATAAAGTTAGCAGTCTGATGAAACTCATAAATATACACAGATACCTGTGGGCAGAAATTGATCTATAACAGCAAAATGGCTGATTTTTAAGTCTTTTTTTACCAAATATATACAGGGTGTGGCATAAGTAACACCCTTTGTTTAATTAAATTAATTAATTTAATTAATTAATTTGAATTAATTTTTCATTAACTTATTTAATTAAACAAAGGGTGTTACTTATGCTGTACCCTGTATATATATATATATGTAGATATATATATATATATATATATATATATATATATAAATAGACTTGTCGATTCAAGTTCAATTCCTAGACGAAGCTGTTGGCATTTCACATAGCGCTAATACCCATGGGAAAGGTATGAATCCATATATTCTCCCTCCAGCTATGGGCTAAATAGTAGGGCAGACTGGGCCCTTCAGCCTTGGGTAGGTAACCAGTCTAGGAGAGGGATAACTCTAAATTCAAAATTCCCTCCAGCTATGGGTTAAATAGTAGGGCAGACTGGGCCCTTCAGCCTTGGGTAGGTAACCAGTCTAGGAGAGGGATATTTCTGAATTCAAAATTCCTGAGGTCGGTTGTTGATTGGGTTTGTGGCAACCCTTGATGCACCAATTCTTTCCTATCGACTGTCTGTGCCAAAAAGTGTGGGTGGTCCAACACAAGCCTTCACCACTATAAACAAATCACTGTGTGGGTGTTCATTGTGTGAACCCTCATGCGTCGAAAATCAACGAGAGAGTCCATAATATAAAAATTAGGGTAGAATGGACATGGAGTCAATGGTGGTTGGTTACTGACAATTTCTTACCTACGAGGATTTTTCAAACTAAGTGTTTGGTTTAAAAAATCGTATGGGAGAGAAACTGTCAGTAACCAAGTGCCATTGACTTCAGTTCCACACTACCCTAACTTAGATATTTGACATAAAATAAGGTAATTTATGAGGAAGTGCGTCCGGTCTGCTGCCTCAGAAATTGCTACCCGGTGACTATGAAAATAACGACCCCAGCTATGTCGTCTCGGCAGTGTTACTTAAAAGAAAACAACCAGCTTAGGGCGTTAAATGTAATTTAGAGGGGGGGAGCTTCTCTTTTTTTGTCGTAATTCTTATTCATTTATCGTAATTTGTTTAGAAATTTATTTATAGAAATTTGTCGTAATTCTTGTTTATTTATAGAAATTTGTCTTAATTCTTGTTTAGATATGAAGATGGATATCTATCTATCTACATAAATTTGTTCACTTTTTACTTTGTTTATATATATCTATCCACCCATCTCCATTTGTTCATATAAAAAAAGAAAATTGCATAGCCGAGAAACTGTCAATAACCAAGTGCCATTGATTCCATGTCCACACTGCCCTATCTTAGGTATTTGGTATAAAATAACCTAACAAGGGTTGACATGCTGTAAAAAACAACCAACGAACCAACCAATTTAGATATGAATAGTCTATCCACAATATTAAGTGCTATTTACTTAGCATCGTATATTATCAATATATATATATATATTTTATTTTTTTTTAACATATATGCCCGCCTAAATTCATTAATTATTAACTAATTAATTTTCAAAATTAGGTATGACTTCAATTAAGCACATATCCGCCAAAAATTGTCGGCTTAACACCATATAAAAAATAAACGCATTTGTCTGTTTACTTAACCTCATACTGTCGTGTAGCAAGTCAATAAAAAGTGGAATATAAATAAGTTTCAAAACGAACAAAGAATGTGGGAATGGCAAACTAGTGTAATGGTTAGAGACCTCGCCTATCAGCTTGACAGTCAAGGTTTCGAGTCTCACACGGAGCAGTCTCCTATGTCTATAACCTTACTGATGAGACCTAATAGGTCGAAATGTACATTCAGGGATTGAAATTTTCTCAATTTGTTTAGCCTTACATTTGAACATATATGCCCGCCTAAATTCATTAATTATTAACTAATTAATTTTCAAAATTAGGTATGACTTCAATTAAGCACATATCCTCCAAAAATTGTCGGCTTAAAGCCATATAAAAAATAAACACATTTGTTTGTTTACTTAACCTCATATATATATGTATATATATATATATATGTGTGTGTGCATGTGTTTGTGTGTGTGTGTGTATATATATATATATATATATGAGGAAGAATGAATAAAGAGAAGAAAGAATAGAATGGATAATAAAAGAAGAATTTAATCAATATCACTTACACATGTGTTTCGGTCAGTTCATCTGGGTGAAAATATTTTGTACATAGAGAAGATTCGACCTTCATCAGAGTGAGATTTTATTTCTTTCTTTATTCATTCTTCCTCATATTGTCGGATTCATTTCCAATTTCCATTTTACATATATATATATATATATATATATATATATATATATATATATATATATATTGAGAGATAGATGCTAATAAAACCAACCAACCAACCAACCAGCTTAGATATAAATAGTCTATCCACAATATTGAGCGCTATTTACTTAGCACCCTATATCATCAATATATATATATATATATATATATATGTGTGTGTGTGTGTATATATATATATATGTGTGTGTGTGTGTGTATATATATATATATATTGATAGATAGATGCTAACAAACCAAGAAAAAAAAGGGTTAGAAAAGGTTAAGAAAGGTTATATAAGGTCATCAATCTGTTTTGTATTTGGCCAGTGACTTTTCTAGCCAAATGTGCATATCTGTAAAAATCAATTTTGTAGGCACAGATTTTGCGTATCACAACTGTATTTAAATAATATGCACTCATTATAAAGAGCTTTATATTACTTGTTGCTATCTCATGTAGTTTAGGGTTGCTTTTTATTCTCAACTAGCAGAGCTACCCAGCACTGCCTGGGATCTAAAAAGTTAAAAAAACAAATCTCTTATCTATATTTATATATAGATTAGTAAAAATTATTTTTCTATATATTTGTTTTATTATCTTTTATTCTTTATATATTCTTGCTTTTTAAATTTATTTTTATTATTGTTATTGTGTGTATTTTATTCTTTTATTTGTTTTTCATTATGTTTTATTTTTTATTAACTCTTAACATCCCGTAAGTTCAGAGCTCAATTCCTATAACCATTTATCAAAAATGGGTAAAAATGGCTGTTTCATTAAAAGTTACCTGTTATTTCCCTTAACTTAAAGACTTCTAAATATGTTTAATATGTGGCTTCCGGACGGGTAGAATGAGGTGGTATAGGACATTAAGAGTGAAATTATTTTATTCTTTAATGATTTTTAGTGGATTTTTTACTATATCATTGTTTAATACCCTAATCATATTTTTATCTAGTTTTTCTTATGAAAAATGAGGAGTAAAAAGTTTTTTTTAACCCTTTCTCAGACAAAAATAGAAAGTGGATTTTATTGAACCTTGGTCTTTGCTTGTCTCCACCAATTTTTCTTTATAACAGGATGTGCACTCTATCATCGTATGAACAAATGTACAGACATACAGACAAACAGAACATTTCTTTTATATATATACTAGTAGCAGGACCTGTGGATATATCACATTATGATAATTAAATTATTACATTTTATAAGTTTACTTCAGAGCAATTGTAAAATAGTTCAATATGTAAAAAGTATAATAATCTTGATTTAACTCTCTCTCACTTTTTTTTCTTTCTTTCCTTCTTTTTATCTTTTCATTATGTTCGATTGAAATAGATAAGTGTTATCACTTCTGCACGCTCACCTCCTCTTTCTATCATCCCCCAACTTCCTTTCTTTCTTTATTTCTTATTATATTTTTTCTGTGTAGCATGCCCTTTTTCTTCCATTTCTTTATAATAAAAACAGAATGGTCCATTATTTAGTTGAGGTGATGACACTCATAAGAAATAAGAATTTGGCAGATAGGCAACACCAGATAATGAGGATTTATATTTTTTGCATTTCATCTTGGATGATTTGGATGGTCTCATTTTTGGATCATATGACCTTTAGGCACCCCTTTTGCTTTGCTGATTCATAAGTACATTTTTTTCATTTACACAGTCAACATCCGGTTATTTGTTAACAGACGATTTTTAGAGGTTTTTAAAAAAATTTATAAAACTAACCCCTAACCCTAACCAGCAACCAGATGTTGACAGTGTAAATGAAAAAAATGTACTTATGAGTCAGCAAAGCAAAAGGGGTGCCTAAAGGTCATATGGTCCTCATTTTTAACCAGAGGGTGTTGCAAGATGATAACAGTCATACAATCAAGGAATACGAGTATTAATATATGGATAGATAGATTAACATACTTTTTTTTTTTTACTGTTTCCAGTTACCTGTTATTGTGTAATGGTTAGCATGCTAGTCTTGCAGATCAGTTACAACTGAATGGCACAAGGTCACAACTATAGAGCACTTCATGAGTATCAAAGTAAGCAACACATTTTTTTTCAGGGCTTTGCACATGATGTTAGGATCAGTAAGTTAGACTAACAGACCATTGTTAGTGAGTGTTCTTGGCATAATACTAAACTATATCTGGTGGTGAGGCTCCAGTTCTGGGGAGTGTGGAGTCATGTGTTTGTTGTCCTAAGTCCCAAGTCTACTAGTGGTTGTGCCTATTAGGGTTCCATCTCTGGGTTAAATAATTCTGACAGAATATTTAAAAGGATTTTAAAGTATATTACTACATTGGCTCTTAAAACATTTATATTGCAACTAAGTATAAAGTCTTTATGTTATATACCCTTAGTGGGGCCGGGTTAGCTCAGTCGGTAGAGCATTGGGCTAGAAACCACAAGGTTCCAAGTTCGATACTGATCCCCGCCAATTCAGCGTATGAGTAGCACAGGGATCTGTGCAGTAAAGTAAGGAGCTGATGGTAGGTGTGATGCTGCACCTCAGACGCCAAAACAATCTCCTTGGTCTAGCGCTATTGAAAAGGGGATAGACTCCCTCGCTCACTGGCTGGTACCGACTTTAGGCTGCCCCGACAACTTATATACCCCTAACATGATTTGGTTTTATAATGGAGAGAGTCAGAGAGATGATAGTTGTTGATAGGTCTTACTTTATTACACTTCTGGTTACTGCTTACTGGTTCTTCATCTAGGTCCTCAGCCATTTTCTATGGGCTGATCTATTGGACTTCTTTTAAGGGTTGGTCTTCTTTCTGCAGGGCTGAGCTGGACATTGTTCTTAATATTCACTTAACAACAATAAGAGTATTTACGGGTTTCGAAGGAGCTCTTATTTCTCCGTAGTTGTAGGCAAATTGTCGGACAAAGAAGAGGAGAAGAAGGAGGAGAGGAGAGGTGAGGGGAGGAGAGGTGAGGGGAGGAGAGGAGAAGAATGAAGAGAGGAGAGGAGAAGAACGAGGTGAGGAGAGGAGAGGAAGGAGGAGAGGAGAGAGGGAGCTCTCAAAGTAGTTGTGACCCTTTGGTTTGGATTTAGAGATTTCCTTCTGGACTGGTTGCTATACCACGGTTAAAGAGCCCAGTCTGCCCTATTTACCAATTGCTAGAGGGAGAATAGTTGGATTCGTTCCTTTTGCAAGGGTATTAGCACAATGTGAAAAGCAAACAGTCACGTCCAGGATTTAAATTTGTCTTGCTGTGTGCATTTCCTAAGATGGTAACCATTACATTACACACCTCATACTAAATGTCTTTGTATTTATTGAATTTTTGTCAGTAAGAGAAACACAATATATGTATGCATACAAAAGATTTTGTTTACCTACAGTTTCTATAGACAGACCGGTTATTTCCTATAAGTCTAACATGATCAAAGGGGAACCACTCTTGACTGATAAATTATTTATTTATTTATTGATCTACTAGGAAAAAAGAAGACAGTGTTAGGATTAGGATTAGGATTTAGGGTTAGGGGTTAGGGTTAGTTTACTGGGAAAATAAATAATTTATCAGTCAAGAGTGGTTCCCCTTTGATCATGTTAGACTTATAGGAAATAACCGACAGAACTTTATTACAAGTGTTCACTTGTTAATGAGAAACAAATTCTAAAATGGTTAAAAAACATGAGCCCAGTCTTGAGAACCGATAGAGCTTAAAACTCCTATCTAATTGTTATGTCATGGTGCCCAAAGAGTTAACAATTGGTGGACTTTGCTTTGCTTTCAGCTATTCTTTCTTTCTTTTTTGATTTAATGGCATGTCAACCCTTGATAGGTTATTTTACGCCGAATATGTTTTGTTCTATTCATTCTTGATGGGTATTGAAAATTCTTTTTTTGAACTCAACTTTTTTTAAACACATTTTTGTTACTTCATTTTCTTCTATTTAACCCATAGATGATATCCTAACAGGTACTACCACTCTGTGACAGGGTGAACCTGGAAGTAATGGTGATGAAGTGGTACTCAACTCTCCCCAGAGCTCCGGCATTGGAACTTCACCATTAGATGCAGTTTAATGTCATACCCAAAACACTAAGACCCTCAACCACCACCTTCTAGCACCTATATTATAAAAAGGAAGCGCGTGGTGTAATGGTTAAAGTCATGGGAAATGGACTCGTCGCTCCGAGTTCAAATCCTGGACGTGGTAATTGCATTTCACTTAGCGCTAATATCCTTGGGAAAGGTATGAATCCTACTCTCCCTCCAGCTATGGGTAAATAGTAGGGCAGACTTGGCTCTTTAACCATGGCTAGGTAACCAGTCAAGAAGAAGAAAAACTCTGAATTAAAACCTGTTAAACTCCGCTTAAGAAATTGACCTTGTGTCGCATCCTGCTCGTGCGGAGGAGTTGGTAAATATATATATGATAAAAAGGGTTGGGATTTTGTTATAAGGGTAATAGGGTTGGGACAATCATATAGGTGCTAGGTTTTATAGAGGCGCATGGTTTAATGGTTAGAGTCATAGGAAATGGACTTGTCAACCCGAGTTCAATTCCTGGATGAAGCTGTTTGAATTTCACATAGCATTAATACCCTTAGGAGAGGTATGAATCCAACTCTCCCTCCAGCTATGGGTAAATAGCAGGGCAGACTGGGCTCTTTAACCTTGGCTAGGTAACCAGTCTAGGAGAAGGAAAACTCTGAATTCAAACCTGTTAAACTCCGCTTAATAAATTGACCTTGTGTCACATCCTGGTCATGCGGAGGGGTTGGCAAATATATATAGGTACTAGGTTTTGACATGACCTGCCGATTGATTGAAGGGGCCTCTCCAATTGCATGTCTAGTCTAAGTAAGGGCCAAAGTGGAGTGTTACGAGTCATGACCAGGATTTCATCATGCATCACAAGTGGCCACCCACGACCAACAGGTGGCCCCTCAGAGGTGTAGTTAGTATATTCTACAGTCCTAGCTGAGAGGGCACTCAGCTATTCTTATTGATTCGGGTGAAAAATGGAAAAAAAGTCTTACTTGACAAGTGTGAGTAATTCAGCCATGTGACTTTACAGTTTCCTGGCAGGGGATAGAGCCCAGGTTAGCTCAGTCGGTAGAGCGTTCGGCTAGAAACTATGAGGTTCCTAGTTCGATTCCGGTCTCCGCCAACTCAGCGCATGAGTAGCACAGGGATCTGTGCGGTAAAGTAAGGAGCTGATGGTAGGTGTGGCGCTCCACCTCAGATGCTAAAATAATCTCCTTAGTCTAGCACAAGTGAAAAGGGGATAGACTCCCTCGCTGATTGGCTGATACCGACTTTAGGCCGCCCTGACGACTTTACTTACTTTATACTGTTCAAAGAAAGAAGTCAAGGGGTTTCTGTAATTCATGTGACATTCTACAGGTTCCTAACTAGATTGGAGTGGTATTACCTGTTAGGGTCCCATCTATGGGTTAAATATGTCAAAAAATGAGTTTAAAAAAAAATTGAATACCCAACAAAATGAATAAAACAAAATGTCTTCAGCATAAATTAGAAAGAAAGTGCGTGAATTAATAAAAAAAATCCTCACATGACATTATTTCTAGTTTTATTTGCGTGACTCTCAAAAATATTTTAAGCTTAACTAAAAAAAAAACTAAAATAAAATTGACGTTTTAAAATTTTATATTTTTTCTTGTATTTGTTTTCTTCCAAAACGTTAAAAAGCGCAAACTTACAAGAATATCACTTTTCAGGAACTTCCACCCCATGACGTAAAACAAACTATTTATATGTTTAACAAAACATGTTTAAAAAGGCCAAAAAAAGCTAAATATAGAAAACTTTGCCTTCCCCCCCATTCTATTTGATGATAATTGCGATAAGAAAAGTTGTCGTGAGAATTTTTTATCATTCGCATGATTAACTTTGACGTAATAAATGACAATAAAGAAAGGCGTGGGAGAATTGAAGTTCCGTTGTCTGAATCAGCCAAAAAAGCAAAAATTGACACTTTTAAAAAAGTTTTGTTATTTATTTCTAAGAAGAAACTGTTATAAGATTTTTGAAAAACTTTTAATAACGTGTTTTTTTCAAGTACGTATTTTAGCGTTGGATTTCGTAAATTTTGGTACTAATTTAAAGTTTAAAATGTATTAAAAATTAATTACATATGTAATATTATTGGCTGAACTTGCATAAACGTGTCAAAATTAGAGTGACCCAGAAAAAACAGAACCCGCAAATTTTGTAATAAAACTGTTAATTTTAACTATGGGGTCTAGGGTTAGGGTTTAGAGTTGGGGTTTAGTTTAATGGGAAAATGAATAAATAATTAATCACCCTGTATACCGGTGACCCAGAAAAAACAGAACCCACACATTTTGTAATAAAACTGTTAATTTTAACTAGGGGGTTTAGGGTTAGGGGTTAGGGTTGGGGTTTAAGGTTAGTTTAATGGGAAAATAAATAAATAATTTGGGTTCTGTTTTTTCTGGGTAAATCTAATTTTGACACCTTTGTGCAAGTTCAGCCCGATTTAATTAATTTTAATTCGTTTTTTTAAGTGAAAATGGGCGCTCAAATTGTTGGTGACTAATTCAAACAAATAGTACTGCCATTTTTCTAACTTTAATTGTGAACATTTTTATTGCAAAAGGAGGCAAGAAAAATCATAATTTTTAATTCCAAGTTTGTAGTTATTTTTTGTAAGAAAAGTTTTGGCGCAGTTTGAAGTGAGAGATAATGAGTTTGACTACGTAATAAGAACTAAAACCTGCCAACCCTTGAATCCAGAATCCTGAACAGGTCTTCAGAACTTGGGTCTTTCTACTATTGAGCAGTTGAAAACAAATTAAAAACAGCAAATTAATTTTGAATTAAAAAAACAAAACAAATAAAGGTTGTTCACTTTTTGAGACTACAGTTCAAGTATGTAAAATTTTATAAAATTAACAAAAATCGAGTCCTTATAACTAGGATCCTTTTTACACTAATTCAAAGTTACAAAAATAATAATGATAACTTATTTACCGAATATAATCTTTGAATAAAACGTAAAATCTTTCCTATTAACAGTCCTGAACTCTACCGTTGAGCCATATCCCAACAAGTGCCTAATCATGAACACTGGTTATCTGCCCTTACAGGAAGTGAGCTGGAGACATGCGCACTTAATAGATACTGTGATGGCAGGTTGCTGCTGACAAATTTGCTGCCTGATTTTTCCAGGCCTCTGTTTGGGTTTTCTTTTAAATTTCACACGAGGATAACATTTGAAGTACGTGTCTTGTGTAAAACCCTATCCCTCCTCTTCTAGACTAGATACCGATTCATCATGTTCAACTCCCGTTGATCGAACTGAATTCTTTCAGCAAATCCCATCTCGACTCTACTGGTGTGAGAGTGTGTGTGTGTGATTTCATCAGTGCATCTTCCTTCATCATTGTCGTCGTCGACGTCTCCATTCTGTTCGTTCTTCAATAGCGAACAATTAATATACAAACGAGTCACTAACTAAATAAATTGGTTTATCAGAAAGAACTGGAAATCTATTTAAAAAATCACCTTGCCTCGAAGAGATGGAAGCCCTCGACGGTAATATGAGGTTCGCCACGCCTCAGGATGAGATAAATTACTGGCGGAATAAAGCTGAACAGATACAAAAAGAGTAAGTTGATTTTATATATAAATATATATGTATATATAATATACACTATAAAGACATTATTTATGTTTTTTTCTATGGTTAATTTTGTCTTTTATATCGTGTTATTATCATTGTTATTTATTTATCTATTAAATTTTGCATTTTTTTAAAACTCGCTCTAACATCAGATTATTTTGAGAAGTAACGCTCATCTTTTTGTTTTTATTTCATATTTTAATCACATCTTAAACAACAGGTTATTTTTGTATAGTACAATTTTTATCAATAATTAAATATTGAAATTATTACAAAAAAAAAACAATAAAAAAAACAAACGCATTAAATTCTGAACTAAAAACGTGAAAAGAAAAACAAAAAATCCAAATTGAAAAAATCAATTTAACATTTTTGTAAATAAAAAAAAAAGAAATGCTTATTTTGTGTTAAACACTGAATTAAAAATATTAAGTTGACAAATTTCCGTCAAGACTTTTATCCTGTTTTACTTTCTCACTGGTTGTTTGTTTTTTGTTTTCATTGAAAACTGAAGATCGTATTTGCACACCTGCCAGTTTTTTGAGGGATGAGATGCGTAAATAAAAAAAAAGGTTAAAAACTGAAAATACAAATATTGATTAAGAAAAAAGACAGCTGTAGCTTTTCACACGACAAACCAGAAATTGCTTAGCTTATTTATTTAGGCTTGTCCTGTCTGTAATATACATATTTTCAATTGGAGTAAATTGATTAATGAAATATAAAGGTTTTTCTTTACTTTTTTTTTTTATCCCCCAAAATTCAAATCCTGTGTCATGTATTGTATTTTAAAACATTTAAAGAAAGATAAACAGATAAATAACATTCTTTATTTCTTAGTTTTAATTCATATTTTGTTAGGAATTATCCATTATTATCTTTCTTGATTTTTATTTATCTTTTTATTATATATATAAAATGACAAAATATGCGTTTCTTTACTTATTATTTTACCACCATCATCAGAATTTTAGTTGTAGCATTTAATTTTTTAATGATTTTTTTTTTGTGTGAAAACTTGCTGTATAATTTTAGATATTTATTTTCCCATTATGTTAAAATATGAACATTAAAGTCTTTATTTTAAAGAATTACCCTAGAACATTTATTTACCTATACTAAAAATTCTACTAATCCATTTTTTGTGACGCAAAAAGGAAAAGGAAGCTTCTCCTTAAGTTTTATTTTCTTTCCAATCTACAAAAAAAAAAGAAAATAAACGTCGACAAAAATATTTATTTCATGCTGATTGTTCTCGAAAAATAATTATTTTGTATGAAAATTAGTAAATCTTTCGTACTTGAACAGTTTTTTTGTATCTTTTTACATTTTTTACCTTTCGTTTTCTTAATGAAATTATGGATCATATATCTCTGCAACGATCATGATGAACTAACTGCATATTTTGTACATAACTTATATTTAAATACTTCTCTTTTAATTCTATCTTGAATTGGTTTAATTTTGAAAGTAAGAATCTTTGATTTAATTAAATTTATTGACTTATTTGTTGTTTTCATATTTCAACAATGAGGAAATTCCTATTTTTTTATTACAATAATTTCGTAATTGACGTCCGAAAAAGAAACGGTCTTTTCTTCTTCTGTTCTCTATTTAAACTGTTCCTATCCACTCTTCACTTATTTATTTATATATTTATTTTTATATAAAAGAGAGCGAATTAAAAATAAAATTATCACTATTGTTTTGTTACAGAAAGTATTTTTTTCCACGATGATTCATATTTTTGTTAATTTTATTCATATTGACCTTTCCTACTCTTTTCAGTAGCCTCACTTGACGGTTTAAATTCAAACTAGCCTCTGGCTGCCATTTGATTTTCCGCTCGTTTTAAATTCACGGTCAGATGAATTAACAATTATCACAGCTTAGTAAATTAATTCATGAAAGAATTTAATGAATATTTAATTAATTTTTTTTTTAGCATAGTATGTCTGTCACGAGATGATAATTTTTCTGCAACTTACATAGTACGACTAAAAACAATGGCTAGTTGAGACTAAGTTGATTTTTTTTATTATATCATTTACAAATGCTCCATTAATGAAATGAGAGAATAATTTATTTAAAATAAATTAACCTACCATGTTTTTAAATTTGAGTCACATAAATTTTGGTGTTCAACATATCTTTACGGATATTTTGAAAATAATTTAAAAATAGAATAATTTTCATTTTTGTTTGTTTTTGTTTTGTTCACTAAATTGACAGATATCAACTATTTTTAAAACCGTAAAACACGTTTTACATACATATAATTATTTAGCATTGTTAAATCTTTTAGCTTATTCTAAATCCAGTGACACAATGTTGATGTTTTAAGAGCCAACATTTAAAATACATCGGTCTTAATACTAGACATTGAACAACACAGAAAATGAAAATTAGCACATGGTAAAATGTCTTTATTAAAATATTTAGTATTATTTTACTATGACACCAATCTCATGAGACGGGTGTAAAAAAAAAAAAATTATCGAATAATCCTATCCTCTATTCAAGAGAGGCAGGATCATTGTTTTTATTATTACTACACCCATCTCATGAGACGGGTGTTATAGTAAAGATATTACGCAAGATTTAACTTAAAAATTGTTTTAATTTTTATCATTTTTTTAGCGTTGTGTCATATTTAAAAAAATTCTATTTGGTAGATATTGGTATATATGTGCATTGCGACAATAGTATGCAATATCAGCTGTATGATAAACGATTTTAATGAATGATATCTTCGATTCAATGACATGCACATGCTACCCCCTCCCCCCTCACAGTTGTCTGTCAGTTACACAAGTGGTTACAACATTCAACATATTTCTTCTGGATAAAATGACTCGAGGCTGTTCAGACACCCAGCAAAGTTTAGTACATAAAAACTTGTACTGCTTTTCTCTAAAATAGTCAATAGTATTTTTTTGCATCACTTAGAGAACCTTTCAGCCCCCCTTCCTTCTCTGAACTCTTCATTGACATGACGCCAACTGCTACACACCCTTCCGAATGACTTATTTCCTGTATCGCTTGTGAAAAACTGATGTTACTGTTTTTCTTCTCTCTTCTTCATTCAGTCTCTCTGCCTTTCCTCCAGCAACCGAAATATTTCTTTGCTAGCAGCAACAACAACAACCAACTAACCAACCAACCAACCAAAAGTTGTGATAGCTGCATTATTTTAACATATGTTTCGTTAATAGTGGCGCTCTCGTCTTCATCACCATCCCGCTGTGGGGAAAAGGAAGCATAATTCATGTTGATGGTATTCATTTCGAAACCACCATTGATTGCATTTTCTTGGTTCTTCTATAATAGACTCTAGGGCCATCTCACGTGGTGTAATCATTAGCAGACCATTGATAGTGAGTTCAATTCTCACTGGGTGTCACGTACTTCTGGCCTTGTGCCACAGCTAAGCTTAGTAGATATTTAGAACAGTCCACTCTTTTTGTCATCAGCCATTGGTTATTTTAAAAGATTTTTCAAAGACATGTCCTGGGCCTGATATTAAACCAGTGGTTCTTAAGCGGGTGGTGGTGGTGGTGGTGGCGTGGTGTGGCATATGCCCCCCCTGACCATGTAACATTTTTTTGGGTCCAGGCAAGCAAAAAATATTTAATCATACAAATACAATAGGACTTTTAAACATCGAATGGCTATGGGGATCCACCAGAAAGGGGGCCATAGGTAAAAAGGTTGAGAACCACTGCACTAAACAAACTGCATCTGATGGTGAGGCTCCAGTTCTGGTGATTTGGGCTAGTGTGGATATCCATTTGTTGCCATTACATTTTAGCTCAGTCGGTAGAACACCCGATAAGGTTCTGGGTTTGATACTGGCCCTCATCAACTCGATGCATGAATAGCACAGCTTGGATCATGTGGTAAAGTAGGGAGCTGATGGTAGGTATAACGTTCCACCGCCAATACACAAAAAAACAAACAAACAAACCAATCATCCTTGTCTAGTGCTAGTGAAAAGGGTATTGACCCCCCATTGTCCAGCTGATATTGATAATGGCCACTCCTCCAAATTTACTTACTCCCAGGTTTACTCTGACCTGGAGTGGTAGTACATGTTACGGTCTCATCTATGAGTCAAATAGATCTCTTTAAAAAGTATTAGTATTTGATAGGACCATGTGCAACAAAAACAAAAACCTCTAACAATTGCAAAAAAAAAAAATAATGTAAATATGAACATACAATTTAATTCCCTAACCTCTTAGCATAAAATAATCCTAGACAGGTTGACATGCTGTTAAACTCAATCAATGATTATATTGATTTATACTAGATTAATAATACAACAAAACCTAAACAAGGATTTGCTTTTTCTTATTTTACGAATCTTCAAACAAGATTTAAAAATTCTGGACTTAATATTTAACTGCTATTTTAAATATGTAACCTTTAAAACTTACAAGGTTTGGTTTGTTTTTATTGTGTTATGGCATATCAACCTTCGTGAGATATTTAATGTCAAAATTTTCCTTGTAGAAGAACAGTATTAGTACTATTTAAAATATTGCTGGGGAGTTCCATGTGTCACCTGGGACCAAAAAATTAATTCAAAGATAATAAAATGTTAGTTACTTTTTAGATTTATTTATTTTTAAGAATAATAGTAATAAAAAAAAAAGAAATTAGATTTTGGATTTAAAATTTCAGGATATAGTAATCATAAAATTCTCAATCGTTACTTCTCTACATAGGCTGAAGATTTGATTTAAAGGTCATTATTGTTACTTATTTCAGTGCAGAAAATGTCTGTATTTGAACAACTAAGCTAGTTTAATTATAAAATCTATTGACTGAATGATAGCTTATTTATAGACATAACAAAAGACTAAGTTGGAAATGAATAACAAAACAATTATTTCTTACAAATTGATTTTTTTTTTTTAAAGTTAAATATGCAAATCAGATATTCTTATTAGGAACCGCTAGAATGGCATTCTTATAATCCTGAAAAAAATATAAGTAATATTAAAAACTATTTGCTAATATAAATTATAGTGAGTTTGATTATTACTAGGTACCCCATATTTCTGGGCTTTTGCTTAAGCTTAGTAAATAACTTAATATGTGCATGTGTATATACACAGACAACCAACTTAAAATAGAGATTATGAGTCTGTAACCAAAATTTCATCACAATTCCCTTAGTTATTTACATCACATTCTCCATGATTTTATTTTTATTAAAATCTATTTATAAAATTATTTTATATTGATAAAACTGTTGTCCTCACTGATAACATGTAATTGTATTTGTATATACCACCAAATATCAGTTTACAGTGTGAACAGGAAGGCTAATTTACAGATTGATCTTAAAAATTTGATTTTAATAAATATTGGCTTGGTACTATTGCTTTCTAATTATTTGGTTTTATTTTAATAAATATGAGTAAAAATTCCATTGATAAATCCATTAACAAAAAGTTTAATAATTAGGAAAATTTAGCAATGATGAGAAGGCCTAAGTATGTTATAAATCTCAAAATATAAAGGTTTACATAGTATATGGTGTATATAGTATATTTGCATACTGGTTTTAACAAATAATTACTTGGTGTTATTGATTTCTAATTGTTTTATTCTCAAACATATTAAAAGCAATACTATGTATGATTTTATATAGAAATCAATTAAGATAAAATAAAGTGTAATCTTTTTATGTGTACTTATTTAGTTTTGTTGGTCTTTCTAATTTAGTATAAAATGTTATTACCTTAAAACTTAAATACTTGTGCCCAATGGAAGACATATTTTTGCTAGAAAGTGTGTGTGTGTGTGTATGTATATATATATATATATATATATATATATAATATATATATATATATATATATTCAGGGCTTGTGCTAGGATCCTGTGATATATGGCCTCCACTCGATGACATGACAGTCGTCATTTAGTAGTATTCAAAGAAAATATATGAAACCCGCCCTTCTGGATTTCCCAAGCAGGATTATCCCTCTCAGACAGGGTGGTGGACCCTGTGGTAGTTTGCACTGGCTCTGTATATTATTAGTAGATTTAAAAACATTGTGTTTTCATGGATTAGGATTGAGAAATTTTTACAATTTCTTGATATCTACAGAACTATTTTTAAAAGCACCCAATTTTTCCTCATGTTGGGTTTTGTGGGTTAAAAAAATGGTTTTATATTTTGTTGGTCTCTCCCCCCCAAAAAAAATGAGATAGGAAAAGACGTAATGTCTAATTTCAGTTTATTTCATAAAGCTAAGTTTTTGCTCTGTGTGTTTAATTGCATATTTATTAGCTTATTTTTATTGATTTAGTAAGCTTTGTTTTAGTTATGTTTAGTAGACCAGTTCACATTACTTGATATTTCATCCACTGAAAATGATGTCAATATACGCATAGGAAAGACATGAACTGCTATAGACAGATTATCGATCATATGGAAATCTGATCTCTCTGATAAGATAAAGTGAGAATTCTTCCAAGCTGTAGCTGTATCAGTGCTACTGTATGGCTGTACCACTTGGACTAATGAAATGCTTAGAGAAAAAGATAGATGGGTATTACACAAGGCAAAAGATGCTGCATACTGTCCTGAAGAAATCTTTAAAGCAGCACCCTACAAAAAAAAGCAGTTTTATGGCCACTTACCTCCTGTCACACAAACTATTCATGTAAAATGAATAAGTCGCTGCTGGGGAAGCAAGGACAAACTCATAAGTGACATTCTCCTGTAGACACCTGAACACACCAGAGTGGGCTGACCAATAAAGACTTATATTGATCAATTTTGTGCATCTACTGGATGAGGACTTGCCAGGAGCGATGACTGATAGGGATCGATGGTGAGAGGGTCATGAGAATCCATGCTGTTGGTGTGATATAATGAGTTGTGGCTTAGGATAATAAAAATCTGTGGTACTCAATGAGGATTGAACTCACTAATACTTACCCAATACTAATGATCTACAAGATCAATTTGCTAGCATAACCATTACTCCATGATGAGACACTCATCTGTATAATCATTTAGATGAATATTTTGATGATGAAAGATTTTCAAATTAGATATAAATCATAAGACCTGCCAAAATTTAGAGAGCAGAATGACCAGTGACAGTCTCTTACTTCCTAGACTACCCTGTTAGCAGGGCTTAGAATAAGAATATGCTGTGTCCCCTGCAGAGGGTGTCCTGGGTATGACACTAAACTACATTTAGCTATGAGGCTCCAGTTCTGGAGATTTGGTTTTGGGAAGTGTTGAATACCCTTTCATTGCCATAATTCCCAAGTCCACTCTGACCCAGAGTGGTAGTATGTTAGTGTCCCATTCATAGGTCAAATAGATCTGTTTTACAAATTATTTGTATTCAATACAAACACTTGATAAACTGTAAATTATTTGTATTAAAGAATAGTTACTTGAAGCTATAATTGTTTACTAAGGATTATTATTAGTTACTTGAAACTGTAACTGTGTGTAAACAAATGACTATTATTAAATAGAAATAATTATTTTGAGCCACATGATTATTTTATTTGATATCATATAATTGTGCAAAAAACTCTTAAGAATCAATTACACAAAAATATAAAAATGCAATTCCTTAAACTCTAGGCATAAAATAACTGAGATGAGTTGACATACTCTTAAAACCAATAAATCATTCTCTTCCCAGATCAAAACTTTTGGTCTATATTCTTTATTCCTAAGCTGCTTGTTCTGTAGGAAATGGACATGGTGACCCGAGTTCAAATCCAGGACGAGGCTGTTTGCATTTCACATAGCACTAATACACTTGGAAAATACATGAGTGCAACTATTCTCTGTCTATCTATGGATAAATGTTAGGGCAGACTGGGCTCTTTATTCTTGGTATGACAACTGGTCTAGGAGAAAGAAAACTGTTAAACTATATAACTGTTAGTCATATATATATATATATATAGTGGAGACGTGGTGTAATGGTTACCATTGTAGGAAATGGACACGAGATGAGTTAAAATCCCGAGCAAGGCTGTTTGCATTTAACATAGTACTAATACCCTTGGGAAAGGTATGAATCTAACTATTCTCCCTCCAGCTATGGGTAAATAGTAGGATCGACTAGGTTCTTTAACCTTGATTAGGTAACCAGTCTAGAAGAAAGAAATCTCTGAATTCAAACCTGTTAAACTCCGCTTAAGGACTTAACCTTGTGTCACATCCTGCTTGTGCAGAGAGGTTGAGTTAATATATATATATTATATATATTATATATATATATTCTTTATTTCCTTCTAGTAATAAATGTAAACAATGTTTTTTTAATGTTATAGATTGATATTACTCTCTCTATTTTGTTATATTACTCCTTTGACTTATAACATCTAAATAAAATCCCTTTATTTTTAGTCAAGGCTGATTCATGATTCAGGCTAAATGTTAGTTTAGCCAATAATTATTTTTAAAGCTACCAATTCATACTTCTGTTTTGACATATCCAGGGAATTTTTATTTTATTTATCTTACAATAAAAGTTCAACAACCACAGCTGTTTATCATGAAATTTTATATGTAGATAAAGATAAGTTAATATCTCTTTTTGTTGGATATTTTTACATTTTGTGATGGGTTTTAAAATGGAATTAAAATTGACAGATAGTTTACATTTGATCTTTTGAAATATTAAAAAGGACTTGAGAAAATAAGTTTATTTAGATAAATATTTCAAAACTGTGTGACAAGTTTTGTTCGAAATTATTTAAAAAAAAAAAAAAAAAAAAAAATAATTGTAATTTCGAACAGGAATTATGTCACATAGTTTTGAAACAGAATGCTACTAATGGCAATAGAATGCTAAGATTTTTCTCATTTTTCTTTCCATATTTAAAATTCAATGATTCAGAAGATGAAATATCACATTCTCCTGATAATGGTTTAATATATCAAAAACCCTGCTAATACTTCAACTATAATGAAATCATTCTCTGAATACCTTGTTTTTTTAAAAATATTTTATATATTAATTTACTGTCAGATTTATTATTTTCCCAGATATGTGGGTGTATATATATATATATATATATATATATTACTGGAACACATGGATATGATTTTACTGTGTAATTTTAGATTTTTATGTGATGAGGATGCAGGATGCATACCTATCAGTATCTGTGTGTGTGTGTGTGTGTGTATGTATATATATATATATATATATATATATATATATAGAGAGAGAGAGATGTTGAAAGCCTTTTGATTTAGTGTGTCCTGGGATGTACATATTTGCTTTGAATAAGTCCTTGGGAAAATTTATGGGTCTCAACTAAAGCCATTTAACTCCTACATTATAACCTATCCTGTGTAATTCGTTTCTAAGAAACTATTGAAATGTATTTACAGTTAGCTTACAGTGGTGAGGAAAGAAAAAAGAAAAACACTAGGACACATGGATACAATTTTACTACTTCCTTTTAGATTTTTGTGCATCAGGGACGCACCTGCGTCCCTATCAGCATATTGTGTGTGTGTGTGTGTATATATATATGTGTGTGTATATATATATATATATATATATATATACACACACACACAGTTATGATTAAAATTTAACACTACAATTGTCTTAATCTATAAAATCTTTACAGTAGTCTATTGATGGAAATACAAAGCAATATCACAATGTCTTTTCATGGATAAAACAGGATATTAATAAGAGAAGATAAAAACACCCAACTCAGAGTTTTATATTATCAATATTATTATCCTATTTTATACTTGAAACCATGTTATCTCTATTTGTTTTGAGAAGCTCAAATAGTCAGTAACTGATTTTCTGTATAGTTTTACATCCTCGAGGGAAACAAATATCTAAAAGTGGTTTATCTTTCATTTTCCTATGTTTCTCTCTGTATTTTACTTTTGAGGGGAGGTGGTGCAATGTTTATTGGAAAATCAAGTTGCTTTGCATGAATGTTCTTAGGAAAGGCATGAATCCACTTTATCCCTAAGCAATGGATAAAACATGTATTTTTTCAATCCAATCGCCACAGGCAGTATGTAACACAATTAATTTTAAGCAAAAGCAGGTTTGAATTCAGTTTTTTTCTTTTTATATATTTACCAAGCCCTCCACATGAGCAGGATGCAACCCAATGTCAATTTTTTTTAGCAGTTTTAACAGCTTTTCCTTCTCCTTGGCTGGTTGTCATACCTAGGTTAAATAACTTAATCTATCCCACTATTTATCATAGCCAGAGGGAGAATAGTTTGATTCATACCTTTCCCAAGGGTATTAGCACTATGTGAAATGCAAATAGCCTTGTTCAGGATTTGAACTTGAGTCATAGTCTATTTTCTATGATAACCATTAGACCACTTGCCCAATTTCTTAGACTGATTGCCTAACTAAAGCTAAAGAACAAAGTTTTTCCTATTTGCCCAGGGAGGGGGGGGGTGGGAGAAAAGATGGGTTCAAGACTTTCTAAAAGCAGTGGGTAAGATAGCAGAGCTCTAGACATGGTGGTGGGCAGCCAGTCTAGGAGAAAGATGACTCTAGAGAATAGACAACAGGAAACCACTTCATTATCTCACCCCAGAATAGTCACTGTAATTTCAACGCCCAATTCTTAAACGGACATGGCACTTTACATTCCATTCTATTACATTTGTATATTATATGATGATGAATCTGTAAACACAAGTTTTTTGTTTACAAAATAAACTTTCCGCTGTACATCAATCTTCACTGCACTGAATAAAATTTTGTGTACTAACATGGGTTGTGGAGTTGCTAGCCCAAACCCTCGATTTTGACAAATTTTTACCAAAAAGGCTTTTTTTTTAATTTAATTTTTTTATATTACTATTATGATTATTTTTTATGCCTCCTTGGGCATCTTCCCTTTTTTTTTCTATCTTTTCATATTAACTTTATAAAAAGAAAAAAAGAATCTTGGCGCAGAACATATACACTGTTGATATAATATTTATACTTTATACAAATCAAATTCTGTTTAGTAATTAATCTCATAGTTGCCCCAAAAATGCCATTTTTAAATTCTTTTTCTTAGCATTATTTCTGAAATCATCCAAATTAATCTGAAAATCTTTTATGCTATTGCTATTTTTTGATCTGATTAGGCAATTTATTCCAAAAATATCTCACTTAATTCTGGGAATTGGAAAGCAGGAAGTCCAAGTGGAATCTCAAAATTGGCGCTGAAAAGTCAGGTTAGGGATGAAAAATAATCAGCTTAGGTCTTAAGGGGCTTTTTTAACCCAGACAGCATCTGCTCCCTTACCTAAAATGGGTACAGGCTGTGTTTATTGTCTGGTGATTGAGATGCCCCTGAAAAGGAATGCTAAAGGAACTTCATCAATTTTTTTGCACCCTCCCTTTAGAATGTTTGCTTCTTATAGGGCATCCTACATTAAACCAAACTTGTAGCACATTTTGGCTTCATGAAGAGTCAAATAAAATACCTTCTGAAGATTTTGGTGGAGCAGGCAAATTGGGAATAAAGTCATTATAAAAATTATATATATATATATTTTTTTGTATCTCAAATATTGCTTAATCTGTATATTAAATTTTGAGAATTTTCCTTTCTTAAAAAAACACAAAAAAATCAACTTATTTAACAGTATATCAATTCCTTATGGGTTATTTAATGCCAAAATTGCATTAATTTGTAAAGTTTAATTTTAATCATAACTAACTTTTTTTATTGCACTTCTTTGTCTATAATCCTTCATTTGCACGGTTTCAAGTATTCCTATCTAACACCAATAATTTGCAAGCAGTTATGCTTTCAAGTAACCAGTAATCCTTAGTAAACATTTATAGCTTCAAGTAACTATTTTTAAAACAAATAATTTGCAATCAATTAAATAGTTTCAAGTATTCCTATCCAACATTAATATACTTATATTTAATAATAATCATTTATTTTCACACATTTTTGGTTTCTATCCAATACTAATTTTCAAACAAATCTAATTTACCCATAAATGGGACACTAATTTGGGTCAAAGTGGACCTGGGGTTAATAACTATTAAGGGTTATTCTACACACCTCAGGGCTCCAGAACTAGAGCCTCACCACTGGATTCAGTCATGCCCTCGACACTCCTTACCCTTCTGAAGAGGATACAGTTGGTCTATTCTAAGAGGTATATTTTTTTTCCTTATTTGGGTATGAAATAGTCAATTAAACTAAAGATATTTGATTCGTTGGAACTTTCTTCTAGAATAGATTAAGCTTTTTGCATTTGGTGATTTTGTGAAAAGGAATTATGTCATCCATTATTGATTCATTGTCCTGCTGTGAAAGGTTTGTGTGTGTGTGTGTGTATATATATATATATATATATATATATATATATATATATAATATATATATATATATATATATATATAATAAACAATGATTGAATATTAATGTGTCTGTTGGTACATCAACTTTTTATTTATGATCCATTTGTGCTAAATGGAAATCACCAAGCTGTTACCAAGTTGTTCTGGTATTTGACTTGTAAAACTTGTGAATAATTTTTACTATTGTAAAAATTCTGAAAGGCAACCACCCCCCCTCCAACATTTTTTGTATGTTAGTATTTCTTATGAAGACTTTATATAATAATACTGTTGTTCCTACAAAGTATGACTGTTATCATATTGCAACACATCTGGTTAAAAATGAGACTGTACAAATGAGTGTTGTCACCTCAGCTGAATAATGGACCATTCTATTTTTATCATAAAGGAAAGGGAAGAAAAAGGACATGCTACACAGAAATTAGTCATGTAGGATATGCACACCAAATTTTTGGCTACAAAATATTTAAAAAAAAAAGTCTCTTGTATAATACACAGTGACTTTTTGGAATTTGCAGCAGCTAAATTTAAATTAGACATGTTCTACATTTTGTCCAGTTTGTATCTACGAGAGATAAGAATTTATATAATTAATATAATGGTTTGAAACACAAAATTTACACAGTATTAAGGGCAAAGGCATGACATATTCATATGGAAATGTAACAAACTTTTGATGAAAATTAGTTCACAATAGAAAAATGAATAAATTATAAACAAACACACATTCCGGTGGCTATTTCTCTGTAGCGGTATAAAACATAAGTCAGTTTTGCCATATGCATTTTAAGGCCAGGACATCAATTATTTTGGGAATGGTCTTACTCCTAGCAGTCTGCATATTCTAAACCCCACTGACAGTGCAATTTTAGGCTGTTGATGCAAAAAATTTGACTTGGTTTTTGATTGGAGAAGTAAAAGGATTAATAAAGTTCCTGTTTAATTATACTTAGTGATGATGAAATCTTAAAAATAAGTATTATTGAATTGTTTGGCTAAAGAAAAATGATTGCTTTGGTGATTATTATTTTCATTAGAAATTGATAATTTCATTATCAGCTTCATTACTGTTATCACAGATTATATGATAAAATTGGATTTTTGTGATGAATTGTTGCTATTACCGTATTTCCTTGAAAATAAGACGGCTTATATTAATTTTCATTCCGAAATATAACACTAGGGCTTATTTTGGGGAGATATTGAGTGTTTGCATCACATGATGTAATTGTGAAGAATGCTTATTTCTTTCATCTGTCTGCCACTCTCACCTAGGGATTTTTTTAAGGGGAGGGCTTATATCAAAATCATCCTGAAAAATAACGCTAGGTATTATTTTGCAGGTAGGTTTTATTTTCAGGGAAACAAGGTATATGAAGATGGAGGATATTTTGAAAGAATCATTGTATGATGATGATAAAATTCATTCAATTTGTTCATTTCACTCTTCATAGGTATTGTCAAAATTTCATGTCTTTCTTTTTTTTTCACTCTCCCTTGAATTAAAATTCGACAAAATTATATAGGAATACTTGAAACCATATGACTGCGTGGAAGTTATTTATATTAAGAATTGTTATAATTGTTTACTAAGGCTTATTAGTAGTAGTTACTTGAAACTATAAAACTGTGCAAATTATTTGTATTTGTTAGGAATACTTGATATCACTTAACCAAGTGAAGAAAATTACATAAAAAATGTAAATATTAATGTAATGAACACATTTCCCTAACTTTAGGCATAAAATAACCCTTGATGGGTTAACATCCTGTTAACATTAATCAATTTGTTATTAAATAACCCATGAGAAGTTGATATGCCATTAACCAAACCTTTCTTTCTTTTTAATTTTTTTTTTTGTAAGCATTTCCTCTTTGACTTCTTTTCTGCTATCAGTATATAAAGACAATTGGTTTCTACATGAATCTAACAATTGGTTGAATGAATAAAACAGAATGATTTTCTACTTTTATTTCTTATTTTTTTAAAGTCTTGTAAAAGATTTTTGGTGGATCTATTGTTTACAGAGTTGTTATTGATTTTAAACAAAAAAACCAAAAAACTTCAACTATCATTTCATGGAGTTAGTCTTGTTTTTGTAAAAGTAATTAATTAGTCCTAATTTGATGGGTTAATTAGTGCTGGTTTATTTGATAAAAACTTTAAAATCAATTAGCGATTTTGGTATGAATGGGGAATCTAAAAGAAGTCTTGAAACTTGGCCAATATGGTTTTAATGCTTTCACTGATAGCTCTTCTCCTATCACACAAACCATCCAAGTAAGACAAACAGGACACACTGGAGAAGTAAGGATGAACTCATAAGTGATGTTCTCCTACACATGGACACATCAGAGTGGGTTGACCAGCAAAGACTTGCTTTAATCAGTTCTGTGCAGTTACTGAATGTTGTGAGGAAGACTTTCCAAGAATAATAACTAATAAAGACAGGTGGTGAGAGCTATGGGAATCCATGTTGTCAGAACAACATGATGATGATGGTGATGATTAGTCTTGGAGGTGCTTGTGTATTGATTATCATCATAAGAAGTAGACTTTGCTACCCGAGTTAATACTGAACAAGGCTGTTTGTATTTCACATAGTACTAATACCCTTGAGAAAAGTATGAATCTAACTATTCTCCCTGACCACCAAGCTATGAATAACTAGTAGGGGAGACTAGGTTCTTTAACCTTAAGGCAACCAGTCAAGGAGAAGGAAAAATTGGAATTCAAAACAGCAGTAGCCTGCTGTTTAAAAATTGACCTTATGTCAATCCTGCCTGTAGTGAAGAGGTTGACGGATAGAAGTGGTTTCATGCTTTTCCTAAGGGCATTCATGCAAAGTAACTTGATTTTCCATTATACCATCCTCCACAAAAGTAGAATACAGAGCAAAAGAAAGAGGATATAAAACTGAACACAAAATCAGTTATTGACTTGTGGAGCTTCTCAAAACACACACACACACTATATATATATATATATATATATATATATATATATATATATATATATATATATAAAGTAATCTACAGACACGTGTTTCGAGGTTTCACCTTTCATCAGTGTGGCTATACCGTAACAGCTACCCCTGGCTGGGTTTGAGACCCGAATGAACTTTTGTTCGCCAAGCCTTTAACCCGTACGGCCAGAGGCAGCTGTCAAATATAGGAGAATATTTAATCGCTACATTTCTAAGTGGAAATGAATTCACTAGAGTTCTCAAAATCAGACAATGTAGATGTATAAAAAGTTTGTAAAAAAAACAAAAAACAATATGTCGAAAATTGACATTTTTGACGCCAATGGTATAGCGTTTTGGTTTTATTTAAACCATCAATAGGGCTAATATTCCTTAATCATTTTGAGTATCAACAAAGACCTTTAAGCATTAGAGTGGTAGTACCTATTAGGGTCACATCTATAGGTTAAATAGAAAAAATGTATTTATAAAAAACAATTGAGTACCCTTCAAGAATTAATTTGTTTCAAAACTTTGTCGGCATTAAATGACCCACTGGGTTTGATATGCTGTCAAACAAATGAACAAACATTCACTTTTGGACTAATATCCTTAGAAAAGGTATGAATTCCCTGAGCTATGGATTTAATAGTACCACTACTGTTCTACATAGATTACTTTGGTATTAGATAACCGACAAAGGTTGATATGCCATTAAACAAAGAAACCAAACCAAAAGCAATAATAAAATAAATATAAACAATGACAAAACACGAAAATAAATTAGAATGGTGTCATAATTCCACTTCCACCAAAAGTTAAACTTTTTGCGCCAAGAAGAACTTGCGCACTGGATACATGTGTTGCCAACCACTACAAGGATCGCTTTGGCATTAAATAACCAAACAAGGTTGATATGCCATTAAACAAAGAAACCAACCATCAATTGAGTGTTGGTGATTAAAGGTAACTTGTACTTCTGGACGTACAGATTCAACACCCTCTGTCTTTCTCATGTCACTGCTTGTTTTATTATTATAGACCCTCCAGTTGTATTTGTTCACATTTAATTCTTTCTAGTATGCTTCATTGAAGAAAAGTAAACACAATTAAAGTCGTTTTCAGTGGGGCTGAGTCCTTATTTTCCCTTCAAGAAAAACATTCAAAATAAGGTTAAGAAAAACTGACCATGTTTGTATAAAGTGCACTGTTGCCTTTGCAAATGCCAATGCTATTATTACCTGCGCTTCACAATGCGGCTTATTCATTTGAAAACAAACATAATTTAAATTCATTTGCTCAATTGAAAATCATTGATCTTTCAAGAAAGAGAACAACTCTTGATTTACAGGTGTACATTACTGTTATAGAAGCCTGCATGGTGGCTGAGGTTGTAGCATGTCTCTATATGTACCATGCCCATGGATATGAAACTAAATGGCATCTGATGATGAGGTTCCAGTTCTGGGGAGTGTGGAGTTACTCCTTCATTGTCATTACTCCAGATTTGCTCTGACTGGGAGTGGTAGTACCTGTACCACGGTGTCAGGTTCAGCATTTCCTTGAATATGTAGGGCCTTCAATTTTTCGTTTCAAATTTTTCTTAATTCCTTTTCCACTTTTGGTTACTCTGTTGTAGGAAATGGACTCAACAATCCTGGATGTGTCTGTTTGCATTTCACATAGTACTAATACCCTGGGAAAGGTATGAATCAACTATATTCCCTCCAGCTATGGGTAAATAGTAAGGCAGACTGAGCTCTTTAATTTTGGTCAGGCAACTGATCTAGGAGAAGGTAAACTCTGAATTCAATCCTGTTAAACTCTGCCTAAGGAATTGACCTTGTGTCACATCCTGTTCGTGCGGAGGGGTTGGTAAATATATATAACAATAAAGATGAGGATAACAGTCCAACAAATGTGAATGATACTTTTGTTTTTGATCTTTCCTTGCTGGAATAATGAATGCAACTCATTTTTAAAAAAATCCTTACCTTATGTGACCTTGTGCTTGACTAAATTAAACTTTCTAAAAATTTCTCTCATTTATTATCTATGTTGAATTACCTTTGTTACATGAAGAAACAAGTTTTTAATTAACCCTCTTGTTGCCAGAAAATGTTTTTTTTCTCTGTCTTCAGTTTTGAAGGGTTTCTGTTCACTGTTATTAATGATCCACCAATCTGTGGAAGCAGCTTATCAAATGCAGAAATGATGAACAAAATAAAAAAAAAAATGATTCTCCATCATTTCTGGGGGATTATCTTCAATCTTATTTTATTCCAAGTCTTTCGTTTTACGTAAATGTGCTCCTCATGTGACGTTTGCCATTGTCAAGGTTTAAAGGTCACAATTTTATTACTCGAATAGGTTGACTGTATCTCCTGCATTAGGGCAAAACACTCCATACCACTAAAAAGAGCCGTTTTGGGTATGACACTAAACTGTATATAATGGTGAGGATCTAGTCTGAATATCCAGGAGGGATGCGTATTACCAATCGTTGTCATTACTCTCAGGTCCACTCTGACACGGAGTGCTAGTACGTGTTAGTTTCCAATCTATGGCTTAAATAGATCTGTTTAAAGATTATTTGTTGGTTGGTTGGATTTTTCGTCATGTCAACCCTTGTTGGGTTATTTTACGCTGAAGACGTTTTGTTTTATTCATTCCTCATGGGTACTCAATTTTTTTTCAAACTCATTTTTTCTATTTAACCCACAGATACTACCACTCTGGCTAGAGTAATTTTGTTTTATTACTGACATAGAATGTTGTTAATAACTTATTAACATAGCACCTTAAAAAGAAGAAAAAAGGGACTAGATTATTTAAGGGTTACCACTCCTTTTGAATAAGAGGATAGAATTTGTGCAGTCTGTTCAGAATTCAAGTGTTGCCTCTTGGTACTTATGTTTTAGATCAGACTGTGACATTGTAATAATTGTATTCATGAACATTTTTTTTGGGGGGGATCCCTGTGGCATAGTGACTGTTACATTGTAGTAAAAGATTGAACTCCATTATTACGTTCACTTTTGGACTAATACCTTTGGGAAAATGTATGAAACCCTCATCCCCCAGCTATGGGTTAAATAGTAACACTACTGTTCTTTTCTAAGAATAATTTGGGTATTAAATAACTTATGAAGGTTGATATGCCATTAAACAAAGAAACCAAACCATGAATATTCTGCAATTAATTTAAAGACCCATGAACCTGTTAGGTTCCAATTATAACAGGTCCATGATGATATTAATGCTTTTATCTAAGGAGTGGATGATTTTTTGATTAGTATTTCATAGTTATATTATATTGAGAATTTGGATGGTTTAAAAAAAAATCATTCAGTTGCAAATTAGTTTGAAATTGTATTAAGTTAAAGCATTTTAATAAAAAAAAAAAACTTATGTGCTGCTTTTGCTGAGCCACACACACACACACACACATTATTTGGTTGAGATTCTGACTGACAAAAAATCAATTGAGTTTCAATCCAGGCCTGAGGCAGCCTGCACTGTCTAGTTGTCCTAAAGAGTTGTGATTCTGCAAAACAGGACTGTATGTGGATGACATATATATATATATATATATATATCTCGCGATTCTAACTGACTTCAGATTCTTGCTAACTTTCTTGTTGTCTAATCCAATGAAAAGCCACGTCTCAAACAACCCATCACTAAAAGTAAATTCTTCAACATTTTTTTCCTGCAAACATTTTAAAGTACACTATGCTACCTGTCCATAATAGATTTTGCAAATATATGTAACAAAAATACTTCCTTGACCCCCCCCCCCAAAAAAAAAAAATGGATATTTTAATTCTTATATATTTATTAGATTTCCATGGTTAGAGATACTGCACTCTGATCCTAGCTGATATTAGAGACAGAAAAAAATATAATAAAAAAAAATCCCATCTATCTATACATATATAAAGGGCAGTTGGTATGTATGCATGTCTAGATGAAACTGCAAAAATTAAACAATTAATGACCAAGAAGATATATATATACACATTAAATATCACCAGTTCTTGCTTTTTGTGCAAAAATTATGAAGATTTGATTTATATTCGAAGATATTTAAAAATCAAAATATACATAGAAATAGCATTGAAATTCTACTTAAAAATGTCCCATAAATCTCAAAGTAAACAAATCAATACACTTGGGTTCTCTCCCCACCTCTACCCAGGTGACACTTCTAGTTCATTATAGAAAGAGAATCTCTTAGAACCTTATGAGTAAATTCTGTCTTTGTTGCTCCCCAACCACCATTTTCTTAATAGGAGAATGGCATCTCCTGAAAAAGAATGTTTTTAAAGTGAAACACATCAAACATAGTTTGGCATATGTGATTCAGCATTCTGTTTACAACATTCTTTGGGGTCAAATTCACGTTGAAGTAAACCTGATGAAAAAAAGAACAAAAATCCCTTGGAATGTTAAGTGCAGTGTTTAGCTAAGCTGTTAACTCTACCTTTTTTTTTGTCATCATTAAAAAGAGGCTGGAGTTTTTGAATGATGAAACCTATCAAATAAATGTTAAATATTGTATCTGTTCTTTTTGGAGTTTTGGTTAAGTAAATGTTTTTTTAATATTATATTTATGAATGAAATGTTTAAAATGATTTTGCATCTGTAATTGTAAACTTAGATCCGTTTAGGAATGTGTAATATTCTCAAGTTTTACTAGGGATTGTATTTTATGGGGACTGAATGAAAAGACAACTTTAGCAGTATATAATTAAAGAAATATGCTTTGTAAGGGTAAAAAATATTTGTAGATTTAATGTCATAGTAAAGTGAAAGAAAGAAAGAAAAAAAAAAAGTAATCGGGATGACCTAATGTCGGTATCAGCCAAACAAGGGAGTCTATCCCCTTTTCACTAGCGCTAAACCAAGTAGATTGATTATGTGTCTATAATGGAGCACCACACCTACCATTAGCTCCCCACTTTACCGCATAGATCCCTGTGCTACTCATGCCATTATCTCCTGCACTGAGTTAGCGAGTGCCATTATCGAACCTGGAACCTTGTGGTAACTAGGCGGACGCTCTACCAACTGAGCTAAATTGGCCAGGGAAAATCACATCCGTTACAAAACAGTGTGTAATTGATACAGAAGAGCAAATTTAACTGTTCATACAGGTTTTATTTCAGCAGCTAAACTCATTGAATCTTCCTATTAGGATTCCTGACATCTTAGAGATTAAGCTATCTTTTTTTTTTTTTTTTTTAATGACCATAAGTCAGTTGTTAATTATGCCACTAAGATAAATTTGGTACTGTTTTTTTTGTTTTTGTTTTTGTTTTGTTTTGAACAATCTATGTGCCTATATAAAATTTTTGTCTGGTAACTAGACACTAGTTACAGCCTTCCTGTGAAGGTGAGTATATGTTGATTCTACAGTGTATATAACAATAAAGATGAGGACAACAGTTCAACAAATATAAATAATACTTTTGTTTTTGACGTTTCCTTGCTGTAATAATAAATGCAAATAAATTTGGTGCTGTTTTTTTATGTTTTGGAACAATCTATGTGCCTTATAAATTTTTTTTTGTATATCAAAAACAAAAAAAATCAGTTTGGGATACCTAATAGAAATAATTACTTATATAAGTATGCTTTCAAATATTCTTATCTAATATGAATAACATGTTTTAAAACCATGTTATTATTATTAGATAGAATATTTTAAAGTATACAACTATGTGCAAATTATTTCTATTAGATATACTTGGCATCATATAACTGTGCAAGAATCTCTTAACAACTACACAAAAGATATAAATATAAACATGCAATGAATGCAATTCCTAACCTAGGTATAAAATAACCCTATAAAGGTTGACATGCTGTTAAAATCAATCAGTCACATGTGTGTTCATATATTTTGAAAGAGATAAAACGATGTATTCATACACTGCATATCCAGTGTTGAAGGCAATTTTGTGTGTGTAATATATATATATATATATATATATATATATATATATATTATATAGTTTTCCTTCTCTTAGACTGGTTGCCAACCATGGTTTAATAGCCCAGTCTGCCCTATTGTTTACCCATAGCTGGAGGAAGTATAGTAGAATTCATACCTTTCCCAAGGGCATTAACTATATGTGAAATGCAAACATGGTGTGTTGTCTTGACAATAAGTGGCTAACACACTGCTTTGAAACCAATGGTTACAATTGCACCCTAAATCTATTGTACTCTATAACAAATAAACACAGCTCTTACACCCGTAATTGAGCACTTTATTTTCAATGCTCCAATAATAAAAAAAAACTACTACACACACACACACACACACACATATATGCACACTATTGTTGTCAGCCCCCCCCCCCCCCCAAAAAAAAGAAAATATTGATTATAAAAAAAGAAAAAAATATATGGTAATACCTAGATATTTCACATGCATTTTTTCACAAATCATAAAATAATAAATTTCAAAGAATGTGCAGTTAAGCCCACAACAAAATTTTATTTTAATGTTAATGATAATTTAAAAAAAAAAAAATCATCAAATAAACATTTAACATAGGACAAAATTATTGACCCTTATTGCCTCAATAATCAATTATTTAATGCTTATTTTGATTATTGCCTTTAATCGTTTTTGATAATTCTTTACAAAAGCACTACACATACTGATGAGGTATTTTCGCTCCAACCTTCACGGGGAATAACTTCTAGTTCACCCAAATTTGAATGATTTCTGTCGTCTGTTTTTCTTCAAACAGGCCCATAAATTTTCAGAGGGGATTAGGCCAGGACTTAGTTAAGAGTATACAAATAATTTTGCTGTCATCTAAGTATTTCATAATAATTCATGTTTCGGGTCATTGTCATGTTGGAATGTACAGTGTGACGCCCCAAAACAACTTTCATGCACTTTATTATTATATTATTTTTAAGAATTCCCAAATATTGCTCTTTATCTATGATACCTTGTACTCTTACTAGTTCTTCTGCTCTAGAAGAAGTGAAATATCTCTTTTTCTTAAAAAAACCCAAAAAACAACGACACAAAAAATGAATGTACAATGAATGTGATTCTCTAAACCTCTAGACATGAAATAACCCTAGAGGGGTTACCATGCTGTTAAAATGAATCAGTCAATCAATTAGAATAGATATTTGACTAGCAGGACCTGTGGATATACCACAGTATGATAATTATTTCAACATTTGATATGTTTACTTTGATTTAACTCTCTCACTCTTTTGTTTCCTTCTTTCATTATGTTCGATTGAAACAGATTAGTATTATCGTTCTGTGCTCTCACCCCCTCTCTTTTCTCTACTCTTTCTTTCTGTATTTTTTCTGTGTGGCATGTCCTTTTTCTTTAATATAAACAGAATGGTCCATTATTTAGCTGAGGTAATGAAACCTAAGAAATAATTCGGATGATAAGAAACATCAGATAATCAGGATTTACATTTTTGCATTTCATCTTGGACAATTTGAATGGTCCCATTTTAAACCCGAGGGTGTTGCAAGTTGATAATGGTCATACAATTAAGGAACATGAGTACCAGTATATAAATATTTGATATTAACTAGAATAAAGACATTCATCTTTTAAAGGAAATTATTCTATTTATTTACTTTAAAAATGTATTTTAATCTGTTTTTTAGAATTTCAAGTTTTGCATGATGGCTATATTTTAAAAAAAAAAAAAAAAAAAAAAAAACATCTAATAATCTTACACAATATCTATTCGTAAATCTTGTGGATTTTAGTGTTGAATAACTGCCCAAACATTTACAGGTATCAAGTTTCCTGTTCTTGGTTATGATAAACATAGATACAATTAGTAAAATATTTTTAATGTTTTGATTTGGAAAAAAATCTGAGACCTAGCAGAAGTAGCATTTAAAAAGAAAAGGCAGATATGTATACAGATATCATTCAGATATCCCAAACATTTTGCACATTGAACTATTTAGCAATAGCTCTTAAGTAAACGTATCAAATATTGTAATAATTAAATTATCATACTGTGGTATATTCACAGGTCCTGCTAGTGTGTGTGGTGATTTGAATGTTTTTATAAATAAAAACCAACTTTACTATATGATTTCATAACAACATTCTTTAGATTTTTTTTCTCTCTCTTCCTGGAACTCTTATATTTGTTTATAACTTCTCAATATGTTCTACTTCTTCTAATGCTGAAGAAAACCATCTGTTTTTCCATTAAAATCCTGATTTCTTTACCAAAAATGTTACCCCCCCCTCTCTCTTAGGAACTTCCTGCTTCTTTTGATGTGAGGAAATCTGTTTTTTTTCTTTTGTATATCTTCTCACTTGTAGATGTTTAAATACTTAGATTCATGCTAGTCAGTTAAAATATTGGCTGGTCTTATGGAATGCCATTGCTTAGAGCAATATTACGTGTAAATAAGAAAGATGTCTTTCGACAATTGGTCTTTTGAAAAGTCTTTTTTTTTTTTTTGTAAGAGGATTACATTTGCTTTATTTCCAATTCCATCTTTTCAGAGTTCCTGTCGGCTGGGGCGTTAGAATGCACTGACTGCACCTCTGCAGAGGGGTAAGACTCCCCCAATGGGGCCACCTGTTAGCCGTGGGTGGCGACCCTTGATGCTTAAGGATAGAGCCCAGGTGGATGAGCAGTTCATGACTTGCAATACTCCACTTTGGTCCTATCTTGGGCTAGACAGGTGGTCGGAGAGGCCCCCTCTGATCAATCAGCTGGCCATGTCATTCCTATATGATTTTCCCAACCCTATTGTCTTATGGCAAGCCCAAACCCCTTTTTATCATATGAGTGCTAGAAGGTGGTGGCTGAGGATCTACATGTCCTGGGAATGACGTTAAACTCTATCTGATGGTGAGGTTCCAGTTTTAGAGATTTGGGGAATGTGGAGCACCCCTTCATCACCATTGCTCCCTGGTCCACTCTGACCTGGAGTGGCAGTACCTGTTAGGGTCCCATCTATGGGTTAAATAGAAAAACATGAGTTTATAAACAAAATTGTATTATGCATTAAGAATTTATTTCAAAACTTTGTTGGCATTAAATAACCCAAGGGGGTTTATATACAGTAAAACAAGGTTGATATGCCGTAAAACAAAACAAACAAACAAACCAATCAGAGTTCATGATACTCTAATTAATGAATCCCTCTAGAGAATTGAAGGATTCTAAAATGGTAATATGCTGTCAAGCATTTTTTTCTCTCTCTTGAGGAAGTGATAAAAATCAGTGATGAGTCAAATGGATAATCAAAATAAAAAGCTATAATCCATTTGAACTTAATATAAGATTTAATTACCCAGCCTGGTAATAGAATGGGGGTGTCATTAACACCTATATAAACAAATATGACAGCCACTGGTCACTCAGTCTAATTTGAAACTAACCACTCCCACACCTAAACAAAAGACCCTCATTAGCCAGGTGCCTTGACCATGAAATTAGATGTTTTCTCTCTTCATGGAATTCTGGTGATAACTTCTCAATATGTTCTGTTTCTTCAGGTGATTAAGAAAACCATCTGGTTTGGCATTAAAATTCTGATCTCTTTACCAAAAATGATTTAAAGACCCACCCCCTAAAAACACACAAAAAAAAACCCAACTCTCTTGGGAAGTGAAATGCTAACCAACTTATCCAGGATTTGAACTCTTGATTCTATAACTGTTATGCTAAATGTGCCTCCAATGTGTGATTTGTTTTTCTCAGCTTGCCTATGCCAGATGGTGTTAGGCTATCAAGACCTTTTCCTTTCCAAGTAGTGTTCATCTTAATACTATCCTTCATATCCTGTCCTAATCTATTTTTAGTAGTGCATAGTAAATCCTTTGTTTTTATTTTAGGGTCTCATTTTTAAGAACCACACTATTACAGCCACTTCTGTGGTACAGCTCTCATTTGATGGGCCAGAAGATAGATTTTTGTTCATATCTCTTTTTACCATTTTCCAATATTCTGAGCCATATTTTAGTACAGACAGTTGGAGAGTTGAATGTTAGTTCCAAGTCTGTATTCCAGTGTAAAGTACTTAAAAGGTTTTACATTGTTTTAATATAACCTTTTAAGTGCTTTTCATGATTGATCTTGAGGTACTCTAAGTTGTTTTAAAAGATCACAATATTCTCTAGTTATTTTTTTTTTTTTTTTTTTTTTAAACCAATATTACATTTAAATGAGTGGAGAGTAGATAACTGGGGTAATAATCAGGTCTTGATTATAAGCAAATAAAGAACATGAATAACGACATACAATTTCAACATTTTTCTTGAGATTCCAAACCAATATAAATTTGATAATTTAACTTATGAGAACAGACAAATTATGAATATTTATCAGTTTGGGTCATTTCAATCTTCGCCATTTCTAAATACTCAGCTTATAATTTTTCTCACTTTGACTTGAGATAGAATGCACTGTTACTACACTCTGATCTTGAGCATAAAGGATATCTATCCATATCTAAATGATACTGTCATTTTTTTTTTCCTGAACTACACATAGATTGTTTGAGAGCAGATAGATCAATCTTTACAAAATGTAAAGATTGACCTATCTGCTCCCAAACAATCTATGAAATAAGCTTGGTACATTATTAAATGTACATTTTTAATATACTGTCTGCAACTGTAATTCCTCTAATATTGAAAACCCACTTGTCTATGATGACTCATTTGTTACTATGGTAGAACTCTTTTCAATGAAGATATATATTTCTCTAGTAGATTACTAAAGCAACAGTTTATTGCTAGGATTAGTTGTTTTTCTTTCATATTAGGAATTGAAGCGAAGTTTGATCAATTTATCTTTTAGATTTCTTTAGAAATCTACTATCAATATTAACTGCCTTAAAAAAAAAAAAAAAAACTATTAGAAATCATTATATTTAACTTAGAAATGAACTTTTCTCTGTTAGGACTCGATAACTACCGTGTTTCCCTAAAAATAAGACAGGGCTTATATTAATTTTCACTTCAAAATATAACACTAGATCTTTTGTTTTGTGGGATGTCTTATTCTTCATATATCAAAAAAACATTACAAAGTAGAAAATTATGAAATTTATAAATAAACAGAAATTACAGAAAACAATTTACGTTTATTTACCATTAACGTGTCCTTTTATTCAAAAACTCGTGTCGTCTTGATCATTGACGTAGACGAGTGTTTGTGTTGAATATTTGTTGTGAAGAATGCTTATTTCTTTTGTCTGTCTGCTACTCTCAACTAGGGCTTATTTTAAGCGGAGGGCTCATATTACAATCATCCAGAAATTTTGTTGGTAGGTCTTATTTTTGGTGTCAAAAGAAACAGTCGTGAATTCAGAATTTGCTGTTAATTATTAAAAATAAAATGATAAAATTTAGATTTCTTATGACTACTATATTTTCTTCCTTTTCAGTCTTATGACCTAAACAAAAGCTGACATGAATGGATCTTATTGTTGTTGAGACAATGTTTTGGTTGATCTATTTTCTGGGTTACCTTAATTCTACACCCATTTAGTCTTTTATTTTTTTCTGTTAATTTTTAATTTATGTTGATTTTAAATCTTGGTAACTGTCTACATCAATGGTTCTCAACCCTTTTTTTTAACCCATGGACCCCTTTTAACCCTATTTTGCTCTGGTGGACCTTCCCATAGCTATTCGATGTTTAAAAATCCCATTATAATTTTATAGTTAAATACATTTTGCTTTCATGGACCCCAGTTGAGAACCACTGGTCTAAATTGACCCACACAAAGGAAAAGCCTGAGTGGTTTCAAATAAAGAGGGGCTGAATGTTGTTGTAGGATATTCCAAACTATTACAACAGCAGAATACAGTAAATCATTAATTTTCAGTAAGGATGCTATCTACTCTTTTTTAGATGTCTGATAAAAAAACCCAAAAAACAATGCAATAAATTCAGAAATTATTGCTAATTACCCCCTCAAAAAAAAATGTTTTGATTTTTAATTACTCTATTTCCTTTCTTATCAAGTGTATAACCTAAAGGAAAGCTGGCACTGATTGATCTTTTTATTTTTGCTGTTGTCATAATGTTTTAATTGGTCTATTTTCTGGGTTACCCTTTGGGGTACACTTCGTATGGAAGGAGAGAGAGACTGAGACTTTGGGATTAGAATGTAGTATCTGTAAACTCTCAGTGAGAGACTATTTTTTGTTTATCTTTTGTATATATTGGTTTTAAATCTTGGATCCTTCACAATCAAATCTTCTACCAAAGAAAGCCTCAACAATTGATCATTTGAAATCTGGTAACGACAAAAACACTAAGATCAATAGTCTGAACAACTCTGCAAATGATATTGACTAATTTCAAAATTCCTATCAACTCTCCTTTGATTTTTGCACCAATAGAATTTATTGGCTCTCGCTGGAAATCAAGTGACAGCAAGTTGTCTCAATACTCCAGCTTATTTTATTTTAATTTTTTTTTAAGAAGGCGCTCTTAGTGTAATGATTATCATCATAGGTTTGTTCTGTTCTGTTTCTGTGACGGCATTCACCCTGGGTTGGTTGAGCCAGCTCTAACCAACAAATTCAACTGTGATGAATTCATGGAAGGAGTAACAGGGGAATAGGAAATTCACAAGCAGTCCCCAAACCCTGTATACATATCCCAGTCAGGGAAGGAGATGCCAATATTTGCTGCAGATTTTCCACAGTTGGAATGACAAGTATCATCATAGAAATGGAATTTGCCACACAAGTTCAAATTGTAGGGAGTTCTTTAACTTTGGTAAGGCAACCTGTCTAAGAGTCTAAGAGAAGAAAGACTCTGAATTCAAACCTGCTTTACTTTGATTAAAAATTGACCTAAATATAAATGTACAATAAATGTGATTCTCTAATCTCTAGGTATAAAATAATTCTAGGTTGAAACAGCAGGTACTATAAGTAACCACATATGAAAATAACTTAATTCTGCATTAAATGACCTGAGAAGGGTTGATATGTCATAGAACAAAACCAACCAACCCTAGTTTAACATGCGAGTAAAATCAATCAATCAATCAATCCATTTAGCCTTGCAATGATGAGTGAATATTTTTCTTTAAGAATTCAAACATGAAAATGTAACTTCATAAGATTAATTTATTATTCTATCCTTTTTAACATTTTGAACTTCCTCATTAGATGTCCAAATTCTTGCATAGATATTTATAATCCTTATAAGTCAGAATGAATTACTTAATGGACTGTTTGTAAGTCAACTAGTGTAATTTGTGTTGATTACACTTTTCAATTCTTTTAAGATGTCACTATAAACTTTGAATTCAATTCATGTAATTCATATGTACACTCTATATGGAATTATTTAAATCCTGTCTGATGGAAATTTTAACAGATCATGACAGGAGACTGTGGATGTATAAAAGATTTAAAAAATTGTTTAAATCCTTCAAACAATTTTTTTCTTCTTTTGTACTTATATCATTATGATAGGAGGGAGTTTCTGTAGCATAGAGGATAACATTCTGGATTGTGATATTGTAGAAAGCAAATTCAAACTCCAGTCTTGCTATTATGTTCATTTTTGGACTTCTATTATACTCTTGGGAATGTATGAGCTCCCTCATCCTCCAGCTGTGGGTTAAATACTGTTCTTTTACAAGGATGACTTTAGCATTAATTAACCTTTTGAGGGTTGATATGCCATTAAACAAAGAAACTAAACCATCATCTTAATTATTGAACTGGACAATTTTGTCACTTTTTTCTTATACATAGAGGGGCCCAATATAAAAAGATGACCTTGTATTAAATCTACCCTCATGCAGGGCTGATGCTAGGGTCTCATGGACCCACCTCAAATCTATGAAATGGACCTCCCACTCTACATGTCAATTTTCATAATATAGTATTCATATGAAATATATGAACCCCCACTTAACTATATGTTGTTTTTCATAAAGTAGTATTCATAGAAAATATATGGAATTTGCCTTTCGGTGTGTGTGTGTGGGGGGGTGCAATTGGATTTGAACCCTCAGTTCCCCTACTGGTCAGAGGTTCAGGGAGGGGAAGATAGTTACTCTTTTCATGAATTCACCATGGTGAATTTGTTGAATGGAGCCGGCTCAACCAACCCAGGTTGAATGCCATCATAGTTACAGGGGAGGATAGTATGCACGGGTCCTGCATTATCACTACTACTACTACTACCTCCATCAGCAAGAGCAAATAGACAATAACAATGTTAGTAGTAGGTATACATTTAAATAAGCTATTGTTAAATAAAAGAAAAAAAATTTCTTCTTAAAGATGAAATCTGCTAAAACTTAAATTAAAGAAAGAAGTTAAACCTGAGATATTTTAATATAATCATATCATGATAACTACTAGCATTTTTCTTCATTCACTCATCATTCCTCAACATGGGTTTTGCATCTCATCTCAGAATTGCATTAATGTTTACAATCTTCTAAATGAACCTCTCTATGTGCTAGAAATTAGCTAGTCAAGTTTTTGTTGTTAAAACAAAAAAAGTCCTTGTTACAGTATCACCAAATCGGAAGCCTGGGTTAGGACAGAAATCCCTGTGAAATTGTCCCCTCCCATGCTGAGTCATCAGATGAGGGAAGAAGGTGGCTATTAGCCTCCAGCAAGTTTGTTGATATTAGGATTGGTATTTATGAGTCAGTATCTGCTCAACCATCCCTCCTACTACCACTTCTTCATACTCTGTGAAAGAATTGGGCAGAGAGGAAAAGAAGGAAGTCAGGCCCATCTGTGCCCCAGTGGACCACCACCACCACCTACCCCCTCTTTCTCTTTTGCATATTACAATGCTACTTTGCAATGGTCTCTCACTCTAGAGAAAGAGAGGAAAACAACTGTATCCCCCCCTACCAGTCTCTGCCTGTTATATATATATATATAATATATATGTGTGTGTGTGTGTGTTTTCATATCCTCTATATATATATATATATATATATATTATATATATATATATATATAGTGTATTTATGGTGATACAGTTTATTTGTGTAACTGTCGGTGACACTTATCTATTAGATCTTTTTTTGTAGACTCAACTGTGTAGTTTAAAAAAAAACTGGTTTTAGTAATTTATTTCATGCATTATTAGTCAGTATTCAGTAGTTGGTACATAAATTTTTCTATCCTTCAATGTTTTTATTTGATTTTTTTTCTTGTATTGTTTAATTTATGAATAAAATATTTTTAGGCGTGATCTTCTGAGCTCATAAATTGTTCTATATTGTAATTCGAATTTTTATGATCATGCAGTTTTATGTTAATTTTTTTTTTTTTACTTGTGTGATTAAGCAATTTTTAATTTGATGTAATGTAACCATCATTTAACATATTACTTGCATATTTTGATGTGAGTACAAATTTAAAAAAGATCAAACTACTTTCTCTTTATTTGTTTAATAGATGAATTGTACATGATTAAAATGTAGTTATTCAGTCAATCTGTTTGCCAAGGATGTGACTCAAAGTCTCAAGTTTAAGGCATCCAGTGAGGATCAAACCCAGTATTTAATTATGGGATGTAATGTTTTTTTTTTCTATCAGCTTTTAAAATGTCAGAATTTCCTGTTTAAACATTTTTTTTTTTTTTTTTTTTGCTTAAATTAATATCATTTATTTAATAAAGTTGCTTTTGTGAAATTATAAAAAATTGTGTGTGTGTGTATGATGTATATATATATATATATATATTATATATATATATATATATATATATATATAATCTGTGTATGTGTGTGTATATTTGTAAAATATGCTGTCTTGTTGGTGAGGCCTATAATATGCTGACTATATCCCCCCCCCCCCAAAAAAAAAAATAGGCTGTCCTGGTTGTGGCACTAGAGACCAATGTCTGGGCCAAATAGATCTGTTTTTAAATAATTAGATAGGAATATTTGATATCATATAACTGTACAAAAAGTCACTCTTAAGAATTTACACAATAAATGTAAATATAAACATATATATAATCCCAGATATGCTGACATACCATTAAAATCAATCATTGTATAAAATAATTTGTAATACATTTAGAATAAAACTTAGTTCTTGGATTAAATGGCTCATTAGTTTACAAAATATTTTCTTTTCACAAAGATGTGTTTAGGCAATTTATGAGGAAGTGCGTCCCGGTCTCCTGCCTCAAAAAAACGCTACCCGGCGACTATCAAAATAACAACCCAGCTCGTTGTAATTCTTGTTTTTTATTCATCATAATTTGTCGTAATTCTTGTTTAGATATGAAGATGGATATATAGTTTTGAATAGACTGAGATAGATAGATAAACAAACATAGATAGATATGAACGAGATAGATATTTTCGACAAGTAAATGTATTTGGGGGGGGGTCTTTTTTTTGTAGTAATTCTTGTTTATTTAAACTAAAAACAAGACATTAAACAAACATGAATAAAAAAAAAATTTAGTATATAAATATGAACAAATTGAGATAGATAGATGGATAGTTTTGAATAGACTGAGCTGGGTCATTTTAATAGTCACCAACTCTTGAGGCAGGAGACCGGCACTTCCTCATAAATTACCTGTGTTTAGATATTTTGCAATTTTTATTGCATATATTAATTAGCAAAAAAAAAAAAAAAATTTTTTTTTACCAAAGATTTTGCCTGAGCGGGGTGGGAAAAATTAAATAAATAAAATAATATGTATGATATTTTAAAAAAAAAAATTACTTATTTAAAAAGCATATCCACTGAGATACTTGTTTTGTTTTATGACAGTAGGAACCTCCAAAAAGTTTCTAAAGATTTCTAATTTAATTATTCATTCTCTTATCTTTAGAGAAAAATTTAAAAATCATACTAGTAAAATATATTTTGTTCAGATTTGAGAAAATTTGATAAGGGTGGGGAGGGGGTCGACCTAGTAAAAAAAATAAAAAAATAAAAAAAAAAAAAGATTCCCCCTAATATATTTTAGGAGAAAAAGCTATTTTAAACAAATTCATCTAAAGGTGAATAAGTATCGAAATTGTGAAAATTTGACAATTGATTTTTCATAGAATTTTGATATTTTTTTTGTAGTAATGATACTGACTATAAATTAAATACTCATTGATAAACTTACTTAATATCCTGAAATGACTTTGATGTAACTAGTAACATAGTTTTGGTTACAGACAAATAGACTGAATCTTATTAATAGATATAAACAAGAAAATTTTGACATTCTTAAAAACTGATGTAATCTTACCATCGGATGTAGTTTAGTATTCTACACAGGACACCCTCTTTTTTTGGTAGGGAATCTTACCCCTCTGCAGGGGACACATCAGTGTAAGGCCCATCAACAGGGTGGTTGAAATAGTCTGACTAGTTAATTTCTTGACCATACCAATAAACTAAAAGATCTTAGAAAGGAAAAAAAAAACAAACATTTTTGTAATACTACTAGCTTTTGCAAGAATTAATTTATTCAGCTTTTAAACTGCGTAATAAAGTTGGTGGCATGGTCTATTATCCATATCAGTCTGACAGTGAGGTAGACCAGGGAGATTGTTTTTGCATCTGAGGTGGAGCACCACACCTACCATCAACTCCCACACAGTTCCAATCTGTGTTACTCATGCATTGAGTTGGCAAGGGCCTGTATTAAACCCAGAACCTTGTGGTTCCTAGTCCTCTTTTATAATTAAAAGAAAACTTGTACTATATTGACCCCCTCACCAAACAACTCACATAAAACATTTTATCATGATAATTGATTTAGTTTATGACAAGTTAGAACCACTTAATATTTGGTAGGGGGTATCCATTAGCTTCAATTATTGCCCAACAACATCTGGCCATATTTTGTATCTTTTCTTTTGTGGCCATGACCTTCGTTTTCATGATAATTTCCACCAACCACATCAACTAATGAATGATAGCAATTCAATTTCTTTGCAATATTGTAAAATGACAGTCAACAATCATTGGGGGAAGTCCCATGGTGTTATGACTAACATGTTGGACTGACTGGGACATTGTAATAAATGAATTAGAACTTCTCTTGTACTATTCTGTTCACTTTTGTACTATCATTGGGAAAGGTATGAACCCCTTCATCCCACAGCTATGGCTTTCTTCTAAAAGGATGGCTTTGGCATTAGGTAGCCCATTAATGTTGATATACCATTAAACTAAGGCTGTAGAGTTGGAACAGAAAACCTCCAACTCTGACTCCTCTTTTTATAATTAAGTTATTATGGCCTACAAATCCCACAAAGCCTATGCATTACACTCCTAACTTGAGTAGGTCTATATCATTATAACTAGTTTATATCTAAGAATAAAGATATTGTGGCTTTGCTATGAAGCTATTTATTTTCTAACAGGATTAGACAAAATCTTAGAAAAGAAACAATAAGAATGCTATAAATGTAAGACTTTTTATATATATATATATATATATATATATATATATATATATATATATATATATATCTTTGCAAATATGAAATATTTACTCAAAGATAAGAGGATAAGATTTATTACAATTCATAATAAATATAAAACCAGAATATTTTATAATCTATTTATAAAGAGTATGCACTGCATAACTTTACAGACTAAATTAGGGCCATAGGATGTATTAATTCAACTGAAGTCAGAGTAGGTATATTTTTGCCTATTCCGACTCCAGTGACCCCTTAATTACTTCTGACTGTGACTCCACAGCCCTGCAGTAAACAAAACAAACAAACTGCAATCATTATATGCCACAATTTAACCTTTTTCAAACCCTGACAATTGCTTACTAGCCATTAGCAAAGGACTAATCACATTAGGATATCAAATCAAAGAAAATGAATTTCATATTTTTGGTATTTCTTAGAATTTCACTTAAAAAAAAAATAGATGACTTTTTGCTACAACTAAGGGAACGGTAACAATAATGAATAAAAATAATCACTTCCTATGTGTGTCTAAGTTATTGAAGTTGCATTAATATTTGTGGCAATGATAAAAAATGGTTCTTTTTTTTTTTTTTTTTTTTTTTTGACCAATATAGTATTTTTGAAATCTTGAAATATGTGTTGTATTATTTGTGACATAGTGTAAATCAGTGTTATCACAAAAGTATGAGACATTTACCGTTCGATGTGCTGTTCAGAAGAAGGTTATTAATGATAATCTGTGGAAGTTAAATCCCACAACATAACCGATATTTTGTTTGAAGAAGCTGAAAACCCACCTGACTAGAGAAACCTTGACACACGTTATTAATGTTAGTGTCAATGCTAAACATGTTACAATGAAGCAGTTACTTGGCTCTTAATGCACATTTGGAATTTTTTTTTTTTTTTTTGTTAGCTCATCTGAAAGGTTAAATTCTTTTGTGTATCATCTACTGACCAAGTGGAAAATTTCGATTGTTATATTGCCAAGGTAAAAAAAAAAAAAAAATAACAGCAAAGAAATTAATCTATTTATTAAGGTCATTACTGATTGGTTTACACCACTGTTCATTAAACTTTTAATACTTTTTGTCTGGATTTCTAACTTAACATTATCATACATTGATGTACTACACAATACTTGGCCTAATAGATTAAAGTCTTGTATATTGTATCTATTCATCTGGTGATCATGAGTTCAATCCTTGTGTTTGGGTAGTGCAAGAAATCATGTGGGAATGTTTTAAGACTACATTCGTACTGCCCTATCAGCTGCGGCTATAGAATACATCGACTGTATCTCTGCAGATCAAAAGACGAGTTTTAAAAATTGTGTTTAAAATAAAATTGAGGCTTGATAATTTGTCTTATTCAGACTATTGTCCTCATCTTTTTTGTCCAATTGGACACATGGCATAGTGGATATAGGCGTTGAGTTAAGACAGTTTTAAGTGACAATTATTTCTAGGCTGCATATTCAATCCTGGTCAAGGGCGACAGTAACACAGCTTAACACTTGCACCCAGTCATGGTTAACGGAATAAAAACAGTATACACCCGTGGATTAAATAAAGGCTTTGAATTCAGAGTTCCATGAAGGCTCCTGAGTTTGACAAGAAATACCTGAAGAAGGTTGGAGGGCAACATTGTCTAAAATGCTGTACAGATAACAATAAAGATGAGTACAATAATCCAAATAAAATTGACTTTAAAACAATAAGTTGAATACCCAACAAGAATGAATAAAACAAAATCCAACCAACCAACTGTAATTTTGATGCTTAGTGTCTACTGTTGTAATTGTAAAATTTTCATACCGCTCACCAAATATAAAATGCACCCCCCCCCCCGTTAACTCAAAAGTTCTATACTTTGCATAAAACAATAAAACTTAATTTAATGAGATCTTTGAGGATAATACTGCTCTATCAGCAGGGCTTAGAATATGCTGATGGTATCCCTTGCAAAGGGGGAAGACATCTCCCCAACCGCCGCAGAAAAAACCAAAAAACCCAAAAAAACCTGTGTCCTATGTATGATACTAAACTGTATCTGATGGTGAGGCTGCTGTTATGAAGATCTGGGGAGAGTGGAATACCTCTTCATTGCCATTACTTCTAATCCACTCTGACTCTGAGTGGTAGTAGCTGTTAGGGTCATATCTGTGTCAAATAGATCTGTTTAAAAATATTTGTATTAGATAGTACTGTGAAAATAAATCCCTTCCAGAATCTACTACACAAAAAATATAAATATGAATGTACAATGAGTGTGATTCCCTAACCTCTCAGCATAGAATAATTCTAGACAGGTTGATGTGCCATTAAAATCCATCTATCCATTAAAGTTCAAAATATCAATAAATCATTTTTTCATAATCATTGAGGTACCTACTGAATTTTTCAATCTCCTCTGCAGTTATATCATTTTTAACTGATGACAATTCAGCAGTTCAGAAAACTAATGAAACCCCTCCCCATTTCTCCCACCCCTTAACAACATTTTTTTTTTTTTTTTTTTAGATACATTTTTGAAATTGCTGTGTTCATTGAAGCTTTAAATTATTTTCATTAAATTTCTTTTAAAAATTCCGCCAAATAAAATCCATCTGGGTCAATTGTTTTTGACTGTTGACAGAGTTCAACCTCATTTTGACTTAAAAGAAATAATATGGCACTAATAGTAATATAATTCAACAAAATTAGTCTAGCATATCCCGTCTGAGAGCCGACACACTTCTCTGTAACAGTAACCTTATTGTCCTGCTACAACTGATGAAACATTCTATCATTTTTGGCATTTAATGCTCTCATTATTATACTTAACTAGATGTACCTATAAGAATTCTGCACGATACTTGTCTGATAAGTAATTGTATGAGTTTCAACTATAAATAACATTTTGAGATAAATCGTTGTTGATTTCTATTTTAAAATCTGGTAATTGAATAACAACACTTATACCAAACCAAAATAAATTAAATATAACCTTACAATAATAATAGCACCTCTGCATTGGAGTCACCTGTTGGCCATGTGTGGTGACCCATAGTATCTGGTGACCTGGGTATGACATTAAACTTCATCTAGTGGTGAGGTTCCAATTCTGGAGCTTTTGAGAGTGGAATACCCCTTCATTGCCATTACTCCCAGGTCCCCTCTAACCTGAAGCTAGTATCTGTTAGGGTCCCATCTGTAGGTTAAATAGATCAAAAATGTTTAAAAAAAAAAAAAAGTTTAAAAATGATTTGAATACCCAACAAGAATGAATTAAACAAACGTCTTTGGCATGAAATAACCCAAGGGTTGACCGAACGTAAAATTTAACTAACCAACTGTAATGTCTGAGGAAGGGACCCTGGTGGCTGAGTGGTTTGAGACTTGGAACACTCCACTCTGCCTTTGTGCTTGATGGATGGTTGGAGAGCCCTCTTCTTCAAATTGCTTTTATGAAGTGTTAGAAGGTGGTGGCTGACCCTCAATTTATTAATCTCGTAGGTATTCTTTGATGGGAAAAGTCAGAGAAGGTTCTCTGAAATCAAACCTGCAGTTTGTCTAGTTACCTTGCTATGCTTATCATTGGGATGTAGCTATGTATTCTCCTAAAGTAATCCAATGATGGACAGGTCTCTTACTAACCGTTATCATCTTACACATCTTGTATGTTTTTCACAAGTTGAATTAGTTATTAATCAGAATGTTTGAGTTGTAATTTTAGTGGTAAAGACAGCTATCATCAGTGCTCATCAGTAATATATTAGCTACTGGCAAAATGAGCCTAAAATGCGTTTTTGACAAAATGACTTTAGCCCCCCCTACAGAAAATAATTTACCAAAAATCAGGGAATTATCAGATTTTTATGAAATTTTCAGTATTTATTTATCAATGAATGATCTTTATAATGCATTATTTATTTTATTTCAAAACCGTCTCTTTTTTTTCAGGTCGCTTAATTTTGCCCCCCCTTATATTGGGGCGTAACATTTTGTTCAAGTTGGTCTTATATTGTACTAATTACAGTATAAATAATGAGATAAAAGACCGAACTTTTAATGAGAAAATAAGTACCGAAAATCGATAATAATAAAGTGTAAAAAAAATAATAAATAATTAATTTTTTGGAGATTTTTTTTTTTACTCATTTCGATAATTATTTAATTGGCTATTATCTTATAAAAGAAAAAATTATACATCGATATTTTTTCTACTTAAAAAGGGGAGGGGTACATTTTCAATCGAGTTTTTCTTCAAAACTTATTACTTTATGTATCTAAAATAAGGTTTGCATTGAATAGATATTTATTTCTAGAATCTAAAAATATAACATTTTAAACTTAAAATCTGAATATTTTTATTTTAAATAAATTTTATATATTAATTTTTCATAGCAAAAATACTAAATTAAAGTTTTGAAATAAAATAACTGATGCATTATAAAATTCATTAATTGATAAATCAATACTGAAAATTTCATTAAAATCTGATAATTACCTGATTTTTGGTAATTTTTATTGCAATCGCGAATGTTATATTAATTGTAAACAAGCACTTAAAACCCTCGAAAAAGAGACAGAATGGTGGATCACGTCGAAATTGACCAAAACAAATCGTTTTAAATCTTTTAAAAATAAACTGCATATGAAATGATATTTTTCTTTTTTTCATGATGGTTATTATGTTACTACTTATCGATTTAGACAAAGTTTGACCTTAAATAATAAATTTAATTAATTTTAATTCGCTTTTAAAACTCTTAGAAGCTGATTTTTTTACCAGTCCCTATATATATATATATATATATATATCAAATATTTTCCTACAATTTGTTGTCTATATATGGATATACAAAATATTTGGCACTTCCTTTTTTAAATAATACAAACCACAATATTGACCTGTTATTTGCCTATGCAGCAATATTTTTTTAAATTTTTATTTTTTTGCATTTTATTATTTCACAGTAGTAAAAATTGATAATTTTTTTTGATAAGATCTGAAAAGTAAATAACATTTTGAAATATATTATTTTCATCAGAAGGATATTACTCATAGCTTTTGATAAAGCATTATTATCTGTACTGATAAACTTGTCGAACTGCATAGAAAATGGTATGTTTTGGAGAAAAGCAATCATCATGTTGCAGTAGTAGCACAGATATCCATGACAATTTCACGCCAAAAGTCCCTATCATTCATTGCCCTTCTGCACAGCATCCAGTATCCACGCAGAGCTGGTCAATGTAGGTCTTGGCTGGATGGCCCACACTGATGTGCCCATATGCTGGTTTCCATATTAGAATGTCACTAATGAGTTTGTCCTTGCTTCTCCAGCAGTGTCCAGCATGTCTTGTTCATCTCACTTGGGTGGTTTGTGTGATAGGGGGTAAGTGGTTGTACAGCTGCTTCCTTGTGGGGTGTTGTTTTCCGATTTCTTTAAGATTGCACGCTTATCATCTAGCTTATTCTCTAGGTGCTTTGTTAGGGTCCAAGTGGGGCAGCCATACAGTAGCACTGATACAAATACAGCTTGGAAGAATTGTCACTTTAAAAGAAAAGCAATGAGGTTATAATATTCTAACCATTATTGCATTGCCTTATTGTAGTATTGCTAAAAGGCAATGTTTTAGTTAAATCATAATATGAAATTGAGATAGTCTTTGATGGGGTGGGGGGTAGTATCAATTTCTTGATTGCTATGGCTTTTATTAATTTTTGCAATTAGTTTCAGTTTATGTATTTACTCCCCCCCCCCTAGATGAGCAGGAATGCAACACAAAATCAATTCTTAAGTGGATTTTAACAGGTTTGAATTCAGTTTTCCTTCTCCCAGACTGGTTACCTTACCAAAGTAAAAGAGCCCTGTCTGCTCTACTGGTTTACCCATAACTGAATGAAGAATAGTTGGATTCATACCTTTCCCAAGAGTATTAGTGCTGTGTGAAATGCAAACATTCTTGTACAGGATTTGAAGTCTGGTCACCATGTCCATTTCCTATGATAACCATTATACCATGAGCACCTCCATATTACTTTCAGAATATGATAAACTGCATTTAGTCTTTGTTCTTTGGATTTTGTTTCTTAAAAATAATGCAACCATTGTAGAATGATTTCTTTAAATCTTTCAGTCTTTGGAAATATTCAGTGAATGTATCTTTATCTTTTGGATGCTGTATAGCAAAATGTTTATATAATCAACTTAGTTTTCTAAGTAAGCAATACAACTAAGTCTTTTGGATATTGTTTGTAGTAGATTAAATAAGATCTATCTTCTGTTATTCTGGTAAATAACTATGAGCTTATTGTTCTTTTTATTTTTATTAATGGTTTTAATATTGTTGCATAAAAAAACACAATTGCAACATGCATTACATCAGAGCTTATAGTGTGCCTTGGTTCAGATGTCTATAACCATTCATTGTTTTATGAATTATTTACAACATTCTTGTTCATGATATACACTGACTTTCTAGAATTTGTAGCAGTTGAATTTAATCTTTTGTTTAACTTATCAGTTTGTACCGACTAAAAATAAGAATTTATATAGTTTCATGTATAGTTTACACAGTATTTAGATCAAACACAAAGACATGTTCCCATAAAATTCAACAAGCTTGTGGTGAGAATAAGTCACATTTGGAGAAACAAAATTATAAACAAACATATTATATAGTGAATATTTCTCTGTAGCATAAAACGTTAGTTAGGACTAGAGAGAACTTTTTTTTTTGTCATCCCATCCTGAATATGGTGAGGCATGTGGACAGAAAAAAAAGTTAATTATATAGTTCACATGTATAATATGCATCCCTAACTTTTGAGCTGAAAAATCTGGAAAAATAATAATTACACTTTTGTAAAATCCTGTAGTAAAAAATTATTTTGTGTTGGTTGAATTGAGAGGCAGCAAGCAATTGCATACTGTTTATGTCATGATAAAAAAACCCCAAAAACTTCCACTTTTTTAAAAGCTTTTTGATTAATTATGAACATTATCTCATTTGATTATAAATGAAATAAAACTTTTATTGGAAGAAATGTTGAATGCAATTGTAATTAGATAAAGTCTTTTTCTTTTTGTTGTTCATTGTTGAGTTGATTAACTATTAAATATTTCTAAATGAATTTAAACTCTTACTTAAATTATTGAACTGATAATTATATTTTTTATTTTAAGAGCATAAAAAACTAACTACTTACTTTTGGTTAATATTGAATTTAAAATTTGCACTTGATAAAAATAGAAAGCTTGATCAAAACATATTTTATGTACAAAATTATAAATTAGAGCAATTTTCCCCAACCTTTTTAGCTTGAGGGTCAGAAAGTTTAACTCAGAAGGGCCAAGGACCGTGATCTTAATAGGACAGAAAAAAAAAAAAAAAAACAAAAAAAAAACTGCTAAATTCTCAAGGTAGCAATCATAATTTATTAATGAGATATCTGATGTTGTTCACAATCACAAAATGATGTAATATCACGGTTAAATGAAGAGATGGACAGAAGAAGAACATAAGAGAAGTGATGATTTGATAGTAGCAAACACAGTGTACTCTTCACATGCTTCATAATGGAGAACAACTGTTTACAGTGATGTTGTGCCAAACATGCTCACTATTTGCTGGGTGTGGTGATAAGGTAGGAGGATCATCCAGATGGAAACATGGTTCTTATAGAAATTGGAATGTAGCAAGCAAGAAACATTGATTTCAAATCTTCTGAACATTGAAGATCAGTGAGTTTCATCTGGTACTTCTGTTGTATACTCTTCTTTTTACTTTTTTACTTCTATTATTCTTGTCATCTTTGGTATCTTACGTTCTTCTGCTAGTGTCTTTTCTAACTTCTCTTCTAGCGTCTCGACTTCGTCTTGGTGGTCAGTCGTACTTAATTCATTTCTTCTTCTAGATCAGTCTTGTTACCAAGACATTCATCAACCACAAAACCATGTTATTTTCATAAGCTTTTATTTACTTAACTAAACATTTCATGCGTATGCAGGTGAGTCCCAGTTAAGCAGACATATCTTATCTGCTTGACGTCCAAGCTGAAACTGAAGACCCAACCAGGTCCCACGTGACTTCACGTATTTCGCGGGCTTTTTGTAATATTCCATGGAAAGTCCCGCCCGTGATATGAAAAGGGCCATCCCTTCAGAAATACAGGGGGTTGACAATAATCTATGCATAGATTATGTAACACTTTTCAGTCAACATCAAAATGCAAAAAGAACAATTTAAAAGTTGGGTGAAGGGCCACAAGCATGGGCCTTGAGGGTCACTAATTAGGGACCCCGTCTTTTAGAGGCTTAATTCATTAAAAAAAAAAAAACTCTGCTAGTTTGTAAACGTCCTTATCTTAGCATCAATGTACAATTACATTATTACATCATTTCTTTCAATGGTGCTCTTAGCTGGATCTTATGAGTACTGAAACGTCCAGGGGGAGTGTCCATGGTCTAATAGCTAACATGATGGAGTGGGACATCCTAGTAAGTAAATCCAATCTTCAGTTGCACTATTATGTTAATTTTTGGACTATTACACTTGGGAAATACATGAATCCCCTTATCCCCCAGCTATGGGTTTTAATTGTACTACAACTATCCTTAGCATTAAATAACAAAGGTTGATATGCCATTAAAACAAGAAACCACAGCAAACCTGAATAGTGCCATATAAATTGAATTTGTATTCATAATGTTACAAATGCTCCCATGGGATTTTTTATGACTGTTATCTCTCATGAATTTAATATTTAATTTTGCATGTAATTATTTCATCTATCTACCTAAAAGCTTAAATTGCCCATTTGCGGGTGGTTCCTTTCAGGTTGAAAAGTGCTGGTATACATTTTTGTCTTTGCTTTTTCTTTTTCATCATTTGATTGCCACAAAGTTAAATGATAGAAAGTAAGTACAGGTTGGAAACCTGTAATGCCTGAAGACAGGATCATGGTGGCTGAGTAGTTCATGACCCAGGTACTAAGTGGTGTAATGCTCCTCTTGGTTTAGACAGGCGATTGGAAAGACCTGATCCGATAAATTGGCTGGTCATGTCAAGCCATAGCACCTATTAATCCAATCATATTCTTCAAATTGCTCTTATGGCAAACACCCAACCCTTTTTATTATATCGTTGCTAGAATTAATAAACTAGTAGTTGACCTTCAGCCACCAATTTATTAATACACATGAAATTAATTGAAATTATTTCTACCTCTTTATAAAACCAAACCAATATTTATCTACAAACTATTTGCTTAAATCATATCCCCCCCAATACAAAAACAAGATTTGGCTTTAAATAGCCTACAAGGGTTGATATGCCATTAAACAAAATAACCAACCAACCAACCATTATTTTACTTTTTAGTGATGGAATGAATAAAAACTCTACATTTTGAGGGAAGAGTTTAGGGCTTTATAATATATTTCAGCAGAGATGCTGATACTTATCCATCTTAGCATCCTCAATGCATAAAAATCTAAAAACACGGAGTAAAATCGTTTCCATTAAAAAATCCCAATATATTGCACACAACCAACCTGTAACAGTTCAGGGATGTGAGTTCTCCACCAATAAACAGAAAGTAGCTTTGTTTTTGTATTTTGTTTAACAGAAAATTGTCACTGCCAACTTCATATTCTCATGAATTTCTGACCTTATGCCTAGCTTGGGTATTCCTCAACCTTCTGTAAATACTCTAGTGTTTTTTCTTTTTTCTTACCACACCATTTCAAATTCACTATAAACACCTTTCAATATTTTCTTAGAAACGACCTCCATGGGATTGGATAAACGGTCAGTGTTAGATGGCTTTAGTTGTTTCATCAAAGAAAATGTTCTTCCTTTCTCAATTCATAAATAAAAGCCCTACAATTTATTAGTATTTAGTTGTGACCCATCAAATTTCCTAGGAACTCATTCAAATCAAATCCATGTATCCCAGTATGTACTAAATTAAAATACTATCAGCATCCAAGTGAAAAATTCTTGTCTTTTCTTCATCCTTTTACTGATTATTAAATGCTTCTATTCATTGCGTTTTAGTGAGTGTCTATTTTGCATCTTTTCAACTGAGTAATTAGTTAATACTGGCACTTGGCTGGCCACAATTAGTTCATCAAGCTGGATACGCTCACTATAATCCTAATCTTAAGTTAAAAATCAATAAAGCCACCTACAGATCACCTGTCTCCTATTTCTGTTCTTAAATCAGAAATTCTCTTTTTCTTTTTTCTTTCTCTTTTTTTTTTCTTTCTCCCTACTTGCTATTATTACAAAACCCGCAATCTGCCCTCTGGTTGTAATACTTTGGAAATGACATTTCTTGCATCTATATTAATAATCAGGCAGCGTTTGTTTGTCTGTCCTCTATAGATGGCCAAGCAGAGATACAAGGTTTGGTTTCTTTACTTAATGGTATATCTACTGTCTGTCGCCAAGACTTGGGGCTGTTACTGTGAAATTTGGCACCATTGAGGAATTCTGCAAATTCAGAAAACAAATAAATTTTTTTGTTGTTGTCTAAAACTCTTGAAATGAGGAATTATCATTATTATTCATGGATGTACACAGACTAATATCCTAATCTTGGTTTGGAATTTGAATATTAATGATTATAACATCTAGATTAGTTATTTCTTTTAATGGCATATCAACCTTCATGGGCTATTTAATGCCAAAGAACAACTGTAGTGGTACTATTTACCCTATAGCTGGGAGGATGAGGGGGTTCATACATTTCCCAAGGGTATTAGTCTAAAAATTAATATAATAGAGTAACTGGAGTTCAAACTGGCTTACTATGACAAACTCCAGCACGTTAGCCACTATGCCATGAACACCACCCTCCAGATTGGGTATGCCTAACAAGGCAATATGAGAACCTATTGGAACAGTGATCCATGATGATATTGATGCTTCTATTTAGGAAGGAGTTAAGGATTCTAATTAGCATTTCGTAGTTAAGTGGTTCATGATGATATTGATGCTTCTATTTAGGAAGGATCTTAATCAGCATTTCATAGTTAACAGCTGTCCATGATGATACTGGTGCTTCTATTTAGGATTTCATAATTAACAGTAGTCCATGATATTCTAATTAGCATTTCATAGCTTACCTCTTTTATAGTGAGAATTTGGATGATTAAAAAAAAAAAAAAAAAATGGTTCAGTACGAATGCAGATCCCAGTGAATTATCCAATTGAAAATTGGATTAGAAAAGGTCAGAGCATATTTAATGTATTACCTCCTCTTTTTTAAATAGATTTTTTAAAGAAAAATCCTATGATGTGGTATTTTGCTGAGTCATAGTTATATGTACACACACACATTTTTGTCATATATTGATTATTGGACTCTGAAGTTTTAATGTTAAAAAATAATTAAAAGAAAAAGGAAAGTGGGGTTCTCATCAAGAGGTGGTCTCTATCATCAGTGGGAAGCCATATTACTGCAAGATGTAATGAATCAAGGGGGAGCAGAGAATTGTCTTACTAGAATAGTTGAATTTAATTTATCATCATCAATATGCACCAGCAGCATGAATTCCCTTGACTCTCTCTTACCATCTGTCCCTATCACCCATTGCTCTTAGTAAATTGTCTAGATGGTACCCAGTGTTCATACAAAGATAATGAATATTTAATTAAGCAATATCAATTAGGTTTAAAAATAGTTCTTTAAGCTGGAGAATTAAGATTAAATAACATTATTGCTTAGTTAGGGCTAAAAAATCAGAATAAAAAAAGGTGTTTGCCATTGAAATCTGCATTGATTTCATTTGAAGTTAACTAAAAAGTATACACAACCATACATTCACAATCTAAGACTAATACTTAATTATTCAGTTCAAACCAAACAGATAAGACTAATTTTCAGTAATTTTTTTTTTTTTTTTCCCCTGAACAAAATTGTTTGAACTAGCTATAATATAGTCAATGGTCATATTACTTAAGTCCTTCCCTCCCCTAATCACTAAGTTATTACTTCTTGAACTAACTGGACCATATTTCTTTAGTTTTTCCCCCTCCCTCAATAATAATGGTGTTTCTTCAGTTTTTTTTTTTTTTTTTTTTTGTCCTACACTACAAACAATTACATCTTGAACTAACTTGTTACTGAACTACATGTCCTTGACGTTAAACTCTATCTGATGGTGAGGTTCCTGGAGTGCAAAAGCATGTTTATAAACAAAATTGTATTATCCATTTAAGAATTGAATGAACTTGATATGCCGTAAAACAAAACAAACCAAACCGAATCTCCTGCCTGTTCAGGACTTAATTGGGTGACCATCTAAGCAACAGCAGGTACTGTAAGCAATGTAATATCAAAATGACTTGATTTGGCATTAAATGACCTGGAAAGGGTTCGATATACCATAAAACAAAAACCAACCAACCGAATCTTATATATCAAATCGATCTTCCCCATTGAAATAAGCTGAAATGCCATTAATCTGTTCCACCTACCCCAGTTACATTTTTTTTGAAGAAGAAAAATAGCACTTTATTGTATAACAACATAAAATAGAATGTAATGAATTTTTCATAAAATGGCATATCAATCTTCATGGGTTATTTAATAACAAAGCCATCCTTGTATTTCTTTGGCATAATAAATTTGGAAACTTAAATGTTTTTAGTGAACTTGAAACTTGCTCCTACCTCAAATTTTAGCTTGCAAAGCAAAATATTGACCAAATGACAGTTCATAAATTTGAAAAGTTGTAAGTTTGAGAAAAACTATCTAATTCTCTTTAAACAGATTTGCAGCCTCTTTTATTGAAGAGTAATGTGTTTGAAGTGATTAATTTTATCTGTAGACACATTTAACAAAAACAAACAAAAACAAAAAAAAAAAAAAATGAAAATTGGATTTATTTTTTTTTTAATATAAACATTTCTGATACTACATAAACATAAAGAGGATTTTCTGATCCTTTTTAATAGTATGAATTGTTTAGGCATAAAAGGTACTATGGATCTGGGAGTAATGGAAATGAAGGAATACTCTACACTCCTTAGATCTCTAGAACTGGTGTCATACCTAGGCCCCCCCCCCTGGAGAGGGATGTTAATCCTCTGCAGGAGTACAGCATTTTTAAGCCCCACCGACAGGGCTGATTTTTATTAGGAATTTTAAATTACAAGTTCAATAAGGAAATAATTTGAAATTATCAAACTTACATTTTTTAAATCCTTTGTGCTATAATCAGTACACCTTTTTTTCTTCCTTTTTTAATCACTTTTATAATTTTATTCCTCAATAATTTTATTCCTCAATAATTTTATTCCTCAATTTTGTTTCACTTTGATCTTGTAGACAATGAAAATATGGTTTTATTTCTAAAACAATTTGTAAATGACTAGCTTAAAAGCCACCCTATCTGGCGGCAATTAAGCCAATTTTGAGGAGGGCTCTTGATTGGGACTTCAGTTCAACAATGACACTTCATACATTTGTACTAAAAATTTGTTGCAAAAAAAAAAAAAAAATGTATAATTTGTCAAACAATTGCTGAAATTAAAACTTGAGAATCCAAAGTTTCAGGATTGTGAATCTGAATTCAGCCCCAAATGATTTTAGTTGGTTTGATTCCAAAATGCTATATGTTGGGCTATGGCTTCTAGGAGTAAAGTTTAAAAAATGTGACACATGACTTTGCACTTATTATTTTAGAAGAAGGCTAAATGTTTACATATTAATTCAAATGACCCCACACATATTAATTCAAATGACCCCACCTATGTTATTAAATTCCATTTATAGTGTTTTGAAGTATAATGTTTATTCTACTTGTAGTTTGATAAAGTGTTTATTCTAGTAAAGACTACTGTGTATGTGTCAAAACTCTTTTTTTTTTCCTTTTTAAAATAATGACAACAGTTAATTGTGTTTCTTTGTGTTCAGTTTTTTAAAGCCAGTGGTCAAATAACAATGACTATGTACATTGAAATCAATTGTTAAACCATAATTATTCATAAACTGGAAATTGTTTTATTAGCTTCTATATATAATTATATGCATCTTCTTTATTTCTGTCATAACAAAAATCATGTATGTGTATTTTTTTTGTATTCATTTTTTTAGTCTTGGTTAAATTTATGATTTCAAAGATTAACATACTTTTTTGACTTTATTAAACAGTTTATCACCTTCAATAAGACTTAGTAATATTTAAAAATTATATTAAAGTATAAGATATGTTTTTCTTGATGCTTTTTAAATTATTAATTTATGAACATTCTTTTAATTAAATGATTTGAAATTCTTTTACTTTTATTGGTTTTTGATAAGTTAATTTTAATCTTATTAAGGAATTTCATAATAAAACAATAGATTTCATTTAAAACTACAACTAGATCCGCATATACCCTAAAATTAATTTATTATTAATGAAAAATTGCGCTCTGACCAAAGAGATCTGGATGTTCACTTGTTAAGTCAGTTTCAATATTGCCAGGTATTTGTTGTTGGGGGTGTTATGATTTGACATTCCATTTTTAATAACTTTTCTGTATTTTTGTAAAACTTTCATCTTGAAACCAAAAACAGTCAAAAGAATCAACCCCTTTATCATGGTACCCTGTATGGACTAAGAAAAATGCCGACAATATTCAATCAATCTATTTTTTTTTGGGGGGTGTGAATAGAAATCAATTTGGTTAAAGAAGTCATCAATTAAAAGCCCTAGTCTAGACAATGGGATGATTCACAGTCTCTTTTTTTAAGACCCTTAAAACTCTTAAAGTCCTATACCACCTCATTCCACACGGCCGGCAGTCACATTACTTTTCCTAATCCACCCCAAATGAAAACCTTTGTCATATATAATATTAAACATATTTAAAAGTCTTTGATTTAAAGGAAATAACAGGTAACTTTAAATGAAAAGGCCATTTTTAGCCATTTTTTGATAAATCCTTAGAGGAATTGGGCTCTGGACTTAGAAAATCCTCACATCAGTTTGTCTGCCTCTTTAACCAGAACATAGATTTTTCTTCTTCTTAAGGTTGGAGGGTATAGTATCTGAGAAACCCTACTTACTGGAGCTTTGTTATAAGAACTCACATCTGTGTATTTCATGCTCTGTTTATTTAAACCAGATATAAAATAATCCTTTTTCTATCTTCCACGGTTAAGCCTTTACTAACAAAATGATAAACAAAACAAAACAAGCATTTAAATCCACCTAATTTGGTTCGTGGCTGGCAACTGATATTTCAGATTTTTTTTCAACGTTAAACTGGATCTAATTTTATTTACTATGCCTCAAATCTATTGTGACTGCTTTGCTGGTGTTACGAGTCCAGCTGACCGTTTAGCTTTCTCCCCTTTCCAGCTGTGCACTTTGATACAACAGATCACTATGCTCTTGTTTACATCTACTTTTCTCCTGTTGTACTTTATTACTGGGTTGCTCTATTCACCGCTATGATAGTAACGGGTTTCTCTTAATTGATCACTTAAATGTTTCTTCCTACCTGCCTTGGCATTTCACTTAAGATCGGCCAGTGTTGGGCGGGTGAGGCTGGAGCTTAACCGGACGACGGGCAATACATAGATTGCTGTTTTCAGTGTGGGAATTACAGCTATCTTACAAAGTCGTTTACTTTGGATGTGTTAGCATTTCCTTATTGTACCCTGTGTAATTAATTGATTAGCTCTTAGGCACCATGTTGTATGTAGCTGGCTTATTTTATATGCAGCGGGGGTTGATTGCTGGTCATAAAAAAAGGCTTAATGATGACCCAGTGTTAAAGGAAAGAAGAAGAAGAAGAATATATCCGTTCAAATATAAGATTTGGAAAACTAAAATGCTCGACGTTCACAAGGATCACTTAGTTTGACCCGGTGGAGAACAGACTTGTATTTGACTCATTTGTCTTAATTAGATCTTGGGTCAAAGGTCATGCTGCTGGCAGACTGTAACCTCTACTCCCTTTTATTAAAATATTTTTATGATTAACAATATTTCAGAACAGGCTTTATGGAATGTTACAGTGCATTAAGGTTCATGCTAATTTTAACAGGAATAGAGGAAGATAATTTTCTCAAAAGAAAGATTTATTTTGTCAAAATTTTCTCCTATTTTTACAAGAAACTAATATATATTTAGTAATATTTTTCATATTATATATATATATATATATATATATATATATATATATAAAAAGAAAGATTCTGTATGTTTGTACAACAACTGAGTGCACATCCTATTATAAAGAAAAATTGATGGAGACCAACAAAGACCAAATTTCCATAAAATCCACCCCCCTTTTTTATCCTTCATTTTCCATGAATAGAAACTAAATAAAAAAATATAAGTATATTAAAAAGTAAAGTCGTCGATGTGGCCTAAAGTCTTTATCAGCCAGACAGCGAGGGAGTCTGTCTCCTTTTCACTTGCGCTAGACCAAGGAGATTGTTTTTTTAGCATCTGAGGTGGAGCACCACACTTACCATCAGCTCCTCACTTTACTGCACAGATCCCTGTACTACTCACCTGCTGAGTTGGTGAGGGCTGGTATTGAACCAGGAACCTTGTGGTTCCCAGGTGGACACTCTCCTGACTGAGAAAATTATCTCCCTGTTCTAGCGCTAATGAAAAGGGGATAGACTCACCATCCGGCTGATACCAACAAAAGGTCACTTCACTGATAATAATTTTACTTAGTCTGTAAATTTATACAGAGCACTCTTATGGTTTTATATTTATTTGTTGGCCATAATCACTTAATTACATACAGAAGAGTCGGAGTCAAAGGTTTTGTGTTCCAACACCTCAACCCTGGATTATTTAATGTTTTTTTTCCTTTCTTGTATATAATTGTAACTTCTTTTCTGAAATGTTATGGAAATCCAGACCCCAATTATAAGTTTAGTACTGGTACACTGATTCTCTGTAAATGTGTACAGTTGAGAATGTTTGTAATTGCTACCCACAACACCCTCTTGTTCTATATGCTTTGGATTTCATTGTGTATTTAAACAAAGACTAGTTTTTAATCTCTGACAGCCCAAGCAAGTTATTGCCAGCTGAGATGAGCCTGTCTAGACAAGGTTCATATCCTAATAGAAATTCACTTCCATGAGAACATGTTCAACATGGAAGAATGCCATACTATTGCTTCTAAGGAAAATATTTTGCAAGGCACTTTTTAAAATTCTTAAGATTGTTCTTGCTATTAATTTTCATTAACTTATTCCTATGATTAGGAAAAGGTAATCAGATTTTTAAGTCTTTCAATAAATTATTTTATAAATGTAAACAAATCTTTTTAATATTAAGTAGTATACAATGGTACCTTGACTTACAAGCTGTTACTTAGTTGAATTATTTTTACTTTTTGTTGAGAGTTAAAATTTTAGGTACAAGTGAGCTTCAGATACGCTTATGTTTATAAGTTCACTAAAAAGATTTTAGTTTCCAAATTTATTATGCCAAAAAAATATTAAAACATATTACAGCAGATAATTCATGAGATTATATTTTATTATATTTTTACAGTGCTATTTTTTTTTTTGTTGAGAGTTAAAATTTTAGGTACAAGTGAGCTTCAGATACGCTTATGTTTATAAGTTCACTAAAAAGATTTTAGTTTCCAAATTATTATGCCAAAAAAAAATATAAAACATATTACAGCAGATAATTCATGAGATTATAATTTATTATATTTTCACAAAATACAGTGCTATTTTTTTAATTTTTTATTTTTATTTAAAAAAAAAAAAACGTAACAAAAAATTTGGGTGTTTTTTCTTTTTTTTTTTTTTCCTTTTTTAGTTGGGTAGCTAGAGTGGATTAATGGCAATGGAGAACATTGATTTGATATACATGAAAATTCAGTTACAAGTGGAACCAATTAAATTCATAAGTCAAGATAGTACTGTATTTTATTAACGATTATTGTAGTAAAAAACAAGTCTTAAAGATTTGTTAAAAAGTAAAAACAAACAAAAAACTTGACTCATTGAGGTAACCTTAAAAAACACCAAAAAACAACCTTTGTGTTAAATGGATTAAAAACTTTAATCTGGTAATCTTAATGCAGTTTCCTCTCATTAAATCCTTTCTTATATATATATATATATATATATATATATATATATATATATATATTATTTCATTAGTGAAATTGTTGACACTTTGTCTCTCCCTCTGACTATCTCTTATTTATTTTTCATTGACTAAAAGCTAAGTATATCCACTGTGAGACTAATGCTTGGGGTACTAACAGCATCTTTTATATTATCAATACTTCTTAAGACATTTTAGAAGAAAAACATATCCTTTTATTATATACATTTATATACGCACAAGCTGTACCCCACCCCAACCCCTGAAAAAGACAAAAAACCAAAAATGCAACAGGTGTTTTTAGCTAACAAAGCGTTCATTAGATGACACTGTAGTCAGTCATGATTACAGGGCCAAAGCATCATCACCACTAACCCAGTGCCCCAGCAGTATCTTACAATACCATCAGACTTTGGTTTTATTTTTATCACACCATGGGAATGTCAGATCAAAAATGCAGCCTTTTTTCTATGGTCCTGTGTTGTATTCACAACATAACATTTTAGTAATGAAGTGTTAATTAAATGATGTAAAATTTGAATTAATACATTAGATGATATTTCAGTACACTGGATAAGAAATGGAATTCCCATGTATATATATATATATATATATATATATATATATATATATATATATATATATATATATATATATATATCGGATAGAAACCCGATTGATTCAGCATCAGTCGAACAGCTTAACTGCTCATCTATCGTCACCTACAGAATGGGAAGGGGATTTTAACTGTTTTAATATACACCTTTGTAACTACTAATTTTCATTAAATTTAATATATACACATTATAAGGTCTTTACCATTTAAACCAACTGGTGCCACAACAGCTACAATCAACTCAATATATCAGAAATAAAGAAAGATTAGAGATGCATCCTTTTCCCAAAGAACAGATCTCTCTCTCTCTCTCTCTCTAATTAACTGCAAGTTTAAATGTGGGTTAGATAAAATAAGACCAGCTCCCATAAATTAATGATGGTCTTGGGAGCTACTCACAATTAAAATAAAGATCTAGTCTTTTATCTTTTAAGATTTATTCTATTCTTGTACTAACTCGTTGCTTTGTTGTGTTAATGTTATTGTCATTCTTTTTGAAAATTAATTTAAATCATTTTCTATATTTAGAATTTAAGTAATGAGGTTTTGTAACCCAAATTCTCAGCAATCTTCATTTTTGACAGTTTTCTAAATACTTAAAGTATACACACCAGTTTAACTGATTAGTATAGGGGAAAGTCGCCATGATGTAGTGGCTAATGTACTGGACTGTGAGATCGTAGTGAGTTTGAACTCTAGTTGTGCTATTCTATTCACTTACAGATTAATACTCTTGGGAAATGTATGTACATCCTCATCCCCCTATACGTTAAATAGTATCACTACTGTTTGTTTTACAAGGATGGCTTAAGCATTAAATAACCCACAAAGGTTGGTATGCTATTAAAAACAAAGAAACCAAACCTAACCCACCCTTGACCCGGAGTGGTAGTACATGTTAGGGTGCCATCTATAGGTTAAATTGATCTGTTTATAAATTATTCTTATTTGATAAGACTGTGTGCAAAAAACAAACAAACAAACAAAAAAAAACCAACTTTTAAGCAACAATTACACAAAAAATATAAATGTGAATATACAATGAACATGATTTCTTAACCAATGATAAATGGTACAAAAATGTTTCTTCACAATCATTTTAAACGGGTAAACACTCCCAGCTATGAGTTAGATAATACCACTAATGTTCTTCTACAAGAATGGATTTGGCATTAAGGTTAATATGCCATTAAACAAAGAAACTAAGCCTATTGGGATAGTGTTTTCTTCCGTTTTTTTTCTTCTACGTTTTAAAAAGTTTCTCTCTGGAAATTTTATAAGTTAGCTTTTGGAATTGAGATATCTCGTATAACAAATATTAAGAATGTTTTTATTCTTGTGCTGAATATGTAAAAGAATTCTAACTCTCATACTCTGTTGAAGTATTTAGCTTTTTATCAGTTGATAATCATTAATTTCTTATATTAATTCACTTCCTCTGAAGTTGATAAAATGTATTTTTTTCTTCAGTCAGTCTCTACAACAGAACCAAATAGTTAAATTTAACGGTCAACTTTATTTCATGGTCTCTGCTTTTAAGATGATTGTTCATTGGACTTCAAATCTCTCTTTTGTTGTTATGCTCCTTTTCTTGGAGATATTTACCTGGCAGAGAAGCCTCGGCCTCTGAGGTAAAACAGAATGGGCCCATTCCTCCAGGCAGCATCTGCCCCCTTGCCTAAAAGGGTAAGAACTGGGTTTATTGCCTGGTGATCAAGGCACCTTGAAAGAAGAATGCTGACAGAATCATATATTGGTCATTACTTGACCATATGTTTATCCAGCCTGGTGGGAGGACTAGAATAATTTTTAGACATCCCATCATGGTGTAATGAATAACAATTTTTTAGCCTTGTTGGATGCTCCATACTTGCAACCTTGTGTTACATCCAACCTGTGATGAATGGGTTGGGTAATTACCTACTCTTTTGCTAAAGACTTCATTACAACTGAATAGTGAGTTCAATCCTTGTTGGATATCCCATACTTGTGACCTTGTGTCATATCTTGACTGTGGCAAACAGGTTGGGTAAATACCTACTCCTTTCCTAGAGATTTCATTGTATACAATATATACAATAATCCTGTGTTGTAAAACTTTTCTTTTTACAATGCATGCAACTCGTTGGTCATTGTTTGCTTTTTCTGTGTGAAAAACTTTGCAATTCAAAGTAGACTATCTAAAATCAACATTAAGGGTGTTTTTTAAAAATCATTCTTTTATTACAGGATTCTGTTAAGGCCACGTCATCTGTGTAGATATTAAAATTGCTTCAATACTGATATGTATTGATTCTTCTTATACACTTTTTTTTCTTTCTTTCATAAACTCATTCTTATTACATTGTAAATAATACGTTGTGTGTCCCATAATAGTTGCTACATTTGCATATATATGTGTCATAATTAAATGTAACAGCTATCAAGGGACAGGTAGTATTTGAATAGTCATGTATGATAAACTTTCTTCAGTTACTTTACCATCTGTTCACCATTGCATCTAGTAATACTTGTACTTTTTTCTTTAACAACAACCACCACTACCACCTATAAGTCATTAGGATTTTGCAATGATTATTTCTTAAATCCTCCTTCACTTTTTTTTATTTTTATTCAAGACTTCTAATTGGATTTAATTCTATCGTGTCTTGGTTAAAATAATATTTTGTTAGGTGAATCCATAGAAATTCCATGGCTGTCAACTCTCAAGATGGCGTTATTACTCATACATATATATTTCTGTGGCTTCTTCAGTTGTTGAGATCTGGGGAGTATGGAGTATCTCTTCATTGCCATTATTTCCAAGTCCACTCTCACCGAGAGTAGTAGTACCTGTTAAACTGTTAGTCCCATCTGTTTGTCAAATAGATCTGTTTAAAATTTGTTCATATTCAATCGGACTGTGAAAAAAAATCTCTTAAACAGTTGTACCAAAAATATGAATGTACATGATTTCTCTAACCTCTAGGCATAAAATAACCCTAGATGGAGTATCCCTTCATAGCCATTACCCCTAAGTCTATTCTGACCCAGAGAAGTAGTACCTGTTAGGGTCCTATCAATGGGTAAAATAAGATCTGTCTAAAATGCATTGAATAAATTAATCAAAAATGAATAGAATTAGTTTTGGTTACAATGAAAGAGTATAAAGATGAAACTTAGAATTTGATTTCTATTTGTAAAGCCTAAATGAAACCTAAACCTAAAGCAGGTTTGATTGTAGATGTTTACCCTGATTTTTGTAATCTTTCTTCTACTTAAATGAGTCCTCTTCCTTATCCTACTAAAGTTACATCCAATTGGCCATGGCTGAATGCAGGCCACAGGATAAATAAATACACTTTATCATCAAAAGATCAAATTCTGTAAATGTTTAAAAAAATAAGTTATTGCATCTTATGTAATTCTATGAAATACAGTATATACTCTTGAATGATTTTTTAAAGACCAATTTTTCATCTGAAAAATAAAAAGGGGCTCCTTCATTACACAAGATTTTAATTTACATATTTTTTTGTTTGATTTAGGCTTTACTAATAGAAATCAAATTCTATAAGTGTTTCGTCTTTACACGCTTTGTAACCAAAACTATTTCTATTCATTATTTATAAATTTTATATGTTGGAAAAAAATTATATATATATCACATATCCATTCCTTGGTAAATGGATATTCCATCACTAGTCAGATAGCTAGCAACAATGTGGAAAGTTATATAAAAAAAGAGCATACATATATATATATTCTACGTATCTGGGTGTTTAGCATTCAAAGACATTGAATTTTTCAACTGAGACTAAAAATCAAAATCACACAAGGATGTTTTGGCAAAGATTGCATGAAGCATAGGTAAATTTGTATTCAACAAGTTTTTATTGATGAAAGAAGGAAGAACAATGTTATGGTTGTAAATAAAATATGTAAATTAAACTAAGTCACATAAATTTGTGTTTCTTTATTATAAACAGTGTCAGCTGTTATTTTATTTTAGAAGTTTGTGTACTTGACATTTAGTTGAGTGAAAAATTTATCTTAAGTATTTCAGTTTTACCTAACATGACACTTGTCATATTTATTGGCTTAACATTGCAATAATTTGTCCCTGTATAGCCTATATCTAAACTAAGACCTTTAGTTAAGATAATAAAGTTTTTATTTAATATTGTGTTCTATTTATAATACCTGTGCATATGTACAAATATCATTCATAGTAATGAAAGTTACATAAAAACTTCCTTATCTTAACTAAAAGCTTTTGTTTAGTCAAGTAAACACAACAGTAGACTCCATTGTTTATTTAGAGTATTGTATTGATTCTGATTGTATTAGGGTAGTTTTGAAAGTATAAATGTGTTTGGATGTTGAAGAATATTTTTGTAGGCTCGCATAGCCAAAGGTTAGGGCCATTCATTACATACATATAATAAAAACACTTTTTGTGGCTAAAGATTAGGGATCAATCATTATACAAAATCATTCATTACTTGAATATATATAGTAAATATCGCTAATAAAATTAACTATTTGTTGGGTGAAAATGAAAGGAGTGATAGATTTTAAACTTTAAATTGCCACCACCCCCTCTAATATTTCTTAAGTTAATTTCATACTGTTTTCAAACAGCTGAATATTGGCTTGCCTTCTACTCATGAGATGGATGTTCAAATCACTGCAGAATTTCTTTAATTTTATATATATATATATATATATATATATATATATATATGGATATGGATATGAATCCAACAATATGTGTCAGTTTTGCTGACAGAAATCTGTTTTGACCATATGAAGAGGTCTTTATCAAAGCAACATTGTAAACGGAAAGACAAAATAAATATATCATTAATCACGAGGCACAGAACACTCTCTCTATCAGTACCGGAATTTTCAAAAAAAAAAAAAAAAAAAAAAAAAAGAAAATTCTGGCACTGATCGAGAGCGTTCTGTGCCTCGTGATTAATGATATATTTATTTGTTTTCCGTTTACAATGTTGCTTTGATAAAGACCTCTTTATATGGTCGAAACAGATTTCTGTCAGCAAAACTTTTAGCATCTTGTTTTTTCTACAAAACTTTCTATACACACACACACACACACACACACACACACACACACACACACACACACACACACATATAATGTCTGTCCACACTTAGGTGTTATATGTAAGCCTTTGCTGGTCAGCTAACATTGGTATGTGTAGGAGTCCACTGGGGAATGTCCCTTATACTGGAGAAATAATGATGAACTCATGTTTTGTTCATCTTGGATGGTTTGTGTGATAGGTAGTAAGTGGTCATGTAGCTGCTGTTTTGTGGTGTGCTATGTGCAGACACTGGATGCCAATTTGGGAACCTGGCAGGTGCAATGACCTATAGATGGATGGTGAGAGAGTCAAAGAAATGCGTGCTGTCAGCACAACTTGATGTTTGCTTTAGTGTGAATATTGGTTAAAAAATTAAACAAACAAAAATAATAATATTTCTCTGAATTTTTGATTTGAGGCTTGATAATTTATATTTGTTTTATTATGCACATTGTGCATATAATTATGAATAGTCCAAATAATACTAAAAATGATGTTGGCTTTATATAATAAAAGTATAAGGGTATATATATATATATATATATATATATATATATATATATTATATATATATATATATATATATATATGAGAGAAAGATAGGCTGTTTGCATTTCATATCGTGCTAATCCCCCTGGGAAAGGTATGCACCCAACTACACCCCCTCTAGCTATGGGTAAATAGTAGGCTAGACTGGACTTTAACTGTGGCTAGGTAACCAGTCTAGGAAAAGGAAAACTCTGAATTCAAATCTGTTAAACTCCTCTTAAGGAGTTGACCATGCAGAGGGTTGGTGTATATATATATATATATATATATATATATATATATATAATATATATATTATACAAGTAGAAAATAGTGTAAATTTTAAGGTTGTTATTTTTATATCAGGTGCTTTAATTATGAAACCATATTTAGATTTTTGTCAGTCAATGATTATAGAAAATGATTCATTCTCTTTCTCTTTTGGAAGTCCTCAATTTCTGTACCTCATTTTTAAAGGTGTCAATGTACCTTGTTTTATGATTCATAATTAAAAATAAAAAAAAGCGGATGTTATAAAAATAAAAAAATAATTCAGTTAATTTATGGAAATTGTCCCTGCCCTTTGTACAAAATTGTTGGTTGTAGTTGTGATCTTATTTTTATTTTTGTTGTTGTACTAATTGTACCTATTAGCCGTGAATTATTGATGAATGTTCATGATCAGCCACATTAGTCAAAGCAGAATTTAATCTAAAAATCAATGGTTGTTGTTGTTACTGATATTGACCCAAAGTACGAATGAAATAGGTTTCATTGTGTACCAGTTAAAAATAAATTAAGATAAAAACTAAACTAATAGTCTATAATGTCTACTTTTATAAAAGCTTGTGGTAGAATTTGGTTTCTTTCTTTAATGACATAAGCATCATGGGTTATTTAATGGCAAAGCCATCCTTGTAGAAAAACAGTATAGCTGGATATATACAGGGTTTCATACCTTTCCCAAGGGTATTAGTACGAAAGTGAATGTAATACAGGGACTCTAGTTCGAACTTGCTTACTATGATGTCGTAGTCTAGCATGTTAACCACTACACCATAGGGACTCTCCTCCCTTGTAGATTACATATTTGAAACCCCAAAAAAGAAAAAAAAAAGGTAAAAATAGCGAACAAAGAAACAAAAAATGAACTTTTTTATAGTTTTTATTTGAAATAGATATTTGAAAAATAGATGGAAATTAATCCGACAGTATGAAATTTAACATTTTGAAAAAACATATGATGTTTGTTATGTGATTGCTGACAGATCTGTTTCGACCAAATCGATAAGTTGGTCTTCATCAAAGAGCGACATAGATGGGAAGAAAAATATCCGTAAAAAAGACTGTTTACAATAAACGAACGCTGAATTCAAATTGAAACGGAACATGCATTTTTCAAAATTTCAGCGTTTGAATTCATAAACAGTCTCTATGTCGCTCTTTGATGAAGACCAACTTATCGATTTGGTCGAAACAGATCTGTCAGCAATCACATAACAAACATCATGTTTTTTCAAAATGTTAAATTTCAAATAGATATTTATAGCCATTTACTAAGCCTAGCTTACCTGTGGTAACAAGGCCAGAAGTATAGAGACGCCCGGTGAGAATCAAGCTCACTTCTAATAGATTGATAATCTAGCTAGTTAACCATGCGACACACACACACACATTTTAATGAATTCCTGAATTGACACTAGTGACCTTTATCTTCTTCTAACCATATTTGTAAAATGTCTTTTCCTGACAAGTTTTGTCACTTAGTTATTTACTAAGCTTAACTTTGTTGTGGTACAATGCCAGAAATATAGGGCACCCGGTGAAAATCAAACTCACTAATGATACTAATCTAACTTGCTAACCATTACACCATATGAGGTGCCCAGGTTATGTCACTTAGCCAACATAACATTGATAAAATTCATTATACTGTTTTTTTTTTTTCCTCCCTATTTTTCTTTTCTTTTCTGTTAACCAGAAAGAATTTCACCCCTTTCGGTGGAGCTTAGAACACACTGACTGTATCCCCTGCAGACTGGTAAGACCCACCCCCCTACACATACGGGTGAACCGGGTATAACACTAAACTGTATCTTATGGTGAGACTCCAGTTCTGGAAATTTTGGGAGTGTGAAGTACTCCTTCATTGCTATTACTCCCAATTCCATTCTGGCCTGGAGTGGTAGTACATATCAAAATCTCATCTATAGGTCAAATAGATCTATTCAAAAATTATTTGTATTTAATAGGAATACTTGATGCCATATATAACTGTGTGCAAATTATTTGAATTAAGAATATTTACTTATTGCTATACTTGTTTACTAAAGATATTATTAGTTACTTGAAACCATATAACTGTGTGTAAATAAATGATTATTATTAAATAGAAATAATTACTTGAAACAATAATTATTAGTATTAGATAGGAATACTTGACAGCATACAACTGTGCAAATTATTTGTATTAGAAAGGAATATTTGATATATATCTGGGTGCAAAAAATCTTAAGAAATAACTACGCAAAAAATGTAAATATAAATGTACAATGAACACTATTCCCTAACCTTTAGGCATAAAATAACCCTAGATTGGTCGACATGACATTAAAATCAGTCAATCAGTCATTTTCTCCAAATTTGAATATTCATTTTTGATAAATTCCTCATTTTAATATACAACTGTTAGTCCCTTCTTCAGATAAAATAAACAATTGCATTATTGGTATGAATGGTATTAGAATGATTCATTCCAATGCCATTCATACCATTCCTGTCTTACCATTCCTGTCTTACTATTCACTCTCTATAATCTAAGAATTAAAGAAAGGAATGGTCTCATTCAAATCTTTTATTTTTTTATTTTTTTTTTTTTTTTAGAACTGTATTTATTTATTTTTACTTAATTGCTACTTAGAGGTTTTTACATTTTTTTTTTAGTTTGATTAACACATGTTCTTAGATATTAAATGTCAATTTTTTTACAGTTCAGTATAAGGGTAAATAAAATGCTTGATTTAGTTAATGTTGAGCTGGTTCTGATTTATATATTAGACAACTTAAACTAGCAGAGCTACCCAGCATTGCCAGGGATTTAAAAAGTTAAAGATGAATATCTTATCTATGTTTATATAGAGATTAATAAAAATTCTTAAAAAAATATATATTTTATTATCTTTTATTCTTTATATATATTCTTGTTTTTTAAATTGTTTATTTTTATTATCATTCTTTGTATTTAATTTTTAATGGCATTTTTATTAGGTTTTATCCATTATTAATTTGTTTTATTTTTTAATAATTTTTTAAATAAATTTTTAATATACCAGTGATTTATACCCTTATTATTTTTAGTTAGCTTTTCTTATGGAAAATGAGGGGTAAAAAGTTGATTTTTAACCTTATTTTAAACAAAAATAGGGTGTAGATTTTATTGAACTTTTGTCATTATTGGTCTCCACCAGTTTTCCTTTATAAAAGGATGTGGGCTTGATTGCTATACAGCTTATACAAAGATGGTGATTATGTTGAAATGCTCTAATCAAAAAGTGTATAAAAAAAAAAAACTTTAAGCGTTGAACTTTCATTTGGTTTTGGATAAATGAGTTTATCATTTGTACAACGTGAGTTATTGAATTTTACATTTTGAAACTGCTGCATGACTTTATATACACCCTTTATATACACACACACACATATATATATATGTGATATTATGAAAAATTGAAAAACACAAGTTCATAAGTGAAGTAATGTTTATTTCGCCTACACTGCAGTGTTTCGATCTGTTTCAATAGATCTTCATCAGGGCTTTCATTAGTTTGAGGAAAATGACCGACAAAAGCAAATGAGTTTCACAGATTTCTTATTCCCTGTGATACATTTATTTTTCCTCAAACTAATAAAGCCCTGATGAAGATCTATTGAAACTGTTTGAAACACTGCAGTGTAGGCGAAATAAACATTACTTCATTTATGAACTTGTGTTTTTCAAGTTTTCATAATATCACATACTGTCGGATTCACTTCCACTTTTTCTTCACACACACACACACACACACACACACATATATGTGTGAATGGTTTTGAATATTTTTTATACTACTTTTTCTCAAGAATAACGTTGAAAAGAAAAATGTTTTTGTCTAATGATACCCACACATTTTGGGGGTAAATTGTTGTGTAATTCTTAAGTTAAAACTACTTTGCTGGATCTCTTGGTGAATGGTTGTTATTTAGTATACTTTTACCATCAGGAATAAATTGAGTAATTTGGTAAAAACATTCTACTGATCTACTGACCTCCCCTCCCCTTCTTTTTGGTGTGTGTTAACATTTAAGTGAGTTCCTGTGTGAGACAATTCTATTGTCTGACCTATTTTGACTGCGGAATAACATGCTTCATGGGGTTTTAGTTTGTTTGGCAATGGCCTTATTTCTTTTTAATATCTTTTTGTAAACTGATATATAAAGCTAAATAATATAGATAGGAATATATATATATATATATATATATATATATATATATATATATATATATATATTTCATAAATCTTTTTAAAAAAAGTATGATTAAGCTGCATGTACTTTTATTTTTGTGTTTTGTATGTGTCTCTATCAATTAGAAATTGAATTGATTTAATATTTTTTCCCTATTGGTGACACTTAGAATAGTCTGACTGTATCCTCTGTGGAGGGGTAAGATGCCACCCCACCCAACAAAGATTATAGTTAAATCATACTGAATGCACCAGTTTCCACTAATCACTGAAGTTAAGCAGTGATGAGCCTGTTCAATACTTAATTGGGTGACCCTTTAGGCAACAGTAGGTATTGTAAGCAACCAAATATCAAAATGACTTGATTCAGCATTAAATGACATGAAAACTGTTGATATGATGTAAAACAAAACAACCAAAAAAGAAGAGGGTGTCTGGGTATGATGCTAAAGCTCTGTTTATGGAGATCTGAGATGTATGTACCCCATCATTACCCTTGCTACCAGGTCCACTCTGACCTATTATGGACCAAATAGATCTGTTAAAAATGATTCATAATTGATAGGACTGCATACAAAATTCCATAACCTCTAGGCATGAAATAACCCTAGATGGGTTGACATGCTATTAATCAATCTTTGATTTAATGAAATTAAATAAGACAGCATATAAAAAGATTACTTATTTTAATTATATTTTAATAGGTTTCAATATAAAATCATTCATAGAATGGATTTTGATATTTTGGAGAATAAAACAATAATATTAGAGATCAATAACACCAAGTAATTATTTATTAAACCTGGTTTTGTTAAAACCAGTATGCAAATTAACCATACCATATATTATGTAAACTGTTATTTCTTAGTGATATATAAGAATATTGTAGGATTTTAAATGCACTAATTACATGGGCTGTTTTGAGGTAAATCTAACTTGGATTTTCATAGACCTCCTTAATGAATAGTATTTATTCTATGTATTAATGATTTTGACTATGATATAAATTAAATACTGGTTGATAAAATTACGTAATTTCTGAGTGTATTGTGATATAATCAGTGATGTAGTTTCAGTTACACTAAGACAGACAGACAGCAAATCTCCATTATAAAAAAAAATGAGATATAACTATTTGCTTTAAATATCCAAGTAAAATTTATATGTATTTAATATTCAATTTTATAGATGGTGTCATATTATCCCTTTTGTATAAAATTCTGTATAGATATATTTAAATATCCTTGTTAATTTGTTTTTTTTTTCCTTTCTATTATCAGGTTACAAGTTGTTCGAGAAGAATATCTTGAATTCCATGCCAGTAGCAAAGACTTGGAAGAAGAATTAGATACCACAATAAAACAGTTGGATAAAGAAAAGAAAGATTTTGCTTTGATGAATAATCGATTACAAGAAGAAGTCGATTCATTAAAGGTAAATTTGTGTGTGTGAGAGAATCTGTTGGTCAAATGTTGTCTTGTCTACCTAACAGGGATTGTTTTCTTTGGGATAATCATCTACCTTTTTATTTCTATTTTTCTCTCAAGTTTTTCTTTTTGTGCTTTGTAACGCGTACTTTCTTTGTTTAACTCCACTATTTGCTGTACCTGGACTGTTATCTGCTTTTGTTTTTGTCGACCAAGTTATTCTTGTTGTCTTCACTTGAAGTCTGTTTGACATATCCTTTTGTAAACTGTACTACTTTTCACAATGTTTTTATTTGTTAAACTCTTTTTGATACCTACTGATTTCTTTTATGTTATGAGATTCAGCTTTTGTTTTCTTTTCTAACCTTATTCCGTTGTCTGGGGCTATAGAATACACAGACTGTTCCTCTGCAGAAGGGTAAACCCCCCTACCCCCAATGGGGCCACCAGTTGGCAGTAGGTGACAAACTGTGATGATTATGGATGGAATCCTGGCTTGCAACACTCGACCCTTTGCAAACACACTGGGGTCATTCCATGTCAATTCACCAGCATTACACTCATTGACACCGAATTACTTGAAATTTGGCACAAATGTTCCCCTTCGTGAGTTAGGAAAGAGTGCCAAATTATTTTGTGTTAAACCTTACCGTTCTGATTTTAGAGGGGGGGTATAATTTTCCTATTTTGCCTCTAAATTAAGGCCGTGCGGTGTTGCAGAATCTCAGTGCTTTTTAAAAGATTTTTAAAAATACTTCCATGCATTCAATATTTCTGAAATTTGGTTTGTAGGGTAACAGATTGTTGTCTTTTATCCTCATAAAATCCTGATCTATAGGCAATAAACTTTATATCCATTGCATCCAATTGATTAGGAAAAAAATATGAAAATTGAAGAGGACGTATTTTATACAGACTGACCATAAGCTACATAGGGGAAAAGTTGTTGATTTTGGAGTCATACAGTTGAGTGAGCAAAATAACATTTTATATCATGTATAGGGTTAAAATAGTTGGATTCTACAATCCTTATTTACCCTGCATACCAAATTTCAGAAATATTGAATGTTTGGAATTATTTTGAAATCTTTATTAAAAAACACTGAGATTCTGCAACAGAATTTGAGTTTGAAGAAGAAAAAAATTGAATACCCAACAAGAATGAATAAAACTAAACATCTTTGGCATAAAATAACTCAACAAGGGTTGACATGCAATAAAATTCAACCAACCTTATTTTTTAAATTTCATCCTTTTAGATATGGGTAACCTTTTTTAAATAAATATGTAAGTAAGTAAAAGTAAAGTTGGCACAAGATTATGGTGGTTGAGCAGTCCGTGACTAAGGTACTAAGTACTCTAATGATATTCAACATTCCATTTCACCCCTTACTTGAGTTAACACCTATATGATTGTCCCGACTGTATTCTTCTTTATTTCTGTAAACAAATTGTGTGTGTGTGTGTGTGTATATATAATATATGTAATGAGAGAGAGAGAGATGCTGATAGGTATTCGTCCTGCATCCCTGATGCAGAAAAATCTTAAAGGACGCAGTAAAATCGTATCCATGCGTTCCAGTGATTTTCTTTTTTTCCCCCTCACCATTTCAAGCTAACTAGATACATTTCAATAGTTTCTTTGAAATGAATTAGGTTACTAGGTAGGAGTTAGACGGCTTTGTTTCCCCAGATCATAATAAAAAAACGTATAATCTATTAAGAAACTTAGTTGGGACCCATTAATTTTCCTGAGGACTCCTTCAAAGCAAATATGTGCGTCCCAGGACACGCTAAATCAAAAAGCTATCAGCATCCCTGTGTGTGTGTGTGTGCGCGCGCACACACACACACAGTATATTTTTTGTATTCAGTGTACCAAAGACTGTCACTCAAGAATTGGCCTGCAGAGTTAATTGTGCAGATAATTTTTTTCTTTTTCTTTTTTTGGACACTGCGCTATTGTCCATAGTGGACGGAAAGATGCCAACACACCCCGCTATATATATATATATATATATATATATATATAACATATTCAAAATTAATAGCTTTGTTTTTGGGGAAGGGGAAATGTTACTTTATGAATGATTGAAGATTGACACCAAATTCTCTCCACTTTTGGGTATCAGTGAATTTTTTATGAGGTAATTTGGATTTAATGTCAATTTTAATTTTTTTTTTCCCAAATGTTTGTACATGTTTTCTAATAATGTATTGAATATGATAGTCTTTATCTGATGTGTTCTTTAGTATTTCCTTGGTAAATGTTGTATCTACCCTGTCATTGTTAGTGATTAACTCAACCAATGTTTGTTTCCTCTTTTGTTAATTGCCATGTTTTTTGCTAAGTCTATGATTAGCTAGTTGGAAATTAAACTAATAAAGTCATGAGTTTCTCCCTCAAACACTAAATTATATAAACTACATGAAATGACTTGGGGGACGTCTTCATGGCGCTCAAAAAGACGATCCAAATTATTTCCTGCTAAGCTAGGAATTCAGCCATTAGCACTTATTTCTTTGTCTTCTCGTTAGTTTTTACTCTTATTTTGTCAGTATGTCTTCACTAGTATATTATTTTATTTTTTTGTTGCTAGGTAATGTCATTTGCTCATGTTTGTTTTTTGTTTTTTTACTTTATTTTTTTATTTTATGACACATTAGATCCTATTCATTTTCTTAGTAGCATTGTGTATTTTTCTTTTTTATCATTTCTCTTGGCCAACCCATCTTTTATTGTTTTTTCTTGTTTTTTTTTCTCTCTCAAGTACTCTACAATCAAGTACATGTGATTTTTATCAAAAAGACTCCCCATACCAAAACAGGTCATATTATGCTGGATACTAAGCCATATAGTAATCTAGGGAAACTATAATGCGGACTCAGTAGCCAAGTCTACATTCGATATGATACCCAACAAAAACTCCAAATTACTATACACCAATTAAAAAACTAAAATCAATGAAGTACTGACAAAGAAATGGCAACAGTTATGGAACCAAAATATCCTTTTTTATCAAAAATATTCTCCATACCAAAAAGGTCCAACATATTATGTTGGATACCAAGTTGTATAAGAATCCAAGGAAACCATAAGGCTAACTCAGTACCCAAATCTACACTTTCTAAAAAAACTCCAAAATACCATACACCAAACTAAAACCTAAAATCAAAGTATTGACAAAGAAATGGCAACAGTTAACCAAAATATCTACAAGTTCTACTAAATAAAAGCCATACTAAAAGAGAGAAACTTAGATTCTGATAAGAATAGAATAGAAGCAACCGCCCAGATTAGGTTACACATAATCTATACCAAACTAACATGCTCTTTCATAGTAAAACAAGAATAATCACCAAAATGTTCACGTGGAACACCATATACAAGGAAACACATTTTAATGGAATGCAGAATTCTTGCCACTGCTCAAAGAAAAGACGTGTTTGTGATATTATGATTATCGTTGGAAATGCACATGGTGAACAGACTAAATTTTGGATGTGGCTATTTGCATTGCACATAGTGTTAATACCCTTGGGAAAGGTATGAATCTAATTCTCCCTCCAGCTATGGGTAAATAGTAGGTCATGCTGAGCTCTTTAACCTTGGTATTCCAACTGGTCTAGGATAAGGAAAAACTCTGAATTCAAACCTGGTAAACTCCGCTTAAAAAAATAAATTGTTCTTGTGTCATATCCTGCTCATGTGGAGGGGTTGGGTAAATACATATACTTGAAAAAAAAAAAATTCTGCAACATAAAAATTATGAGAGGACAATTTGAAACAATAGAGCCTAATTTACGTAATCAACTTCCTGAAAAAAATCAGCCTCCTATCCAAGGAGTCAATTGACCAAAAACTCACCCATGAACACACACACACACACACACTTGGATGTTCAAACCCTCACCAGAAATGCTGACTTCACCAGATAGCAATAACCTATCCTATACAACTATACCAAAAATTTAATTTTTATTCAATTACCAACAGAATTATGAGCTGAAATAATATACCAATAACGGCAATACTCCTCAAAGAGGTAATGAAACAAAAGTGTCTTTGGTATAAAATAACGCAAGGGTTAACATGCTGCAAAATCCAACCAACAAACCAATGAAAAAGATATAGTGGCTAGTGTTTTAATGATAGACTTTCATAAAATAAGTGAAAATTAGAATTTTTAAAGAAATTTTTTTTTTTTTTTAAATTTAAAAAATAAAAAAATAATTAAATAATAATCAAAATGAAATAATTAATGCAGAGATTATATATTTTATTTTATTTTTTTTTTGAAAAAAAATCCTAATTACCTACTATTTGTATTTTTAAAAAAATCATGATTCTTATTTTTTTATTTTTTTAATTACAGAAAAAACTGGAAAGTCTACAAACAGCTCGGCATTACGAAGTATCCAAGTTACAAACAGAAGTGTGTGGTTACAAGGCCTGGAAAGAAGAGAATCAAAAATATATAATCCGAATAGAACAGTTAAATGATGATCTTGAACGACAAAATAGGTTTGTAAATTTACTGCATAATGTGTGTGTGTGTGTGTGTGTGTGTGTGAATAAACTTTTTTACATTGATAATTAAATTCAAACATTGTAATATAATTAGAATGTTAACTTTGAATATTCAACTTCGGGGTAAAGAATTGGGGCTTACTTATCCAGAATATGTATTATTTGGATTTTTCAGACTATTGTCCTCAATTTTTTGGCCAATGAGCCCTCTAGCCTTCGTCAGGTGTTTCTTTTTGAACTTGGGAACCTTCATGAAACCTCAAATTGAACCAGTTATTCAATCCATGGAGGTAGACTGTTAGATTCTGTTAACCATGACCGGGTACAAGTGTTAAGCTATGTTAAGTATTCTTGTTATTATCGCCCTTGGCTAGGATTGAACCTACAACCTACTGATGATTGTTACTTAGAACTGTATTAACTCAATCCTTATATCTGTTGTGCCATATGTTCAGAATAGTCCACTGAGGAGATTTACATATTGAAACTTGTTCAAAGTTGGCCATAGAATAGAACAGTTAAATAATGATCTAGAACAACAAAATAGATTTTTGTAGATTAACTCTGTGTGTGTGTGAGAATAAACTTCTTAACATTGACCTTTCCATTTCAAGCGTTCTAATCTCATTATTTAGAATGTTAAGTTTGAATATTTCAGCTTTTGGGTTAAAGTCGATTACATGTTCAGAATAGACAACTAAGGAAATTGATACATTGAAAGTTGTTCAACTTTGGCCATTATACATTATTGTAGACATTTCCATATTGGTCTATTCTGGACAAATAGGCATTGTTCAAGAGAAAAATTAATTCAGAGTTCAAAGTTTTATTCAGCTTTTTATTCATTTTGTGTGACTTGTTTGAAAATCAAAATCCACTTAAAATTGATTTGCGATCCACAGTTGTAGTACTTGTTAGGGTCCCATCTATCGTATAATAGAAGAAAAAAATCAGTTTAAAAAAAAATGTGTTAAAATTTTTTTTGAATACCCATCAAGCATGAATAAAACAAAATGTCTTCAGCCTAAAATAACCCACGAAAGGTTGACGTGCTGTAAAATCCAACAAATCAAACCAAAATTGTATTGTGGATAAATTTTTGTGTGTAAAAGTAACTAAGGTATGAACTGGTATACATAAATTACCGATCATATGGAAATCTGATCTCACTGATAAAATAAAGCAAAAATTCTTCCAAGCTGTAGCCATGTCAGTGCTACTGTATGGCTGCACCACATGATGCATATGAAATTAACCATGTATTCTTTGTAGAAAAACACTACTGTTTTTTTGGAAATGAGCTATGATAATAATGTTTTTATATTGTCACTGTTTCTTATTGTATGTGTGATGAAATCAGTAGATAAAGCAACACAATAGAATAAAATCAACTGAATGGGGAAGTTTAATGTTTTATCTTTATTCCGCCTGACAATCCCACAAAAATGGGAGTGATTTTCTACAAAGATGAATTTTTATCTACTTTTTCTATTTATGCTATGATGTTTTGTTGCAAACAATAAAGACAAAATAGGAAGTTAATTAAAATCACTCCTACCAATTTATTAATACACATGAAAAGTAACGTCCTCTAATGGATACCTACACATGGACACACCAGTGTAGGTTGACCAGCACAAACTTACATAATCAGCTCTATGCAGATTCTGGATGCCATGCATGACTTATAGGGATATTTAGCGAGAAAGAGTCATGGTAACCTATGCTGCTGCTGATTTTATATATATATATATATATATATATATATATATATATATATATATAATATAATGGTGAAAGAATTGGTCATTTTGTGGTTATAGATCAATTTCTACCCACAGGTATCTATAACTGCAAAATGACCAATTCTTAAGCCTTTTTCTTAACCAATTATATTGCTCTGTTCAATGATATTGAACATCGAGCTCTCAAAATGGACTTGAACAACCCTAACATTCTGGTGTTGGAAGAAAGGTCCAACTCAGAATCATCCTAATACCAACTGACATGGTAACCCATCTATGGATATGTATATAAAATTGGCATTGAATAACCCAGAAGGGTTGATATGCTGTTAAGCACCAACCAATCAACACCATAGTAAAGTACACATTAAAAAAAAAAAAAAAAAAAATTTTCAAATTAGTAATTGATTCATACACAGTCATATATTTGCCCCTATTATTCTCAAAATCATATGTTTACACCTATTGTACCTGAGTGATTACTCCAAACATATCAGCTGTTCAGCTATAATATTTATTGTTTATTCTAAAGGATAAGTCGGTTATTTACTTTACAAAAAAAAAAAAAAAGAAAGAAAAAAAGATAGTTCTATCATTATTATAATTAATAATAATAATGATGGTGGCTATTCTTAATATTAAATCTCAGCTTATCAAATTGTGGGCAGTAAAATGCTAATCTTCATCAGTAGCTTCCTCTGTCTCTAAATCTCCTCAGGCTCCTCATATTATATATATATATATATATATATATATATATATATATATATATATATGCACACACACCTGTTTTGACTATGCTAAAGGTGGGTTAGCGGAGGAGGTCAAGATCCTCGAGGCTAATCTTTTAATCTTAGATAATCACTGTTCTCTGTGTTCTGCTTATATGAAAATCTGCTGACATTTACTCTGGTAGTGTCTCAGCTGGGTTTTTTTTTTCAGCAGTGCCTCCGTTGCTTTTTACTAATCTTGTCTAATCCAACTTTTTTGCTTCTCTCATTAACATGGACACTTTTGTCTTTTTGTTTTTGAAGCTCTTTTTCTTTTTCATCACTGCACTAAATATGTATTATGACCGACAAGTAAAATATTGGTTATATATATGATATATATATATGAGGAAGAATGAATAAAGAAAGGTCAATTCAATATAAAATTTCACTCTGATGAAGGTCGAATTTTCTCTGTGTACGGAATATTTTTACATTTTTCTATTATGATTATTTCATTTCATTTGTTTATTTAATAATAATAATAGTTTGAATCGTGTACACATAGATAAACTGACCGAAACACATGTGTAAGTGATATTGATTAAATTCATCTTTTATTATCCATTCTGTACTTTCTTTTCTTTGTTCATTCTTCCTCATACCGTCGGATTCAATTCCAATTCCATTTTTACATATGTATATATATATATATATATATATACGGTGGGGGGGGGGGTTAGCTCAGCTGCTAAAGCAGCTGCCTAGGAATTGCAAGGTTCCAGGCTCAATACTGATTCCCACCAACTCAGGGGATGAATAGCACAGATTGGCTTAACAAAAAAAACTCCCGGGTCTAGCGCTAGTGAAAAGAGGATAGACTCTCTTGCTGTCCGGCTGATACTGGCAATAGTCCACTCCTCTAACTTGACTTGTGTGTGTGTGTCTGCATATATATATATATATATATCTCCAGTTTAGCTCAGTTGGTAGAGCATCCACCTTGGAACCACAATGTTCTGAGTTCGATACTGGCCCTTGCCAAACTCGATGCAAGAGTAGTATAGCTTTGTTCTGTACAGTAAACCAGGGAGCTGATGGTGGCGTTCACCTCAGACATAAAACAATCTCCCTGGTCTAGCACTTGCAAAAAGAGGATAGACTCCCTTGCTGTCCATCTGATACTGACAATAGGCCACTCCAAACAACATATATATATGCAGTCTTGGCTTGGCAGTCGTTTCTGATGGAATTCCTGATTGATGCTACTACCAAGTGAAATTTGTGGAGTTATTTGTTTGTTTTTTGTTTTTTGATGGAAAAGGCATTAAATTAATTAAAATTCATTACCAATTAATGGAAGTATATGGCGAGTTGTGCGTGGATGTCAAAAATGTCCTCGAGTGGTGTAAGGAGTTTGCAATGCTGACTAGGTTCCACACTACCTCAATAATATGGTGGTTAGCTGGTATGACATGGGCATTCAAAAACTGCCACAGTGCCTACAAAAAGGCATCAAATAAAATGGCAATTATTTAGAAAAATAGATATGTTCAAATTTTAAAATAATTTAAATATCATTGATAATAAACAAACGTTTTAGTAATTTCTAAATATTTTTCGAGACCTTACCTTTGGGATTACCCTCGTACACACAGTAATGTTCTTTTTCTTTTTATCTTAGTAAATTGTTGCACATTTGTATTAGTCACTATAAGAGAATTTAATAGTTAAACAATCTGTTTATTCTAGTTATCAATTTCCTCTCCTCATATGTTAATTATATAGCTATTATTATTTTAAACTATAATAGCTTTAATGAAATAAAGGTCTTGTTGTCCCCCATTTATTTGAATGACTCACCTGCATGAGATGAATTGTTTTTTATGTTATTTTTAGTGCTAAACAGTAGCTTGTGTACCTTCAACAAAATACCTTAGGAATATGATACTGTTGGTTTAATCCTTCTTAATTTCAGATTGGATACTCACAAATAGGTTTTGTGTTTTTTCTTTTCTTGATTATCTTTCATTGCCACTTATAAAGATAATAGAAAGTTTTGGGTACAAAATAAGAATTTGGTGCAAATTCTGGTGAAATCTTTACATCAATTTGGTGCTGTGATACTAAAGTTGTCTTGGATTCTTGCCCTTAATAACACTGCCAATTCCTTTTTTTTTTTTTTTCTTTCTTTACCGCTTACTGGTGTAAAAAATGGACTTCCTTAGATATTTACTGTGCTCACTTTCTCTAACCATAACTAATCCAAGTTTAAATTTATTTATTTTGTCTCATTTCTTATTTGTTTTTTTTTTTTTATCCAGGGGTTGGGACGTTATAAATTTACAAAAAAAACAAAAAAAAACTACATGTTGAATATATAATACGTTCTACTATGTAACGTGATTGAATCTATTATATATCTATATATTAATATACTTGTTCCTTAATCTTCAGACCGTTATCATCTTACAACACCCTCTGGTTAAAGATGAGACCGTCCCAATCGTCCAAGATAAAATACAAAAATCTAAATCCTGGTGTTTATCCACCGAATTCTTTTTTATTATAAGTGTCGTCATCTCAGCTAAAGGACCATTCTGAAAATTCTTAACAGGATGTTAAAGAGTTAAGGGCAGGAATCCAGGATGACTCTAGTATAATAGCCCCATTAACTTTTAGGAGGCATACATAGTGCAATGATTATCGATGTAGGAAATGGACTTGACAATCCAAGTTCAAATCCAGCATGAAGCTATTTGCTATGGGTAAATATGTATTCATCAATCTCTTTATCACAAGCAAGTTGTGATACTAGGTCAATTTTTCATAGACTGGTTACTATACCAAGGTTAAAGTAAAGAGCCCAGTTTTCCCTACTATTTACCCATAGCTGGAGAGAAAATAGTTAGATGCATACCCTTCCCAAGTGTATTAGTGTGATATGAAATGCAACCAGCTTTGTTCATTTCCTGTGATGATAACCATTATAGCACAAGTACATCCTAAGAAAATATATAATTGTAAATTATTAGGTCATAATTAAAAATGCAAAAAAAAATGTCAAGATATAAAGAATTGATATACAAGTCAGCATAATTTCTTAGTTAGCTATTTAAAAAAATTGGAAAAACCCCAAAAAAAACATGCTTGTGGTGTAATTCTTCCAGCAACAGTAGAAGTATTTGAACATAAGTTATTGTGGTTACAATATAGAAAAGTGTTATTTACACTATATCCAAGAAACTGAATATTGTTGGTTATGCAAAATAAATAAACAAAGGTATTGTTGCTGTCAATTGTTTTTGGAATGAGTTAGGATGCCATATTGTTTATGCCTTTTTATTTAAGTTGTAAACATGTAAAAAAAAGTTTAGCGTTAAATTAAAATTTTTAAAACTCATTTTTTCTTCAATTTAACCCATAGATAGGATCTTTGTGTAATGGTGAAGGGATACTCCACACTCCCCAGAGCTCCAGAATTGGAATTTCATCAAATAGTTTAGTATCATACCCATGACACTAAGACCCTCAGACCCTTGTTGAAGAATAGTAGTGGTACTATTTGACCCATAGCTGTAGGAATGAGGGTGAACATACTTTTCTCAAGAGTAATAGTCCTTAAGTCAATGTAATAGCATGACTTGAGTTCGAAATTGCTTACCCCGTGCAGTCCTGCACGTTAACCATTACGCAGTGGGGGGGCCTCCCACTCCGGGTTAGATTGAATCCGGGAGCAATGGCAATGGAGAAGTACTCAATACTTAGACCAGAATCTTCTTAGATCATCGCTTATGGTTGGACACAGAATCAGATGAAATGGCTAACTTTTAAAAAAAACATACAAAGGAAGAAAAAAACTTTGACAGCAAATTATGTTGAATATCGTTTTATTGTCAGCAACAACTTGGAGTTAACACAGACTTAGAGTTAAGAGAGGGGTGGTGAATTGTCTCCACAGGGACCCTGTCTAGTCTTGAATGCTTTGATTGACTGTTTGACTATTGTCTGTTGATTGAAAATTTGTGCTCCTTTTATGTGGGTTTCGTCCTCTTTGTCTTGCCAAATCATGAAAAATGCTCATGAATCAAGTGTAGACTCCACTTGACCTGATCTCAACAAAGTTCACTTGACTCAAATGCTGACTTATATATTGTTACACAGATACCTTGCTTATTATATTTGCCATAAAAATTAGTCAATAGTCGTGACAGAACTTAACAGAATTTAGTGACTGTTATTATTATTATTGTGCTGCTAGAAAAAAAAGGTGTGTCCTAAGTATGACACTAAACTGCATCTGGTGGTGTGGTTGGGAGCTCTGGGGGTGTAGGGGTCAACTCGAATCTGGAATGATAGCATCTGTTAGGGTCACATCTATTGGTGAAATAGATCTATTTAAAAATCTTTAGAATTTGATAAAGATACTTGATGTCATATAACTGTAAACTATTTGGATTATGAACAGTTACTTGAAGTTATAATTGTTTACTAAGCATTATTATTTGTTACTTGAAATCATTTAACTTGTCCATCTATGGGTTAAATAGAAAAATGTATTTATAAAAAAATTGTGTATACATTCAGAACTGATTTATTTCATAACTTAATTGGCCTTAAATGACCCACTGAGGTTGATATGCCGTAACAAAACAAACCAAACCATCATTTAACTTGTGCAAACAAATGATTATTGTTAAATAAAAATAATTACTTTGAACCATGTAATTATTAGTATTAGACAGGAATACTTGAAAGTGTATAAGTGTAAATAATTTGTATTAAGAACAGTTACCTGAATCTATGTTTATTGTTTACTAAAGATTATTATTATTTACTTGAAACTATATAATACATATCAAAATGGGGAGTCCCCATGGCATAGTGATTAACCTCCTGGGCTGTGTTTAATAAAAATAATCGCTTGGAACCATGTATTTCTTAGTATTAAATAGGAATACTTGAAAGCATATAACTGTGTGCAAATGTTAGACCGAATGAGATGTGGCGGGCGCATAGAAATTCCCGATACTATATAACGTGTCTGAATGTTTATCGGAGACAGTCTGGCGGAAAGGTGAACTGAATATAACTCCAGTCGACCTCCATGTGTGCAATCCTAACTTCTTCAACTCTCTCTTACTCTCTACAGTCGTTGCAATTTGGAGAATAAAGATATAAGTTATATTTTTATACAACTGTTCATCGTTCTTTCCACCTGCAATGTGCAACTTGATACAGGTAACTTGAGAAGAAGCAGTATACTACATCAGGTTATTAGTACAAAGGTATATGAACCTAATACTTCAAAATTGTGCATATGAGTGTGCAGCGGGTGGGGGTGAGGGGCGTTGTGGAAAAATCAATCGAGTTTTTGGCACTTTGATCATACCTCCTTTCCAAAAATAATAATGACTTTTTGGATTAAAACTGAAGTAAGGTAAACAATCTTACTACATAGGGAAACACTTCTGATGTATCGCCCTGTTGGCTGGGGCATTAGAATGCACCTCTGCAGAAGGGTACCCCCCCCCCAATGGGGCCACCTGTTGGCCGTGGGTGGCGACCCGTGATGCTTAAGGATAGATTCCAGGTAGTTGAGCAGTCCATGACTTGCAATACTCCACTTTGTCCCTTGCTTAGGCTAGACGGGTGGTTGGAGAGGCCCCTCCGATCAATCGGCTAGTCACGTCAAGCCCTATCAACTATATGATTGCCCCAACCTGATTGCCCTTTTTATCATATGGGTGCTAAAAGGCGGTGGCTGAGGGTCTACATGTCTGGGAATGATGTTAAACTCTATCTGATGGTGAGGTTCCAGTTTTGGAGGTTTGGGGAATGTGGAGCACCCCTTCATCACCATTGCTCCCAGGTCCACTCTGACCTGGAGTGGTAGTACCTGTTAGGGTCCCATCTATGGTTAGATAGAAAAATGTGTTCATAAAAAGTATCCATTAAGAATTGATTTATTTCAAAACTTTATCGGCATTAAATGACCCACTGAGGTTGATATGCCATAAAACAAAACCGACCAAAACTTCTGATGTAAGGTTATTACCATAGGAAATGGACTTGGCAACACAAGTTCAAATCCTTGACAAGGCTGTTTGCAATACACATAGTGCTAATACCCATCAGGGTGTAATGCTTAGTAAGCTAGTCTCGCAAATCCATTACTACTGAATAAATAAAGTAGACCGGGTAGCCTATTGTTTAAATCAGCCAGACAGCAAGGGGGTCTATCCTTTTTTTTATTAGCGCTTGACCAGGGAGATTTTTTTTTTGCATCTCAGGTGGAGCACCACACCTATCATCAACTCCCCACTTTACTGCACAGAAACTGTTCTACTCATGCGCTAATTATGCGAGGGCTGGTATCGAACCCGGAAACATCTGGTTCCCTGGTAGATGCTCTACTGACTGAGCTAAACCGGCCCCGAATAGTGAGTTTAATTCTCGTTGATGCCCAATACTTGTGACCTTGTCTCATCCTACCTGTGATGAATGGGTTGGGTAAATTATTACCCAATAAATCTCCCTTCAGCTATGGGCAGACTGTGCTCTTTAATTTTGGTATGACAACTAGTTTAAGACAAAGAAAGTTATGAATTCAAACCGGCTATATTCTCTCTTTAAAAATTGACCTTGTGTTGCATCCTGCTCATTACAGAGGTGTGAATTAAATAGATAGTATCAGTTCTTTATTCTCATCTATATCATAGGACAAATAAGATGCTTAAACAATAACAAGAACTCCTCATGTTGTATGTGTCTCTCTATATCTGTTTATAAAATTTAAAAAAAAATAGCTGGTACTGTTTGATGAAAAAGATCCTATAAATTGACATGAGATGGCATCTATTCAGTTTTATGCATTTGATTTCTTTTTTTTTTTTTTTTTTTTGAATTGATTAAAAAAAAGAGGATATTTAGAGTAGTTTTAAATGTTGATTTTACTTTATGAATCATAAAATTTTAATGTATTGTTCTGAAACACCTCTTGTGATGTATTTAATTTTTGTGAATTACACAAGTAAAAGTAAAGTTGACAGTGGCCTATTGTTGATATCATCTGGTCAGCGAGGAGTCTATCCCCTTTTCAATAGTAATAGTAACATTATTTTACTTTTATTTTTTAAATTTTAGAAGCTTAGGTAGAGATATCTCAAGATTTAAGGGTTAAGATTTAAAAAAACAAAAAACATGTAATAGTCTATATTTTGAATAGTTTTTTTTTCCTTTTTTTCTTTTTTTTTTCTATATTTGAAGCAAATCTTATGAATAAAGATTTGATTCTTTCAGATTCTGCTACTTTTTTTTTTATTTTCAAAAATTTTTTTAGGGTTGGAGGAGTTTAATTTTTATGTTGAAATGTATAAGAATCTTTTTTTCTTGCCATATTAATTTATTTTATTTTATTTTATTTCAGAATCACAGCCTTATCGTTAAGTGACTTTGAAAAAAATTTAAATACGGTATGTAGACCAAATTTCAACACATTTGTAAAAAATTAATTCTTTTTCATTTAACTCCTTCTCTGTCTGTCTATCTGTCTGTCTCTCTCTCTCTTTAAAAAAGTTTTTTACATATATAGTTCTGTTCTTTTGTTGCCTCTTACAAACATGTAGCTGCCTAAAGAATGTATTCTTTGTTGCATTCTATTAGGTCATTCGTATATAATTTATGACTAACAGTTCAGCTATATCATAAAGTCTATATAATTAATTTTTTGACAGTAATTACTTTCATCTCAATTTCACTTGCTATTTCTTGTAACTCTTTTAAAAAATAGCAATGTATTAAATAGTTGAAAGATAAGGAATGGTTATATATTTGAATGATTGCAGCATATAAGCTTTTTTAACCAAGTGTCAAAGCCATTTATTGAATCAGACTTCCTAAAGAAGAAGCAGCTCTGTGTTTTTAGTAAAATTGATATGATTTCATAATTTACTAACCTGATTCTTGTTCAAATGTTCCAAATTTTAATACCATGTCCAAAAATAAATCCAAATTTTAGGGTTAATGTTTAAATGCTTTTACTTTTATACATGAAAAGAAAAGAAAAACATTGAAAGTAAAATTTTGAGTTCTTTTACACATGCTATTAAAATTTGAGGTTATTTGAACGAGAATTGGTCAAATCATTGTGTTATATACTGGCATCAAATGTCTATGATTCACGCTGCTAAATCGCATAGTTAGTATACGTTGCGGGTATGTATATGGTCACGTAGCGAAGTATGTAGTAGTCGCTTAATAAAATCACAACACATGGGTATTGTAAAAACGTTGAGTTTATTTCTTTCTTCCTCGCATGGTGGGTGGCAAGCGTTGATAATGACTACTACTATTGTTGGGATGACTTGCGATGTTGAGGTAAAGGGGTGGCTGGTGGCATCTCACCGCCCTTGGCCGCGACGGACCGTGAGTGTCGGTCACTCACTGTTCTCTGTCCGCTGTCCGACTGACCTGTCGGCTCGAACCTCAGGCCTTTTATATTGATAGGTACTCCTACGCATCTTTATCTTTTGATTTGATAACTGGCATTTGTTATATATTTCTTTATCTTCTCCCTGCTTCTTTGATCAGAAAGCCTCGCTTCCGTTTTCCCCATTTTTTTAAAATATATATTTTTATATTTCTCTTTGTCTTTTTGCCGGAAGCTTTGTTTTTCTGCCGAGGACAATACAACAATTGTTAGGTAACCTAACGAGTTGCTAAAGAGTTGCTCCCCTTTGATCAGCAAGGGACTGACGAGAACCTGGATATGGGAATTAAGCCATGTTACTTTGGACTGGGGTTTTGGATAGTACAGACATTGTCAGCACGCTTGAACTAGTGACCATGTGCGTGAGCATGGTTGGGCTAGTTAAGTCATTTTAGGTAGAACCATTTTCTACCCTGTGTTAAATAAGGACTCATCAGCAGAGAGTCAACAGACAAGGCCACTGGCCACATGTGTGAACACAGATAATAACACAAAGGACATCCCCTGTGATGAACACACACAAGACAAGGACTGGCCCCCGATACGTGAGCACACATATGATACATCTAGCTGAACTTGTAACCAAAACCATCCCACTGTATTTCCCTGTCAGTGAGAATAGATAAAACAAATATTGTTATTGTTGAACATGTTTCACTGTTTTTATTATCAATTTCTGTATATCACACATTAGATTATGAAATTATATAAACTTTTCTGAAACACCCTGAATAAATACCATGGCCACTTTTGGTATTTTTAATGTAACATAGTCTCTCAACAATAGAATTGTGAAACTACTTGGTGATGGATGGTCATATTATCTGTGTGTGTGTGTATAAATAGGCAACTCTCTTATAAAATGAATGGAGCACTCTCTTGCAGCCATTACATATGTATGTATTTATCAGTTAAAATCCTCATCAGTCTGTAGGTGATGATGGCTGAGTGATTAAGAAGCGTGACTGATGATAAATCGATTGGGTTTCCATCCCGACTGGGTATTGCCTGCTAATGTCTAGCACACTGAAGAACATGATACATTGAAACACGGTGTCTGTGGATGACTATGTATATATATTATAATATATATATATATATATAATAGAACACTAGGTTTATTACAGTAAATATTGTTATGACATAATTTCTTTTGTATGTATAACCCGTCGGTCGCTACTGAGCTAAAGGACTCACGGAATTTCCAAAATTGGCCGTCAAGATCGGATCTTCTGCATCAACCATGGATTGCAGGGTCTCTATATTTGCTGAAAATCTAGCCGAATGCCCACGTTGTGTTCAGATCTCAAACGACTAGAAATCTGCTATAGAGACTGATTTCCAAGGTTAATGGCGGCCTAGTGGTCACATAAAAAATGACTTTTTCTTTTTTTAAAAACTCAACAACATTTATATTCAAATAAAAGAATACAAACAATTATTTCTCAAGGCTGTGTGAGCGATGGACCTCTAATTAATAACTTCTGGTCGGAATACAATCAGGGCTCTGCAAAGATATTGTTCAAAACAGTTCCTAAAGTTGACTAAGTTTTTCAATAGTCTTAGCTGAAGTCAGTTTCTGTCGGCTCTCGGTATTTGTGTTAATCTTCGCTTTTCTAGCCTGCTAAGCTCGTCTGCACATCAAGTTCTCTTAGCTTCGTCTCACAAGCCCGCTGATTCATCCAGAGAGAGAGAGCTCGGTTAAATAGCTTCCCGACCCGGAACATTTGTATTTCCGGCCGACATGAAGATATTAGTAACCCTCTCTGGACCTCCTACTCTGGAAAAGTACCGCCCTCCTTTAGTTCTAACCAGCCAATCGAATTCACTTCCGCTCACCTATCTAAGTGCTATCTCTTCCGGTTACTTGAGTGGTTTTTAAACAAAGAGTTTACTGGAAAACACCTTGTTTGATTTTTATCTAAGAAAAATCTTTTCATTCTTTTCATTAACTCTGAAGGATCAGCCAGTCAAGCTATCCAGACGCTTTTAAGCGATTCTAAACAAAAGGACAAGTCCCCATTTTAACTGTCGGGCTGATTCTTATCTACCTTCGCTGTTTATCTTTTCTTAGCGGAAAAGTCCTTTATTCTAACATTGAACTAAATATGCTGATGGTCAAGTTTTATTGCTGATTCCTATCTACGCCCACTCTTTACCTTTTCAGTGGAAAAAAACCCTTTTATTCTTTTTATTTATAAATTCTGATCGCCGACAAAAAAATTTTTCTTAAGTATTTCCAGTATCTTAATTCCAGTCTGCCCCAACCATGACAGGGTCACATATGCATATTTCCTTCTCATATCACTGAACAGAAATTGACATCAACAGATGATATTTATTTTATTCTGATGAAACTTGAAAACACATGAGACAGTTAAGTTGTTGGTAATATTTCATTGATCTAACCTGTAATTTTCTTCCTTCTAAAGGCTCTCGAACGAAATGTGCTATTGGAGAACGAACTAGATGGTAAAGAAATGATGAGGGAAGCAATCCAGCGATTAAAAGATGAAGCTAGAGGTAAGTTTAATTTATTTTGACCTTTTCTCCTAGAACATATCCCCAATGTGGCCACCTGTTGGCTGTGAGTGGCAACCCGTGATGCTTAAGGATGGAATCTTGGTGGCTGAGCAACACTCCACTTAGACCCTTACTTAAATTATCGGCATTGAATGATCCACTGAGGTTGATATGCCGTAAACCAAACCAAACCCTTACTCAGGACAGATGGAGAGGCCCCCTGCAATCAGTTGGCTGGTCATGTCAAACCCTAGTACCTATATGATTGCCTTGACCCTATTGCCCTTATGGCAAGCTTCAATCCTTTTAATCATATGGGTGCTAGAAGTGGTAGCTGAGGGTCTTCATGAAAAATTGAGTATCCATCAAAAATGAATAAGACAAAAATGTCTGGCATAAAATAACCCAACAAAGGTTGACATGCTGTAAAATCCAACCAATGAAACAAATTATTTATCTATATATTTTCTTTTCTTTTTTCTTTTTAAGTGAGGAACTAAAATAATACATATTTTAATTTCAGATTTTGTTATTAAAATTGTTCTTAAAGAAAATGGACAGGTTATTTAATTATGCTTTTGTATGTTCTTTTTAATAATCTTCATACAATGACTGCTATTTACACAGGATTCCGTCCTTAAGCATCACGTGTCATATAGAAGCATCAATATCATTAAGTACAGCTGTTAATAATCTTCATACAATGACTGCTATTTACACAGTAGCATTGCAACCAAGAAAGCCTTCATCAGATGATGACTCTGGGTTCAGGCATGGTTTTGGGGCTGAAGCATCATTACCACTAACCCAGAGCGCCCGAGCGGTATCTCATGATACCACCAGACTTTGTTGGTTTGATGTCACAGTGTAGGATTGCCATATCCCCGCTGATGTGGTTACAGCTTTATCCTGGATCCTTTTTTATGTATTTCCTCTTGTCTGGTGGAGAAAGTCCAAGTTTAGACAAAATGCCAAGGTTGAGTTAGTAATAAATCCCCGGAAATGCATCTGTTACCCATCCGTTTCTGACGCATTGTTCATGTAGGTCTTCCTATTTTTCCAACTTGCGATGATGTGCCCAGTCAAGATTTTCTTCAAATGAAACTGTCAATTCAACAATAAAAGCTTTCTTTTGATTAACAGACCAAATAACAATATCAGGACGCTGGGCCGTTAATGTTATTTCAGTTGGAAAAACGAGTTGATGTTCCAAGTCGCATGCAATGCGCCAATCCGTGGAACCATCAAACAGTAACGAAATGTGCCTATTTTTACGCAAAAATTTCTAAATGTTTCCTTCTTTAACGAAATGTATTGCTTTGTTGATGTTATTAACAGCTTTATTTGTAGTCTCACAACATATCTTTGACGCCTCCTTAAGTATTGCTTTACATCATTTTGTTTGCATCTCTATTATTTTCTTTCAGATCTACGATCTGAATTAAAAGCCAAAGGAATGAAACGCATGTCAAGCAGCACAGAAAATTCTTCAACATCAGACATCCCAAGTAGTAGCGGTGTTGAATCTGCCACAGCCACAACAACCCCTTCCTCAACAGACAGTAGCAGAACGCCATCTGCTATGTCCTCTGATAGTAGTGTCCATCCCAGTACACTGGATTCAACCAATTGTACTGCTACACCCCCTCCGTCAACTACAGCAACTTTGAGCAAAGGTAAGAAAGTTCTCCTGCAGAATATCTCTTATGTCATCTCGACTGGAATTTTTTTGCTTCGATCACACTACACATGATTTTTATGAGTAAAAAGAAATACAATATATTGGGATATGACAAATCTAAATTTGATGTCATCTCTTCATATTTACAAAGTTAAACAGGGCCGGTTTAGCTCAATTTGTAGTGCATCTGCCTTGGAACTGCAAGTTTGCAGGTTTGATACCGGCCCTCGCCAACTCAACACATCAGTAGTTTGGATCTGCGCGGTAAAATGGGGAGCTGATGGTAGTTGTGGCGCATCACCTCAGATACATAAACAATCTCCCTGGTCTAGCGCTAGCAAAAAGCGGATAGACTCCGACTACTTTACTACTTGTTTGTTACAACTTCATTGATATCAAACTCATTATTCGTCTAATATTGCAAATTAAAAATATAAAATGCCATAATAGCAAAGTTTGGATCTGTGCAGTAAAATGGGGGAGTTAATGGTAGGTTGAGGTGCACCACCTCAGATACGAAAACAAAACAATCTCCTTGGTCTATTGATAGTAAAAAGGAGATAGACTCCCTTGCTGTCCGGCTGATACCAATTGTAGGCTAACCGCCTACTTTATTTTATTTTTTACTACTAAGTTAAACATAGTCTGGCACAAGGCTATCAATGTGAGATATCACATATTTTCATCATGAGAAACACCACTTCATAGACAACATTGCATGTTATGTATTTGTTTCCCTTGTTTAATTAAAAAGAAACAAAAAAGAAAATTCCAAAAGATTGTGTCCAAAAGAGCTATGAAGTTTTCTATTTTTTCCCTTAACTATTAATGTTTCATCTTACCTGTGTGAATGGGTGGGGTAAATACAAAGCCTTGGGAAAAGAATGAATCCAACTATTCTCCCCCCATCTATGGGTAAATAGGAAGGCAGACTGGGTTATTTAACCTTGTTAGGGCAATCAGTTTAATAGAAGGAAAACTACCAGTTGTACTTTCCTTAAAAATTGACCTTGTGTCACATCCTGCTCATGACAGTAGGTTCTGGTCAATACATACTTGTCAAAAATAAAATGTCAAACCCTAAGAAAAATGTGTATCAATTTCACATTTTTTTCCCCAATTATTAATGTTTCATTCTTGCTCTGTCCGACAAGTGATAGGGTTGACAAATTGAGGGAATCAAGAAACTCATTCTGTGTAATAAAAATAATAATGATAATAGTAATAAAACATCATCTTGTGGATTTTGCCAGCCCAGCGGATCACCAAGTGAAGGTGAAAGAAAATGAAAAGATAGAGAAATACTTGGACCTGGCCGTGCCAATTGTAATTGAAGTCCTTGGAATGGTTCCTAAGGGTTTGGAAAAGAGTGGAAGAATTGGAAATCTGAAGAATTGAGGTCATTCAAACAACAGCATTGTTATGATCAATCAGAATACTCAGAAGAGTCCTGGAAACCTGAGGACAGTTGCTGTCACTCAAGCCTCCAGTGAACCACCAGCTTAGGCGAGTGTGAAAAACCATAATGATGATGATAATAATAATAATGATATTTTAAAAAAATATATCAATTTTGTTAAAACTGTTTATGAAACACTGATAATTGACCTTTGGAAGTCGTTTTTATTGGCCATTATTTAAGATTAGCAGATGGTATGTCAGTTTTCAATCGAATGAATATTTGATGATAATCAATCATCATTAAGAACAATACCCTGAAGGATTAAAGCTCTGCAGATGTTGGCATTTGGGTTATGTATATATATATATATTGATAATGGCAGTGGGTGCATAGAAATTAGGTTAGGTAATATAAATAATGTGTCGGGAATTTGACCACATTTAATAAATCGGATTTTACTTTTTTTTTCAACTGCATTGTTTTTGTTTATATGTAACTTTGATAGAAGAAGATTTTTTGTGTCGTAATTGTGTTATTCCTAACGGGAATATATTCACACATTTTTTTTCTCCGAGTAAAATGCCCAAAATTGCAATCTTTGCAAATTAAAATGTAGCTTATGTATAATTAATGTTAACAAAAGTAATTCTTGAGATGCTATATCTATCTCCAAGTAGTCTATCATCAGGTTGATTATATTTATGAATTGAGTTTTTTTTAAATTTATGTATTTCTCTATTTTTAATTTTGTAATTAGAAAAGACTGGCCTTTACAAAATCTTGGAATGTTTTTTTTTTTTTAATCCTGAAAAAAATCTTTTTAAAAATCCCTGTTTTGTGTGCATTACTTACTACAAAAAAAATCCTAGATTATGCTGAGTGCATACATTACCAAATATCTCTGAATGCTTTTTTTTTCTTCTTGCTTAAATTTTACATTTAAAGTAATATATAAATTTAATACATTTATTTTGTACTTTTATTGTATGTATACAATGACTAAGGTTATTTTAAATTCCAATTTGTTTTAACTTTTTATTTTATTTGGGGTGGGATATATATATATATATATATATATATATATATATATATATATATATATATCTTAAAGCATTCAGAGTGCTTAGTGCTTGCAGTGTTGGTCTCCTGCTTTCTTTGATTCTACCCAGCTATTATTTTCTGGATTTCTTAAAATGCATTACAGATTCCCAGACTATGAGTTAGCATTTCCTACGGAAATATCCATTATTGCTAAATGGCCCTGGCTACTATTTGAATTGCAATGTCATGTCAGCTAGTAGCCAGTAACCAGCCAACCTTTCTTTTTTTCTTCTTTTAAGACTGACATGTTATTGTTCCTTGTCTTTTAAAAGCAATCACTACAATCAATTCTTTCCTTATTGTTCAGTTCTTGGCTGCTGAATGAGTTTTTTTTCTTCTTGCAAAGACACATAGTTTTTTTTTTCGTTTTTTTTACTGACTTTACTAACTCTTACCTTTTTTATTTTATTTTTATTATTCCAATTGCATGTCATCAGTGTGTCTATTTCGGAGGTATTTCTCTTTTGATATATGGGTGCTAGAAGGCGGTGACTGAGGGTCTACATGTCCTGAGAATGACGTTAAACTCTACCTGATGGTGAGGTTTTTTTTTGAGGTTTGGGGAATGTGGATCGCCCCTTTTATCACCATTGCTCGCTGGTCGACTTTGACCCGGAGTGGTAGTACCTGTTAGGGTCCCATCTATGGGTTAAATAGAAAAATGTATTTATAAAAAAATTGTATTATCCATTAAGAATTGATTTATTTCAAAACTTTATCGGCATTAAATGACCCACTGAGGTTGATATGCCGTAAAACCAAACCAAACCAAACCAAACCAAACCATCTCTTTTGATAAAAATGTTAAAGGTCAGACTATTTAAAGCTGTTGTCTTTTAAGCTTTTTCTAATCCGTTTAGAATTAATAAATTTCAAAATTCTTAGTGACATGTAATTTTTATATTACTTGGATTATTTGGACTATTGTCCTCATCTTTATTATGATCTACACAACATTTTGGACGATGTGCCTTATGGCCTTCTTAATGTGTTTCTTGTCCAACTCGGGGAACCTTCTCTTCGAACTTGGGAGCTTTCATGTCGTAATCAAGAGCCTTCATGGAACTTCAAACTAAACCCTTTATTCAATCCACAGAGGTAGACTGTTTTCATTCCATAAGAGAATTCCATTAGTTTTCTTTCTCCTAGACTGGTTGCCATACCAACATTAAAGAACCCATTCTACCCTCCTATTTACCCATAGGTAGAAGGAGAATAGTTGGATACATATCTTTCCTAAGGGTATTAGTGCTATGTATAATACAAACAGCATCATCTAGGATTTGAACTCGGGTTGCCTTGTCCATTTTCTACAATGATAGCCATTAAACTATGGGTGCTTCAAAAAAAAAAAAAAGTTTAAAATCCCAAAACAAATTGCCAGAAGAAAGATCTGGCATCACTCTGCAACTCTTCCTTAGTTTTGTGTCCTGGGTATGACATTAAACTGCATTCATTGGCAAGGCTCCAGTTCTAGAGCTCTGATGAGTGTGGAGTACTCTTCATTGCCATTATTCCCAGGTTCATTCTCACCTGGCATGGAAGTATCTATAGGTCAAATAGATCTGTTTGAAAATTATTTGTATTAGATAGAAATATGTGAAACTATACAGCTGTGTGCAAATCATTTCTATTAGATAGGAATACTTTGATATAAATGTGTGCAAAAAAAAGCAACAAAAAACAAAACAATAAAAAAACCCTGAAACAACTAGACTAAAAATGTAAAAAATAAACCTATAATGTACATGATTCTCTTACCTTAGACATAAAATAAACCCTAGACTGGTTGAAATGCTATTAAAATAAATGAATAAATCTTCCATGATGGCTCCCGATTACGACAATAAATGAATTCAAACCTGCTGTAAAAGTAAAGTTGGCATAGTGGCTTATTGTCAGTATCAGCCAGACAGTGAGGGAGTCTATCACCTTTTTGCTAATGCTAGACCAGGGAGATTGTTTTGCTGTGATGGAGCGCCACACTCATCATCAGTTCCCAGATGTTATACTGCACACATCAGATTACCCAATCTGTGTTATTCAGCAACTGAGTTGGGGTGGACTGGTTTTGAACACCAGAACCTTGCATCTCCAAGGCAGGTGCTCTTCCGACTGAGCTAAACCGGCCCCATAAACTTGTTGTATTCCACTTAAAAATTGACTTTGTGTAAAAATCCTGCTTGTTGCGGATGGGTTGGGTAAATATGTGCACACACATTCAAGATAGATATTCAGAGATGGTTATTTGATTTTTGTTCAATGCAGTTATTACGTACAAATTTGAAATTCACTGAATTTTTATTAAAAAAAAAAGGAACCATTAAATTCAACAAACCTTTTTTTTGTCAAACACTATTCACACATTGTTGAGTGTGTATTCTCACATCCCATAATCTTTTTAGATTGCGCTGCTGTGTAATTCCCCCTTCCCTAGACAATGGAAGGATTACTGGGCAGTGCCCATTTCCTCTTTATGTATCATATGATAAGTTGGTATCAGCCGGACAACAAGGGAGTATGTCCCCTTTTCGCTAGCGCTAGACCAGGGAGATTTTTTGTTGAGGTGAAGGTCCAGCTTTCCACTTTACCACACAGATCAGATTACCCAATCTGTGCTACTTATGCGCTGAGTTGGTAGGGAGTGGTATTGGATTTGGAACCTTGGTGGGTGCTCTACCAAGTGAGCTAAACTGACCCTTACTGGGTTACCGATATTGATACACTACAGACAACAAACATTGTATGCTACTGCATAATCATAATGCGTAACTCAACTTGTATTCATTTCTCTTTTTATATTCAAAAATTATCTGTATTATATTCCATTCTTTTTCTTATTTTTGTTTCTACAATTAGGGGCCTTTGGCCTCTGATCGAGTGAGTGAGATAAAGTAACTTACATGGTCCCAGGGGGCTGTCTCTCAGGTAGCACCTGCCCCTTTGCCTTAAAGTGGCTGGACTGGGTTTATTGTCGATTTCTTGAGGCACCCCTAAAAGGGGAAGGCCGATGGGACCATGCATTTTTTTTGCATTGGTCATCACATGACCTTCAACTTGTGTGTGGTTTCCTACACACAAAAAAAGAAAAGAAAAAAAAAAAGACGTCTTTTGTCAATCTTACCTGGTGGAAAGTCAGGAAAATATACTGCTTACCTTTTACACCATTACAAATCAGCCACATTGTCAACAAAATGAATGAACTCAACTTCTGCTAAGAAAACTTTGTTTAACTCTTAACATCCTGTTGAGAATTTTTAAAGTCCAGAGCCCAATACCTATAACCATTTATCAAAAATGTCCTTTTCATTAAAATTTACCTGTTATTTCCCTTGGATTAAAGACTTCTAAATATGTTTAATATTACATTTAAACAAAGGCTATCATCGTTTGGGGCAGATTAGGAAAATGAATGTGACTTCTGGCTGGGTGGAATGAGGTGATATAGGATGTTAAGAGTTAACTTGACACATATATCCACACAACAGGATAGTGTTGATTTATGTTTTTATTTATCTATTTTAACTAACGTCAAACAAGTTTCAAAATCTGTACAACCAGATTATTAGTCAGCTTTTGTATAGAATTTTATTTGGGGATTTTTGTGACTTAGATCATCAGTCACTTAACCATTATCCAACTACAATTACATTTTTTTTGCGTTCTGCAATTCTTATTTTAATTACCGTAATTATTTGTGTATAACACGCATTCAGTTCAATGAAATTGGCAGTAGAAAGTGTTACTATCTCTGCTGGTGTAATGGTTAGAAAGCTAGACTAGCAGATAATTACTAGCGGGTTTTCAGTTTCACTGTGCCTCATATTTCTGGCCTTGTGCCACCACTAAGCAAAGCTTAGTAAATAACTATAAGAGCTGAGAATAAAAATATTTGGAAAAATAACAATGGTCTTGAAAAGACTTCTGTTAGAATTTAAATCATTTAACACTATTATTACGGAAAAAGAAATAAAAAAAGAAAAACAAAAAAAATCTAACTTTTATTGTAGCTATTATTTAGATGTTTTTAAGATCAGAGAGAAAAGTGAAAAATACAAATGTCTACGGAATAGCCTATTGTCAGTATCAGCTGAACAGTGAGGGAGTTATCCTCTTTCTTATTCGCACTAGACCAAGGGGATTGTTTTTGCTAAAGTGGAGAGCCACACCTACTGTCAGCTCCCAGATGCTTTATTGCACATATCAGATTACCTAAACTGTGTTACTCTGGCACAGTATTAAACTGGGACCTTTTGATTCCTAGGCAGATGCTCTACCAACTGAGCTAAACCAGCAACAAAAGAGAAAGAAAAGAATGGAATGAAAATAAGAAAACTTGAAAAAACAAACAAAATAGAATAGTGTGTTATCGCTGCAGTAAAGTTGAACTCAAAGCTGTGAATTGCTGAATTGTTTTTGTCTAATTCATTTAATTTGCATAATTTTTTGGTTATTTCCTATAAGTCTAACATAAACAAAGGGGAACCACTCTTGACTGATAAATTATTTATTTATTCATTGATCTACTAGGAAAAAAGACAGGGTTAGGGTTTAGGGTTAGTTTAATGGGAAAATAAATAAATAATTTATCAGTCAAGAGTGGTTCCCTTTGTTTATGTTAGACTTATAGGAAATAACCTTATTTATTTATAAATCAAGTATATTTTTAAATGGGAGGATGAGTTTATCCCTTCTATTATTTAATGGTCTTGAAGAAATATAAGTTCACATTGTTATTCATGATTTCTCCCTCTTTGTTGGGTTTCTTTCACAACCTATTTACAAAGAGAAGTCCTATTTTATATTCAAAACAATGTTAAGACAAATGTCGAATAAAGATGAATTAAATTCTTTCAATAAAAAAAATATCAGTTATTAAATCCTTGATTTAAAAAAAAAAAAAAAAAATCACAAATTAATTCCTTTTTATAAAAAAAATGATTAGATTTAACTCAAATTCTCATAGACACATCATTAATAAATAAGATTTATTCGATATATTAATGATTTTGATTTCAAATTCAAAACTCATAGATAAACTTGGGCAATTCCTGAGCGTATTGTGACATAAGCAGTTATGTAGTTTCAGTTATAGACGGACACCGAATATCCATTATAATAAGATATATGAAATTCTTCAAAATTAGGAGAAAAAAAATTTGTCTTGCAAAAATGAGTTCAATATTAATTGATTAGGCCTTTGACATTAATTTGAAAATAAACTTCCTTAAAATTTTCTATCAAATTTTGCAATGTTTCAGTAATTCCTATGTTTAAACATCTTTTTTGTTATAATATCTGATAATGTCCGAAACTTGACACACTGATTATTTCTTGTTCTTTGATTTCCTCACTAACTGAATGATTGATGTTGCTTAATTGATTCTCCACGTTTGCCAATTGTTTCCCATTTTCAGGCGCTGCTATCTCCCCTGCTGCCCGAATCTCAGCACTCTCCATTGTTGGAGACTTGTTACAGAAAGTTGGTGTAAGTACCATTGCTTTTACTAATCTTCTCTACACTGGTTAGTGCCACTTTGCAAAATATCTTCTTTTTTTTTTTTTTTTTTTTTTTTTTTTTTTCCTTAGTCATTTTGTGAAACATATATGAATTTTTTTGATCCCATCCCCCGTCCACACATCCAATGAGTGTATATGTGTGTGCATCTTGTTTTACAAGCATGTAGACTTTTTGTTTGAGCTTGCTCCATTATCCTATCTTTCTCCATCTTGAAAATGTTTTAAGGTTTGCATTTTGGTTTTAAAAAAAAAATCTTTGTTCCTTTTCTTTTACTTTAAGAAGGTGGGCAAAATTACGAGAAAAAGATGGTAGATTTTAAGACATTTTTAAAAAAATTGGAGCATCTCATTAAAAAGTTAGTCTGATAGCACTGAGCAACAAAATAAAAAAAAAAAAGACAAAAAAGAAAACAAAAAAATTAAAATAAATAATTTAAATACATTGTTCTCTAGTAATAGACAAATGATGTTTTACTATATAAAACTAGGTACATTGATTCCAAATTTTTATTAAGAATTATCTTCGTTCCTAAGGTTTTTAAGATATGTACATAACTATATATTAATAGTATAATTGTATATAGCATATTTATATTCAAGATAAATATAATAATTGTATATAGCATATTTATATTCAAGATAGAATATGATATGATATTGTTTATAGCATATTTATATTCAAGATAGAATATGATATGATATTGTTTATAGCATATTTATATTCTAGATAAATATGGTATTAATTGTATGTAGCATATTTATAATAGAGTACTGTTAGGGTCTCATTTATACATCTGTTTTAAAATGACCTGTATTAGATAGGAATACCCGATATCATATAACTAAGGGGGGGGGACCCAAAAAACAAACCTTAAATTACACAAAAAATGTAAATATAAACATACAATGTACGCAACCTCTTTGTACAAAATAACCACATACGGGTTGACATGGCATTAAGATCTAAATCAAATTTGAGCTTGGAATTGACAAAACAAAAAACTATGGATTTAGTTTAAAACACGTTTTTGCCCCAGTCGCCATATTTTTGTTGCTCAGTGTGTTAAACATCCTGAAATTTCATGGAAAAATATAAAATTTATTTTGCTTTAATGAAACCCTGTGTATCTTTAGAAATACAGATAATCTTTCTTTTTAGAAGTGTTTGATGTTATATATAGCTATATATATATATATATATATATATATATATATATATATATAGCTGTAGTCCATTGCTATATTATCTGGTGTGAACACTAGTGTTTTAGAAGCTTAATTGACTCTTTTTGTTTTTTTTCTTGCAAGGTCTTTGCTGTTGAAAATAACATGTAGAAGCATTTTCAATCTAGAATACTATGTGTTGTAACTCGAGTATCAGTTAACATAGAAATAATTGGAAAAAATACAATGAGTATTAAGGATTAGGGAAAAGGTTTACTAAGCAAAGATACAAGGTTAACAGTAATTAGGAATTGCTAGGTTGAATTGACAGCTCTGTGACATCTCATCGTTTCTCTCCGCGGAGGTTTTGTCAGATATTATTTATCAGAGAAAATGTCATTTTTGATAATGTTTACTTAAAAACAATCTATATTAACATTTTTTTGTTCATACTATGTAATTATTTCTACCGATTTATTGATGAAAAATCTAACATAAAATAATTTCTACCGATTTATTGATGAAAAATCTAACAAAATAATTTCTACCAATTTATTGATGAAAAATCTAACATAAAATAATTTCTATCAATTTATTGATACACTTTGAGTTAATGAAAATTATTTCTACCAGTTTATAAACCTAAAAATATTTACCACCAAACTGTTCACTTACAAATTCTAAATACAGAAAGAATGTATTTGATATTATGTAACCCACAAAGTTTGATATGCCATCAAACAAAATAATCAACTAGGAATGAAATTATTTCTACTTATTAATAAACATGAACCAATGAAAATCTAACAAAATAATTTTTTCTGACAATCTATTAATACACATGAAATTAAACAAATCACACACACACACACACACACACACACACACAAACCAAAACAAGATTTGGCATTGAATAACTCACAATGGTTGATATGCCATTAAATACACATTGTTAATGAAAATTATTTCTATCAATTTATTAATACTATAAGTTAAACAAACTATATATATATATATATATGTCTGACTGATGATGAATTGGTTGGGTTTTTCCTGAAGCAGCCTGCCTTGTCTAGTCACACTAATTAGCTGTGAAACGGTGAAACAGGACTGTATGTGGATAACTAAACAAACAGGATTTGGCATTAGATAACCAACATGGGTTGATATGCCATTAAACACCAAGCAACCAATTTAATCTCTAGACATAAAATAACCCTAGACAGTTTGACATTTCGTTATCAGAATCGCAACATCAAAGACCTTGGTGTTTTCTTTCTTTTTTTTTTTTTTTTTTCCTTTTTTGCACTTGCACCTACTCTACTTTTAACACTTATGATATACACCAGGTTCAAAATATCGGGTATTCATATTTTATTTATTTATTTATTTTAAATTCCTGTTAGTTATATGATATACAAGGAATAGTAAAGAATAATTTAATCTGGACCATAAGTTTTAAAAAAAAGAAAAATAGATTTGTTTTTATTTTAAACCAGCCGGGTGTGCACTTGTTATTCAATACTCCTTGTTTCCCCTCCACAGGCGCTAGAAACAAAGCTGGCTTCTTGTAGAAACTTTGGAGCTGGTGGCGACCAGTCACATAGTGGTCTAGTAACTAGTGGCAGTCCAATTAATTCACCTCGGTAAGTATCGGCAAACCTTTTTTTAAAATTTTTTATTTTATTTATTTACTCCATTTTTTGACCAGACTTTTTTTTTTTTTGAGTTTGAACCCGAATTTCTCCCTAAATTCCCATTTGATGCTAAACATTTCATTTTGGTTAGCAGCTTTGCTAGATACATCAAGTTAATCATTGGAATTAATGCATTGCCAGGGAGAGTGGGGATTTTAAAGCCAGTATAATACACCAGTACTAAATTTTGTGGAATATATATATATATATATAAACTAGGAATGAGAAAAAAAAATGTGAAGAAAAACCCCAAAAAACAATTGTTTAAGAATGTTATATAAAATAAAGTACTCCAATTCCTACAAGCGGAGCAGTATAAAAACTAAAATAATGATTAGTTCACCTTCCTTAGCTCATTTGTTACAGTTAGATTTATGTGTTTTTTTTTTTTTATTATTATAAAAATGGAGGGAAATAACAAAACAAATCATACGACAATCTTCATATGAGTTTTTTGGAAGGCTTTTTTTTCTTTATCTTATTTAAAAAAAAAAAAAAAAAAAACAGCAATTATTTAAGAAAGTTGTATAAAATAAAATACTCAAATGCTAACAAAAGTGAAGTTAAACTAAAATAATTATTGTTACTTTTAGTTTCCTATTTTTTTGTTTGTTTTTTTTTTTTTTTTTTTCCTTTTATAAAATTACCCACCCCCTACCTACTAAAAAAAAACAAAAAACAATCCACTGAGTTTTTTTTTTTTTTTTTTTTTAAATTTTTTTTAAGGCAATATTTTTGAATTCTTTATTTACTTTTTCATTAATCAAAATAGCCCCCCCCCCCTTCTCACCCCGGAAAAAAAAAAAACAGTCATTTAAGAATGCATGAATCTAATGGTAAAAGATGAACTAAGGAAAGTGAGCTTGTTTTTTTTTTTTTTTTATACCAGTTATATTGTTATGTCATATTTTTTCTTTGATATTTTGTTGGAATTATCATCCGCAAAAACTAAAATTTAAAGTGGGGGTGGTGGAAAAATGACTTAGAATAATTTTACATATTTGTGACGGGTCCAAAATGTGTACATATGAGGGGGGGGGGTCATTAATTAAGTTTTTCCAAATATAAAAGAAATATTTTACTATTTGAATCGCCTTTTAATATTTATATTTGAGATAGAACATATGTAGATCTAAGTTAGGATAGACACATAGATCAATTGGCTGATCATGTTAAACCCTAGTACCTATAGGATTGTCCCAACCCTATTACCCTTATTTTTTATCATATATGTGCTAGAACTGGACGCGGTAATTGCAAGCCCCGGCCCTTTTTATCACATATATATGTGCTAGAAGGCAATGGCTGAGAGTCTTAGTGTCCTGGGTATGACGTTAAACGTTCTGATGGTGAAGTTCCAATTCTGGAGGTCTGGAGAATGTGGAGTACTCCTTCATCAGCATTACTCCCAGGTCCACTCTGGCCCGGAGTGATAGGTTAGGTTCCCATCTATGGGTTAAATAGAAAAAAAAATGAGTTAAAGATAAAAATTGAGTACCTATCAAGAATGAATAAAACAAAAATGTCTTCAGCATAAAATAACCCAATGTGTTGACATGCTGTAAAAGCAAATGAAGTCAATGGCGCTGGGTCACTGGCAGTTTCTCGTTTCCCACCTGGGTGATCATCAGAACTCTTATTGAGAAATTGATTGTCACTAATCACCATTAACCCTTTGTCTACACTAACTTTGGAGACATATCATTGAAGGAAATGAACTTAATGACACAAGTTCAAATCCTGGATGAAGCTGTTTGCATTTCATACTTGGGAAACATTGGGTAAATAGTAGTGCAGACTAGGCTCTTTAACACTGGTTAAGCAACAAGTCTTGGAGAAGGAAAACTCTGAATTGAAACCTGTTAAACTCTGCATACGAAATTCACCTTATGTTGCATCCTGCTCATGCGGAGGGGTTGGTAAAGACATACACTACTGTAATTAACTACATTTTTTTTGTGTGTGTGTGTGCGTGTGTGCATGACATGGTGAGACAAGTTCAAATCCTAGATGAGGCTCTTTGCATTTCACATAACATTGAAATGCTTGGGAAAATGTATAAATTCAACTAGTCTCCCTCCATCTATGGGTAAATAGTAGTTCTGACTGGGTTCTTTAACCTTGGTTAGGTAACCAACCAATCTAGGAGAAGGAAAACTCTGAATTCAAACCTCCACTTATGAAATCGATCTTGTGTCACATCCTGTTTATGTGGAGGGTTGGTAAATATATATGAAATCATTGAAACTTTTCTCCAGGGTGCTGACATCTTTGATGAAGCTATCCTCTTATTTCATTAAATGAAACATTATAAATTGATTCTATACTAAACTTTTCATTATTAATGTTGAATGTGACCTTGACCTTTAAATACTGGTCTTATTGTGTATTGTAAAATATTGCTCAGCCTGAAATATCTGGCTTATTGGTTCCAATTGTTAAACATAGCTAAAATTAAATTGTTGTACAAGATTTTTAATGAAATTTGTATTTCAATCCTTTTGATAACATTTTGTTATTAAGGCTGAATAATTTTGTTGTAGACATCTTATTCTCTTATTCATTGCACAATGTTGTATTTGAAATGTTGCAATCTTCAATAAACCTCTGTTTGCACTATTGTGTGGAACTGTAAATTCTCCTTTTTTATTGCACCATTGTACCAGTCTTATTGAATGAACGTCTTCACAAAATATCAGAAAAATAAATAGGAATACTTTATTAACTGAATGGTTGAAATGAAATTATCCTCAGTTTTAATTTCAATGGAGAGTTTATCAATATTTTGTAAAAATTAAAAAAAAAAAATTATATTATCAGTTATTGTTCAACAATAGATGGAAGTCAGTAAAAAAAACAAAAATCTAGATTCAGTGGTACCATGTCTTATAAGTGTCCCAACTTACAAATTTTCTGCGTTAAGAACTGTCACTGGTTGATTTTTTGATTTGTGTTGAAATTAAAATTTGAGGTACAAGTTCTCTAAAACCATTTAAGTTTCTAAATTTATTATGCCAAAAAAAATATAGAAAAAATAGATATTAAAACATATCATAGCACATAATTCATTTTTATTATGTTTTTAAACAATACAATGCTATTTTTCTTATTCAAAAAAGGTAACAAAAAATTTTGGGTGGGTGCTGGATCAATGGCATTTCAGCTTATTTCAGTGTTGAAAATTGATTTGATATACGAGAAAGTTATGAGCAGAACAGATTAAACTTGTTAGTCAAGGTACCACTGTATTAGGTAAAATTTAAAGAAAATAATTGGAGGAAAAAATTATATTATCAGTTATTTTTCATTAATAGAAGTTGGTATAAAAAAATGTATTCTAGAAAATAAATATGAATACTTTGGTTAACTCCAGGGTTAAAATAAAATAATCCTCAGTTTTAATTTTAATGCAACATTTATCAATATTTGGTAAAATTTAAAGAAAAATATTTGAAAATGAAAAAAAAAAAAAAAAAAAGGAATTTTAGATATTATCTGGTGGTAAATTGATATGATCTGAATATAATAGGTTTCTATATATGACTGCACAAATTCTGTTTTGACATGATTTTTATAGGCTTAAATTCAAACATCATTTCACATAATTTATACAACTGATTTCAAAATTCAGAAACATTATAAATCATTATCAACATTAATATTAAACATGATCATTCATTAAAAAAAAAAAAAAAATGACTTCTATACATATTTATTAAGAAAAAGAAATTGAAAAGTTTAAGATAAAACTAATAATAAATTAGATGCATAATCCCCTTGTTAAACTGAAGATCAAGTAATGAGAGTATGGCAATTCTTTGTTAAAAAAACAACTTGTGTGATTTTGATTTTTTTTTGTCTATTGTCCTCATCTTTATGGTAGTCTGCAAAATTAAAGCGGCCAAAATGTTGTGATTTATGTTCAACAATAAAGATGAGGACAACAGTCTGAAAAATCAAAATTGTACAAAAACTGACATCTGTTGGATAGGACATGGTAAAGCTTCATCCTTTGGAAATGGAAAAAAAAATTACTGTCATTGACTTTATTGATAAATAAAGAGTGTTCAATATTAGTGATAGAGCATGTAGATCCAAGTTAGGATAGCATAGACACAGTCAACAATGCCTGCTCACTGGCAGTTTCTTGTCTATATCGTCATCAAACCTCTTGGAGAGAAACTGACAGTAACCAAGCATTATTGAATTGGTGTGTACACTACTCTTTATTAGTATTATTAGCAATACATTTTTTCAATTTAAAAAAAAAATCTTAACTTTTTTATTTAATTTAAAAATATTTTTTCTTTTTTTAAAACTTTTGTACTCACTCAATTCATTTTATGGTGCAAAATATTTGTAAGTAAAATATATTGAATATTTGATTAGGATCAAGATTTTTTTATTATTTATTTGTTACTAATAACCTTTTTTTTTCCCTTTAAAAATACATATTTATGGCCATCAATATTAGATCTTTTCAAATATGTTTACTTTTTTTCTCCATTTTTTTTATTTCATTATTAATAAATATTGTATTAATAATATTTATTAATGATATCATCAACTTATTTTATTTTTCATCAAGGTATTTCTGTGTACACAATGATTTGTTTTTTACATCAATTTTAAAAGTTTGAATTAATATTATTCTCAATCAGTTGTATTTATTTTCTTTTAGTCATTTCTTTTATTTTGGTTTCCTTTTAATTTGGTTTCTGAAATGTAAACTTATTTGGTTCTTAGATGTTTATTTTTTTTCTTTTATTCTCACTGTATTTATTGGTTTCCATATTCCATAAATTTTTGACAACTCCCCTCAATTGTGATTGTGTTATATCTGCTCATTCTCCCACAGGTCTGTGCATAGCCATCATGGTGGATGTAGAGGGTAGGATCATGGCTGTATTTCTCTCAACTCTGCGTCGTCCTCTGTCGTTTTTGTGTTGGCCTCTGACGTCTAATCATTGTGTCCTTGTTTGTGTCATTTGGTAGGTCATCACTTGCTGTCCACTTACTAGTGTCCCCTGCTTATCATCCTGATAAAAAATGCATCGAGGCTCTTCAGAAAATCTTATTTGATGTGGTGAATAGATACCCCGAGTTAATGAACTGTACGGCTCGCCTGGTCACTGCCAACACTCGCCGTCAGAGCAGCTGCTGGACATACAGGACCAACGACACAAACAGAAATACCACACGACAGGTTGCTTAAGCTTGTTGGGGAATAAACAAAAAAAAAAAAAAGTGCGTTACGTTATGACAGGTAGGAACAAATGTGCACTCCCAGCGGCCACCCTCCCACTATGTCACATGTGCCTCTCTCCACCCCCTAATTTCACTGTTACCCAAAGTCCTTAGGAAAACTGATCCGGTGGTTTCAGTTCTGGTGGTTTAGTCTATTGATCTTAGTGTGTAGGACGTGAGGCACTTATCACGCATAACTTGTGACGGATAGCTAACAAAAAGCAAAGCTAGAAAGATTGAGACGATGGTAGATATTATTTTATGAAATTAATCTGGACTGAAATGGGAGACTAAACGATCTCAGTCTTATTGAAAATCTTTGAAAGATCATTGTTAATAATATCAGAGCAAAGAAACCAACTACATTGAATAATTTGTGACAGAAACTGCAGGAGGAATGGGACAGAGAATTTAGTCATGTGGTCATAGATGTTCACAATGCCAGTGCTTCAGTCTCCTAGACCTCCCAGCCCTTCACACAAATCTAGGATACGAACCCCCACTATACTACATTTCAATTTTCATAAAGTAGTATTAGTCATAGGAAATATATGAAACTCACCGTTCTGGAGACCCCCCAAGCAGCCCCGTCCCTGGTCAATGGGGTTGGGAGTAATATGCATTGGCCCTGGATGTGCAAAAATAATCATTAAGTCATAACCTATACACATCTATTTATGCATAAGAATATGCACAAAGAATTATAAATAGCAGCAGGCTAGATTAGGTTGACAGTTTAGTGGTGAATACTTTTTAGTAAATCCTACCTTATAACAATAATGTTGTTAATTTAATTGATATGTGTATTAACAATTCTTCTCTAATTTCTCAAATTCATGCCTGTTCAGTCTTATCTTTATTTGTCTGGATTTTTGAGATGAGGCATGGTGTGTATAATTTTGATTTTTTTTTGACTGTTGGCCTCATCTTCATTATAGTATGTAAAAACACAAGGTTTCAGACGCTGTATCCTCCAACATTCCTCAGGTGTTCCCTGTCTATCTGAACATAGCAAGGACCAAACTTGGGAAATCATTTTGAATAGTTTGTTGATCAAACAATGTGTCGAATAACTTTTGAAGATCTCATTCAAATAATGACATCGTTGTATTTGAAATTTCATTCTGAAATGTGTCACAATCATTAAATTCATTTGTTTTTTTTTTTTTTTATGAAACATTTTTACATACCACAATAAAGATGAGGACAACAGTCCAAAAAATTAAAATTATACAGGATTCCCTTCATAAATTTTTTTTTTCCCATGAATTAAGACTGTTCTGTCTGTATATTGGTATTTCTTAGATAATCCATAAACCTTATACTGTTTTTTTTTTTTTATGATTAAAAAGATATAGATTGAGAAAACTGCTAAATTTAAAACCGTAAGTTGTATACTTGTTCTGCGATTAATTTGACAGCATGGTTAATGATGATCTCAAATGAATGTACAATCTACTAGCATCAACATTTAAATAAATGGATGACTAACAGAAATGTTTATCAAATTAGAAACTGACTAACCTGAGAAGTTTTCATTTCATAACCTGTGTGTATAATATATATATATATATATATATATATTATATATATTGCTTCTAACTGTTGTGTTGTTGAACTGTGTGTTCAGCACCTTTTTCTGGTCAGTAGATCTGCAAGCTGCCAATTCTCTCTAGCCATTCCTTTATCATCTCACGTTATGAATGTCAAGCCCGCTAGCATCGTCTTCTACTTGAATGAAAATCCAAACATTATCATCATCTTCATTTCCGTCATCATCATCATTATTATCATTTAGAACCTTCATCTAGAAAGATCCTCTTAGAATGCTGAGATCTAAAAGAAAAAAACATACATAGTGACCTTTGCCAAAAATGTTGTTATTTTGTATCCTTTTTTTCTCCTTCTTCTATATGTAAAAGTTCTTTGAGGTGTGTTTGGTGTAATGGTTATCGTCATAGGAAATAGACACTGCTACCAGGATGAGGCTGTTAGCATCTCGCATAGTGCTAATACCCTTGGGAAAGCTATACATCCAATTATTCTCACTTCAACTATGGGTAAATAGTAGGGCAGACTGGCCTCTTAATTTTGATATGGCATTCAATCTATTGGAAGGAAAACTCTAAATTCAAACCTATTAAAAATCTGCTTAAAAAGAATGACATCGTGTCAAATCCTGCTCATGCAGAAGGGTTAGTATACATACATACATACATATGTGTGAATAGTATCAAGTGTTTCCATGGTGGGATTCCACCAAAATTGACAACACAAACATACATATAAAGATTTTGCATATATACATATAAATGTCAATGTATGTGCATATTTTTTTTACATATATGGGAATATATTATAAATAGATATATGAAAAACTTAATTTATCAGAAATAAATTTATTTCTGCTACCTTTTGCCTCTTCAGTCTGATTTTATAATGGACAAGAATTACATATTAGATCTATGTAAATATGATTGTTGTGAAGAGAAAATCATACTTAAATAGACCCAATATATAATTCTTGTCAATTATGAAATCAGACTTGAAGAGGCGAAGGTTGCCAAAATAAATTTATTTTTGATAAATTAAGTTTTTCATCTGTATGTATGTATGTATGTGTATGTAAAATTTCTCAAACACTAAAATATCTAAAAATCCTTGTCTCATCCTACTTGTGTGGAGAGGTTAAAAACTAAAATATCTACAAATCGATTCTCTTTTGTTCCTAGTTTTGCTTATTGTCTTCTGTGTTTCTGTAAGTTTCCCCTGTCTTTCACCCCACCCCTCCATATTCATAAACCGCTTCATTCATTTCTCGGCATGTCACTATTCAGTTGTACATACTGTTTCATTCTCATATTCGTACACTGTGTAGAAAAGTCACTTGTATTTGATGTCGAGTAAAATCTGTGTTAGTTTTCTTTTTTCTTTTTATTGTTTTGTAGTCTTTATTATTATTTATATTTATTTAATCGGTTATCTCCCCTTGTTGGAATGACCCAACTCAAATGTCTCTGTGTCAAATAATCTTCATCACAAGCATGTGATAGATATTTTGATTTTTCTTTTTCTTTTCCCCTCGTCTTTTTTTTTCCTCCCTTCTTTTTCTTAAACTCTGTGATGTTTTAAGTGTACACTACATCTTGGACGATGACTATTGATGTTGTACGCCTCTTGTCACTGTTGTTGTTGTTGTTGTTGCTGCATGTTTTGAGTTCTGTTGTTGCTACCTGCAGGCAGCAGCTACTCAATGCCAGCACATTCACAGACAGAAAACAATGGAAAGGAAGTATTGGTGAGCTGTCTTTTTAAAATTAGTTTGTTTTTGGTCTTTTCTTCTTTTTTTTTTTTTCCTAATGTATTTCATCACTGTACTATATTTTCATTACTCTGCACTGGTATTTTCAACTGTATGTACAAAAATCAAATAATATATCAGATTGTATTCTCTCTGATATATATATATAGTGCTCAATATTGTAGATAGAACATGTGTATCTAAGTTAGGATAGCGGTGACATGAAGTCAACAGTACTTGGTTACAGTTTCTCACCTATGCAATTTTCAGACCATGGACTTTGTTTGAAAATTGCATAGTTGAGAAACTGTCAGTAACCAAGCATTGTTGACTTCATGTTATGTTGCCCTAACTTAGATATGCATGCTCTATCTACAATATTGAGCACTAATATATATATATATATATATATATATATATATATATATATAGTGTGTGTGTGTGTGTCTATATGTATAGATAAAAGGGTATGAAAAACAATATGTTGTTAAAATGAAAACATTCTATATCGTTTTCATTGCTAATATTGACAATATTTCAATTTATTAAACAATGAAAAAGGTATGAAATATTTTCATTTTAACAACAAATTGTGTTTTTCATACCCTTTTATCTATACATATACCGTCGGATTCATTTCCTTACTCTTAACTCGTATATATATATATATATATATATATATATATATATATTGTGGGTTCCATGTATGCTTCTTATATAGATGACAATCATATGGCCTATAAATTTAACTAACATAAATTTAAGAGTGTTTTCTACTCAAGGAAATAGTTCAAAATATCTCATTAAGGGCTGGTTTAGCTTAGTCAGTAGAGTATTTGCCTAGGAATCACAAGGTTCCAGGTCTAATACCAGTCCTCGCCAAATCAGCACATATGTAGCTCAGCTTGGTTAATCTGATCTATATATTAAAGCATCAGGGAGCTGACAGTAGGTGTGGCACTCCACTTCAGCAAAACAATCTCCCTGGTCTAGCACAAGCAAAAAGGAGAGACTCCCATGCTGTTTAGCTGATAATGACGATAGGGCACTCCAGACTTTTATTTTTTTTATTACTACTACTATTCAAAATAAACAAACATTTATTAATTATACTTATACGAACAAAAACTTGATTTAGACATAATGCTACAAAATTTAAGAGAAACTCTTTTGAACTACAAAATCTCTGGACAATATACAAAGAATAGCACAAGTTTCATTTAAAAAAAAAAAAAAAAAAAAAAATGAAATAGTTACTTTTTTGGATACGGTTGACAGCCCATATATCACCAAACAGTAACAAAGACAAAATCTCTGAATGGATTTACTTACTGTTTAAAGTGACCATTTCATTTTGATTGGATTTTTTTGCCAGAAGAAGGGGTGAGGTTACCCCGAAATATTGCAAATATAAACATTTATTTTTTATCATGCTTCATTTTCTCCTGCCTTCAATTGTAAGTACATTTAATTTTTTCAACATTTTCTTTTGTTCACACTAGCTAAATTTAAAGGTCATATGATTGTTATCTATCAATCTGTGTGTATGTATATATAATATATATATATATATATATATATATATATATAATATATATATGTTTGCTTTACTTATAAATAAAGAGTGCTCAATATCTGTGATGGAGCATATATAGAAGTTTGAATAGTTTAGAGAACAGTATCTGCTGCACTTGGTGGCTGTCATTTTCTTGCCCATGCGATCATCAGACAATTAAAATTCGCACAGCCTCCCATTTTTGAAGTTAGTAGAAAAACTCCAAAGTCAAAGTGAGACTACAATTAATAATTCAACATATCACTTTATATACTGTTATATGGAGCATGATGGGAAGGGTGATCTAGTTTGTGGTGCATGATGGGAAGGGCGATCTAATTTGTGGGGCATTCTGGGAAGGGTGGTCTAGTTTATACAGCAAGGTTATTTATTAAAAAATGATTAAAAAAAAAAGAAAAAGATAACAAGAAAAAAAAAACTTATATAGTGGATTTTGCTGTTCCATTGCACCACACAGTGAAAAGGTAGACAGATACTTGGACCTTGCCAGAGAACTTAAAACAAACCTGGAACATGATGGAGATGGTGATACCAATTATAATTGCTGCCCTCAAAATGGTCTCCAAAGGTTTGCAAAACTGGATGAATTGGACATCAGAGGAAGAATTGAGACCATCCAGACAAATAGCATTGTTAAGATTGGCTAGGATACTCAGAAGAGTCCTGGAGATCTGAGGAGACTTGCTGTTACTCAGACTCCAGTCGAAGAGCATCAGCTAAACTTGCAAGCAATAATAATAATGATAATTATATTAATTAATCAATTAACATAATAGAGTAAATGAATGAAAAATGTTGATATATAGCCATGCAGCATAAACTAGACTGCCCTTCCCAGAATGCACCACAATCTAGATTGCCCTTCCCATCATGCCTCAGACAACAGTATATAAAATAATACCACTTCTTGAACTTATGATTGCAGATTTAAGAAACTAACAGTCACCAAGTGCTGTTGGATCTGTGTGTATGTGTGTGTGTGTGTATATATATATATATATATATATATATATATATATAGGTATATTTGGGCAGCATCTTTTCATTAAAATAAATTTGGTTAAAAATAATAGAATCCTTATTATTTTCAATCCATCCCACCCCCAAGTTTTCTAACAATTTTTTTGATCTTCGTACGGAGGGGCTGGTAAATATATATAAACAACCTTGATAATTCTTTCAGAAAAGAACAGAAAGTCCTTGGCTTACCAATGATAACTCTTTTAGACAACTGATTAATGCCTTTCAAAATGATAACATCAAAAAAAATTGTTAGAAAACTTGAAAGAAAAAAAACTTGAAAACAATAAGGATTCTATTATTTTTTAACTGAATTTGCTTGAATAAATATAATATATATAATGTAATTTTGCACTGTTATTAGTTGGGACTTATTTAGAAAGTGTATCATTCACTATGTTATGTTTACTTTGTGTGTCTTGTTTTATTCTTTTATCTGTGTAAGTTGTCATCTTGTGTGAAACTCTTTCCTTCTCCTTTGTATGTTTATAATTAGAGGCTTTTCCTCCATATACCTTCATCGCATCCTTTCATGCATCGTACATTTATTCCCTCTTGCTAAATGCTAATGTCGCCATTGGAGAACACATTCAGTCACCATCCTCTTCCTTTCATTGTTCGATCCAACATTTGGGAATCATCTCATTAAAAAAAAAATCTTCCATCCAATTCATGACGTTCATCAACACAAGAATTTTTCTTAAAAAATGAATTAGAATTCACTTTTCATAATTTTCAACTCTGTTCAGTTGCCATTTATAACTTTATCATTAAATCAAATGATTACATTTTTTTTTCTTTCATAATTTTCAAAATTAAAGCTGCTACAACAAAAGTTATATTTTGTATAATATATATATATATATATATATATATATATATATATTAAATGTCTGCTATAATTCTTTCTTAAAGAATAATATTTTTGCATTTAGACGGATTCAACATTCTTCAAGTGAAATTCTGGTGAATGTCACCTCAGCTTAAAATCGGCGATGATCTTCTAAGATACAAATTATATTCAATTACTCGTATTACAAAAACAAACAAACAAAAAAAAAAAAACAAAAAAACAAAACTTGCTCTCCAAATGATATAGTAGGTGACATTGTTTTATCGTAGACAAATATTGCTTTAATGCCGTTTTTCCGCTTCTTTCTCCGTAATGAGTTATACTCTTGACTATTTATGAATTCATCTTTGGTTGATTTCTCTTTTGGTTGCTTGTTTGGTGCTGGTGCATGGCTTTCTCATCTGTAGACAATTCTTTTAGAATTACACAATGCACTTTAAGATTTTCAACTCACAAATTAACCAGGGATTTTCTTCACTAATTTTTGATTTTAAAAAAAAAAAAAAAAAAAAAAAATTTTATGCTAATGTTATTTATCAGCATTTTTGATGCTTGAAAATTATTTTAACTTGAATGAAATATCTTAAGGTATTCTAGAGCAGACATTCTCAAATTTAATGAGCTCTGTCTGCTAAGTGTATCTGCATGTACACAATTATTCCTCTTGTTTTATTCAATGTGTGTGTATGTATGTGTGTGTGTGTGTG